>JBBPBS010000007.1:7095747-7140030 GCA_037974835.1 Cicer judaicum | reverse complement strand
TATATATATATATATTCATATCTACATATTAGTTCCAGTTTAAAAAATTGATCTAGTCAAAATCTATAGGACTGAGTAAAGGCAAAACATATAATTTGTCATAGAAATTCCCTTAAATATTTCTAATAATCACCTATAATTTGAGAAATTAACACTTCATTAAAAAAATATTTAATTTATAAAATCTATTGATAAATTAATTTAGAATCTTACAACGAGTGTTTTAAAGGTAGACGTTCTTGAAAATATAAGTTACTTTTATTTTTTACCAAAAGTTACTTACTTGTTTGTTGATGTAATGTAATAAATATATTATTTTCCATTTAAACTTACCTCCTTTAATTCTTTAATCAATACTCATAAACATTTGTTTCAACTTACATATAAGGGTATGTAATTGTAATTTCCAAAAACATGTGACGATATCAGCAACCTTACGTAACCTTCCACGCACCCATGTAGAGAAAGCTGTAGTTGGCATAAAATATGGACATTCATTATTAAAAAAAAAAAAAAGCAATTACTCTATGAATTGAAAAGATGTTATACCATCTGATCGAAAGCAACATAACACTCATTGAATATAATAGACAAAGAAGATATTAAAATAAATCTATGCTAATTAAGAAGCGTCTGCCGACTAGTTTAAAAGGGAAAAATGTGTGTGACGTCTTCATACACTCAACTCTTCATTTCATATGTTCCACTCACACAACCATCTTACCTGCTCTACAGGACACTTTTTGTCAACCATTTCTATTTTTAAATTACTACTCTCATACTCTCTCAATATAAACCATATTTCATTCAACATTTTTTATTTTATTTTATTGTAACATATTTTCTTTTTATCTTCATGTTTTATTATTATAAAACTTTACAACTTAAATTTCTCATTGGTTATTGGTTCGGAAGACTCATAATATTTTAAATTTAAATATGTTGATTAATGCATGCGTTATTTCTTTTTTAGAAATTCCTAATTTTTTTTCTTTGTTTTTATTTATCCATACAAAAATATATTTGTTAAATGATTGAACAAGAAAGTTAATAATAATATTACATTGGATCTTAATCGATATTAATTTTCAAGTTAGTTAAAAAATGAATCTATCTTCTCCATATATATTAAAATAATTAAAAGAATTAAAAATTAAAAAAAATCTTATAAAAATAAAGATATCAATTTTTTCTTGTATGCGAAGATCCTCGTGAAGAATATCTATCATATTTGACGTCAAAAAAATTCTATACTAAAAATGAAAATATTAATTAATAACAAAATTATGAACTTTTTTGTAAAGGCAAATGAATAATCAAATTTTTCTTAATCAATTTATATTAAAAAAAAACATTAATCAAATTTTAAATAATTTTGAATCACAAAATACTGAAATAGAGATCAAGATAAGTCCAAAACATTTATTCAAATTTTCCAAATGAGCATACGCTAAACAATGTGACAACTAAAATGTTCTAAATCTATTAGACGACAAATCAAATTGACTTGATTTATTTAACTTGAATTTAATATACGTGCTATATCCTATCAATTTAGAAAACCAAAATAATGATACTGTACAATAACTATTTTAAAAAAGTTTAATCAGATAATCACGTGGTCTCATCTACCCTGCATTTACACGAGACAAAGCAAGTAAAGAAAATTACAATAGACAGTAATTAGATACTCTTTTCCTTAATATAAACCCAAGAGAGTTCATATTTTCTGATAAATAAAAACAGAGAAAGAAAAGATAGTTCATATATTTCTCCCTTTGAATTTAGAATTGGGTTTCCCTTTGGTTCCTTCTTCTGAGTGATCATGGGTATGCCCTGTCGTTGTTCCCATACTTCCCACATCACCGAAATCATCATCACTAGTTTCTTTCGCCATAAGTCTTAGATCTTAATTATAATCTTCATCCATTCATTCAGCTTATAGCTATGGCATCTTATTAAAAACAGAAACTAATTCATTCATTTTTAGCTTTGTGAAATATATATTTATATATATATATATATGGCGGGTGGAAGTGTTTTTTCAAATGGTTCTCCAATTGCAAATGTTTCAAATATCAATATTTTGCTTCAGAATCAACAAACACCTCGTGGATACACTTCTCAACCTCTTGATTCTCTTTTCGTTTCTTCTTCTGCTCCTCCTTTCTTTGGTTAGTTCTCTCTTAATCTTATTAATTTAATTTGTTCGTATTAATTGAGTTTTGAAAAAGTGATTTGAATAATTACTAGTGGAGGAAATTTCTTTTTTAGGTTCAAGATCTATGTTGAGTTTTGAAGATGTTGATGGAGGGAAAAGGTGCAATAGATCATTCTTGAACGGATTCGATATCGACGAAAATGGAGACGATGGAATGGACGAATACTTTCATCAATCAGAGAAGAAAAGACGTCTCTCCATAGATCAAGTTCAATTTCTTGAGAAAAGCTTTGAGGTAGAGAACAAGCTTGAACCAGAGAGAAAAACTAAGCTAGCAAAAGACCTTGGTTTGCAGCCACGGCAAGTCGCTATTTGGTTTCAAAATCGGCGTGCAAGGTTGAAGACAAAACAGCTTGAGAAGGATTATGAATCTCTTCATCATAGCTATGAGTCTCTTCAAACTGATTATGATAATCTCCTCAAAGAGAAAGATAGGTTAAAAGCTGAGGTAACTTAAATAATTAACTCCACTTCAACTATCTTCATTTCAATTTTTCATATTGAATTGTTTGATTGAAATTTTTCATATTGAATTGTTCGATCAGAATCTACGTGAGTTTAGAATCTTATTATAGTAGAGAATTCAAATTAATACCTTTACTATAGATTTTTGAAATTTTATGAAAATGAGTGATAAGGCACATAAATAAATGAGTAGTTTCAAATTTTCATATCTCTAAATTTCGTTACTAATAATTTTTTTTCTAACAATACAATTGTGTGGTTTTTAAATATAGGTGGCAAGCCTAACAGAAAAGGTCGCAAGAGAGAAACAAGAGGGGAAATTAAATCAATCTGAAAGTGAAAAAAATCGATTGAAGGAATCAGTAATGAAAAAGGGTACGGTTGATTCAGTTTCTGAGGGTGAAGGATCCAAAGTGTCAATTGTTGAAGCTTGTAATAATAATAATAACAAACAAGAAGATATTAGTTCAGCAAGAAGTGACATTTTAGATTGTGAAAGCCCGCGTTACACGGATGGAGTGTTAGTTAGAAATGATACATTTGAACCCGAATATCAATCGGACATATCACAAGATGAAGAAGAAAACTTGTTGCCTCCTTACATCTTTACAAAACTTGAAGATGTTAATTACTCCAACCAACCTCATAGTTCATCTACTTATGAATTTCAAGAGGAAGAAGATCATCATGCTCTTTGGCCATGGTCTTACTAGATCAATCCATCTTTTGTCCCTATGATATATTAATAATATATCTTTTAATGTTTAGTATTTATTACCTTTTGTGAAAACTTTAAAAGTGAGTGACTAGTTGTGTGTGAGTAATAATGACTAAAAAAGTCAGAGCAATGGCAAGTTGGCAACATTTCATATTTGGAATGGTTGTGGATCTTTTAGGACACAAATGGTGCTATTTTTGCCCCATTTTGTTACATTGTATATTATGAAGTTTTCGGTCTAAGTTATTGAAAGAATGAGATATGTTTGAGAATATTGCATTTTATTTAATTTATCAAGGAAGTTACAAATGAGGAATTAGTCTAAGGTAGGAGGTGTTAGTCTTCCACAACATATTGAATTATAGTGTGAATTTTGACGGTCTCAAAGTTCACATAGAAAACTAAAAGAAGGAAAGAAAGTGTAAAAGATAATAGTCCGAACCAATCTAATGGAAATAACACTAAAAGGTTGTCGTAGACTGAAAAAAAAAACAATTTCTTGATAAAAAGCCCTTATATATGATATGCAACAATCTAAAATGCTATATATGTCACTATTTTTCAAACTATAATCAATTAAATTTTATCTAAAATAAAAATTGTACCAACAAATTAATATTAAATAGATTAATTTTATTATCAAGACAAAATCAATTATAATAACTTAAAAAAGTTTTAACATTCACGTATGTAAAATAAAATTTATATAAAAATATAATAATTTTACTAAAATATTATTATCAAATTAAAAAAGAAAAATCTCATCTTAACATTGTCTTAGACTTCAATATATACGTTGGATCGGCCCTCATAATAACATGACTGCAAGATCAATTAATTACTGTGAAGCGGGTAGATTGAGGAAGATTAATTAACGAGACGAGGCCTAGTAGTTAATTCAACCATTTCTAAATATTCAAATTAAGTCCGTAAAAAGTTAAAATTATAGGAGCTTATCAGTCTAGTTAATTTATCACGTTAGCAATATTGTAAAATATACGACTCTTAAGATTTGTAAAATATTAATAAGGTTTATTGTTCTATGTCAATTATCAAATATATTTCTGAAAATACTCACTTAATTTCAATTGTATTTTTAATATCGCCACAAACAAAGACAAACTTAACTAATCTTTAGCAATTTTAAATATCACTTTTGATATTATAAGAGATTTATAGTTGATACAAATACTTTCTCTAAATTAAACTCCCTAACTTGCACTTGTGTCAGGGTCCTAACTGTTATTGGTATTTAAGAAGGGCTTGTGTGAAGAAGTTGACTTGCTTGTTGATTAGTTGTTCTACTTTCCTATAGTTGACAACATTTAAGCCTTGTGATATTGGGGGTGTTAGTGTCACTTTCATTATCAATTGGTCCAAACTGGAATTTCCATTGGATCGTTGGATGAGAATCATAGACTTGAGTTCTTTTTGTTGGTAATACATACTACATAGCACTTTAATATGATATGTGATTATTATTTTCCATATGGATAATATATATATATATATATATATATATATATATATAAAAGGTTATTGATCAATTCGTGCAATCAGAACATCAATACGTGACCTTTAATTATGGATGATTCTAATTTTTTTTTAAAATATATCATAATTTTTGAGAAAATTATATTTATATCCTTAATTTTGTACATTGAATTCTCTAAAATTTTATATTTACAATTTATATCTCAAATATATGGTCAAATAAAAAAAGTTTTACTACCGAGTGTGATTGCAGTTTACTAGACGCCACCGTCTATTATCAAATATAAAAATATTGAATATTAGTATTAAGATTTTATGATTTTAAAAACCTGAATTTTAAATTTAAACCGAACCTTCAAAAATATTAAGACAATTTTAAATATAAATAAGATAGATTATTAGAACTAATCTTCTATTTCGTTATAAAAAAAACTTCTGGTTTTATATCAGAGAATGCCATAATTTAAGGTAGATATGGGACTCACATCAAGCAAAATTTAAAGTTAATGTTCACTTGAGACATTTGTTGAAAAATTAAAATATAAAAATTTTATGTTAAAAATAATAGTTTTTGAGATTAATGAGTGTGTACCAGCGATATTATTATAATTATTTGTGGTATAGTGTCATCTACAGCAGTTAAAAAAATAACATATTAAAATTAGTGTGTTGTTGACCGTTAATATGAAATTGGTTTAGACAATTGGTATATAGTCTATTTTATCATAAATATTTTTTTCTTGTAAAAATGAATATACAATTTTTAAGATAATATTTATACATTTAGTTAATTAATATGAAGATTAATTTTGATACACTATAAGTGTAATTTTTTAATATTATTTTTAAATCAAAATCAAACTTTAGTAGTAAAATTAACCATTTTCAAAGATCTTATGATTATGATGGAATTCATTCAACATATGTCATTAAAAAGAACAAACAAATAAATGAACTAAAGAGATGAATAAACTTCATTTAAAAATAATTATTTTAAAAGAATTTAAATATAAATCATTAATATTCTATTCTTTCAAAATTAAAGGACTAAATCAAACAAAACTCTTTAGAATAAAATTAAAAACTGTTCTGAAATCATCTTTAATATTCTTTTCATCTCATTTTAAATATTTTCTTTAAGTTGTAAATATTTTTAAAAAATAATTAATTAAATTAATTTTAATAATAAAATGAATTTCATTTAATTTAATATTTTTTATTATTAATTATATTTAATAAAAATAGTTTAAGATAAAAACATAATAAAAAAATATTTAAAATATGATGGATAGAGTAGCTAAAATAGGAGTTGCTGGGGGAAGGAGTACTCTTTACTTGTAAAAAATCGGGAAGTTACAGTCTTAAAATGCCACGTGTCCCGTCCCCTCGTAACTCAAAGGGACTACACTATTTCCCGCGCATTTCCTACCAACCAACCTTTACCATGTCAACCCAATTTGGAAGGGATACACCAGATTGGCATCACGTGTACGCATGAGATTGACCCACGTGGCGCATTGTAAATTTGTAACACATTTTTCCTCGTCTATTATCTATCTTTTTGTTTTGAGTCAAACAAAAAAAAAAAAGAAATATGATGAAGGAAGCAACCAAGAAGTATTGAGGGCAACCTCACAAATGTCCTCCAATCAAATATCTCAAAGTGGAATCTCCACATCATGACTGGGCCCCAATCGACGTTGACCTATCACAACGTGGCTTTTAATGGGGATCATCACATGTAGTGTTGTTTGTTTGTATACTACACATAAAATATGAATGAAAATGATTGCCCATTCTATTTTAACTATTATTCACACATCACCCTATATATTTTGATAGTAGATTTTCTTTAAGGTAACATAACTATCCATGTGTCTTCTTTTCCTTTCATACAAATCTTATTCTTATTTGTATTTTGGTACATTATGATTTTTTTTCTTCCTATTATAATAAGGATATATTTTTAATATGGAAAGATAAAGTCATAGAGTATAAGTTATATATATATGATACCAAGCATTATTCTGACCTTAATTCGTTTTACAAAATTCTTTTAGTAGTTAAAATGTTAGTTTTTTAGGAAAAACCGTCCTCAAAGCGTTCCTGGATAATAGTAAATTCATTTTATCGCTCACTGGTATTGAAGAAGACTCCTATTATGGCAATATATGTATTAAAAAAAGAGTTTAACATTACTTGTGGTCTTAATCTAAGTTGGCAATTGGCCATTTCGTCCATCCATGTCGAAGTGGATTTTTTAGTAGTGGTTCAGCTTTTCATCCACACTGGGTACACTAACGGAAATATTTTTTGGCACAATCACAAGATTTTAATCGAAATTCAAGATCAAACATATTAAATATATTTTGAAGGAAGATTTCAATTTTTTTAAATCAACTTTTTATTTTAAAATTTATGTTGTTCAATATTGATCCAATTGTAAAACCGCACTCAATCCAAATTCTATTTACTTACACCCCTTTAATTTTTCATGTGTCGCTTTGATTGGATGCTTCTTGATTTCCTTCGGGAACTTACATCAATTCAACAAAAAAAATTGTATAATTGCATTCATGATATTCATTCATTTTTATGGGTTTAATAAACTTGAGTGTAACAGTATTATTTTGACAATTAATATGAAGTATAAATTATATAATTATTAATTAATAGAAATTAAAATTAAAATTATGCAGTAAAATAATAAAATCAATTATTTTTATTATTTAATAGTATAAAATTTATTTATTTTCATTACATAGTCGGTGCATGAATGACTTTATGTTGGACATATGATACTGTGGCCACTGTAGGCAACCCAATAAATAAAGCCAATTTATGTGAATTGTGTTTCAACTTTTAGGAGACTATGCCGCGAATGGTATCGCTTGATATTAGTGGCTCGCGTGGTTTCTTTAGCCTTTATTAGGAGTCAACTACGGTTTTTATTTACTTCGAATTTTGTGGATATTTCTCAGAGATTTGCCAAAATGAATTTGCAATTAGCTAATCGTACAATTTTTTTTTAGTGAAACCTTATAAATTTAATGAGTTGAACATGAACTTAATATAGATATAAAACTAAAGTAATTTAAAATTTAGATTAAATATATTAATTTTGTTTGATCATTTAAGAGTGAATACGAGATTCGTCTCTTGACGAGTGGAAATCTTCTTAAGTAATTTATAAAAAAAATCTAAAATATTATAGAGTAAAATGTTTATTGCGGTCAATTAATTTAATTTCATGTAACAATGTTAATTATTTGTTTTTTATTTCTTTTTGAATTGATCATTTACTTAATTTTAATTTTAAGTAACAATTTAATTATTTTTTAAAATGTTAACAATGTTATTCTTTTTTTATAAAAATTCAAAAAATTTATCATTATCTTCAAACAATACCCAAAAAATTAATTATCATCTCCAACAAAATCTTTATTTTTTTTATCAAATTCATATTTAAATTTTTATCTCTACCAACAACAATAATACCAAATCTATCAAATAAACAACTAACATTTGATGTTGTTGTTGTTAAAGGTGAAGTTATAATTTTATTTAAAGATTTGAGTTAATAATTTTATAAATATACAAATTTTCTTGAGATTAATAATGAATATTTTTAAATTTTTTTAAGAAAATTATAATAAATTTTTAGTATTTCAATAAAAAGAGAAAATATAAAAAATCAAATTATTAATTAAAATCATATATAGGATTAATAAAAAAATTAAAATAACTGAATTTGTATCTGAACTTAAGTTAAACACTGTATGAAATATTTTGCCAACTTACTTTAAAAGAAAGTTTTCCCAAGTCCCAACACCAAAAATCAAGTTAATCTCATGATGCCAATGCCATGATAATAATTGAAGTGAAAAGCGTGTCAATAATTGTAGTGTCAATTTCTTTTTGCCTATTAATGAAGATTGGGCCGTAGACCGGCCCATGAGTGGGTTCCTAGCCAAAAACACGTCATTGTTTTGTGTATATTTTTTTTAAGATTAAATAAGTATTTAGTCTATATAAAACTTTTATAATTCAATTTTAGTTTTTATAAAAAAAAATCACACTTTAGATTATGACTCTGACAAACCTAAATAATACCAACAAGCTTAAGAGAATCCGAATCCATTTCCACAAACAGAAAACTAACATTCAAGGTTCTAGACAACTTTAGACCTTACACAATTAGTTGGGTAAAATTCTTGAAACAGGCAACCGTGCCAACTAATATTCAAGGTTATAGCAATTATTAGAAGGAGGAACAAAATTTCATATCATAATGTTGACATTAACGTTTGGTGCACCAACACTAGCACACTTAGGGGATCATCTACCTTCTTTATGCATCCTTTTCAATATATCGATCCGTGTAATCCTCATAGTTTGCAACTGGATGATATCCTCTCTATTGGGATAGATCTTCACATTCATCTTCTCAAGTCTGTCACCATGAAAGAGGTCAAAGGTTCTATCTTCTCTATGCATTCTTACAGGGCTTTAGGCCTAGATGGATTCCAATAAAAAATATTCAAAACTTATTGCCACATTTTTTGTATGGATGTGTAGAAACTTGCTGAAACTTGTTCTAATAGACCCCATTCATAGCTCTTTTATCCCTGTTCGAGGTACTTTTGATAATGCAATTATTACTCAGGAGATAGTTCACCACATGCACAACGGCCATAAAAGTTGATTTTTCTATCCTATTTGGACTAGTGATTTTCTCATGGATGATTGCCAACTTTGGTTACTGCAGCATGTTTCTAGAGAGATGAGGCCTATTTTTATCGTGATATGTTGGTAAATTTGGAGAAACAAAAATGAGGAGATATTTTAGAATATGAAAAGAAAATATTTGAACCTTCAAGTCAAATAATATAGACCATTTAGTTGGAGGAAACAAGGTTCAAGCTAGCACTCCTTAATAAAACCTCCTGAAGAATGATTGTATTGTCAATGGTATAGCTTGTATATTATTTAAGAAATTACTTTTCACACTCTTCTACTTCAATTCAAAAACATACATTTAAAAAAGTCACTAATTCTTGTATTTTCAAAAATGGAGGTTTTTAGCACTAAAGGCGAAGTAAACACAATACCCTTAATTTTTCATTGCGATTTGTCATTACTTCACTCCATAGTGTTTCGACCATTTTGATACTTTGCTACACAAATTAGACTTTCTCCCATATTTACTATATGAGGAAGAGGAACCATTGATAAGAAATGTTTAGAAGTATTATTGCCAAATAATTTTCAGACAAGATACAATACACACAATGAACCCATTCCAATACAATGTTGCAATTAGCAAGCTGCAAATTTGAACCATCATCCACATAATGTACATTGGAGCCTTGATTCTAGTAGAACTCACTCACTACTTACAGTTCTTAATTCTGAGCTAAGAATGTACTCCTGGGACCTTCAGTAAATCAAATTGGATTTTGTAAGATATAGCAGAAGCATATGATCACTGGCTACCACCGGCGCGATGTAGCAATCAATCACGGTTGTGCAGAGCAGGGTTAGAATTTGAAATTTTGCTTCATGTATAGAACCACCTCTTGCTGAAACAAATTTATAAAGAAATGATACGGTTTTTAAAGATAAATGTTAATTGTTAGTATATTATGTTACTAGCCAGTGTTTGAACCCTTGACCTTTTCCTAAAACTTTTTTGAGTATCTAAGCTCAACCACTTAAACTACGTCTTGGAGACACATCAAGACAAGATGTGTTTACTGGATCATTCTTTTATTGATAGTAAAAATATACTAATGAATAAATAGATTGCTTACAATCAAACAGAGTAGAATGCATCCAGTTGCGCCGGGATACAAAGCATACCAGAAACTCAAGTGTTGCAATTTAACACCATCAATGAAAAGCAATGGCATGCTTACGGCTGTACTACAGAAAAAAAAATTTGGCTTAATAATGGTGGAGCTAGATACTTCACAAATAAGTAACAAAATTGAAGCAAAAATACCTACCTGGAGGATGAACAGTGTCAGTGTAAATCATGTAAGCAACAGAAGCTGCAAGACTAGAACTCTTGGCTAGCAATCCAGGTCCAAATAGTGTAAACGCCAAAACACCAATTGCTGCACAACCTATTTGGGCCATCAACATATTGTACTTCTGCATAATCACAATTAAGAAAAGCATTTATGGAGGTATTTAAGAAACTCAAACTCAATTTAGACACAGCATCAATTATATTTATCACACTAAGGCCTAAAAAGAGATACTAGTAGTAGTAGTACCCTGGCAGAAGGGGCTGAGGGAGAGGCAAAGAGGAGAACAGAAACTGCCCCTAATGGTGCCAATGTGATTGACAGTCCTTTTGGTGCCAATAACTGATCCAGCTTTCCCAATATGGCCATTGCTGCAAATGCCCCTGATCATTTAAATTAAAAACACACAAAAACAAGGAGAAGCATTTAAAGTCATCATATTTTCATATTAACAAGTGCTCTTCAAAACTAATTACAAAGGAAATAAAAAACATAATATTTACTAGATAATGATAGAACAATTCTTCAAGAGCATAACAAATATGTCCTATTTTTGTTTTATTATCAAAGAACGTATTTTGTCTGTTCACTGTCCAAACTAAGTTAATGTATTAACTCGTGAATTAATTAGAGCGGCTACATCTATAACTGAATAGTTGCTAATGACGAAATATATTTTATTTAATGTATGTATTTTTTTATTTTACTTTTGTTTCTCAAAATTTAGGATGAAGGGACCATATCTTAGTTCAAAAGTAAGGAAAACTTAAACATTTACAGAGAAATTTATATTTATCTAATTCAAATAAAAAAATGCACTTTTTTATACCATTGTTGTATATAGTATTAATTAAATTCATCTATGATTAGTGGTAAAAACTTATCATCATAATTTCAAAACACAAAGTTCAAATTTCATATGAGACAATTATAAAATTTCATATGAGACAAATTGCATTTTTAGTTCTTTAAATTATTTTTAATTTTCACTTTGGTCACTTAAGTTTTATTCAATTCAGTTTGGTCTTTTAAGTATAAACATTAGAGACTTCAGTACTCAAATTATTTTTGTTCTTTTTTAATCCCTTAATTTACAAAAATTAAATACTCTAAGCCCTTAAGTTACAAATTAAAATAGAATGAAAATAATTTGAGAGAGTAAAGTGCTTAAAATTTGTAAGACCAAAATAAAATAAATAAAACTTATGTGTGAAATCTAAAAATAATAAAAAAAAAGAGCAAAAGTGTAATTTAAAGTATATTAATTGTTGTTTGAAGACTAATTAGCTTGAAAAATGGCATTATTGAAGAAAAGAATAATAAAAATAAAGAAAAAAGGAAGCTGACCTGCAGAGGGCCAGAGAATGTCACTGAAGGAATGAGTGGAAGATGCTTTGGGAGGTTTCCAATTCTCCCATATGGAGGAGGGTGAAGCGACGTCGCTTGATGCCTTAATCACATGTCTTCCTTTTCTAAAACCCAAATAATCAAAAGCTAATCCCTTCTTCTTCCCTGTGCTGATGAACCTTCTATTCAAAGAAATTGATAATAATTTGGTACCAAAAACACTTCCAGATGACTTTTGGAGCATTTTATTTTTTATCACAAGAAATCCCTGACATTTAACAATACAATATATACTATACTACTACATGTGACATAACATGGTCGTTCTTAAAGGAACTGGAAAGGCACCACACACAAATTAGCCTTTGAAAACTCCCAAAGGTCACCCTTGCAAAACTTTTTCTATTTCCTTAACTTCATTAAATTTTAACTTTCAAACTCATGGTATAAGAACTCCCACCATTATTAATATAAAAAAAAAATCTGAGTCAAATATTTATGGATTTGATCTAAAAATATAAATTTTGAATTAATATACTTTTGTTTATATTTAAGACAAGAGAAAATAAACAATAAAATAAATACAATAGAATGGAATGAAAGAAAACAAAACAATGGGTACAAATGATTAGTACTAGTGGGAGTACCTCCACCTCTTGTTAATTTGTGGTCTTGACTTGATCCAATCTTTCTACTTGGGCTTTTCTCTAGTCATCACTGCAAGTCCTTGTTTCGTAAACTTCTTTTTTTTTTCAAAACCAAAATATTTGTTTCATAAAAACAGGGTCGAGTTCTAAGGCTAAAGAGTATCTCACATACGGCTAAAAAATTGCTCTAAACTTTCATAACCATTAATATCACCGCTTTTATATAGAACCTCATGCCTCTCCACGTCTAAGATAGTGATTTAATATTCCACAAAAATAAAATAAATATAAGTTGAATTTTGAGGTACCAATTGTGAAAATCAGTAAAACCATAAACTTTCGTTGACATTGATCATTGCTAGAATTTAAAACACGGTGTATGTTAAGTGTATTTATGTAGCCCACGTGAATTAAGCTTATGTAATATATGTGAACTAAGTTTCACACCCTACACAAACACAACTAAGCTACGTTTTATAATCATGTAATGATATGTTAACTAAAATCATGTAAAATTTAAAAATTCAACCACGTACGTGAATTTGATTTATATATATCTACATCAACCGACTTTCGGTATTGCCGTAAATTATGAAATTACAAGGGTACATGAATTTTGTTGACATGTGTGGTGAATCTTAAACTAAGTTTATAGAAAATGAAGATTTTACTAATTAACATTTGTATGCATTAGTTTACCTATGGTGTAAACTTATCTTGGCATATATGTGATCTCAATTCACATACAACTCTCCGACAACAAAAAAACACATAACCACTGTTTTTCATACCTATGCAATGGAATGGTAGAAAAACACCTTGTGCATGTTTCTTCAATTTTTTTATTCATTTTTTTTATCAATTTTTATCAAATCTTCATATTAGGCGGGAGATGGGGTGAAAGAGTGATGAAGAGAGAATCAAAAGCATAAGGATTTTAGAAACATAAATAAGTAAATGGACAGAAATATCAAAAATTCACTTCCTGTTTACTAATTTACTAATGCTCCACAAAAATGTTTATATTTTAACCTACAAAAACATCGACACACATACGCCAGCTACGTCACTGAAACATTCACGTGTGTCGGTGAAATTTGAAGTGTAAGGGTGTTGTAACCAATAACATAAACTGAGGGGTCAGAAAATGTAATGGAATTTGAATCACAAAACGATGATATTTCCTTCCATAGCAAGAAGCCAAGAATGGAGATCATTCCAAATACAAAAACCACTGCCATGTCCACATTGTCCCTTTGTGTTTTGGCCATAAGAGACAGCAGCAAAAGGGGACAAGGAGATAAATGACAAATCTATTCACAAATGGTTGTTACACATTAGGTACAAAACTTTTCTACAAACCCATTAGTGACAATAACCTCTTGAGACATCAGCCATTATCACTTCAGTGATCTGAATGGGATTCATAAAACTCACTTGGACAAGGGGACATAACCTCTTGCTCAAGCAACTGCAATACTTGGTTCATCGATGGACGATCATCAGCATTTGAATCCGTGCATCTTGCTGCTAGCTCCAAAATTATTTCAAGAGTTTCAGCATCTGCATCAGTGCATCTTCTGTCAACCACATCTTCCAATCTGTTTTCTTTCAATAATGTGTTCATCTGCCAAAAAAAAAAAGTTGCCAAAACTTAAGTACACTAAGTATTGAACTTTTCGCATATTCATAAGGATATGTTTTGAATAAGTTAAAAGCTTACCCAACCAACAACATTTAAACCTCTCTTTACAAAGGAAGGATCTGTAGGCCTCTTTCCAGTTACAAGTTCGAGTAATAAAACTCCAAAGCTATATACATCTGACTTCTCAGTGGCTCTCCCACTTTGTAGATACTCTAGTTAATACATACAAATAATAAACCATAAACCATTCAGTTTGCTTACTGATATATTCAAAATCTACATCCAATTGTGAGTTAAGAATCTCTCAGCCAAAACAATTATTTTTGTATATTAATTAATAAAATTGTAATTGTAATGCATATAAATTTTTCAAAGAGACAACATTAGTGCAATTGGAATTTTCAAGAGCTGAAGATGCTTAAGTATGTGTTCGTGATTGCAACATTGTTATCAAATAATGCACAAAGAGTTGACATTAATCTTCTCAGTTAACATACCTGGTGCCAAATAGCCAAATGTGCCGGCAACCACTGTAGTAACATGTGCATCTTCATCAACCAAGAGCTTTGCAAGACCAAAATCAGAGATGTGAGGCTCCATGTTTTCATCAAGAAGGATGTTGCTAGATTTTATGTCACGATGCACAATTTTCGGGCTGCATTCATGGTGCAAGTATGCCAAACCCCGGGCAGAACCAAGGGTTATCTTTAGGCGATCATTCCAATTCAAGGGTTGTCGTTCAGTATTTTCTGAGGAAAAAACAGGAACAATTTCTCATGATTATAAGACATATCCAGACAATATTCTAAATGTGTATAAGCTATTTGGCTGAATCATAGGTCATCGTGCGGTTCCAAATAATAGATTATGGTAAAATCCTCTAATGAAAAGTTTCACATTTATTAGAGATCATACCATGCAAGATATCATCTAAGCTGCTTAAGGAAAAATAGTCAAGTGCATATAAATAAAATGAATCATACCATGCAAGAGATCATCTAAGCTGCCTAAGGCCAAATAATCATAGATAAGGAGCCTTGAAGAAGGTAGCCTGCAGTAACCACGTAGGTTTACTAAGTTTATGTGCTTGATGCTCCCCAAGATCTCTAGTTCCCTTTCAAACACTTGATCAGACCCTTCACGGCTTCGGTCAATCCGCTTAACAGCAAACGTACCACAATCATTCATCACCATTCGGAAAACAGTACCAAATCCTCCTGACCCTACTATATCCTCTTCATCAAGTGACTCCATCTTTTCTATGATTTCAGATGATGTGTATGGCATATCACCGTGGAATGTAATAAGTTTAGCGCCTGTTAAAAGATTAGGTTAGCATATATGAATAAGATGATCTTAATTTTTTTCTTCTTCACTGTTAATGGGAGGTTGTCATAATTGAGACATAGCCCTTACTTGCTGATGGATCAACTTGCTTCTTGACTTCTGTGTATTTCTTAGCAGCTCTTTCCTTCTTTGAAAAGGATCGAATCCAGAGTAATGACAGAGTTATGACAAGTGCAAGGCCCATAGTTGCCACTGCCCCAATTAACACTCCCTTCACATAATGCGAAGATCTTTTAGGAGGCACTGCATACATTTAAACATTTATAGTTTCAAGCAGATGTAAACTAAACATGGAAACTAGTTAGCGAAAAGGATCATGCACTGTAAGTGTAAAATATCCGATCACATTTTATCATTGTGCTACTTTGTAATATCATTTCCTTAAATATATCAACAAATATCTATATAATGAAATGTAATTGGAGGATAGTGTAAAACTTTTCTACCTTGTCACTGTATATCTATTAAACTCAATCAGTTATAAATATAGTAAGTCATATAAGAAGGTATTTAGGAATCAATTCAAGGAATTGACTTGCCTGCAGCTTCATCACTTTCGGCATGCGGTATCACTACAGGGAAACCAAGTGATGTCCGGCATGGCTTTTGGACTTGTCTTCCACAAAGATCTAAATTACCAATAAACCTGTTCATATGCAATTAAGTCAATGAAGAGAAGTACAAACAAGCAATGAAACCAACTTGTTCCTCAAAAAGTGCATAGAACAAACATAAAATAACATGAAAAACAAGAAATTCTATGCATATTCATCATTTAATCGGTGAAATTTCTAGCAGTCTGCAATACAACAACTATCTCTTAACAGCCAAGAAACTTAAGAAAACCGCAACTCACATTACAAAACATGCACTCTTAGTTGACTCGTGATTTAAAAAATTCAACTACTATAATTCAAGTTTCAGATACATTTTCTCATCATCCTACTATAGCACATAAAAGAATAGACTTGTCGGTTATTATTACAATAAAATCTAAGAAAAATTCAAATCCTGCTTGGTCTGATGGATACAATGCATCAGCAACAAACAACAAAACTCTATAAGGCAAGAGTACATACGAGTTCTTCTGGAAGGTGCTTAATACTCCGATGTCTGGGATTTCACCAGAAAAGAAATTGGTAGACAGGTTCCTAAGGCAAGGAGGTCGGAAGATCAGTATAATCAAACATAGATGTTTTCAATATCAATATGCCACTGAGCTAAGTAGGCTAAATTGACTTACAAAACTTGCAAATGTGAGAGACGGCCAATAGAGGAAGGTATAGACCCTTTTAATGAATTACTTGATACATCCCTGTATTGAAAGTTTGCATTAAAATCATAAACTCTTCAGCTGAACTGAACTCTCGACAAAGATATGTTTATATCTATTAAGAAAAACTAGAAATCAGTTCATTTCATTACAAAGGGTGAAAGAGGGACTTACAATATATTTAAAAATGAAAGGTTTCCAATGCCTGATGGTATACCACCTTGAAAATAATTAGCTCTCAAGTACCTTTCAATAGAGTCAAATGAATCATTCCTCATGGTATTAGGACAAAAAGGAAATATAGTAAGGGAATAAACATCGAAAATTTCTAACAAAATAGTGAACTGTTTTCACTTACAAGGCTCTTAGCTCAGTACAATTGGTAATTTCACTAGGAATGATTCCATGCAAGCCATTCTGATGCAGCGCTCTGAATCATTAAACGCAGAATACAATAAGAACGACTAGAGTCTATGCATGTTTGGATTGCCGGTGACTTGGGCAAAATCACAGTGGCACCGTAATTATGTTGAAGCTCCATACTTAAGCAAAATTGCGGTGGCTAAGCTTGATTCCGTCAATCCAAACATGCACTAAAGAAGTAAATGCACCAAAAATAGCAAGAACATGTTCTACTTACAATCTCTGTAATCTACTGAGTTTACCAATACTGGGAGATATTATGCCTCCAAGTTGCATATATGGTAGATTTCTGAACAACACAATACAAATAAAGTGTCATATTCAGCTCAGAAAATGGCAAAAAAAAAAAGTAGTAAAATGAAAAGAATAATTTTGCTTGCATACATTGAGCGAACTCTTTGTTCACCAGGATGACAATTAATACCAGTCCATGCACAAGGAGACTCATCAAACTCTTGCCAGTTACCAAGAACATTCTTAGTATCATTCAAAGTGCTTTTTATCTCCAACAATGTTAAACCTAACAAATTGAACAAAACATACTTAAAATTTGAAACTTTAAACAAATTCCCAAAATGGGTATAAAAGTACCAAATGCAATTATTCTAGCAAAATAGATAAAAGAGGATTATTTATATAAAGCAGAAAAAAAACTAGGGTTCTTAGTTATTACCATCTTGACTGAGAGCATGAGATGAAGGGTAGAAAAGAGTAGTCAAAATCACTAAGAAAACATAAGCGATACTGGTGATTTTCATTTTGAAGAATCTCAAATGAGTATTTTGAAGTTCTATGGTGGGAATGAAACTAGACTAAGAGAGAGAGAGTGTGTTGAAGTGATGATTTTTTTAGTGGCGAGTGTGATGACAATGTAGACCAAAAAAAAGGGGGTTCCATGATTTGAAGTTTGAGGTTTTTGAACATAAAATAATAATTATAATTTTGAAACATGAAAAAGAAAAGAAAGAGAATGCTTTGGATATACTCCAATATTTTAGTATATTTTATGAAAAGAGAGTGAAAAAGGACAATTTTTGAAAGTTGGTATGAAAAGTTGTGCAGTGTGAAGAAGCCGTTGTACAATGCAAGATTCAAAGTTGAAGCCTTATAAGAATTGCTTGTCCAGGCGTAGAGTACACGCGCCTATGAATTTTGGATTGTAATGTGTAATAACCAATGGAAAGATGTGTTGAATGCCACGTCAGCGAGTGGGATTGTATGTATATAGCATCGCGAAGCTGAGCATGTGTTGTATATAACATTGCATGTCTGAAAAACTTCAGACAGTTAAAGGAACTATACTTCATACGATTAGGAGGACATTTTTTAACTATTTGGAAATTGCATTTACTCTCTTAAGTTTTTTTAATGACATCAATTAATATTTTTTTAGTTTTTGAAAAAACAATCATAACTTTTATATTGATTAAAAACTGTATTAAATATTTTTTAATTATATTTATTCATCTCATTTAATCATTATATAATTAAAATTTTATCTTTAATTTATAAAAATAATTATGTTTTTAGTAATACAATGTAGTGCATATTTTAATATCTTTTTAATAAATGACATATAAAGTTAAAAGAAATTTTAGTGAATATATAAAAATTAAATATCTTTTTAAAATTAGATGAGGTTTTAGTCTTATTTAAAGTAATTTTAAAAAATATAAATACAATTTCTCTTTAACTATTTGTTTTAGACTAGACCGATAGATGTATTGTCTTATAGATGAACTATTAGTTTTGTTTTATGTCTTGTTACCGAAACTCATTTCAATCTAGGCAATATCAATATATCTACTTTCTTGTGAAACATTGATCCAGTAAAAAATTACTACAATTATGAGCACCCCTGAAAATTTAAACTAAAATTAAATCAAACTATATAAATTTACAAACTTTATTAAACACTAATTATTGATTATCCTTTCAAAAATAAAATTCACCTTTTTTATTGTTTTTCATTGTTTTGTTCATGTTTCTTAAGACCAGAAGCAATAGTTATTTTCAATGATCCCATTAAATAAAAATCCAATTTTTTCATCTCTTCGTTCTATATTTAGATCTAGATATTTTTACAAGATTTAGATCTACTTGATGAAAGATTTGATTCGAGATTGTCTTTTTGTATTGACGTTGAGAGTGAAAATGAAGTCAGATTCACTAGATCCATTAAAATGAGAGAATAGGTGGTGGTGTGGTGGTTGCTTAAAGAGGGAAAAAAAATTATATCGAAAGCAAAGATAAAGAGGACAGAATATGTAGAAAAATGGGAAAGACCGAAGAGAAAGTGCGAAGGAGGAAGAAGAAGAAGTATATATTTAATAGAATAATATGTTCATTAATTATCTTTATTAATTATTTAGTGTGTTGGTCATTAATATTAATGTAAAGCGATTCGCCGTGCCCGATTGCTTTTATAAGGTCTTTGAGGTCGAGAGTGATAAATTGGTTCACGTCATTCAATAAATCCAATGTAAGAAGACTCATTTAGACTATTTGGATCTTGTTGGTGAAGGTATATATCAACTCTAAACCCCATCAATTCAATTTTGTTCTCTCTCTCGTATTGTTAAAAATTGTAATAGACTGGTCCATGCTCTAGTTAAACCAGCTCAATTGTGACCTAATCAAATTTGGTTGGAAGAAATTTCTTCTAACTTGAACCATTTTATTCTTGAGGATGTGATCCATATTGTTTCTTCTTAATTGATAAGGTTTTTTGTTTTCACAAAATGTATATGTATTTGTTGAGCTGTGTACTTTATGCATGAAATAAATAAATAAAATCACAACTCACTTGAAAAACTATCCAAATATCTTTCAAACACTCTTTCAAAAAACAAAAACAAAAAAACATTAATAAACACAACAACCAAATTAAAATACAAGATAATAGTTTAGAAAATTTACTTTAACGAATAAAATGAATAATTTTGATGGTTCATTAACGAACTAAATGCAGATATATCAAAACAAATTAAAAATCTCTTAAATTAATATTTAAATTATTACTTTATAATTTACTCATTTAAGAGATTAAAAAATCGTTAAACATAAATACAACGTACAATAATAAATTTAGCAATGAATTTGTAAAAAGAGTGAATATGAACTAAATCTATATAGGAATCCATTTGTTCCACAAAGTTCAATAATCCATTTGTTATGATGCAATTTTAGTTGAGTCAACCATAATTTTCGTTAATGAAACCGTAGGAAGTTGCTATTTTAATATTTGACTTTAGTTATAACTTTAAATTAACAAAATAGTTCTAAAAAATATAACTAATTATTACCATAAAAAATTCTGAAAAATACAAATTAATATCAAAGTAGTTTGAGATCATTATAATAATGGAAGACTAAACTGAAAAATATTTTGATAATTAGTTTGAATTTTTTGTTGAATCAATAGTTATTTTTAAATGTACTATTCTCTACCTTTGAGTCTCATACCTTTGATGATTTTGTATTTATATCTCTCTTTATCGATCAATCATTCTCTCTCATCTAAATAATTTTTAACATTTAATTTTAATCATTAATTTTACTTTAAAATACAGTAAGTCACTCATCACTAAGGGTAGATAATCTATTTCCAAAATTAATATTATGTTTACCAATCTCAACTAGTTATTATTCTTCATTTTACATTTATCATAAATAGATCCCATCAATTATTAATTAGGATAATTTACTGTTAACAAAAGGATAATTTAATAAAATTAAATTATTTTTTTCTTTATTTTATTTTTCATCTTTCCTTAACATATATTAAATAATGTGATGTTTTTATTATTAGTTGATGCTTTTACACCCTATTTTAATAAAATTTGCTTATAAGAAAAATATTTCCGACATATATTTTATTCACACTCAAAAAAACATTAATCACATGTGCAACTAATAATCTTCCTTTGAAATTCTCACTCCTTTGAAAGAATCAACCACATGGCTTACTTCAACAAAAAAAGGGATCAACCACCCGACACATTAGTGAAAAATGAATTAACTAAAGAAAGAAAATTAAACCCTGTATGCATTTGTTATTTAGAAAAAGAGAGTAACAATATTAGAAAAAGGGTTTCAATATGGAGAATGTTGTGAACACTAATTCTCCTTCTGCAGTGGAGTTAGAACAAGAGCGAATACCAACTACATCACGCTCTCCTTCTAACGAAATTTCATCTAGATCAGAAGTAGGAGGATGGAGATCCGTTAAATTTATCATTGGTAAAATATACATGTTTTCTAAAATTAATTACATTAATCGTTCTTAATTACAACATTATTTTTCATTTTCAATACCTTTATTTAATTATTGCATTGATTCATTAATTAATATTTTTTTTTGAAGGTAACGAGTCATTTGAGAAATTGGCATCCATGAGTTTGATATCAAATCTAACAATGTACCTTCTCACAAATTACAACCTTAGTGGTTTATTCGTAGTTAATGTTGTCCAAATTTGGAATGGATCTTCCAACATTGCATCAATTGCTGGTGCTTTCATTTCCGATACTTATTTGGGCAGGTTCCGGACCCTCCTTTATGGCTCAATTTCTTCACTTTTGGTAATTAATTCAATTAACGTCTAACTTTTTTATTTTCATTTTTTTTCTTCATAATTAGTATCCGTGCATGCATGCACACATCTTTAATTGGTGTTGATTAACTAGTTGATCCCAAGTACTTGGATTATGAATCCCTTAGTATTTTATTTAACATATAAAACCAGTTTGGATTGTATTTGACAGGGAATAATGATCATGACACTAACAGCTGGTATACATCAATTGAGACCAATTACCTGCGAAGACAAAGATAGACCTCATTGTCAACATCCACAAGATTGGCAGCTAGGTGTTCTATTTGCAAGTCTTGGACTGTTATCCATTGGTGCTGGTGGTATTAGGCCTTGCAACATTGCTTTTGGTGCTGATCAGTTTGACACAACTACAGAAAAGGGAAAGGGACAATTAGAGAGTTTCTTTAATTGGTGGTACTTCACTTTCACTATTGCACTTGTTGTAGCACTCACTGGTGTTGTCTATATTCAAACCAATATCAGCTGGACCTTAGGATTCGCGATACCGACAATGTGTCTCGCTTTCTCAATAACTATTTTTCTGCTAGGCCGCCACACTTACATTTACAAAAAACATCAAGGAAGCATCTTTACAGACATGGCAAAGGTGATTGCAGCCGCGTATAGAAAACGTCGGCTTCAGCCTTCTGATAGAAGTTTTTATGAACCTGCTTCTACATTTCAGGACAACATTAGGCTAGTTCAGACAAATAGGTTCAAGTTCTTAGATAAGGCTGCTATAATAGCTGATCCAAGTGAATTGAACAATCAAGGCATTGCAAAAAATGGTTGGAGACTTTGTAGTTTGCAACAAGTGGAACACTTCAAATGCTTGATTGGAATTCTACCAATTTGGGTGACAGGAATTTGTTGTTTCATTGTAATGGATCAACAAAACACATTTGGTGTGCTTCAAGTTATACAGACTGATAGGTCTATTGGACCTCACTTTAAGATTCCACCAGGGTGGATGAATTTGACATCAATGATAGCTCTTTCATTTTGGATTTACATTTATGAGTGTATCTATATTCCTCTAATGAAGAGAATCAACAAAAGGGCTACAAGAATGTCCATGGTGCTTAGAATCAGAATAGGGATTATATTATCCGTTTTATGCATGTTGGTAGCAGCAATAGTTGAGAAGAAGCGTCGTGACTCGGCCTTGAGACAAAGCTCGTTTATTTCGCCTGTGAGCTTCGGTTTACTCTTGCCACAATATGCACTGTCAGGTCTAAATGAAGCATTTGCTGCTGTTGCTATAATGGAATTCTTTACCTTACAATTGCCAGAGTCTATGAGGACTGTTGCTGGTGCAATTTTCTTTCTAAGTTTGTCTATTGCAAACTACTTAGGTTCCTTAATTGTCATGATTGTTGATAAAGCATCAAAAACAGCCAAAATACCATGGTTAGGTGGTCCTGATTTAAATCACAATAGACTTGATTACTATTATTATGTAATTGCTACCCTTGGAGCTTTGAATTTTATCTATTTTCAATTCTTTGCTAGCAATTACTTGATATGCAACAAGGGAAATGAGACAGTTGAGGAGCAACAAGGGCATCCAATTGCTGGTTTGAAGGGTGAATCATTTGAACAAGATGATGAAGAGAAGGTATATTAGGCACTAGATGAAGGGAAACTTGATATGATGCTAAAGTCTAAATTCCATAAACTCTACTTTGGAGCTATGCAATTTGTATCTTCTTTCTTTCTGAAATTCAAAACTCTGCAGATTTTAGTTTATATACAAGTCACTAGCTCATGCATTAGACACTTAAAATTTAGCCTAAATATCTTCTTTAACTTAATTTCAATTAACGTTTTATTCTTTTATTTATTTATTTATTTATTTTTTTAATTTGATCTTTTATTTTAATTTTAAGTGTCAATTTGATCCTTTATGTTTTAAAATGTTAACAATGTTATCATTTATTTTACAAAATTTCAAAAATTCATCAAAATTTTCAAACAAAACCAATAAATTTAGTTATATTTTTTAATATAAAATAAACTTAATCAAATTTGTAGCTCAAATCTTCAAATAAACTCATATTTGTCATTCTTTATTTGATGTTGTTAGAGATGAAAATATGAATTTATTTAAAAATTTAAATTATGAATTTGATGAAACTGCGTTATATTGAGGATGAAAATTAATTTTATAGGTTTTGTTTGAAATTAAGTTAGTATCAATTTAAATTATTGAGGGGAATTTAAAAATAACATAATAGGCATTTCCGCCTATTGTATTTGTATTGTATCCAAGAGTTAATTTCATCTTGTTCAGATAATTTTAAACCCACAAATTAACCATGATGGATCTTTTGATTATAGGAATGAGAATTAATGTGCAAAATACATTATCTAAATGTGGAAATCGAAATCTTTAGACAAAAAAAAAGGGAAATAAAAAAAACATTTTATTATAATTTATAGTCATTTAAATTATATTATATATATATATATATATATCTTTAGTGATTTATCTTAATTTCGAAAACAATTATTTAAATTAAAAAAAAAATTATACTTTAAAATTTTACGAAATTTTGCTACAATATATCTTTTATATTAAATTTTCAAAAAATATTCAACAAATTTTATAATTGATCCATATTTCTTAATTTTAAACATAAATATATCATTAAAAATAAACTACTAAACATATAATTAGTTTCTTCAAACCTATTGCTGTTTACAACCACATTTTATTTTTTGGAAAATGTAATCTTGGTGTCTCTTTCTGTGGCCTCATTTTACTCTCTGGCGCTATGATCTCATTTTCCAAATCTTACGATGAAATATTCGTAGATCCTCCACGCGCATCACATTTGGCAGCAACGAGTGAGAGCTTCGATTGAAATTTATTTTGGTCTTTTTAGGGTCTGTAACCCAACATGGTTTGGTTCAACCAATAGTCTCGGTTATAAAGAGCGATTGACTTCTATTTCAAAAAAAAAAAAGTGATTGATTATAGCCTTTTTTCTAAAGATAATTTCAGGTGTAATTATTATACTTTCTTATTTGACAACTTCAGACCGAGTTAAAAATATAAATAAATTTATCAAGTGACACATTTAAATAAATGTTTTTTTAAATATGTATGAAAATTTTAAATAACTTATACTACGGAGGGAGTAATAATTAATTTGAGGGCATGTTCTTTTAAATATATATGAAATTTAATTGATGAAAACATGCTTCACACATACATTATGATGAGGAAGATCAATCAGGCGTGTAAGAGTATAATTTATTTTCTATAAAATATGTTTATAATTGTCTCTACTTATAAATACATTTTTATGGCATATCTCAGATAATAAAAACTCTTGGTATATTTATTTATTCTTAAAGACTACATGTTTAAGCCTGATTTGAGTAATTTGATAGTAAGAGATTCAATGGATTTTAGATAAATTCTAATATTATATTATAATTATTATATTAAATTTAAGTATTTTTTTTACAAAATTAATTTATAAAATGACCCATATTTTTCTTCTTATATTTATTTTAGGTGAGACTTAAATATAAATAGTGGATATAAGTATTCATGTTATTCATTAACATGTATGATTTACCGACATCCTCAATTCCTTCCTTTTGTAAAGACAACTCATTACCAACACTCACGAAAACATATTCATGTGTCATTCACCACTCAAATACTACCTCTCTTTAGGCATCCAATCATAAAAGATTTAAATGAAATTTTTTGGATTTAAATAAAAATCTTTGGTTTGTTTACGAGGAGAGTTTAAATTTTAAGGTTGATTCTCCTTATAAGAATATTCGTGAAGTACTTGACAATTCTTTTGACTCAAGTGACACATATTTGCAATTATATAGTGAAACTAATATAGTTAAATTCTAGTAGAATCTACTTGGATGTCGAAGAAATTATTGTTGCTATATTAAATATCTTGTCGAGTGAGGTAGTATGATACATAGAGAAAAACAACAAGTAAATGAAATTATTGATATACGTATCATTGGTCTTTGGAGTGACACCATGGTGTGGAGGATGAAAATGTAGAAGTTCATCATATCCTTGATTAATATATCCGTAATTTGAATATTGTTCATGATATGCTTCTCTTAGAAAATCTTTGGAGCAATAATGACAGCAAAATTGTTTCTTATCATAATCAAGATTTTGCTTAATTAAGTTCATTGTAAAGTTGTTTCTAATACTTTAAAGTTGTGTATTTATTATATTAAGAAACCAAATACAATTAACATGATTTTATGTTTACACTTGCAGAAGAATATAACTTAGATAATTTTAATAGTTTAATCTAGTGGTAAAAAAATAAATAATGAATATGGCAAATTGCTCGTTAAATATTTGTTTGCCATGAGAAAAATATTAATATAATTTTTTTTTATAAATATTCAATAAATCATAAAATTTTCTCTACCTTGAACTCAGTCAAAAATTATTTGGCGTTTATATTTTATTCATTTACAACAACACACTATTATAGAAATATATTATATCATATTATGTTAACATTATTTTGTTTACAAGATTTTAATTTTCTTAATATTTTTAATATAAAATTATATTACATCATATTCCAAATCCAATAATGAAAGAAATACACATTTTCACATTAGTGTGTATATAAATTCTGGCGCAAGATTATTTAGACAAAAAAGAGTAATGAAAATTTGGCAACTTAAAAATAGAGTATTCAATTAAGAATTTAGTTGATGTTGATAGTAAGAGGAAAAGTTAACTCCGGATAGGCTATAGCCTCACCCCACACTCGATACGTCATATTTTTTTGAGCTTGCTTGTTCTACTAGCTCTTTTCTACTTGGTAGAGTAGTAACCCAACTTGGACTTTTATTTTTGTTTATTGCTTTGGTTATTTATTTATTTATTAACATTTCGGTATCCAAGAGTTATTATAAATAATTGGAGGGTATAGTGTCTAGTGTCTACTCAAGTCAAGTGCATACATGTGCAGTGCAAAGTCATATATGGACATAGTTTTTCAATTAAAATAACACGAGATACGACTCAAGATCTCGTTTTGGTGACCACTTTTTTGTATGTTAGTTTTGCCCTCAAAACAAAACTCATACATCAAACAGGTCACGATAGGGCCTGATGTTGATGCCATGTGATGCTGCTGCTGATCCATTCTTAATAATTTGAATCATACGTTGTTATGATTAATTCCTGGTTAAATAAGTAACAAGTGCTAACAACATAATTTCTCCACCATTTTCCCTTTGACTACGGAGCCATTTTTCTCAAGATGATTATTCATCTTATAACTTTTAAATATATATTAAAATTATAAAAATATTATCCAAAAGTTATTTATTTTTAATAACTTTATATATCAAATTGATTAATAAAACGTGTATTTAAAAATATATTAAATTAATTAATAAGAGACATATTTGAGAATGAAATTAATTAATAAAAAATAACTGATAAAAATGGATTTATGTTTATTTTTACAATTTTGATGTATTTCCTAGTATTGTGACGATGTCTGGCACATATAAAACCAAGGAACTATATACATAAATTTAATCCAATTGGAGAAAAGTGTTTTAAAAAATAATTATTTATAACACGCGTATTGTACTAACATTCCTCTCTCTCTCTATATATATAACCTTCTTTTCAAATGATTCATTTGATTTTTTTTACACATATTATAAAATGTATACAAATAAATGAAACATAGTAATACTTTTAATAAATATTACTCTTTTCAACTATATATTGGTTTATAATTCATCATTCTCATTATAATATATAATGTAAAATGTAGGATAGTGAACTGAGAATGATGTATCTCATATTAATGAGAGAGTATAATTGGGAAAAATAGTAATTAATATTAAGAAAAAATATATATTTAGTCATTCTTGTTAAGTTCAATTTTCGGTTAAGTCTTTTATATATTTTTTTTATTGAGTTATTTAAGTTACATTCATTAGCCTTATTAGTTTAAATATATATATATATATATGGCTAAATTACATTTGTGGTCCCTTAACTTAATTTAAGGTAACGTTTTAGTCTTTTATCTTTTTTTTTTCCCGATTTAGTCCTTTATTTTAATTTTAAATGACAATTTGATATTTTATGTTTTAAAATTTCAACAATGTTATCCTTTTTTAAACAAAAATTCAAAAAAAAATTCAATCAAAACTCATAAAATTAATTATATTCTTCAATATAATACAAATTTCATCAAATCCGTAATGCAAATCTTCAAATAAACTCATATTTTCATACTTTATTTGATATTATTAGGAATAAAGGACTAAATCGAAAAAAAAGAAGATAAATGACTAAAACGTTACCTGAAATTAAGTTAAGGGACCACGAATGTAATTTAGCATATATATATTACACATACAGTTCTTTAAATTTTTTTTTTTTTAAATATTACAACAAAGTTGATTGTTCAATTTACTTTGTATGGGAAAAAAATTAAGACTATTAATTACGTAGATAAACTTTTATTGTCTTGTTTTTAAAGTTATACGTGAATTTAAAATTGTTGTGTAAGAAAAATTAAAAAATATATATTATTTATAAGATTTAATAAATATTTTTTGAATTATATTAATATGTATAATATATTGTTCCAGTATTTGGTAGAGTTTCAGATAATAAAAAAAAATCAATTGAACTAATTATTATCATAATTGAAATAAAAAACTAAAATAAAAAAAATAACTTAAATGATCATATAAAAATAAAATAAATTTAAATACTAAACAAATTTAATGAAACTTAAAGTGCGGTGTATTTCTACTAGGGATAACAATGGGTAGTGTCTAGTAAGGTACTATAGTACCCTTCTCCATACCTGCGGTTTAAAAAAATATTCATACTCGTGTCTGTACCCTCTTAGATATTAACTTGAATACATGTACCCTTACCTCTGGGTACCCGAACTCATACCCATTATCCGCGTTTTATCTAAAAAGATCGATAAATAAATGATATTGTTGTAATTAAATTTAAAAATTATTTAAATATCTTAAATTCAATCATAAAATATTATGAACCAAAATATTTTCTAACTCAAAAATATTTCAAATGAACACTCGTTAAATACACATTCAAATATCCATAATAATAATTTATGAAGTTGCAAGTCCTACGACAATATTATTCGAAATTTGTAAAAATAATTGATAGAAAGTTGCAAGTATAATTATAAAGTCACGGTTAATAAGATATAATTATTAGTTATAAAGTCACAATTATTTACCTATTTATCATAATCAAATTTTTAAAAAGATTATTTACATTTACCTTTCAATTATAAATATTGTAGTGGTCCAATAATATTAATAGATGTTAAAAGAAAATAATTATAGTACTCGTACCCGCACTCATATCCGCTAAATTTTGTGGATAATTACCCGTGCTCATGCCCATGCCCATGCCCATACTCATGCGATTTTTTACCCTACCCATTATAAGTACCCATCAGATCTGAATCTAATTATCATCCCTAATTTCTACTTAAATATTATATTAAAAATTAAAAAGAATAGTTTATTTTTAGACAATTTTTTTTATAAGTGAGTCACGGGATAAAGGGAGTAATTATTAGTATGAAACCCATGCACTGAGACTAAATGGGTGGATTAAATTTTATACGAGTCTTTTGGATATAGTTAAAATGAAATTCAATTATTGTCTAATACTCCTAAGTAATTAATAACTCAGAAAAGGGTTATGAGAATGCGTGTGAGATTATCACAAGTATGAATAATTTATCTAAACTCAACCATTTAAGTGCATGGATGTAAGCAAACACCTATAAATATTTGGTGTAGTTTCACTTTTGAATGATTTTTTAAAAATATTTTTAATTCTTAATGAGTTATATTACATTAAAAATATACACTCATTTTTAATTTCAAATATTTCACTTGAATTTAGTAGTTATAAATTCATGAATTATTATTATTATTATAAATTTTTATGATTATTAAGAGTTCAAATTTTGATATTAAAATGTTTTTTATATTCAAAATTTGATATTATTAATATACCGCTAAAATGTTATTTTTTTATAAAAAAATTAGTTTAAAATTAAAAATTTGATATAAAAGGCTAGATTATTATTAACAAAAAAACAGCCAAAAAAAGTTAAAAATGCTAGTACGTCACTTGTGACTCAAGAGTAAGTCGAAGCGGGACAATATAAGACCACACAGCCTTTAATATCATCTCAATAATCAATAACTCAAAAAAGTTATGTACAAGTCTTTATTCCTTGCTACTATTTAATTATTACTCGAATATCATGAACCTTGTTGATGAGAAAAGAGGGACATCTATGGAGAAAAATGAGAAAGACAGTATAGAAAACAATGAAGTTCCAAATATTAACTACAGAGGATGGAAGGTCATGCCCTTCATTATTGGTAAGCAAGAGAATTAATTCATTTATCATTATTTTTAAAGTTACATTCAAATAAGTTACATGATCTAAATTCATATAATATACGTAATTTTAAATTATCATATATTTATAAATTATCTGAATGATTTTTTTCATTTCGTTTAATTATTATATAGGTGTAACTAAAGAACACATGTGTTATTAAAAAAATGTTAATTTATTATTTCAACGCGCATTAATTTTGATTTTGAGTGACTCTAATTAAGAATTAATTTGTATGATGCAGGAAATGAAACATTTGAGAAGCTAGGAGCCATTGGAACCTTAGCAAATCTCTTAGTCTATCTTACAACAGTATTCAATCTTAGCAGTATTACAGCCACAAATATTGTGAATATCTTCAATGGCAGTGCTAGTCTAGCTACTTTGCTAGGAGCTTTTCTTTGTGATACTTATTTTGGTCGCTACAAGACACTTGGTTTCTGCACATTTGCTTCCTTTCTGGTATTAATTATTTTTTGGATAACAAATGTTGGTTGTTACTATGTTACCTTAATAGTTAGAATTTGAACCATTAATTTCATTTTCATACCTTCTTGTATTAATTAAACATAACACTTAGAGTAGTGATATTAAAATTAACACTTCAATTCACGACAAAAGTAGATACTTCAACCAAGTTTTAAACATTGTAAAATCGTGATTGTTGTATCTCTCTGGTTTTGAAACAGGGGTTACTTGTTGTACAACTAACAGCATGGATTAAAAGCATGCATCCACCTGAGTGTGGAAATGAGAAAAGCACATGCATAGAGCCAAGTACAGGACAAATGTCATTTCTACTATTAGGATTTGGATTTCTAATAGTAGGAGCTGCAGGGATTAGACCTTGTAACTTAGCATTTGGTGCTGATCAGTTTAACCCCAACACTGATTCAGGAAAAAAAGGAATCAATAGTTTCTTCAATTGGTACTTTTTTACCTTCACTTTTGCTCAGATGGTTTCTTTGTCACTAATTGTTTATATACAATCAAATGTGAGTTGGGCACTTGGTCTTGGTATTCCTGCTGCTTTGATGCTGTTTTCATGTGTTGTTTATTTCATGGGAAGTAAATACTATGTGAAAGTTAAAGCAAGTGGTAGTCCAGTAACAAATATTGTTCAAGTTATATATGTGGCTATAAACAAAAGGAGACTCAATCTAACAGAGGATGAGTTTTTTAGCTATATATCTTCTCACTCTATCAACTCCAAGCTTCCTCGTACACCTCAGTTCAGGTAATTAACCACTAATCAATGTCAAGTAATTTTAGCTTATGTTTTAATAAAAAAACAATTTGGTTTGGTTCTAATTCTAAAAGAGGTATGATAAGCCAACTAAATTGTTTGTTATTACCTCTTTTTGTTGATTGGTTCTAAAATATTTATATCAACAGGTTCCTTGACAAAGCTGCTATTGTAACTCCACAAGACAACATAAACCCTGATGGCTCTGCATCTGATCCATGGAGTCTTTGCAGTATACAACAAGTAGAAGAAGTAAAATGCTTAGTAAGAGTTTTACCAATTTGGGTTTCAGGCATACTCTACTATGTTGCATTAGTCCAACAAAGTACAATGTTAGTCTTTCAAGCACTTCAATCAGACAGAACAATTTTCAACACCAGCTTCAAGATTCCTGCAGCTTCATACACAATATTCGCAATGCTAAGCTTAACTATATTTTTACCAATCTATGACAGAATTATTGTTCCAACACTAAGAAGATTCACTAGAAAAGAAGGTGGAATCACAATTCTACAAAGAATGGGAATTGGCATGTTTATTTCTATACTATGCATGTTAGTATCTGGTGTGGTGGAACAAAAAAGAAGAACTATGGCTATTAATAATCCTATAGGAATGGAAGCGAGAAAAGGCGCTATTTCATCGATGTCGGGTTTGTGGTTGGTTCCTCAGTTAATATTAGCAGGACTATCTGATGCATTTACTTTGGTGGGTCAAGTTGAATTTTACTACAAACAGTTTCCTGAGAACATGAGAAGTTTAGCAGGGTCACTTTTCTTCTGTGGATTGGCACTGTCAAGTTATTTTAGTAGTTTCTTGATTTCGGTTATTCATCGGTTGAGTGATGCATCTGCAACAGGGAATTGGTTGCCACAGGATCTTAATAAGGGGAGATTGGATTATTTTTATTACATTATAACTTTATTAGAACTTGTTAATTTGGGTTACTTTGTAATGTGTTCAAGGTGGTATAGGTATAAAGGGGATGGGAGTGATAGTAGTGATGATGTTCAACTTCATCAACTGTCTAAACAATTTGATAAGAAGATTAATGGTGTTTAGTCATTATCTTCATGGTATTACAACTTTCAAATAGAATAAATAAATTGTATTTGAATTTTGCATTATTCAATACTTTTGCATTTTATTGAAAACTTTATATTCCTTCTGTCCTTATTTCTTACACATGATAGATTTAAAAGAAACCAATTTTTTTACAATAGAGAAAGAAACAAAATAATGGATGTATGTTATTCATAAGTTCTGTATACTTCAACATTTTCCCCATATAAGCATGGATATATTTTTTCAATTATTTTATTTTATAAATTATAGTCAAGATGATATTCTCAAAACAAGTATTATTTTATTTTATCAATATAATACTAATTAATTTATTATAAATTTACTCCAAAATTATTACACTTCATTATTATTATTATTTATAAAAATAGTTCCGCATTTATTTCATTCATTTTTTATCTATCTAAAAAATCTGAAACATAACTTATTTTAAACGGAAGAAGTATTTATATTATTGATTTAAGTTAAATTTAAAAAAAAAAAATTGTTAAAAGTAAATTTCTCAATTATAAATAAAATAAAAAAAGAGGGACTCTGAAGACTGAAGTCGTTGAGTTGAGGTTGTTTGTTGTATAGTTGATAGTTCAAATTGTGTGTATCAATGTTCTTCCTTCACCAGCGGCAACATCTAAAACCCACTCTCTCTTATTTCAGGTACAGCTTTCTACGATTATTCTCCATTATTTCCTTACCTCTCCTCTCTCAATTTTCATTCTATTCCATTTCTTTCTATCTATTACCTTATCTTTTAAACTCAATTTTTTATTATATTTTTTTTACAAGTCCGATCTACTTTGCAATCTCAATTCGCGCTTCTAGATAATTTCCCAGGGGCTGAAATTTAAGACGTAGTCATACGAGGTAGCATTTAGGATGAATTTGACACCGTTTTCTAGTATGTATCTATGAAGTGGACACCTGAAATTGGCTACAGACTTTTGATTAATTTGCGTTCTAGATAATTTCAGTAATTTGGGTTTTTTTTTTTTTAGTGTACAAATCTATCTCTGTCCCTGAAATATAGCAACCGAATCATGGGAATTACGAGAGTGAATAGTAGTATTAGATTTGTTTAAAATTGATATTGGTTTTAGGGTATGTTAGTAATATTTATTGTTGATTGTAGAAACATATGTAAATTAGTTATGGGTATGTTAATATAAAATAAACTAATGCAGTAAAAAAAAATTAATTTTTTTTTTTTTGATAGAAATGGCCAGAAAATTCTCAAAAAAGTCTTATATTTAGGGACAAAGGTAGTATAATGTTTTATTCGTTATGTTTGGATTGGTGGTATAAGATGGAATAGAGTGGAATGAAATAGAATATGATAACATCCAATTTTCAAAATCTAACTAGCATATTCCATTCCATTTGATTCCACCTTTTACCACCAATCCAAGGAATTGTTGGTCACCAATGAAGATCTTGTAGGTTCAACCAAGCCACAGAAAACACAAACTGAAACATTCAATCAAAACTAAAATGAAAAAGGGAAAAAATATTGTACATAATCTTGACCCTTTTAGGACCAATATACATGTCAAATTTTGCTGAGTTAAACCAAACATATATGCATAGAATATATTTGCAAGTCAACAACAGAGGGTAATTTTGTGGCATGTGGGTAGATAATAGTTATTATAGGGATAACAATACATTGACAAATATGGTAATTTTGTGGCATGTGAGTAGATAATAGTTATTATGGTGATACTAATACATTGCCAAATATGGTAATTTTTTGACATGTGATGTGGCTTTTGTTGTTTGAAATCCATATCTCATGATTCCCTCACTTGCCCTTCTTTCCCCATGGTAGCATTTGGAGTATATGATCATGAACCCAATCGGAGAACAAATGACAAATGGTGAGACTGTGGAAAATGAAGAGGAAAGGTTACTGAAGAACGAAAATAGTGGAGGAGATGATGACCCTAAGATTAACTACAGAGGGTGGAAGGTCATGCCCTTCATTATTGGTGAGTGAGACTGCAACAGTAGGATATTTACTTTTTACTTGCTTCGTTCTTGCTTATTAATTTTTCTTAAATCTTGTCTGGTTCGTTTGCGTGACTGACAGGAAATGAGATTTTTGAGAAGCTAGGAGCCATTGGTACTCTATCCAATCTTTTGGTCTATTTCACTACAGTATTCAACTTGGAAAACATCGAGGCTACAAATATTATCAACATCTTCAACGGCAGCACTAACTTTGCAACATTGTTAGGAGCTTTTTCCTCAGATACCTTTTTTGGTCGCTACAAGACACTGGCATTCTGCACCGTGGCATCCTTTCTGGTAAATTGATACTTCCTGTTGCATTCATCACTTAATTACATTCCATTTATTTGTCAATAAACACGCAACGGATATCTGAATTACAGAAAACAAAATACCATTTATATTGATTTGCGACAATCACCGATAGAAGTAATTCCATTTTAGAGAAGATAATCAAACTATCAATTCTTATATACTTTGACAAGCTCAGTGCGTTTGAGTTGTGCTTTTGATTCCTAGATTTCCCTGCTTTCTTCAGGGTTTGTTTGTAATACAACTAACAGCAGCAGTTGAGAAGCTGCATCCACCTCCATGTGAAGAATACACCACATGCCAAGGGCCAACAGATTGGCAAAAGACAGTTCTAAAGACTGGTTTAGGATTACTGATGGTAGGAGCTGCAGGGATCCGACCATGTAACTTAGCATTTGGAGCTGATCAGTTTAATCCTAACACAGATTCTGGGAAAAAGGGGATCAGTAGCTTCTTCACATGGTACTATTTCACTTTCACTATTGCTCAGATGGTTTCCTTAACAATTATTGTCTACATACAGTCAAATGTAAGCTGGGCAGTCGGTTTGGGAATTCCTGCAGCTTTGATGTTTTTGTCGTCTGTAATCTTCTTCATGGGGGAGAAAATGTATGTGAAAGTTAAACCAAGTGGTAGTCCCATAACTAGTATAGTGCAAGTTATTGTGGTTGCAACAAAGAAAAGGAGGCTGAAGCTCCCAGAATATCTATACCCTTCCCTCTTCAACTATGTGCCTCCCAAGTCATTGAATTCTAAACTTCCTTATACTTATCAGTTCAGGTAAACAACAACAAGAAATTAGCAATTGGTGGTAGATATGATTATTTTCAATTGGGGTTTACCAAATGGCTTATATTAACAGGTCCCTTGACAAAGCGGCGATCATGACCCCACAAGATCAAATAAATCCCAACGGATCTGCTTCTGATCCTTGGAATCTATGCAGTATGCAACAAGTGGAAGAGATGAAATGCTTGTTGAGAGTGTTGCCCATATGGGTTTCAGCCGTTTTTTACTATGTTGTTATCGTCCAACAGCACACTATTTTAGTGTTCCAAGCCCTTCTATCTGACCGGCGTATTGGGCAAAGCGAATTCATGATCCCGGGAGCATCCTACTATGTCTTTCTGATGATTAGTTTAGCAATTTGGTTGCCCATTTATGACCGAAAAGTTGTTCCTTTTCTCCAAAGGATCACTCGAAAAGAAGGTGGCATCACACTCCTTCAGAGGATGGGCATTGGCATATTCTTTGCTATACTCAGCATGCTAGTATCTGCCATAGTTGAAGAGCGACGTAGAACTCTGGCTCTTACTAAACCCTTAGAAGTGGAAACGAGAAAAGGCGCAATTTCATCAATGTCCGGTCTGTGGTTGATTCCTCAGCTGACATTGGCTGGACTAGCAGAAGCGTTCATGTCTGTTGCACAGATTGAATTTTACTACAAACAATTTCCTGAGAACATGAGAAGCATTGCAGGATCTCTTTTCTATGCTGCCCATGCAGGGTCGAGTTATTTGAGTAGTATGCTTATTTCAGTTATCCACCATATCACTGCGAGATCCGAAACTGGGAGTTGGTTGCCGGAGGATCTGAACAAGGGTAGATTGGATAACTTCTATCTCATCATTGCAGCTTTAGAAATTGTAAATTTAGGCTACTTTGTGTTATGTGCACAGTGGTATAGGTACAAAGGGACGGACAACAGTTCGATCGAACTCGATAGAGTGATAAAACAGTCTGAAAGAAGTGGTAATGACTTGAGTCTATAGCTATAGGCTGCAATAATCTTTCATTCTTCATGGCCGAAAATGGAAATCTAGTTTTCATCAAGTGGAGCCACAAGCAGCATAAAGATCATTATCAAATAGAATATAGCAACAAAAACACAGTTTGTGCTTTTTCAATCTGATAGATTTTCTTAGTATAGGGAGTTGAGGTACAATATTCTTAGGGAAAAGGTAGCTTCATCTAAGGCGTTTGTCTTAAAGAACTTGATGGACGCAAAAAGTAAAATTACACTTTGACATGGTGGTTAAATTTCTTTTGCTTAAAAACTGGTTAAATTTTCTTAGGGAAAAACTGTTTTTTTGCTTGGTTTTGATTCACTTTTGTAACACATTATTAAAAAGTGTAAAAACTTTTTGATTTGAACAAGTGAAGTAACGATATTTTTTTCTCAATTTCAATTCCTCTCGATCATACAATTTGTTCTAACAATAAACTTCTTTTAATATTGTTCATGAATTAAATTTGTATATGCGTCTAAAATATTTTTGCATATGTATTCAATCTTATATAATAGATGTAGATATTTGTAAAGATATATTATAAATTAATACAATAAAGTGAAATTATGATGTAATTTATTTAGATATATGGGTAAAAAAATTTACATTGTTGTCAATACATAGAAATTAGTATAAAACAATTATTGTTTGATTGTCATTTAAGTTCTGGTTGCAAAGGGACCACCTAAGCTCACACTCCTCTAAATTATAGTTGTGAGATGCTCGTCTCCGAAGTTAGATTCATGTGAAAATTTCCAATCATTAAAATGTTGACTTTTAGCTGGAAGAAAAGTTAATAAGAAAGATCTCAAATGAAATTTTCCTTAAAAACAAATGAGAGCAAACTTTCGCTACATTTATTTTAAATTCCTAGTTGCAAACAAGTGCTACAAATAAAAAAATGATGGTGTTTTAGTTAAAAAGGTGCAAAAGTTGGATAGTGATGCAAAAGACTTTTCAGGGAAGAAAAGTGAGCCGTGCAAAAGTTGAATGGTCCATGGATTTCAAGGCCATCAAAGATCCTTCCGAATACTAACTCAATTATTTTACCCTTCACTCTTACATTTAAATTTGTTACTCCTTATATGAAAATACAATTTTATTTGTCAATAAAATCTTTAATTTTTTTTTATCACTTATTTTTTCACCTTTTTCAAAACTTTAAAAAATAGTCCTAACTTTTAAATATTTAAATAATCTTAAAATGGAAAAGTAAGTGTAATTTTTTATACATTCAAAATAAATTTTTACAGATTTTTTAGATTTTTGAAACTTTCTAAATAAATTATTTAAAAATTTCAAAAATTTTGAAAATTTTCAAATCTAAAAAATTTCTAAAATTAGGAAAATTCAAAAGTTTTAAAATACAGAAAATTTTAAAATTTTCTCTATTTTAAAAAATTTTAGATTACTCAAAAATTTAGAAAATTTTTATTTCTAAATTTTTGAAATTTTTTATGTCAAAGATGTGAAAAATTCAAGTGTCATTTAAGTAAATAGATTTATGAGTTCGAAATATCAAATTCACTATTAAAATCGAGTACTATTAAATTTAAAATAGTTGAACTTAAATTTAAATAAAAATTAAATGAATTTAAATTACTAAATTTGCGAGTTGACCGATATCCGTAAACACATCTAATGGTGTTGTGTGCTTAAGGCTATCAGATATGTTACTAGAATAAAAATAAAAATTAATGGTATTTATGTAGTGAAAATTGCATATCAGATAGTGGGTGCAATTGGTAACCTTGTAATTAAGATCCAACGATCTATAGTAGAATAATTATAGAAGAAGTATAGAGGTCGCATTGGAGTGCGTGAGAAATGAAAGTAGTAATTACAAGTACTATTTTGTCTTCCAAAAGTCAAATAACACGCTCTTAAAATATCTGAATTCTGAGTATATGGCATGTGCGCTTTATAAATATTTGTTCCTTTAATTAACCTCCGCAAACTTAAGATAAAAAATATATTTCTTCTGATCTAATGTGGCGAGGGAGTAGCATATATAACGGAATAAATTGAAGAAGAAGAAAGTGAGAAGAACAATGCAGACAATTGAGAAAGAAAACATGAAACCAGATGATGATGATTCTAATATCAACTACAGAGGCTGGAAGGTCATGCCATACATCATAGGTAAGCATCTACATTCATTCATTCATTCATTTATTCATTCTCTCTCTCTTTCTCATGATTGAAACTTTTCACCAGGAAATGAAACTTTTGAGAAATTGGGAGCAATTGGAACATTAGCAAACCTGTTGGTCTATCTTACAACAGTATTCAACCTTAACAATATCACAGCTGCAAAAATGATCAACATATTCAGTGGCAGCACAAACTTCGCTACTTTGCTTGGTGCTTTCTTTTCTGATGCATTTTTTGGTCGCTACAACACATTAGCATTCTGCACTATCGCTTCCTTTCTGGTAAATAATAATTCATTTCATGCAAATAATAAATTATCAATAAGTTGTGCTAAATTTTCATGTCTGAATTTCATATTCAATTTTAATTCTTGTTCCCTGCATCCAAACAGGGATTGGTTGCAATACAACTAACAGCAGTATTCAAGAATTTGCATCCACTACACTGTGGAAAGGAAAGCCTCACATGCCAAGCTCCAACAACTGGCCAAATGGCTTTTCTAATGTTAGGATTTGGTCTACTCTTAGTAGGTGCAGCAGGGATTAGACCGTGTAATTTAGCATTTGGGGTTGATCAGTTCAACCCCAAAACAGATTCAGGAAAGAAAGGAATCAATAGTTTCTTCAATTGGTATTTCTTTACATTCACTTTTGCACAGATGGTGTCTTTAACACTAATTGTTTATATTCAATCAAATGTGAGTTGGGCTATTGGTTTGGGAATTCCTGCTGCTTTGATGTTCATATCATGTGTTGTGTTTTTCACGGGATCTAAATTGTATGTAAAAGTTAAACAAAGTGGTAGTCCTGTCACTAGTATTGTTCAAGTCATAGTTGTTGCTGTCAAGAAAAGAAGACTTAAACTACCTTCGGAGCATCCAATGCTTTCACTCTTCGATTATGTTCCACCCAAAAGTATCAATTCAAAGCTTCTTTATACATATCAATTCAGGTAAACTACTTCAATCTAATTTTAGTTTAGTCCTTGAAATTGTAGCGATTAGAATTATTTAATTTGGTCTCTTAAATAATCTCTAAAGTTAAAATATTCCAATCACGATAGTCCTTTTGAGATAATTGTAGTGACTAAACTGATAGTTCTTTGGAGACGATTGTAGTAACTAAACTAATTGATCCAAAAAACTAATGTGATTGAGAATTTTCAATTTTGATATTTCTTTCTTTTCAAAAACCAAATTATCCAACTCTATAATTTTTTTCTTGTTTGGATATACAACTACGTTAAAGGCTTATAGCATATTTATTTATCATATTAGTGTTTATGTATAAGCTATTTCTTCAAAAAGATAAAATAAAATCAAACTATTTTCATATTCTATCTAGTAGAGTTTATTGAAATAAGCTCTGAAAACAGCTTAAAGAAATATGGTAAACTGTTTTCATAGGGTATTGGACAAAGCTGCAATGATGACCCAAGAAGACAAAATAAACCCAGATGGTTCAGCAGCTGATCCATGGAGCCTATGCAGCATACAACAAGTGGAAGAGTTGAAGTGTTTGATAAGAGTGTTACCAATATGGTTTTCAGCCATTTTGTACTCTCTAGTAGTTGTTCAACAACACACTCTCCTTGTGTTTCAAGCCCTTCAATCAGATAGACGAGTCGGAAACAGCAACTTCAAGATTCCTGCTGCATCTTATTCCGTCTTCTTAATGCTAAGCATGACCTTATGGTTACCAATCTATGATAGAATAGTTGTTCCATTCCTCCAAAAAATCACTGGAAAAGACGGCGGCATAACAATCCTTCAAAGGATGGGAGTTGGCATGTTTCTGTCAATACTATGCATGCTTCTATCTGCATTTGTTGAAATTCAAAGAAGACACTTAGCTATAACAAATCCTATAGGAATTCAACCGAGAAAAGGCGCTATTTCATCGATGTCGGGTTTTTGGTTGATTCCTCAGTTAATTCTAGCAGGACTAACTGAATCATTCACTTCTGTTGGACAAGTTGAATTTTACTATAAACAGTTTCCTGAGAATATGAAAAGCATTGGAGGGTCACTTTTTTTTTGTGGCATGGCAGGGTCAAGTTATTTGAGTGCTTTTCTAATTTCATTTGTTCATAGAACTACATCTAAATCTGCAACAGGAAATTGGTTACCAGAAGATCTTAACAAGGGAAGATTGGAATTCTTTTATTATATGATTGCAGCATTAGAATTGTTGAACTTTTTGTACTTTCTTATGTGTTCCAAATGGTATAAATATAGAGAAATTAGCAGCACTAGCATTGCTAATGCATGAAAATATAATGATAGGTAGTGTATGAAGTTGTGCCCTTTTTAATTGGCCTAAAGGAATAATATTGTTGTATGGATTGATCAGTATCCTTTTATTTTGATTGCACTATTCTTATAATAAATAACAAAAGGATGGAATTAAAAAATTAAAAATAAAAACTAGAATATATATCGGATGCGCGGGATACATAAACTTTAACATATTAGTAATATTGTGAATAAAATTTTAAAATTTTTAAAATAATATAATTTATTTTTTTTTGTAAAGTATTTTTTTCAAGTAAATTTATTTGAGTAATTATTATATATGAGTTGACAAACACATATTTAATAATATGTAAAATGTGTTGCATAGCATAATTGCAATTAATTCATATATTTAATATTAAAAATCTATAGTGAAGATCATAAATTATATTTAGTGTTAAAAATCTTTAAAGTATTTTAATAAATATTAATATAAGTAATTATCTACCATAAAATTAGATTAGTCATGTTCTTTTTTTGTGTTGTCAAATCTAAATTTGTTGTCAAAATATTATTAGAAAAATACAAAAATAATTTTATTATTTGGTATTCATTTCATTCTAATACTATCAAAGAAATGACAAATATAAATTTCAATATGACTTAAGTATGAGACTTATATACAATATGATTTGAGAATTTTTACAAACAACTCGGATATATGGTTGAGTAGAAGTAAAACAGATGAAAAAACTTAAAATTGGTAGTATTTTTAAAAAAATTGACAACATAAAATATCTATGTAAAAAAACAACAAATAATTTTTTAATCTAAATATTAAACATTATTCTTTTATCTATAAATGGTAAATAGTTTTCTTCGAAATACACAATAATAACACTCATATAAAGTTGAATACAGACAATTTTCTTTATCTTTTGAGGACTCAATATACTTTTATGTGTATATCAAATCAAATATGTCTGCAAAAATAATACTCTTAACTATGAATAATCAAGTTTTTGAGAAAAATAAGCAAATAGGTATAATATATTACAAAATATCACTTGCTCAAAAGTTATTTATACAAAAAAAAAAGATTTTTCTAATTATATATATTATTTTTGTTATTTGAAAAAACATTTAAAAAAAATTGATTTTTTTTTAAATTCCTTCAAAAAGTCGTCATTTCAAATGGCGACTTTGTGACTTAAAAAAAAAATTTCAAACTGAAGTATTTGGGTAAATAATTTTAAAAATAGGGTTACTTAAAAAAATACTATATATTCATTGTACTTTTATTTGTAACTATGACATATTAATAGTTATATATAATATTAGATGCTAAATAATAATAATAATAATAATAGTAAAATATGTGTTAAAGAAAAATGGAAGTTGAATAATAAGGAGAATTAAAGAGGAAAGATATTTTAGAATAATTTATGATAAAAAAAAATTATATATTCATTATATTTTAATGTGTAACTCATGAGACATTAATAATAATAATAATAATAGGTGTGTTAAAGTAAAATTGAAGTTGAATAAGAATAAAATGTGTGTTATACATAATATTGATTTTACTTTAATTTGTAACTCGTGATACATTAATAGTTATATATAGTATTATATGTTAAATAATAATAATAATAATTATTATTATAATAATAATAATACTAATAAAATATATGTTAAAAGAAAATTGAAGTTGAATAATAAAGAAAATTAAAGAGAAAAAATATTTTGAATATATTATATAAAATTTTTGTTGAGATGACAATATTTAAATAAAATTATACCATATTAATATTAAAAAATATTGATATGAGAGTTTAAGGGTATTTTTATTTGCATTAAAGTACTTTTTGAACACACATAATAAAGTCTGTATTTGATCAAGCGATAGACAATTGATATATTTACGTGACTATGAAGGCAATTGCCCCAAAATAAAAGATTGTTCTTTTAACATAATTAATGATATTTATTGTTTCATAATATAAGGTTTTTTTTCAATATTTAATATTCATTATATAAAAATATCTTTATTTACTTTTCATTAAAAACATAATTTTTTTTTTCTCGTCAAAATTCAACGTACATTAATGATTTATTTACAAAAATATATATCATATTTAATTCTCGTAGAAAACATAAATTCTTTCTTTTTCTTTGACTCATGATATTTCAAACATCTTTTTAATACACGTGAATTTTGTCGTCGAATCTTATAACTATATCAGGACGAAGTACAATCAAAGCATCAATTAAGTCAAAGATCATTCACCAAAAACCAAATAACATTAAGGCAAAAGTTTTCTGGAACTATAAGTAAAAGAAACATAGGTTGACTCGTTCTCAGATTCGGAGTCAAAAGGGAAACTTTAATATGTACCACAGTCTACTATAGACTAATAGGTCAAAAATATTTAAACTTTAATGATTACGGATATTGTATTTTAAAAATAAATATTAACGATGAGCTATATTTTTATGGCTCAGATATGATTTAAATAATATTTATTTTATAAAATAAAAAATATATATATATATTATATTAAATTAATATCAATTAAATTATTATTTTATTTATGAAGATAAAAAAGATCGTGAATTATTATTTTTTAAAAATATTATTAATCGTTGTTAGAATTTAAAATAATTTTTTAATATTAATCTTAAATAAATTTCTTATAAAGATGATTCACCGTAGAATTTATATGATCTAATTATAAACTCATGACAATAAAATTTTAATTGATAATATCATGCTACGAAATGAAATTTATATAAAA
>JBBPBS010000007.1:7078659-7093491 GCA_037974835.1 Cicer judaicum | reverse complement strand
AAAATAACTTTTGTGTATTGTAAGAGTAAATCTGTATAGAATGAAAAATAGTTAATAATCAAAGTATGAAGTATGTGAAATGTATAAATGAATTACATATGATCAATATTTTTTACTGATCTCAATTTCATTCTTAATCGTACCTTTAATGATAGATGATCATATTTCAAATTATTTATAGATTATATTTTAGAACTTAAAATACAACCATCATGATGTCCATGTAATAATCAATATTTCATTCTAGAAAAAAATATGAAGAGAAAAAAAAAAGAATAAAAAAAAGAAATAAAAAAGCAAATATTTAATGAGAAAAATCATTTGTTAATGAAAGAAGAGACGATGGTCTCAAGATAGAAATACGCACAACACTAATTTTCAATTCTTAAGAAATAACTTGAAACAAATTTTAAAGAGTACCAATCATCAATAAACTGTCAAATATTAAAAGCTGATTTGAACATTTAAAAAAAAAAATATATCTAAAAATGGAAAATAATACAGAAAGAATGAAAAATATTCTAGTTGGATCATCACTCAGCTAAATAAATGTAATTTATCGATATTGACGTGAGTTAGATACAACACATAAAAAGAATCAATAGATATAGTAGAGCTATAAATATAGTTTCTATAATTAAGTGCATAAATAAAATTGGAGTGCCAATAAGCGTATAATTGATTAGTAAATTTGACAAGTACAGAAAATAGTTTTGAACTTTTGTAACTCTGACAAAAACTTCACCCCACTACTAAATGTGAAGCTCACCCGTTTACTGTCACAGTAAATTATGATACTATAGAAATAAAAGAAGTTTGCTTTAAAAAATTATAGGTACCTATTAAAATTTCCACTTAACTTAAATCTTTATCTCCCATGACATGACGTTCTTTCCATCCAACTTTTATTTAATTTCCAAGATAGCATAAAAATGCACGCCTCTTGGTGTTGAAGTTGATCATGATGACTTTATTGATCATGATGACTTTATGGAGAAATCGTGACTATGTAGTTATAATAATAACAACAAAAAATATGCATAAATAGACCTCACAAAAGCACTCCTCTGTTAAATTCTCAAAACATACGCCCGAGTAAAATGTTACCAAAGTTAAAAGAGTTTCATCATTGCATTACATTATATATATATCCATCTCAGCAACATTAGGATGTAAACCTTTACAGTATATAATAAGTAAGCAAATATATTATATATAAGCATATTCAGACTGTGTATGCTTGCTGAATGGTATCTATGTCAAGCCCCTTCAACCTCACAACTGATTCTACATGACCTTTCAGTGTATGAAGCTCTCTCAACCTGCACACAATTATTATTAGCAAATAATTAAATACATCAAACATGTATACATACATAGTACATAATTGCTGTTTATAAGAACCGACTTAATTTAAATATGAAATGCATGTTGCATTCATGAAAGACACATACACGTGATATGTCCTTATTCCCTATGAGAATTAATATAAGCAGTGGTACTATAATAGAAATATATGGTGATGCAAACCGAGCCAACGGGAAAATGAGTTGGCTACACTCAATATTTTATGGCAGCTTATATTTAATCCAGTAAGCATGGAATGTGTAAATTCCAAACACTTACAAATTATTTAAAAGGTTACATATGTTTTTAATCTGATAAAATACTCTCCTATCAAGTTTAGTCCAACAAAAAAAATTGGTTATGTTTAGTCTATATTGTTTGATGATTTTGGTGAAAATGTTGTCTATGTTTATTAGTCCTTGAAATCACTAGATTGAGAACTAAACACTGATGAAAATACTTGTAGGTACTAAAAACATGTTTAACCAAAAACCCTTTTCCTGTAATATAATTTTGCAATATTTTGATGTTTATCCTCCCTTCCCTTGACTTAATTCACCAAAACAATTAGTAATTGAGAGCGTGTAGATACCTTGCGATTTCGGCTCTCCTTTTAGCTTCCTCCGCCATTTGATTGAGTTCAGTGACATGTGTCCTCTCGGTGAACATCTTAGTGTCGGGTGGTTGTAATCCGTGCAGCGTCCTTTGTGCATGTGCCCATTGAAGTTCCCTCTGTTCCTTCCCAAAGTCCTTTTGCCTTGTGAAAGCAATCTACAAGACACACAATTTATAAGCAGAGAGAAAAAAATAAAATATAAAACCAGCCTTGGATTACTTAACTCAAGAAACCAAATTAACTCAGTACTCACCCTTTGCTCAATAACAAGATCCCAAGCCCTTCCGCTCAAAGCATATCGAATGAAAAATTTAATGAAATCGAGCGGGATGTAGAATATTATATTGTATAACCATATAACACCAGCCCAACCCCAACCTATCCCTTCAATCGCAGCAAAGCTCCAGCTAGCATAAACAGCAATCAAAGTGGCAATCTGCACACAAAAATCCATCATTGAACTTGATGCGGAGCAAAAACAATTACAACCGCGTAATAAATGGTTAAAAAGACTTACAAGTTGAGCAACGATAAAGGCAGCAACCAGCAATAAACCGGGACGCTCTAAATATGACCAACTTCGAGATCGAGTTACAAATATAAGAGCCTGACTAATAGTGCTCACTTGAAGATAAATTGCAGAGGCAAGCTTTCGGAAATCATCATGAGCGGCTTTTTCAAGAGTTGCAACCCCAAACACTCGCTGAAAACATATTAGACAAAAGATAAATCAATGGCCACCAAAAAACAATCAAAAGCCAAAAGCAGAATCCATGAAGTGCATAAACTGATACTAACGCGCACAAAAATATCAGATCCTAATAGTAATGTTTCCTAGTGTAGCTGCCGTAAAGGACAAAGCAACATGCATGGATTTCAAACACGAAAAAATTCAATACGACCAATTTTAATAAAACTGCAGAATGATCTGGGATCCAAGTCGTTGAAGACATACCGGGAAGAAATCTGTTTTGTATGCCACCCAAAAGAATATAACTGTCATCATTGCCAAGTAACTACCCAGCACAACGCCAGTAGTAAATATCTCTGATAGCTTCCAGCTATCTGGAAGAGGTGATGGTTTTACCCTATCTTTTGAAATTGTCATGATAGTACCTACAATGATGTCAAAGAAATGTTAGTCCTGAATAAAAATTGGGATCACACAGAAGCATATGACAAGAGTAAAAGCAGGGATGCACAATTACAAAGAAAAGAAACAAACCGTCATTTAGGATGGCAATAATAAGCACCATAAAAGGTGGAAAGTCGAACTTCCATATGAGAGCCAGCAACATGAAACCAAGCTGCAAGCAGCATGTCAAACATGTAGCAAACAGAAAAATGTTAGATCCATCTAATACTTAACTTATGTCAAACAATAATGCCATGTTAGGTAAAAATTAGATCTCAGATTTGCAAAATATTTCATTTACCACTATACGAATTGTAATTGAGACTGCATAAATCTGCACGAAAGAAGAAACATATATGTCAAGATACACACTCATAATACCCTCATTTCTCCATAATTAATGTAATTATGCAGGCGCAAAGAAGTAATATGGAGGAAAAAATTGTTGATAAATGAAATATTAACAGTCAGTCGGTTACTTACAGTATAATTTTTCATTCTCTGGAAGATAGCTCGACTGGTCAAAACGGCACTTATAATAACACTAAGGCCGGGTTCTGTTAAAACAATATCGGATGCACTACGAGCTGCATCGGTAGCATCTGCAACAGCTATACCAATGTCTGCCTTCTTGAGAGCAGGTGCGTCGTTCACTCCATCACCAGTCATTCCACAAATATGTTTCCTAGCTTGCAAGCGTTTCACGATCTCATACTTGTGTTCTAACAAAATTCACAAACAAACCAATATGAGCAAAGAACCGTGTAATACTTGATTATTATTACAACTAATCAATCATGTATCCAATGCATGCCAAATAATAAACACAACATTAAATTGCAATGACAAAGTGACAATTTAGAAGCATACCAGGAAATACACCGGCGAATCCATCAGCTTTTTCTATTAGTTCATCAACGGGTAAGGCAGCAATGGATTCATCCTTGTTTTGCCCGAGTAAAGCAGAGGAAGGATACATATTGGTACCCATTCCTAAGCGGCGACCAGTTTCCTTTCCTATAGCTAGCTGATCCCCTGATAAGGAAAAATGAAGTTACATAAACGAAAAAGTTACGCATAGGAATTATCCCAATACTCAAACAAGTTATTACTCTGTCAATAAATTTGTCAAAAACTTGTTACTTTTCCATATTTACCCTAACAATTATTGATATCACAAGAGACAGAGAGGAGGAAAATTAATTTATGTTCCTAATTGTAAATTAAATAGGGGTGTTTTTGTAAAGAAATTATTAAATGCATGTGAAATTTTGAAGAAAAAAATATTTATTAAGGGACAAGGGAATCTCAAGAGTGGATTTTATAATAAGGGACAAAGGTAGTAGTTATTAAGAACAGTGACTTCATTACTATCATACGCAAAAGTCAAAAGAACACACTGTCATTTGTAATGGACCTGTAATCATTTTGACATTTACTCCAAGGTTTAGTGCCCTCCGAATTGTTTCTGCGCTATCATGTCTAGGTGGATCAAAGAGAGGCATAAGTCCAATAAATTGCCATGGACTTCCAGCACTCTCCTTCCTTCCATCTGGAACTTCCTATATAAAATAAAGAAGCCAACATAAACATTTCTAGTTTCTAGCTGAAAATATGGAGTGTACAAATGTGTCAATTAATTAAGCAATAAATTGATTACTTGGTATGCTACAGCAAGAGATCGTAAGCCACGCTCAGCAAACTTATCTATTACTGAATGAACTCTCCGTTCGATGTCCGTCTTATTGTGTGCCAGATTTAGGATCTAACAATCATGTTACAAATCACAATGAGAATGTAAGACCAAACAGGAAAATATCAACTAAAAATAATATATAAACAATGTTACTTATTATTACCTGTTCTGGTGCACCTTTGCTTACTCTATGCATTTTACCCTCTTGGTCAATATAAGTCAATGCTGTCCGCTTATCAGTAGGATTGAAAGGAAGAAAATGTACTTCTTGTATACCAGCACGTGCCTACGGCAGCAGAAAGTTAAAAAAACGACAAAAAAACAGATTCTAGTTTGAAGGTTACGGCTAATAAATATGGCTGTAGAAAATATAATGGCGAATAGAATATCAAGACTTACCTCCTTTGGATCAGCCAACATGCCAACTATGGCAGTATCTATTGCATCTTGATTCTCAAGTCTTGAAGCACGTGCCGCCATCAAAACAACAGCATCAGCATCCACTCCTTTTGCAAAAACCTAATTGATTAAAATAGAAATAATTAGAACAAACGCATGCGAAAAGGACAAAGATTATTAACCAGCAAACAACACCATTCACTATCCAACCTCGACAAGATTCTTGTCAACTGTAAGCTTATTTAATGTTAGAGTCCCAGTCTTATCACTGCAAAGCACGTCCATGCCTGCCATCTCTTCAATGGCCGTCATCCTCTTTGTGATAGCACCCTGCTGAGATAGCCTGTGGGATCCAATGGCCATGGTCACTGACAAAACTGTGGGCATGGCAATTGGAATTCCTCCAATAAGAAGCACAAGGAGGTTATCAATTCCAGGACGATAGGGACGATGTTGGATCGGATACATGACAACAATCTCGATAAGCATCCCCACGGCAATTGAACATATGCAAAAGTTTCCAATTGCAGTCAACACCTAATTAATATGACAGCAAGAGTAACAAAATCTGAATTGTGAATATTGATTGGACTAGTTAGATGGAAAGATCGAAAAAAAATGATTCTACTCTCTCATGTTACCTTTTGAAAGTGACCAACTTGATTTGTAGTATCTACAAGATGAGCAGCTTTGCCGAAAAAGGTATGAACACCAGTAGCTATGACCACACCTTCAATCTCTCCTTGTTTACAGGTAGAACCAGAATACACACCATCGCCGGGGCCCTTTGTCACCGGCAAGGACTCACCTGTAAGTGCAGACTGAAAAGAACGAAGAGCAAGAGGGTAATTGATTTTTCAACCATTAAGCATTTGATGGGTTAAAACAGCAGAAACTATATTATATATATATAAACGTAAAAGCCGAAAAAAAGGCGTAAAACAAAAAAACAAAGAATCTACCTGATCGATTTTCAAAGGATCCCCTTCAAGAAGACGAGCATCTGCTGGAACAATATCTCCAAGTTTGATGCTGATGATGTCACCGGGAACCAGGACCGCAGCATCTTGTTCATTCCACCTACCATCTCGAAGAACCTTTACAAAAAATACTCGTGGTAAGAATCTTTAAACTATTAAAAAAATAAAAGATTCATTAACAGATTTGAAGATTTAACGACAACAATATGAATATAAACGCACACAGGCGCAACCACATAGCAAAAAAAATGAATTTAGACACCTTAGCTTTTGGAGCGAGGCGAGCCATGAGAGCTGCAGCAGCATTACCAGCATTGTTCTCCTCAATGAAACTAATAGTTGAATTGATGATAAGCAAGGTAATAATACCCACAAAATCTTGCCAATCAGGAGCCTTACCCTACACAAATAAATTAAAAGAACAACAACAACAACTCCAAATAATCAAAATCAACCAACAAAATACAAAATACACACACCCTAATAAGAAAAACTACCAAAACACTGAGAAAACACACTCACCCCTCCATTTGCAAGTGCAATTGCCATTATAGCAGCTGCTTCCATAACCCAAGAAAGAGGATTCCACATAAATCCCAAAAACTTCAAAAACTTGCTCTCCTACACAACACCCAGAAAATAATTCACCATAAAAATTCCATCTTTTTTTCAAGTGGGACTCAACTTAATCATCAAATAGAGAAAGAAAGAAAGAAAGAAAAAAAAAAGTACTCTCTTCTCTTCAAGCTTGTTGTGGCCAAAAATTGTTAGTCTCTGCTCAGCACCCTCACTTGTTAAACCTTCTCTGCTACATCTCAGATTCTCAAAAACCTCTTCAATGGGTATGTTCTCCTACATTCAAAAAAAAAAAAAAACATAAGACAAGAATGAAGATAAAACAAAGAAGAAGATAAGGTTGTAATGATTCAGATCTATGTTACCAAATCAACAGTTTCCTTCAAGACAGCTTCCAACATTTCAGGCTTATCTTCTTCACCCATGTTGTTGTTGCTGTTGTTCTTCAACACTCTTTGTTGTTCTCTCTTTCTATTCTATCTAAGCTACCAACTTTATCTCAATACAAAAAGCCGTTCATAAATTAGGAGTAAAGGTGCGTGGAGTGTGCACTAACCAAAACCAAACGTGACTCACAGAGGTGGCAAAATTTACATGTTATTACAAAGTAATAATAATATTATAATAATTAAATACAAAAGAGTGTAAGGTTAAAGGTAGGAGTAGACAACCTAATTCTGACCCCAAAAAACAAAGGTTTCAGTATCCGAATGATATAATTAAAAAGTATTATAAAAGATTATGTATTTAATTTCAAAATTATTATAAAATATTTTCATTTTTTTTTATATTCCATGTGTCACCCTAACAAATGTCTAACAATATTTGTTAAAGAATAAATAAATTCATATAAAAAAAGTTAAGTAAATACACAAATTTAAGTATAAAATATTACTTTTTAAAATTTCAATGTATTGAATGCATATTTTTAACTTTTTTTTATTCTTTAATAAATATTCTAATATTATTTGTTAATATTTTTTTATATTTTATTTTCAGAGTAGTATAACACTAGCCACTCTTCAAAACTCAAAAATACAAAATGAATAGTATAAAAAATAATAGACTAATATCGTAATAAAAAATAAAAAAAATAATATAATTGAAGTGATATATTAATAATGTGATAAAAATAAAAAGATAAAAATAAAATAAAATGTTAAATAAACATATAAAAATTATTGTTATACATGTATTATTGTATTTAATTTTATCGACTTCATTTAAAAGAAATATGATTATTAATTTTTTCTAATTATCATGGTCGTCTATTACAATAAGTAATTATTTGAATATTCGTACATGTTAAAAAAAAAATTACCCTCATTGAGAAAATCTATAGTTGATCACGCAGCCACGAGTATGAATCATTTGTAGTTCAAAAGCATACGACATTTAAGGTGACCCTCTATGAGATCAATAGTGTTTATGCTAATTGTGTGAGGATAGTGATCTGCTTGTGTTGATCTCTTGAAAAAAAAAAATATATGTCTATCAATATTAGTTCAAAAACTACTATTAATAGAGATATTTTATTCACGAACTATTTGATATAAGTTTGTTTGAGGCAAGTAATGAAATTCACATATAGGATAATAAAGTAATTTTATTTTTTAATACGTGTATTATTGATTTTTTGAGTAACGCATTGTAAAATGAAGAAATTTGTAAGAATATTACTTATACGAAAATGTTGCACACGATATCTATATTTTGAATGAATTTTGAAATAAAAAAAAAATTGTTTTATTGACTATAAAACTCTGAAAAAATATTAAATTAGGAGTGTGCTCGACATTTATCATTTTATTTTGTTTTGGATTAATTTTATTTTCCTCATACTTTTTTTATTAATGAAATTTAAGATTATAAAAAGAAAAAATATTAATATATTTATCACTATAATAAATATAAATATAAAATGAACTAAAGTAAAGTAAAATTATTAATTTGAGAATGGTACAAATAATATTAATTAGATTGTATAATTAAAAAAAAAACATAGATAATATTAAATTATAAATTTTTTTAAAAAAGTGGATATCACTGCAAATAAAAAGTTTTTTTTTTTTCATTTATTAAGAAGTCAGTAACTGTGTTACTTGGAATTTTGACCATTGTGTGGTGTATAGTAGTGCATTCGTAAACATATAATGTCGTACACGAATTCTTTAATTAATAATAACTTTCTTTACCCTTTTCTTTTGTTTCTTTCTTAAGTAATTGAAATTTGCAAATGCAAGCAGAATGAGATAAAGACAGGTTAGATGGGTTCTGCTCTTGCAAGTTTGAATACTCTGTAAATAATTCATTACTTGAGTTTTGGTTTAGGTGTCTAAATGTCTTGCAATTATTTATTAGATTATCTTTCTTTTTGTTTTAATAAGGAAATCAACATTTTAAAATTTCCTTTTCCAAGAAAATAAACATTTTTATAAAGTTTTTTTTTCTTCTTCTTTAATTTATAAGAAATTATTATTTGGCACAAATCGACATCAACACTGTATTTTTATAAAGTTTTTGGTTTTTATAATTATTTGGTATAGGTTTTTATAATTATTTGATATCAAATACCATTTCGTGTGAATAAATTAGTAAAATGAACTCTTAATTTGATCTTACTTTTGTTTATATTTAAGTTTTTTTTAATCTTAAAATATATAATAAATTATATCATAATTAATTCACACAATTGTGAGATTTCATCTTTAAATTAAAAATAAAATATATAATCTCGCATATGTCACTTGAACTATAATTTAAAAACGCTGACATTTGATGAAATATTCGTCACAACTACTTTATTGAAGTAGACAATGTTGATTTGGAATTAGGTGAATAAAAAATTGAGTTTTCAACCTCTTTATCAATTAATTTATCAAGGATCAATCTAACTAATATACTATTTGTTATCGGACCGTTAATGTTTAAGATATAATTTGAATTATGTTAAAAGTATCATATTAATTAATCTTAAATATTTATTTTAATTTGATGATTAGGACTGATTAATAGTAAAAAAATTAAGTTAACATAAAAACAAAATTTAAAAGAAATTATAAAAAGAAGTTTCAAAAAAGGTAAATATACTTTTTAGAATTAATAAATGATAGAAAACAAATTAAAATTTAAAGAAGCAATTCACAATAATAATTTATGTAACATTAACACAAAAAATTATAAGTCTCATTTTAATTATAAGTCTCATTTCAGATAGGATTATCTCTAAATATAAGTACTGTTACAAATTTATAGGTGCTTTTATTTATTTTTTAAATATATCATTTATTAATCCTCTTAATTTATCTTAAAAAAAATCATATCAAATACATTCATAAATAAGGAATATTTTAGTGACAATAACACAAAAAATTGACATATTAAAATTACTATTTTTTTTAATATATGTAAAAAAAGACACATGTGACTTTTAATTTGAAACACAAGTAGTAAAGAATTGTATAAAATAATGAACACGAAAAAGATATAAATTTAAGAATTGAATATATTTTTTATTTTAATAAATGATGAAAAGGAGGGGAGGATTGAAATAAAAAAGTATAAGATTTGGATTTGTAAAAAAATAAAGAGAATTGTTATTTTTCTATATATAGTTTTGTTGTGAAATAAATTATAAAGAGAAAGCGAAATGGATATGTTGTATGTGGTGCGGTGCGGCAGTAGAGAAGGTGAGGTTGTATCATTTGCCTTTAAGATCATGCCACCACACGCACATGCTTACACTTATTTATATATATTTATTTATTTTTTGAGATATATATCACTACTTTCTTTTTTAAAGTTAATTTAAAGTTGTACTAACGACTTCACTTTACTTAACACGTGTATTTAGAGTTTTAACAATTAGTTTTAACAATTGTCCACGGCATATATGTAAAATCTAATTATAATTCTATTTATTTTTATGTTTCAGATTACAGTTGAATTCATTAAAGTTTTTTTGCTAAAATATAATTTTAGTCTTTTCATTTTATAAAATCTACAATTTTGATTTCTTGTTTTCTTTGCATAATTTTTATCCTACAATGTTTAAAGTTATTGACATTTAGTTTAATTTCAATTTTAGTGATATATATATATATATATATATATATGATGATATGAAAAAATTATATTAATGTAAAAATATTAAAATTTAATTTTAAATCAAATATAATTATATTAATGTAAAAATATTAAAATTTAATTTTAAATCAAATATTACCATTTGAGTAATTTTTAAAAATAAATAAACTTTAAAAACAATTATTTATAAGATTTTAAAAATAAAAAAATAAAAAGAACATTTTTTGTGTTTTACAAATTTCTTTAATAAATAAAAAAGTCACAAAAATTATTTACTTTTCTTTTTTTAAAGTTACTTTTATTTGCTTTAAAAATTAACTTTTAAACAATCGAATTTTTTTTTTTTAATTTTCATCAATTTTAAACAAAAAATTTCTTTCTTAATTTTTCAATTAACAAGATTTATGGTCATCTTTTCTATAGCGTTAGTACTCTATTTACTTCACTGACAACAAGTGTTCTTATATGATTTGATAGTACTCTATATGATCATACAATAACCATGAATTGAGTTTGGTTGGACATGTGTATTCCCCTCAAGTCCTAAATAGTGTGTTGATTGATCTTGTTATCACTTGTTCCGTTCTTAACGTCTTTCCTACAATAAGCATGAATTGAGTTTGGTTGGACATGTGAAATAAGGGTTTATTGAACCTCTTCGAGTGAACTCTTACTATGATAGTTATATTAAAATCTAAACGTATCCACGTTAATTTACTATACTTTAATTGTTTAGTCTTTAAATTATATATAATGTTAAATTACGGTTTTTGATATAGTAGAAGTCACTGCAATTGATTGCTTACACCTGCAATCAAGATATCACGGCAGTACCTCGTACGTGATGTGGTATGCAATTTAAAATTATGCCTTAATCTATTAAAATAAATCAATATAATTGTTAATTAAAGTATCCACACAAACAACTTAAATCATCAAACTAAATGAATAAACCAACGAACACACGAGTTCAACAGATTAACTAAATCAGTAAACCAATTATTTTTTAATTTGGTTATTTTTATTGAAGTCAACATTCATCTTGACAAAAAAATTGACATAGAAACTAAATAGTTAAATTAGATAATAATTTAACAACATAGATTTTAAAAATGAAGGACCAATATAAAAAGAGTGATAATTGATAAATAAAAGTGTATGTGCATCCAATTAAGCCTATGTTGATGGCAAGAACAGCTGGTCAGGATTGCATGCGCATGCCTTGTGCTTATGCTTAGATATGAATAAAGACAGTAACAACGATACAAAGGTAGGTCCCAAACACATGTGTGATAGGGTTGATTGGGTGACATGCATTTAATTTAATAGAGGATTTGAAGCCCACATTAACAAACAACAAATTGGCCACCCAAAACATCCACCAAAATTATCATCACCTCACATGATATTGTCAGTCCATCCATCTCAACAAGGTACAATTCCGTACTGTGTCGTATGGACTTCTAAGACTTTAGATTTTGCCCAACAACTTGCGATTATTATTAACTTAAATATTTTATTTCAAAATGGAACCTTACTAATACCTCAGAATTCTATAAGAATTTACGATAATACTTATGGTCCCTTTTACAAATTATTACTATAATTTGTATGTATATAATTGATACACATTTTTAGAATATATTTATACTTAAACTTTAGTAAATTAAATGGAGATGATATCAACTTAATTTAACTACTATATTCTTCTTTTTTAATGCCTTCAATAGGAATCACCGTTGTAAATATGTTTGCTTATTATTTTATTTGTTTTACATAAAAACACAATTATTCATTATTTTAATGTGTTTTTTTGTTTTTCTACAAAAGTTATAAAAATAAAATTATACGAATCAAAAGTATCTATATTTTTTTTTATTAAATGAATTAATTATATCTTTTGATAGATTATTTATTTAAAATTTCAATAGATAAATTTATTAGAATTAAATGTGAATATATCTATATGAATATAAATAAAATTATACTTAGATGATATTTGAATATTGTTGCACCACTTCAATAATTTTTTATCAAATTTTTATATTATAAATTTTATTATTAAATTAAAAATTTATGTTATATAAATTATTTTTGTAAACTTTAAAATAATTTAATATACTCTTAAAATACATACAAATTATCTATGTTGATGTATATAGATAGTTTAGTTATGTATATTAATGTGTAAATAAAAATTGAGAATAACGATGTTATACGTTGTCATTGTTTAAATAATAAAAAATAAATTAAAAAATAATAATAGTTTTTATATTGATGGTTAACAATTACTGATTAAAGATAATTCCTAATCTTTAGGTCAAACTTGGTATTCTTTATCTAATTTGTCTTATAACTAATTTTTGGCGGAAAAAATCGTATATACCTGCATTCACGAGAACATAATTCTATTTCCTTTTTAATTGCAATAAAGATACTTGAGATTTGTTGGAAAAATGTGGGGTTACTATCCTATGCATAAAGGCATCCTTGTACTGAAAAATCATTTCATTGGAGATATGACATCCACAAAAAGGAATTGCTTTCAGTAAATAGAATCGTGGGGTTGCCTTTTTCTGTAAACATGTCTCTATCATACTCACATTACTCTTTTTCTTGTGACATTTCATGCTTTATGATATGATCTTAGTAAAAATGTCTCTCAACATTTAATAAGAAATCTCTCTACCTTTTTCTTAACTAACAAAAGTATGTTCACCGGTTAAAAGTGATAGAATATATTCCACATCTTCAAAATCCTTAAAAATTAAAAAAAATTCAATTTATAAATAAATTTATATCATTAAAGTTAATAAATATAAAGTTAAAATACTTATGTATAAATATTTTGATATAATTAAAATATTTATATATTTAAATTTGTTGCTTGACAACTAAGTTATTGAACTATAATTAATTTAATTAACTGTAAATTAAAACAATTAACGCAATTAAAATTCTCTCTACCTTAATTCCAACGAAAATTAAATAAATAAATAAAGAAGATGAATCTAGAAAGTGTTGTGAATTCTCAAAAAGAAAACCCGATTGATGTCCGTGTCATAAAAGTTAAAACAATAATTAAGAAAAGAAAAATACTAATCATAGCACTGCTAATACTATTGCTTAAATTGATTTTCTAACATGGCCAACAATATATTCTTTTTGTGTGAAACAGAATATTGAGTCAAGAAAGACAATATTTATTTGGAAAAGGCAATTGTACCTCATGATTGTAAACTTGGCTTATCGTAGATTACGTATCACATAATAATTATGCGCAAACTAGACTTTGGAATCTCGTCAGATCAAATTTATTTACATTTGTTCTTTCAACATTTTTTTAATTTATTTAGAGAGTTATTTTATTTGTATTTTATTATTGTTTTTGTCTTTAAATATATAATTATTTTGAGAACTTTTTATAAGATTATTTTTATATTGTAATTGCATTAATTATTTATTAATCAAGTTATAATTATATTATATATTTTTCAGCAATTTATAATAAATACTATAATATAAATAAATTATTTTCTTTTTTTAAAAATAAACTAATAAAACAATTTAAATTTACAACAAATTTAATATTACAATCTACTTTGTTAATTCTTTTGATTTTGTTAACGGTATCTTATTTATAAGCACAAATGTAGTATGTTTTTACCAATAATTTGAATTTTCAATTGTAACCACTGGAGAACTAGCAAATACCAAATAATCAAATAATGGAGAACGAGTGATACCAAATAATCAAATCATAGAAAACCAGCGACACCAAAGAATCAACAATCTAACATTCAAATCTAAAAAATATCATTAGCAAAAATTAGATTTTTCTAAAATAAGAAATGGGTAATATTGATAGATCAATAATAAATATTATAACTACAATTAATCATATACATACATATAACATCAATATTTTATTTGATAAATAGTTGATATTACTCACTTTATGAATATGTGATGTCTTTCACCCTCATAATTAATTATT
>JBBPBS010000007.1:7046602-7061876 GCA_037974835.1 Cicer judaicum | reverse complement strand
ATTAATAGTAATTTTTTTAAAATAACTATCATACAAGAAATAAATTGTTATTGATATAAATTTTAAAATTAACATCATACACAAAATAAATAGTTACTTATGAGAATGAATTATCATACACGAGACAAGTTATCGCTGATAAGACTTTCAAAATAACTAATTAATATATATATATATATCGGATAAATTATCACATATGAGATTCATTATATACAATATAAGTTGTCACTCTTAAAAAATTTAAATTTACTATCATACATGAGACAAATAATTATTGATGATATTGAACTATCATATATGAAATAAGTTATTACTTGAAATTGAATTATCACATATAAAACAAATTATCATCGATAAAATTTTTAAAATTATTCACAAGCCAAGTTTGTCAATGATCCTATCATTTAATAAACAACAACTATATTGATAAGAAAATATATGTCTCAAGATTTTTGCTTTGATGGATGATTTTGAATCCAATTTTTAACAGTTTGTTGTATTTATTATTATTATTTTCAATTGTAATATTAACAATTAGTTGAAACTATGTCTCTATTAAATTTTCCTATAACTCATTTATATTTATTTTTTTATATATAGATGAGTTGGTATATATAAGACAAAATGAATCACTAATAATAAAATTATTGATGTTCCTATAACTCATTTATATTTCTTTTTTTATATATAGATGAGTTGGTATATATAAGACAAAATGAATCACTAATAATAAAATTATTGATGTTGATATACACATGACAAAGTGAACTACTAATAATAAAATTAAAATTTGTCTCCATAAAATAAAAAAAGAGACATACATAACAACATTTAATAAACAACAGTTTTATTGATAACAAAAAATTATTTCTCAATGTTTTTATTTTGATGGATGATTTTGAATTTTGTTCTTAACGATTAAATAAATAGATTTAGTGGTACAAAAGTGCGTCTCAAGTGCGCTTCAAGCGCACATTTTCCATATGGTATTTAGTACGTTTTTATTTATTTTGAATCCAAATTTGATTATGATATATATATCAAAGTTGTAGCTATGGATCATAACTTTCATATGCACTTGGTTTGACTTCATTTGGATATCTGAACGTTGACTTTTGTACCCCTCAATTAACTTTATACCCCCTCATTTAAAAAAAGTTATTTTTAAAATGTCCAAAATACCCTTAGTGAAACTGTAAAAATTTAAAATAAATTTTTTTACTAGAAATTTCATTCCTCATTGAAATTTCTCCACCATGTATTAGGCTTGCAAATTCTTTTTCTTCTCATTTTTACAATTACAAAATTGTTTATTTAGTAAAATAAAAATAATTATAATATTTTAAAAAACCAAATATTATTTATAAATTAATTAATAAAATATATTAATAATAATAGTAATAATAATAATAAAGTAATATTATATTATTAAAAATTTATATATTTTTTAAATATTATTATTATTTTTTAATTACACTAATAATATTTTATTATTATTATTTATTTATTTTTTGTTTATTAGATCGGAATAAAAACAGGAGAGAGTTGTTAAGAAAATAAGTTATTATTTTATAAAATATTTGCAATAAAAATAGCAGAAAATTGTTAAGAAAATATGTTGCTATTTTACAGACAAAATAAATAAACTTGAAAAGAGTGAAAAATACACACATCATGATGAGTTGTCTCATCGTATACTCCCCCCAAATAAAGATAATATAAAAATGAATTTTTAATAGAGGTAGAAGAGTAATTTTAGAATTTGAATACAAAATATAAATATAAAATTTTGGATCATCTTAATCCAGTTGTACATGATTGAAGTCCGATTTTAGTTTAGTCATAAAATATATCAAAATCAATTGTTAGTATCTTTTTAAAAAAATGGGGTGGTTGTGACCATCTTATGTGTTCGTCAATGTAATATGGATTTTGGTGCATTCCATCAATCGCATAAAATTGGAAGTGTAGATAAGTGAAGCCGCCTGTTGATCATCCGTCATTCAATGGATGCTATGATATTTGAGCTATAGTGCAAGATAGTCGTGGATATGTATTATAATGCCTTACAACATTGTTTCCTTCGTTCCCGCATCCGATTAATTGGAGAAAATATGCATCACCAAATAAATCTAAGACATATAGTTCAACTTGAAAATATGAATAATAATCTAAACAAAACGAGTCAACTTTATAATATTACTAAGAGATGTATTGTACAAAAATGTCATTTGTTAAATTTATTGATATAAATTTTTCTAAAATGAATTTTCAAGACACTGTATTTGTTTTTTTTGGTAAATTGTTTAATATTCTTTCTATTACAAGTAAAATTGGCCAATGAAAATAGTAGGGATCAGAGAAATATTAGTTATAAATTGAGAAATCATAAGACAAATAATGAACATATTGTTAATATAACAAATATTAGTTATAAATTAAAAAATAACAAGACAAAGTAGTGAACACGTGATTAATACAAGTTATTATAGTGGTACAATGTATACACATACTATTTTTTTCTTCAACCAAAAGATGGAAAATTCTACATCAGTTATTGATGGTGTTGTAGAATAGTTGAAATACCTTATTTTATTTTTTGAAAAAATATAGAGAAAGGTCCCTTAACTTAATTTCATATATGAATTTATTTATTTATCATTTTTTCTTCCGATTTTGTTGTTTATTTAAATTTAAGTAAATAATTTGATTTTTTATGTTTTAAAATATTAACAATGTTATCATTTTTGAACAAAAACTCATCAAATTTTTCAAATAAAACTCATAAAATTGATTATCGTATTCAATATAATGCAAATTTCATTAAATTTATAACTCAAATCTTCAAATAAACTCATATTTGTGTTATTTATACTTTCAAATATTGGTGATAAAATTAAATAAATGATTAAATCGAGAAATAAAAAGATAAATGACTAAGATGTTATCTGAAATTAAGTTAAGGGACCACATAAACAATTGCGCCTAGTTTATTTATTAGTTTTTGAAAAAGTCTCATAACGTGTTAGACCGGCCCTGACCCACACCTACTCATATGTATAAAGTTATAAATTTAAAATTCATATGTATTATTAAACAATAATAAAATAAAAAATATTTTTTATAAGATAAGATTATAATTTTTAATATTTAAAAAAATATTAAGTTTATTCAATAGATATATGTATATAAAATTTAAAAATTACAATAATATTAGTATTGGTGCGGGTTCGGGTGTATGGTGGATATCATCACCTCAAATCCATTCGCGCCTCATAATTTCAATTTTGAGAAAAAAATCTACACTTGCATTCAATAAAAGTGAATTTTCCCACCTAAATCAAAGTGGGTTCGGGTGGATACCTGCATGTGTCGATTATGTTGCCATCCATAATTGTGGACGCATTTAATAATTTGATTTCATAGCAATTTTATTTTCTCTATTATTTTACTAAATTATGAAATGGGTCGTTCTATTTTAAAATTTGATATTTTGATATATTTTTTTTTATATTTTTAATTAAAAATGATAATATTATATATTTTAAATGATGCGAAATATGATATGATAATGTAGAATAATTAATTTTTATAAAATTACAATAAACCTTCTAAAATCTTGAGTTTTAACTTTAGACGTTATTCATTTTTATAATTAAATTAATAAGATATGAACAGTTAAGACATCTAAATAATTTTATATCATAAAATTATATAACACATCATTTAAAATACGTCACATAATTATTTTTTAGTTTATTATACAAAAAAATTTAATGTTTAAAATAGGAAAACTAATTCAATAAATTAATAAAAATAAAGAGATCAAACTTATAATCAAGCATAATAATTTTGTTGATTCTTAATTTGGCGTAACAATTTTACTATGGAAGCAAATTTTAAAGTGTTTTTTTTATAATGAGTTCGGTGAACATGATAGCTAGCTAACACATTAGCAAGGGTCTCCATTTTTTACGATAGCTCCCATCTTTTTTATGACCATGTAATGATGGAACATCTAATGAAATGAATTAGCTTGGATTTTCTTAAAAAAAACATATTTAATCATATAATTTATTATAAACTATACGCATAATAAATATTAGATATATAAAATTAATGGTCCAAAATGAGTTATTTTGGATTCAAATGTGAATAGTTATGTCTCACATTGATAAAAAAAACATGTAGTAAATATTAGATATACAAAAGAGAAGACTCATATATCTAATTTCTTAAGACTTTGAGGTGAAACTGTAATGTCAAAGTCTCTTGTACATTGTAGAACATTTTGTCTGATGTTCTTCCTACGTCTCAAGACTCTCCAACAAGTGGTATCGAAGTCACTGTTTGGCTTGATGGAGGAGCGAAGGAAGATCATGGTGTTGAGTCCTTTTATCATCAAAAGTATTTCCGATGATGTAATCAAAAGACAAATTCCCCTAATAATAATGATGGTGCAAATATGAAATATAAGAGATTTACACTTTAGTCCCACATTTGAGATGGAGGGTCAATTGTGTGAATGGTTGAGTTCTACATCGATAAAAAGTATGGTAAATATTGTTAAGAATTATGGTTGTGCTCAAAAAAGAGAGAAACAATTAGACGTAAATATAAAACTTGAAATAATAATGTAAATAATAAGGATACATTTAGTGATATTTAACGCCTCTAAGTAATTCACATATCTACCTCCACAACACTCACCCAAATATAAAATTAAAAATATCAATTTTCTGTCTTTAAATGTTAAATTTAGTTAACAAAACTTAACCATCAAATTAAGAATGGAATCACAAAGAAAATGAGAAATATCCTACTAGCATAGAAGAACAAAGAGAATGATAATTATTTTACTGCGACAGAAATACAAAGAGAATAAAAAAGGTTTAACTATTGTAGAATAAAAGCATACAACAAAATCAATAATAATTAAAGAATAATGAAACATGTCACCAAATTTTGAAATGCATGAGAACCTCCAACAAATACCATTGAAAAATACTTGAACACAAGATTATACAACAAAAATAAGCAATAATCTAACTTCAAAAAAGAGAATTTGATGGTTCAACAAAAAATAGCACGTGTTCTTTGGAATAAACCATCTCAATAAGAACTTAGTATCCATAACTTCATCTTTGATCAACGTGTTGAGGCTAAAAGCTAAACGTACAACAACCTTTTAGGAAAAATACGATGAATCCAATTGCATCTTTAATATTTTTAGGAACAAGAAGACGGTGAATAAGGGGGCAATAAGGAAACTAGTACCAACTAAAAACTTGATCGGAAATCTCAACAAATATTCTATTAAAATTGGAAACTAAAAATAAATCAACGAAGTTTTAATGAAAATTTTCTCGAGAAAATATTGAAAAAGAATGTAGTAGAATAATTATGAATCTGATACCATTTAATTTGAGGATGATGGTTGAACCCAAAAAATAAATAAATAATTAGAGAGAAATATCAGATTAAAATAATAGTGTGAAAAATTACGATACAATTGCGGTATGTATCCCTAAATTATCTTTCATCTAATCATAACTAATTGTTACTTAAATTAATCTAATTCTAACACATATCTACCTATATTCAACTATATCTAACAAATATTAATTTTACAAGAGAAGAGAATCATTTGATCTGCTGATGTTTCTGCGTTTAAGACCCGTCCAACAAATTACTCTATCAATTTTTAATGAAATATTTTTTTATTGTACAGTTTAACCTATTGTATGTACTATTCTAAATTCACTATCTTCTTATATGTATTAACAATTTTGTAAATATATTAATAATTAATAAAGATAAATTAATAAATATATTTTGTTTTCTTTTTTCTTTATACGTTTTTCTCAATTATTATAAAATATTCAAATAAATCATATATCGTAGAACAAAAATAACATCGATAAACTAAAATCATCTATTCAAATGAGAAACTTATTTTCCTAGCTATACCTTTAACCACAAAGTCAAACAAAGTACGTTGACTTTAATGTCAAAAGAAAATTACTATAACTTTCTCTATCTTTTTTTCTACAGCGAAGGGTTGCAAATTGTTTGTATATCATTTTTTCCTTATCCCAAAAGTAAAAAACCACCCTTTCATTAGCGCAAAGAACAAGTTACTAATATATGTAGTAATTTTTTCACACTTCTTTTATGAGGATAAACTTATTCCATTTCATGCTTACTAATATCCACAATATATAGTGAAGAATGATAAATAAATAAATAAATAAATAATAGTAGAACTAACGTATGACTGAGATTCCAGCAACTCGATTGGCTTGTTGCCTAACATAACTTATCCTACAGTTGTTAGTTTGTGCCAAAGGGTCATTACATTTATTCTTTATTGCTTCAACTCGGTCGTTCTTAGTTCAGTGGCCATGCGTACAAAACAAAACGTGATAGAGAAAAATATCTCAAAGTGTGATTGTCGCGGTGGACAGAAAATCGTCTCACATGGCAAAGAAAAAATTCAAAGTATAAAGGGATATTTTCACACCTTAAAATCGTGTCTCTCTAGTATTGATTGAAGTTTCTCATTTACTTAAGAGTTTGGTGTTATATTTATTTAAATTTTCTTTCTTTGATTAGCCAACTTTTCTATATGTTTTTACCTTATATTGTAGTATAGTAGTAGTTGTTTTTTTATCTTCTACTTTATGTATAGTTAGATATTTTAACTTCTGCAATTAAGTTTTGTTGATCAAATTTGACATTTGAAGATTCAATTTTAAAATTCTATATTTTATATTGGAACGAGATTCATAAAGCCACTAGAATATTCTCTACGTTAATTTTTTTGTTTAGTCGATGTGATTATGACTTATATTAATTCTTTTTTTTTTTATATTAGATACATTGTATTTTTCTTTTTTTTATTTTGTATATAGTTCTTCTCAAGATAAAAATGTTATTACACATTACTAATTTGTGGGGCTCTTTACCTATGTTAGATTTAATTATATATGATTTAAGGTGATTAGAAAATAGTTATGTACATTTATATAGAGGTGTATCATATTGTAATATTGAATTATGATTTTTCACATTATCATTTCAATTTATATATTTTTCTTCAATTATTTTTTTTTCTTTTTAAGCTCAACCACAATTCTCAATAATTGACAATATAAGCTAACTTTACAATGACATTGTTTATCTATTTCACTCTCAAAAAATTAATATCAAATAAATGGTTTATGATAATTTTCATTTCTCACATTACCATAGTTTTATGAAGATAAATATATTAATGTGATATTTTGTAGGTTCAAATATTTTCAATACACTTCAAAATTAGAGTAATATACAAGAGAAATAAAAAATAAATTGTGATTGAAATCAAATAATTATTTGTAATGTAACAAAGTAAGTCCATTTAAAGATTTTTTTTCTAATAATTACAAAATAATTTTTAATTAAACTTTGAAAATATAGTACACAAGTTTTTTGCCCGGAATATACTACATATTTAAAAACGAGTTTAATTTATATGCATTAAAGACTTTCTCTTATTTTTATTTTTGATTCTATTTTGGTGTTTTTTGTCTTGTGCATTAAAAGTGTTATCATGTAGCCCGAGTCAGAGATATTATACCATGAGTATAATTATAGATAAGTTATACACTACAATAAAAAAATATTGTTTACCTATATTATGAATTTTTTTTATTGATAATTGTTTTCAATTTGATCATGTATATATTACTATAATATCTATTAAAATTTATTAAATTAAAAATTTTAATATACAGATAATATGTAATTCAATTATTTGTGATTTAATTTAAATTTTCATTGTATCATATAAGCTTCCAAAATTATGATTTTAAAATTGTGTGGTGGCAGTGACAAGACATTCAAATGACCCCTTAGAAAATAATAAGATTACCACAATAAAACATATCATTCAAAATTAAAATTAATTAGGATTATACATATATTTTTTTCAAAATAAAATATTAACTATTCATTCTTGTAACATTTTCATTATTTTTTGTTTAGAATATATAATTAATATCTAAATAAAAATAAGAATGTTTCTCGAATAGCTGAAAAAGAAATATACAATCTCATTTCTTTTTAATGTCTTAATTGGTGGCAAAAATTTGAGCAACTGCTTGTATTCATGAAGATCTCAACATTTATGTTACTCTTTGATCTATTAGTTGCGTTATTGGTAGATAGGTAGACACATAAACCGATACCATATGTATATGGCGTAATATTAACTTTTTTTTTTTTATCTAAAAAACAAAAATATTTTTGCCACACAATTTAAAGATTTGTACTATTAATTAATTTGAAGATTTCATTAATCATAAATATACATGACGTTCACCACTTTTTAAATATATATTTGATTAACTATTTAATAAAATATAAATTAATTTAATGATTAAAGAAGTACTTTAAAATAATTAACAATATTAATTATTTTAAAATATTTTTTAACCACTAGAGTAGTTAATATTTAGTATAAATGATTAATGAGATTTATATTAAATAAATTATTAATAATTTATATTTTAGTAATTAATAAAGTATTTAAATAAACTAATAATATAAATTTGTATAAATGTGTAAAAAATGTCTTAATTATAAAAGTAAAAATAAATTTAAAAAAAAAATTATTCACCGTATAAACATGATAAACAATACATACGTTTACAAATATTGTATCAAATTTAGACGTTGAATGCAAGAAATGGAAGATTATCATGTGCCGTTGGAATTGGATTGCAAATATGTGATAGATGCAATCTATAATTAGTATCCGACTTCAATTTGATTGTTTCACATTGTAAACAAATTATTCCTAACCATTTAAATTTTAAAGAAATCTATTTTAGGAGACAAACAAAATGGTGGCTTGTCATTTCGTGAGAGTTTCAATTTTCATGTACTGATTGAGATTATATCGAAGAAAAAAATATTAATTGGTTTCCATTCAAAATAATAATTTTGATATGCCAAAAAATAAGTTTAATAAATAATAATTATTAATTATATATAGTGACAACGACAATTGTTTTATAACTCTTTTTGAAATGATTTGAATTTATTTCTTTGAAGTTTTAAGGTTTAATTTTTATCTTGAGTTAACATCTCGTGGATAATTTAGTAGAGATACATCAACAATTTAAAATAATTCATATTGTGATAAAATCACATATCTTATTATGTTATTTGTTTAGATATTACAGAATTAAAAAAAATATGATAAAGATGTATGATTGGATTATTGTATAATACTATTTTATAATGTTAGTGTATATCTATTATAAAATGAAAAATGATATAGTAGAATAATAATATCATAACTTGTTTTTTACTATGGAATATAACTTGGCTTTTTAAAACCCCAAAATATATCACGCATTTAAAAATGAAAAATCTAAAGCATTTTTTTATTAATGTGGATTTAATTGTTTTGTAATATTATATTTATTATTTATTAAAGACGAGACTCCCTCAAAATATCAAAATAGTCAACTTAGTCCTATATATATATATATATTATCGCCGAAATCTATAAATATTTTTTGACAATAAGATAGTTACATAATATAGTAGTTTTACTCTTCCAAGCAGATATATTCCCTTTGTTTCATATAATATCCGAATTATTTGATTATTTTATATATATTAAAAAAACTATATAATAAAAAAAATATTAATTTTATTAAATTATTTTTATATAGTTGAAAATATTGTATTGAAAATGATTTAAATAGCATTTATTAAATATTACGGTGAAAAAACGTATATTAAAAATTGAAAGACTCGTTTATTTTAAAACAATTTATAAATTGTGAATCTGAACTAGTTGATTTCGTGATAAAATGACGGTGAGAAAGGATTAGCAAAAGATGAATGATTTTAGTGTTTGTGGTGGGTTGAGAAAGAAAGAGGAATTGATTGTTTGTAGTGGTGAGAAAAACTAATCGTGTTGAAAAAGAAATGTTGAATTTCTAAGTTGAGAAGGAAATGGTGAGTTTATGGGTTCAAAAAGAAAACAGGTTTTATGGCTTATTTGAGAAAGAAAGCTTGTCGTGTGTTGGTAAGAAGACTAAATTATGTAATCAAAAAATAGTTAGCGACTGAAATTTTCGTCGCTAAAATTTAGTTGTTATTTCAGTCTTTAAATTTCGTCTAGTTATTATTTCAGTCTCTAAATGTCGTCTAGTTATTATTTCAGTCTTTTAAATTTCGTCAGCAATCGATTTAGTGACAAAATAATATTTAGTTTCAAAGTTCAAAATTTCAGTATCTATTTTGGTCGTTAATGTGAAAGACGAATTGTCAGTTAGTGATAGTTAGTGACTGCATTTTTTGTCGCTAAAATTCAGTTGTTATTTCAATCTCTAAATTTCGTCAGTGACCAGTTTAGTGACGAAAAAATATTTAGTTTTTAGGTTCAAAATTATGGTCGCTAGTGTGATTGAAAACATTGAATCTCTAAATCGATCACTATAGACGAAATTTCTATTAGTGTTATTTTGTAAATGAATCACTTATTATAAGACCGCAGAACTATTATATATCTCTCATTTCAACCAAGCACTAGTGTTTGTGTTGAAAACTATGCTCTTGGAACTTATGTACTAGTGTTGAAACTTAGAGTTGGTTTGTTTGAATTGAAAAATAAATAAGTTTCACATATGTTGGTTATCACCCATTAGTAGTGTTTAGAAGATAAATGTATAACATTTAGTATATGTCAAAATGATTATTTAATTTTGTGAAAGGAAAAAAATGCATTCAAACTAACCATCACATGCGTCGTCTAGCCTGCAAGGTTTGCGTTGTATGGTATATTATTATTTTAGTACATAAAAAAAATTATTTTTAATACTTTTCCTCTCTCTCCGCATTTACTTGCTCTCCACGAGTCTATCCACTTCCTCTATGTGTATGTGAGTCTTCCTCCACTTTCGTCCGATTTCGTAGGTTCATTTTTAGTAACTAGTCAAAAATTGTTCATGCGAATTTTGTTCATATCAGTTGTAAAATTTCTCTATAAATAGATGATTCCACTTATTTCAAAAATTACATCAAAACTCCGATTATTTTCGTAGTTTTATCTCTTCTCCCTTTTCTTCTTCATCTCATATTTTTCTTTCTTTCCCTTTATCGAAATATTGTTCTTCACATTTTTGAATGGTCGTATGTCTTACCCAATATTTAACCGTGCTCCGAAACGTGTTAGAGAAAACGATTTAGTTCAAAACTCAACGTATAATATTTTCAATTGCTGAAAATTATTTTTCAAAATCAATTTTTCGAAATCCAAAAGATTTCATTTTGTCTGGTGGTAAGATTACTCTTTGCATTATTTTGAGGAGCCAAATCTTGAAATCTGTTGGTCCTAAATATAGGAATTTTCAAAATCATGATTTCTTAGCTACACATCAACTCTCTTCTTTGTGGGCATAGTAAGTCAACTCTATTGTAGTTATAGTCATAATCGTACGCGTATCAACCACATAAACTTCAATAGAAAAATAACACAATCGTCTCTCACGTAACATTATTTCAACCACTTAAATTTACCTCCGTTAGCTCGGCAGTTACGTGTGTAATACTTTAGTTTATAAAAAAAAAATGTGCATACAATTTACAATTTAGACTATAAGATAACAATAGTATTTAATTTATTAACAAATAAGAGTGTTTTTTTTTTAAACAAGGAGAAAGGTGAGTTGGTACAATTTAACGATGAGACTTTTCATTAAAAAAATTTAAATTTGAAGTATCGAATTATTGTGAGACCGCAGTCTTTGTATTAGGTGTTCCAACCCTTAGAAAATTACAAGAGAGACCATAGAAATAAGGATACTGGTGGAAGCAACCGATTATCTTAATTTGATTAATATCTACTCCAAAGTTGCCACTCGCATTATGAAGAAGTAGTTCGAGGGAATTGGAGGTACTAAGAACACTTTTTTTTTTTAAGTACATCCGTCAAATTCAAACAAATTAAACATAAAAAAAGTGGATTAATATTAACATATTATTACGAGTTTGAATTCCTCTCGGCATATTAAATGTTGGTACAATTTTTTATCGTCTGAAATGTATTTACGGGGTGGGATAACAAAAACATATAATTAATATAGGCATTGTGGATTCAATAACAAAAGTGATTATATTTATTGATCTTAAATATTGGTAAATATTTATTACAACAAAATATAAGTAAATGTTAATTACTCTCAATTTTATTATAAGTATTTCATTTGAATCGTGAACAATCCTTCATAAATTGACTAATTATATTGATTTTGATGATAAAATAAATTTAATTTATTAAAATAGTTTTATTAATTAATACTCTTTTTAAAATAAAATATAAATAAAATTGATAGTTAAAATGTTACGTGTCTCATTAAAAATTTAGTTCAAAAACATCTATTTTTCAACTATAATTATTGTTTATATTTCATTTGAGAGGAAGTAGTAGTTAATATTGTAGTTAGATGAATTGACATATGATAAATGAAAATTTATTATTAAAAATATTAATTAATATTATGATAATATATATTTTTTTTAAATACGTTAACTTCAAAAATGAGTTTGTTAAGTATATATACTTAATAAATAAAAAAATTGATGCCCCTAAGAATCTGGAGCTTTGTTTGTCTGCACTTCTCGAACATCTTTAAGGCCTCCTGTGCAAAGGCATACTAACAACATTCCTTTCCTTTGGTCTTTGCAAAAAAAATCATAATACATCGATAGTAACTTTCCTATTCTTTGATCCTATTAGTTGAAGTTGTAATATTCCTAGTTAATTATTTGACACAAATTTTCCTATTGGGTTTACTATGTTCTTAGTTGAACAATATCTTTTGCCTCTACTTCAATAACTATCTTGTCTATAAATTTTAGATGCAAGGACAATTTTGTTTCCTCACAAAAACAATAACCAAGAAAATCAAATTGTTCGAATAGTTTAAAAATTGAACTATTATCTATCCTATTTTACTTCTTTTTAGTTCAGTGTTTGAGTTTTTTATATCTTCTTAAATTGTGAATTTGGTTTGTTTTTTGAATTTTTAATGGTTTTAATCGAAATTAATAGTGACAACTGGATTTGGCTCCACTCATGGAGAATAATTAGTTTGGTTCAAAAAATATAATTCAAATTATTGTAAAAATAGTTTTGATTCGGCAGAACTGTTGTAACGTTTAATTCGATTGAGATCACTTTTATTGATTAATCGAATAATGAATGATGGATACTGCATGGCATGACTTTCCAGTGAGACAGACATTTTTTCAAGTGAAAAAGGCATAAAAAAAACCAAAAGGCCATGTTAGACAATGATTGTGTTGGATGATAGGCTTGCATAAAAGAAAAAGAAAGTGGATCATGCATATACCCACATAACACAACTCATCCCCCAATAAAATTGGTTGCCTCTTTTTTTTTTAATAATATTTTTTCTTTCTTTCTTTCTCATTTTAGATACTCTTTATTTAGTTTTAAATTTTTTATTTTTAATAATTCAACTAATTTATTAACTATAGAGGGCAATTTAATCAATATCCTTATTTTTCATTGAAATTATATAGTTTAATAAATCAACTACTTCTCTTAATATGTGTAATTCAATTAGTTTTTACTTATAATTTATTTCCAACAAATTACCTATCAAATGCAAACATTAGAGTGTGTTTGAATTAAATAGTTAAATATTTATAATTTTAAACAATTTAATATCTTTAATTGAATTTTCATCCTATGTAAATGTTTTATGTTTAAATAGAGCAATTATTTATTTTTAATTGAGTCATTTTTAAATATTTTAAAGGTTTTAAGATAAAAATATAAATGTAAAAAGAAAAGTGGTTCGATATCAATTAGCATTTGTTAAGATAAGATTAATTTTATTATATATATATATATATATATATATTTTATGAGTTAACAATATAAAATATTTTGAGTTTATTTATTATATATTATTATGAAAAATATTTTATACTACTAATATATCACAAATTATTTATGAGTGTGATTTTAAATGTAGCTATAATAAAAATTAAATATTAAATATTATAATTATTATTATTAACTGATAATGTTAAAAAAAAATTATACTATTTTTTATTGAGTGGGATATATGTTGCAAGAACTATTTTTTGTTTCTCAAAATGTTGCAAAAACATAAACAGCCCAAAACCGATGACGAGAAAACAAAGTACGGGTCCATGGCCCACTCTAGCAACGACAGATGGGCTTTATTAAAACCAATTTGCTCAAAATAAGATATTCTGAATCCAATTTTGTCATAGTTTAAAACATATGGGTCGATATTATAAAAACAAAAAACAAACAAATGGGTCAATATTACTAAGGACAACTGGAATATGAAAATCCCTGCATTGAGCTAAAATATACACCAATTTACTCAATACCCACCAATTTACACTCCTTACCCCCAATTTTCTATTAAAATTTAATTTTTCTTTTAAAATAAATAAATAAAAACTCAAATTTTCACTTTTTTAGAACGCGTTCATGGTTCCAGAAAAATTTAACTTAAAAAAAAAATCCAAAATGCTTTTTTATTTTGAAATATTTAAAATATAATTTTGAAATTTAAAATAATTTTGTTGAGAGAAGACAATCTTATTTTTCTTTTAAGAATAGAAAACGAGTCGAATTAATAGTTTAAGTAAAGCAAAATATATTATCTATTTTTTTAAATTATACAAATATTTTATTGACTATTTGATTTTTAGTTTAATAAGATAGTCATTTATGTTTGTAAATATTACAATGTTTATCTATTTTAAGTTATAATCTCATTTCAATATTTGTAGTTAAAGATTTTTAAATTTTTATTATGAATTTTGTTATCGATTATATAAAACAACATAATAAATTTTTATTTAATTTAATGTTCTGGATTAAGAGAATTTTGTATTTAATTTGAAGAACAATAATACACATCTCACTCAAAATATCTCTCGTTTAATTAAATGAAAATTTCTTACGAATTACATAAATTTATTGAAAAAACTGAGAGAGTTTTAATTTTGATTTTGGTGGTTTGAAATTATAATCATTTGTGCAAAGTTTTACAAATATAAACAATAAACTTGACACATAAATAAAGTTAAAAGTTTAATTTGTTACAAAAAATAATAAAAGTCTAATTTTTAATTTCATGTAACTTAAAGGATTGTGAGATATATTTTGTCTTTAAATAAAATATTAGGTATTGATATAACT
>JBBPBS010000007.1:7007573-7044215 GCA_037974835.1 Cicer judaicum | reverse complement strand
TATTTTTAAAATTATATCTATATATGATTGTGATTTGTTAACTCTGGAAATAAATTTACACTAATATTTTTGTGCATATAAATTAAACTATATAAATTTTATTTCACAAAATACTTTAATATATGTGACAAAAATTACTCACTCTGTTTTTATTTTAAATGTCAATTTTAAAATCAAACTTTTTCTTATTTATTATAGTTGTTGTTAGATTTTAAGGTACATTTAAATTTACAATTATTTTACACTTAAATTAATAATAAAGAGGGATGGATAGAGTTAATGCCTGAGTTAATTACGAAAAGTAAGTGAACATTTAAAATTTGCTTATTAATTAAACTACTATCAGTCCTATACAAGAACAATTTGAGATTAATGATCCTACAAAAATTTTAGTTTAACACATTTAAGACTATTCTTGAGTTCGGTGTGAAGAGATTAGCAGAGTTAGAGAATAATAAAAAGGGAAAGTTCAAGAAAGAAGAGTTTGACATGATAAAATAGTTTATCCTAAATAAATGATTTACAATCGGTAAGAAATTTTCTACAAAATCTAAAATTGATGGTTCATTTTAGTTTAAACAAAAATTATTTTACATTTCTAACACCTAATTCAATTACTGTTCAAACTAATATATTATATGGTTTCCCCTTCAAAATTAATATATATATATATATATATATATATTAAACTAAACAAACTAATTTAAAACACAATAGAACTAATTGCCCTGGTGCAAGTAAAAAAATCAACACAAAATTTGTTGGCACAAGGACAAAGTGCAAGGAGATTGATAGTTTAGAAAACAAAAGAAAAAGGGAGAGGAAAAAACAAAGAATAACAAATTTATTCCGGTTCAACGAGCATATTGAGAAATAAGAGAAAATCATAAACGTAAGAGTTCACACCAATACATTGTTCACAATTCGAGTGATCAATTCATAAGCGATAATATTCCTACGATGTATAGGTAAAATTAACTTGTATTGATTGTTATAGAGATTAACTTAATTTTAAGACGTTAATAAATCACAGCTATTTGTATATATTTGTCCAAATGGCTCGAAAATTTGTTGTTATTAGATGATTGGTCTGTTTAACCCGTTACAAAAATTAAATTATATTGGGATATGATGGATTGGTTCGTCGGGTTAAAATAAATAAAACTTTTTTTTTTTACCTTTTTATTTATTTATTAGTCACAATTTATTCCTAATTAAAATAAATAAAAAATTCTTTTGTTACGCTTATTTTTATTTATAGGTTAAATTATCTTTTTAGTCTCTTCGTTTATTTTATGTTTTTCACTTTATTTTTTTTATTTTTTATTTCGTTCCGTTTTGGTCATTTAATTGTATTTTTGTTAATGTCATTTTTGTTAATTCGCATCTCATAAATTCACATATTTATGATTCAATTTAAAAATTTATAAAATTCATCAAATATGACATTTAAATCCATAACATTTTGAATTTATAAAAATGAAAAATATTGAATTAATTTTACTTGTTTAGAATTCCTGTATGAATTAACAAATAAAATAAGAATATTAGTATGACAATTATCAAGATCTGTTAGGTTATATTCACAACCAGTGTCAACAAGTACTAATTTGTTGAATCAAATGTATCTCAATCTTTCTTGGATTGAATATAAACTAATGTGTTGTAATTGATTACAAATTGAGATATATCAAAGCACAAAGAAATTAGGTTATTTGGAAGTTAACTTGAAGTTAGTTTAGATTGGTAACCTTGAAGTCAAAAGATTGAAGTAGTGATGTTGTGGAGATGGAAAAGTGAGTTTTTTTTTTTTTCAAATACAAAAAATAGAGTCTCTCAACAAAATACTTAATGTGTTTAATGTTTTAGATCGTAAATGTTTGAAGTTGTGAAAAGTGAAGAAATTTCAAGGGACTTTTTTCTTTCCTTAAAATGTTATGAGTTTGAAGATTCAATTAATTTTTTTGGACCGATAAGTTTGAAGACAAATTAAATGACAAAATTTTATATTTTTTTTTATAAATTAACCAAAATGATCAACTTGACTAACATAAGTATAGTTAATGAATCAAAATAGAACGAAAAATAATTAAATGACTAAAATAAAAATACGAAATAAGTTAAATAACTAAAAAAATAATTTAATCTTATTTACAAGTCAAAATTCATTTATAGCTCATCCATGTATTTAGAAAAAAATCATTTAATTGATTCGTTTTACTTTCATGCTTTTAAACCCACATTTCTAATAATTTATCAACCGATGCAGAGTAAATTTTTTAATCTTACATCTCTTGTTGCCCTGCCGGGTTTCGTCTTACTTTAGACAAATTAATAATAAAGAAGACGGAATAAGGTGGATTGCCCCGTTTGTCGTTCTTATATACAAACAATTTTAAAAAGTAGTTACATTAAATTTATTATTGTAAAAAAACCTTATTATTATTATTTATTGATTGATTATTATAATAGAAAATAATAACTTAAAAAAGTTAGGCACACTATTAATCGTATTATTCATTGGTTGATTGAGATCGTCATAAATACTTGTCCAAATAGAATGACATTGATCCACTTAATATCAACAAATCCATCTTGTATTTGAATATTTGCGAGATAGTGTTTATACTCTTTAACATGACTATATTTGCAAGCCCATCGAATATCTTATAGGCAAGACAACAAATCAACAATGGTATTAGAATTTCTCTTAATATTTTTTATTACTTCCAACAACACGTCAATGACATGACATATTTCAAATAGACCCGAGGGGTCTCAATTCTTAAATACTTCATAAAAAAAAAAAAAAACAATTTTCAAATCTTCATAAAAATGAATAGCTAAATATAATACTATATTAACGTTGAACAAAGTAGTTGCCGAAATACCGTATAAATTTTTGACACTCATATACTCATTTTTACGGACAATTATATATACATATTTGTGTAAGTATATATAATACAAATTTTTACTATACTCACTGATCTACATATTTTTATACCATGCATTCTTAAATAACTTATAATATGCATAATTTTTCGATGAATATTAACCGATAATATATACACACCACAATAAAAATAATCACTCATCGGACAATTTAATTTTAAGGTTTTAAGAATATAACTACTTTAAAAATAAAACTTTGTTTTAAATAAAACTTTATTCAAATCTACATTTGTATATTCTTAAAATCAAAAAAATAATATTTGAAACAAATAAAAATATGAAAATATTTTATTTATGTTGGTCAAAGTGTTAGAGATATATATTTTGGGTTCTTTTAAGTATATTCTCGTACTAGAGATAGTATATTTCATATACCATATAAATAAATATTTTTTCAATAAAATAAAATAAAATGTAAACACATCTTTAAACATATTTTTATACCGTGATTAATAATATTCGTCAACTGTGTGATTTCTGTACAAAAAAAGCTTTTGTACATCTGACATTTTTCCTTTTATTTACAATTATATGTTTTTTATTCAATTAAATAACTTATTTTTTAAACTATTTATTCTATATAAAAAGATACCAAATATTGTCTATACTATATATAGAATGAATACCAAGTTTTTGTGTGACTTTTAACTTCAAATTTTAATGTTTATTTAAATTATTTATTTACAATTTCATATGGTACTACTACTTAAAATAACTCACAAATTCAACGGTGATGAAATATATTATTTTATGAAATTCTAAATTCATGACTTTCTTATTTTAAAGTTGAAAAAATAATTTAAAAAAAATTAATTGCATGAAAATAGAGAAAAATAAATTTGTATTTCTCAAACTAAATTCATCAATCCACATTAATTACGTCACCACCTCAATTGTAAATATAAGTAGGGTTGAAAAATTATATTTATGTGAAGTATTGTTAATATATAGAGAAATATCCTCCTTATACCATATATAAAAATGTACCAAATTTTAGCATACAATGTTTTTCTTCCAAGTTTAGTTTTTGTTTAGATTATTATATTTACTATTTTATCATTCTTTATTGATTAAATTATTAAATTTTTTTAAATAAGCATATGTAATTTTATTTTATAATTAATATTATTTTCATCTAAATTTTGATAAACAGACGTACTTATATATACGTTAATATTTTATAATAAAAAATTTATTTTAAATTTAATTAATATATATAATCAGTATAAATAATTTTCCATTATCAACAAATTATAATAATTATATTATTAAATATATTTAACTTTTCTTATTATTATTTATAAAATTATGTCTATTAAAACTTTTTTTTTTAAACTCTCCAATTGACCACCTCACGTGCAATGTTTTTAAATCAATAATAATAATTTGGTTTGGTTACAAGTTACTCCTGCCATGCATGTAATTTATTTTCAAGTAAAATATTATAAAACTCACTTAAATAGCATAAAGCAATAAACCAAATTAGCAAAATTAAAAAGAAAAGTAGCGAAAAATTGGGTTTAATTAATTACGATTAAGCATGTAATTAGGTATAAATGAATGAATAATCCCATAGAACAATGATCTATAGCATTGGTACACAACACAGTACTTCACTCTAATATATTTAATTTAATAATTTCATTCATTTGCTCTCTCTTTCATGAAACTGAAACCTCACCCATCTACTGTGGGTAGGTGCTGCTTGCTTCTTCACTCTCTCTTCACGTTTTCTAGGTTTTCTCTCCGATCCCTCTCCGTCTCCGGCAACCACTTTCTTCTTCTCTAGGTCAGCTTTCTCTTTCTCTCTCTAATTTATTTTCTGCATCGATTCTTTCTCTCTAAACATAGGCACGCACGCTCGCAGGTATTTATGCACGTGAATCAGATTTGCATGAACTCAATTGATGGGACACAAAAAGCGAAACTCTGCTCCGCGTTCCAAACAGTATCCGGCGGCTTCTCCGGTGGCGCAATCGCCCATCGGTGGAGCCGCCAATGGTTCCATTTCGCCCGACGTCGATTCTTGCAACGTTTTCGATCAAAATCTACCTAACCCTAACAAGATCGAATTGATTCCATCTCAATCCGAGGGTTCCGATTACTCCACAATTAAGGTAGAATGTGAGCGTGCCCTAACCACCTTTCGTCGTGGTAACCACAAAAGGGCAATGAAGCTCATGAAGGAGTTGTGTTTGAAGGAGGATGGTTCGTCGTATTCTGCATTCGTTTACCGAATTCACGGTTTCATTTGTTTCAAAGTGGCGTCGATTATCACTGATTGTAGCTCGAAGCAACGGCATTTGAAGCACGCTGTCGAATCGGCGCGGAGAGCCGTTGAGCTGTCGCCGAATTCAATTGAGTATGCACATTTTCATGCCAGTGTGATGTTAGAAGCAGCGACTGAGGGGAAAGACTATGAGGAGGTTGTGCACGAGTGTGAGAGAGGGCTTGCCATTGAAAACCCGAATGATCCTGCTAAGGAGACGTTGCAGGACGAGAGCGAACAGAAAGTGTCCACTCTGGAAGATCGGATAACACATGTGCAGAATGAGTTGAGGCAGCTGATTCAGAAGTCAAACATAGCTTCGTTGTCTTCTTGGATGAAAAATCTGAGTAATGGGGAGGAGAGGTTTCGGTTGATTCCCATTAGGAGGCCTACGGAGGACCCTATGGAGGTTAGGTTGGTTCAGAGTAGAAGGCCAAATGAGATTAAGAAGGTGACCAAGACACCCGAGGAAAGGAGAAAAGAGATCGAAGTTCGGGTAGCTGCAGCGAGGCTTTTGCAGCAGAAGTCAGAGTCACCCCAGTCTCCGAATGAAGGAGAGAGGGATGATAGAGCATTGGATTCGTCTTCAGGGTCTGGTCAGAGGATAGGTGATAGGCGAAGGCATATTAGAAAGAATAGTTCCACAGCCGAAAGGAGAGACTGGGTGCTGACTTATTGGAATTCACTGAGTATGGATGTGAAGAAGGACTGGCTTAGGATTGAACTATGTAATCTCATGTCCCACTTTGGGTCTTCAAAGGATACTTTGCCAAAAGATGTTTTATCAGAAGCTTTGTCGTATGCTGAGGCTAATAAAACATGGAAATTTTGGCGTTGCAGCATTTGTGCTGAGAAATTTTCAAATCAAGAATTTCATAGGCAGCATGTTATGCAGCTACACTTGGACAGTCTGTCACCAAAGATGCAGCGACTTTTGCCTCAAAATATTGACAATGAATGGATTGAGATGATTCTTAATTGTTCTTGGAAGCCTTTGGATGTCTCAGCTGCAGTTAAAATGCTTGAGTATAAAGCAAAATCCAAAGGTTCATCATTTCGGGAGGATTATCTCACTCAAGACTACAATGATTGTTTTAAAGATTCAAGCAATTCTTACCATGAAAAGGAAAGTTTAGGGTACAATATTGGCAATTCTACAACAGAAAGCTGTAAGTATTATAAAATTGCAGAGAGTGATGTGAGAGAAGGCCTTGAAGACCAAAAATTTACAGCAAATCCTGTTCCTGATTGTTGGCCAGTATCTGATGACAAGGAGCGTGCAAAGCTTCTGGAGAAAATCCACGCAGTATTTGAGATACTTATTAGACACAAATGTCTTGCTGCCAGTCATCTTCACAAGGTCATTCAATTTAGTATGGGGGAGATCCAGGGTCTTGCTGCTGGTTCTGAACTTCTAAAACATGATGTAGACCAAACACCAATGTGCATATGCTTTCTGGGTGCTTCACAGCTTAAGAAAATTCTCCAATTTCTGCAGGAAATATCTCATGCTTGTGGGTTGGGTAGATATGCTGATAAAAGTAGTAGTCCCATGAATGATTTGCATGATATCAGTCAGGGTCCTGAAATCAAAGATAAGATTGTTCTCAATGGAGATGCATCATGCCTCCTCCTGGATGAGTGTCTACTGCCAACACAAGTCACTCCTGGTACAGCCCACGAGACTGTCTTTGATGACATGGTCACCTCAAGTTCTCCTGATGGAATTTCACACAATAGCGGTGCTTTGCTATCCTGGCTATATTCAAGTCGGCCTGTTGGGGATCAATTGACGTCATGGATTCGGACCAACGAAGATAAAATACGCCAAGGACAAGAAATGGTCCAGAAACTTGACAAGGAATTTTTTCAATTAAATGGCCTGTGTGAGAAGAAGTGTGAGCGTCTAAGTTATGAGGAAGCGATTCAGACAGTAGAGGATCTTTGTCTTGAAGAAGGTAAGAAGAGGGAAAATGTGAGTGAATTTGTGCAGCGAAGCTATGAGTCTGTCCTAAGAAGGCGGAGAGAAGAGCTTGTTGAGAGTGGGAATGATGTGATGTATGTTAACAATAGGTTTGAGTTAGATGCTATATCAAGTGTTTTGCAAGAAGCAGAATCGATGAATGTTACTACTCAATTTGGCTATGAGGATACTTATGCTGGTGCGACTTCTCAGTTATGTGACTTGGAATCTGGTGAAGATGATGAATGGAGAATGAAGGATTGCTTGCATCAAATGGATGGCTGTATAGAAATGTCTATTCAGAAACTGAAAGAGCACTCATCTATAGAGGTAAGTTTGTTTGGCTCTTGTGTCTTAAGTTAATTATGAGGATGACCTTTTGCCTCGATGTTTAACCTTAATGTGTTTACTGTGCAGCTTAGCAAAATTGATGCTGAAATAATTAGAAGTGTTTCCGAGGTGCAGCAATTGGAACTCAATCTCGGGCATGTTTCTGCGAATGATTATCGTGCAATACTAGTGCCTCTAGTGAAGTCGTATATAAAGGTTTGTATACAATTGCCCAAACATGTACTCTTATTTTTTTTTAACTTGACTATATGCTCAATTGTCTTGATCTTTCAGACACTTTTGGAAGATTTGGCCGAGAAAGATGCAAGGGAGAAATCTGACGCTGCTGGTGAAGCATTTTTGGCCGAACTTGCTCTTGATTCCAAGAAAGTTGGCAAAGGGGGAAATGAGAACACGAGACATGTGGAGAAGACAAAGGATAAGAAGAAGAATAAAGATCACAAAAAAACAAAAGATTTGAAGGTGTTCATCATGCATGTTGAATAAGTTCATGTATTTGGCCATTGTCTATGATAACTGATTCAAATTTATCTCTCTTGCAGGCCACAAGTGGTTCTATGCATCTCTCGCTTCAGTCTACCACTCTTGAGTCAGTATATGTTGACTTTGTTTTTCTGGGTTTTCATTTTGTTATATAATCTTCTAGAGACAATGTAACTTTCCTTAATATTTTTGATTGCAGTTCTAATCTAGTAGCACTTGATAGTGACTTTCAAGATCACGAGGTTGCTTCTATGAATGATGATGATTTGGAACACCATGAAGAGGAGTTTAGACGTAAAATTGAGCTTGAAGAGGAGGAAAAAAAGCTCGAAGAAACTTTGGAACTTCAACGGAGGATTGAAAATGAGGCCAAACAGAAGCACCTCGCTGAGCAACAGAAAAAATTATCTGCCACGTGTTTATTAGAGGAAGTGACAGACAAACTTCAAGATTTTCAGTTCAAGCCCGTTGCTGATGTCTCTGATGCACGCGAAAATGCAAAACTACCTATGCAGGTATGGATCCCCTTTTGCAGTTTCTCCTACTGCTTGTAAACGGATATAATTTCTGGTAACTAATCTTCAAGTTACTATTGTATGGTTAATGGACCTATTGGCAAGCATACAAATTATTGAAAATATTTAAATAGATGAAGAGGTATTGCTGGAAGTTCACATGCTGAAGTTGCACATTTTTTTCAGGAGCAGTTGGCAAAGGATAATGGGGGCCCAAACAATCTGGATGTTTTGCTTGTTACCACAGCAAATGGTTCCATGATGCCAGCTAAATCTTCAGCTGATTCAACTTCCCAAAAAATTAATCATTTGCATCAGTCAAAAGTTAAACAAGGTTGGTGGTGTCTCAAAATGCATTGTTTATTTATATTTTAGCTTAAGGTTCCCAACATTTTTTTTTGAAAAACATTTCTTGCAGATTTGCCCAATGGAATTGTTCCAGAGAATGGTCTACCTTTGCCTGATCGGCGTGCAGGAAAAAAACATAAGAGGAATAAGAATTCGTCTAAAATGGTTGATGGAAAGTTGGAATATGTCTCATTGGAAAAGGAGAGTGTTGAGGATACATTCACTGACCATCATTTGAGAGAGCAGGCTAAATTTCATAACAACCAAGATGCTAAAAATTGTAAGTTTTAATCTTGCTGAAAGATTCTTTCCATGTAATGCTGGTGGTGAAATTATTCTCAACTAATTTGGTTTTTATCAGATGTATTTGGTTCATAATTCTTTACAAAGATAATGTTCCACCTAATTGGATTTTATTGGTATGTACTGTTAGTATAATGACTTTTTCAGGGGAGATGCTCTCCCTCCCTCCACACATAAAACGCGATAATCTCCTGGACTCTACCTTCCGGTTGTTAAAAATTGGTTGAAAAACACTTCTGGTAGTGTTTTTTTGCACTAGTGAGCAAACATTGGGGGTGAATGAGCAATCTCCTTTTTGTAGTGCCAACCAATCATAAATTGCCACATCATTGAAAATGTTTGACTTTAAACATAACCATTAACTACTTTGTACCTTATAAAAATTGTGGTTGGTTGACAAGGTAAAGAATTTTACATTCACAGTGTATCAAAATTAATTCCAACTCAATTATGTTAAGCGGTTGAGGTTGCTTTATTAATGTCTCTATTAATCGGCTTACAAAAGTATTAAACATGACTACTCAAAATTTGAAACTGTGAGGAAGACTTTCCCTTGTTAAGTTATTAGAAAATTTTATTTTAGCATTCAAGCTTTAGTTGCTCAATATCATTCATTTACCAGTGGGTTGAACTCTGGGTTCAATATCATGATTTAAATCTACTCCCTCCGAAATGAAATATAAGCAAAAAGTAGTTGTAGCATAATTTGTGAGAAAAAAAGTTTATGTTTCTCAATGGTAGGGGCATTTTTGTAAAGAAATCATTAAAGCATGTGAAATTTTGACAGGGATCTTAAAGACAAATTTAAATTGGGTCTTTTTAAAAGGGACGGAGGGAGTATATAACAGGAAAGAATTGGAGATCAAAAACAGAGAGAGAGAGGGGGAGTGAATAACATAAAGGGGAGATAATTGAAGTAGATAGAAAGAAAAAGGAAGCGAAAAGGGACAGACAGAGATGATAATGAAGGCCCGTATGAGAAGGTTGCCAGTGGTGGAGGTCACCACTGTCGTTGGTGGAGTAAGAAAGACTTGAGTGAAAAGGGAGGGCCTGAGTGATATATACTGCTGAAGAGGTGAGTTTTTCGTGCTTTTGGGTTTCTAACGTCATGGGTCATGAGCTATATCATGAAAATGGGTCGTAGCCTCCATATCTTTTTCGCCTATGTTCTTTCTGGTTTCTATTATGCCATGGTTCATCATATGAAATCCTCTCCGCCATAGCCTTAGTATGGGGTCTTGTTTGATATCTGCCACATCATGCCATCATTTAACAACAATGATCCAGAAAATATCCCAATCTCTTGATGTGGAAATGTAACAAGTAAAATAAAATCTCTGAAGTCAATAGCAGCGTTGACATGCATAATCCTGTTGAATTGTGTTTTTGACTAGTGGCTGTAGTGGGTGAAGCTCGTGTAAAACCTGAATATGCCCTCAACTTATAGTCTACTAAATTCCTGTATTGTTTCCCTAAATTTCGATGCAGAAGCCATACCTCTATACTGCTGTAGTGTTTTGGGGTTGGCCGCCACGCTTTGTTATCCGTTGGTTGACTACATAGAATTAAATAGGTTGTGCATGTTTTGTGTCATCTTTGTTGCCCTGTTTTGGTTACCAGGTCCTCCCTTTGAGCTTTAATTTAAATAATTCAAATAGCAGCCATCCTGCACCCCACAATTCCACTTTTGGGGACGGCTCCGCCTTGCAATCTGAGATCGACAACATAGGTTGAATTAGGTTCTTGTATGCAATACAGTTTCTTTCCTTTTGTGCTTTTTGTTTTTGGCATCTAGGTTGTATTGTACGCTAGGTATCCTGTCATGGGATCACTTATACCTGGGTTTGTATTGAATTGTTTGATATTGTGCATGGGAGATTAACTGATGAGTGCTGCTACACTTTGTGATTTCTGATTTCCCTAGTCTTCCATCTCTTTGCTTAGGTTATTATGTTTTTCATCAGTGTGCTTCCTTCTCTTAATAAGAAGTTTATTTTTTTTTATCAATACACGTACTTTTGTTCTGTTGAATTAGATTCAAAGTCTACTTTGTGCTTCTTTCCTGAAAGAATTATGTCAATATTTAAGTTTAAAATTGTTTGTTAATCCAGAAATCTTATTTCAGTTTTCGAGCCTCGATGAAGTCATTGATAAATGATAATATATTTATTTTAAAAATACTATAAACAAATGCCATTTTGGGAAGGTATTCATTTTCCATAATACGAAAATTAATTTGCTGTTGCTTGAATGTACCATCAGTGTTGGAAAACAATGGAGCAAAGGTGATGAAAGAATTGCAGGTGGAAGATGAGGAGGAGGAAAGATTCCAAGCTGATCTTGAAATGGCTGTACGCCAAAGCCTGGGTATAATAATATCTTTCAGTCCTTATGTACATATGTAGACTGGTATATGATTAAGTAATCCGGCATTTTTTTTTTTATATCTTACATGTGTCAGCTTCTTGGTATAAGTAATCAGTAATTCAATCCCGTGCTCCCCATCTCCTCTTCCCCTCTAGCACAAGGTGAAACACCTTGTGCATTATTACTTTTACTTTTAAAGTCCAAAGGTTTTCGGTGTGTTATGACATATAAAATCATTCTTCAGTCTCAACCTCTCAGTTTAAGCTGTTGGATTAATTGGTTCTTGACAATCTGTGTCATGGAGTAGGCTTTCTTTGTGTTTCAGTTCAATTTCATTGCCAACTTCCTTCTTGAATCTTAATTTGATAACTAGATTTTCATATCATCTGCTTGTTGACAACATTCAACTCCAGATTGATACCAATTGCTCTCTCATAGATGATGGTTCAGAGCCTGTCGTTTATCTTTGACCTTAACATCACAAGGGTGCATTTGCCCCAAAGCTTTATTAGCTGCTATCTGAGTGCTTATTAATCACTATTCTTTTCGTTGTATTGCATTTATCTGTATATTTATTTACTACACAGTTTCTATTTTTGTTACAATTTACAAAGCTTGGCAAACTAACTAAATCTTGATAGTCATTTAAATATTTCCTGTTTTCGTAAATTAGCTATAATAAATTGCACACCTTGAAAAAGGAGTTATGGGTTCATCTTGTGACTGTCTAACGTTGTAAGAGATTCTTCTGATCAGACACATATCAAGCACGTGGAAATTTGCCTCCAGTTTCGAGTTTGAGAATGCCACAGAGATCTTCCTCACAAGTAGATTGTTCCGGTTTTTCACCTGTGGAAGACTCAACTGAGGATGTGAACGGAGGAGCTACTTTACTTGGTACAGGACTGAGGAATGAAGTGGGTGAATATAATTGTTTTCTCAATGTTATTATTCAGGTAGGTATTTTGAAAGTAAATTTTTTCCAATATTATTATATTAATTGATGTCGTTTTATTTCCCTGATGCATCATTTTCTATACTCAGTCATTGTGGCATGTAAGACGCTTTCGGGTGGAATTTCTTGGCAGATCAAGATCAGAGCATGTTCATGTCGGTAATCCATGTGTTGTGTGTGCGCTGTATGAAATCTTTACTGCTCTAGACCTTGCTTCAAAGGATTCAAGGAGAGAAGCAGTTGCACCTACTTCCCTGCGGATAGCTCTAAGCAACCTATATCCACATAGTAACTTCTTTCAGGAGGTAGCTTCATTGACAGAAAATGAATACAAGATAGTTCTTCTGTTGACAATGTGATTAATGTATTGGCATTTGACAGGCTCAGATGAATGATGCTTCCGAGGTGCTGGCAGTGATATTTGACTGCCTTCATCGATCATTTACTCGTGGTTCAAATGTTACTGATGCAGAGTCAGTGGAAAGCAACTGCATGGGGTCTTGGGATTGTGCAGCTGGTAGTTGTATAGCACATTCACTTTTTGGAATGAACATTTTTGAACAAATGAACTGTTACCATTGTGGTCTTGAGTCCAGACATTTGAAGTATACTTCCTTCTTTCACAATATAAATGCAAATGCCCTCAGGACAATGAAGGTATCTTAAAAATCATTAGAGTGTGTTTGTATGGGGTAATTGGAAATTCTAGGGAAATTAGAATTCTAGGCAATTCAAACGCTTCATTTGAATTCCTTTATTTTTAAATTTTGTTGTTTGGAGAAAGGAGTTGTTCTTTTAAACTTGAGCTTTTTTTTATAAATTTCAGAAGTTTTGGTGCAAAAATGAAAATTAAATTTGGGCAACAACTGAAATTTTGGAAAAGTTGAGGGACTATTTTGCTTAAATTTTGATTATTTATAGTATTTCTGATTTTGTGAAGCATGAGCAAATAATATTGCTTGCTACGTACCTTAGCTAGATCCCTTCATCACCTTTTCAGGTTATGTTTCCTGAAAGCTCCTTTGATAAGCTTTTGAATCTTGTGGAGAGGAACCATCAATTGGCTTGTGATCTAGAAGTCGATGGCTGTGGCAAGCTCAACCACATCCATCACTTTCTTTCAACTCCACCCCATGTTTTTATGACAGGTACCTCAGTTGTTGTGTGGAATATTACTTTTTTTTTGTATGCTCTTTTCGGCCTTTCTCTTACATGTTTGGCATCCACAGTTCTAGGTTGGCAAAATACATGTGAGAGTGCTGATGACATAACCGCAACTCTGGCAGCTCTGAGCACCAAGATAGATATCAGTGTCCTTTATCGTGGTTTAGATCCCAAAAGCACCCATAACTTGGTTTCGGTGGTATGTACTTGAATGATAATATGCTAGGGATATTTATATTTATTATTGATTGCTTGTTCTTTCCTCTTTAATAGATGAATTTGGCTTTATTACACAAAAAGACTACAACATGAACACTTACTGTAGAATTCACAGAAAAGACTACAACATGAACATTTACTGTAGAATTCACAGAGGCACAATGGAGTGTGGTAGCATAGTGGGCCAGTTAGTGCTGAAGTATAGGAGGTCCATGGTCCAAAAGCCCAAACCAATGCACTCAATCGCTCTCCGACTAATAAACACTTCACTTGTCCCTATAGTGTTTGATGTGAGACTCTTTAGCTTCCAATACTCCCTCTCAAGTCCATTTGGATAATAACTTCTGGCACTCAACCTCAAATCCACCTAGATAATTTGTTTAGTGGCCCAGTTGCTTCTTGTTGTTAGCCTCAGGCCATCTTGATATTTATCCTCCCTTCACACCCTGATTTTTATTTTTCACTTAACTTCCAATTGAAGTCCTGAACAGTGAAAAGTTCATTTTTACACTTCCTTTAACAAATATGAGCTTAGATGAAAATCATTGTGCTGACTGGATGGTTAAATGAATATTGAACCATATCACAGTTATTGCTTGCTTGTGTTTGAGGGATCTCTCTCCACCCTGAAATATTTGGATCGCGTCTTATTTCTCTTCCTTTAGGCCTTGGTCCTCCAAGAGACACCCAAAAACAAATGAGCTAATATTTCATATTGGAAGATGAAAATCCGAGTGAAAACTGCTGAAAGTATTATACTTTTACTCTCATCTCTCTCCCTTTTCTTTTTACTTCAGTCTTCAGCCTTCCAATTTTTATTTGTTCAGTAACGTTTTACAATTTTGAAGTGAAAAAATTAGTCCTATCTGTACCAGAGCTTTAATTTTACAAAATGTCAAATATTTTCCTTGTTCATTGCTGCTGTGCCATCCCAATTGTCTGCACCATTTATGAGCCTAATTTGTGCCATTTGAACTTGTAGGTTTGCTACTATGGCCAGCACTATCATTGCTTTGCTTATAGCCATGAGCATGAACAATGGATTATGTATGATGACAAGACTGTGAAGGTGAGTTAAAATATAATGAATTGATGAATATATGTTGTCATTCATGCTGGTTAAATTTTTCCCTTAAATGACCAGATAATTGGTGGATGGGCTGATGTTCTTACTGTGTGTGAGAGAGGGCATCTACAACCTCAGGTTCTCTTCTTTGAAGCTGTAAACTAGATTTCTGGTGGAACTCATAATATCATTTGCTGGACTGAAGAATGTCGAGTTTGACAAATTTTGGCATCAAATTGCTTTCTGGGTGTGGCCCTGCTTATGCTGATGTGTTGCATTTCTGCATAACCAAGTGGTTTATAAGTCGCAAGATTCACTGATGTCAACAAGTTTTGGCGTACATACATCGGGATATACAGTGTCTTAATTTTTGTGATACAGTTCATGATTTAAATAGGAACAGGTTCTCGCGGAGGAATGATGACGAATACTTTTAGTTTAACTGGATGAAGAAACCAGACAGTTGGTTTGTTTTGAGAATATCAGATTCATTTTTTGTAATCATCCAATAAGCAGGTTTTGGTATTGCTATAAGAACCTCTAGTTGACCAGCAATCTGTAAGAAGATCTTAGGCTGTTTTAGATGAAAATAATTTGCCCATTATTGTTGGGTAACAAACATATAACAATTTGTGCCGAGGGAATTCGATTTTCAGTTGTGGAGGAAATTTCCCTCCCACTGCCTCCAACCCCTGAGGATCTGTATAGCTCTTACACAATTAGATTTGTCCCAACGTCAGCTTGTTGCAACTACAGCTGAAAAAGGAGTGTCTGTTACTGATCTTATCTTCTGGACAAGTTTTCTCCCTTTCATGATACCTGTGAATGTGATGGAACATGCTGCTGCATGGCTGGCTTTATGCCTCAGTAAATTTAGGAGATTCCATCCTTTGTATTCACAATATTGTACCTTTTTTACTTCCATTTTTGTGTGGTAGGGTGGACAGGTAGGATCTCCGTGAATTGAGTATGAGTGAACTAATGATATCAAATTATAGTTGCAGGTGTTTACTGTAGCTCTGTTTGAGTGAAATGCTGAAGGTTTTTGGCACAATTTTGTCCTACACTTTTTGGGAATAGCGTCAAGTGAGATGGATTATATTATACTTAATTCTTCTATATCTATCTATATATATATATATTGATGCAGAATATGCAACTCAGCCCGTAGATTTGTACTTTATATGCCCTCTATACTCAGTTACATAGTAAATTTCATATTTTACCGAGGCAATGATTTTGTTGCATGTTGAGTTTAGTTTGAATTTGAATGTTCTAGTTTTATTTTACCAATTTTTTTGGAGTTTGATAAGTTCGTCACACTGCTGATCAATATATTTTGATTTTGTTGTACAATAATATCAAGTTGGTATCCTACTTTGATTATTTATAAATGTTTCATCAAGTTAATGAGAAGAGAGTTATGTTTGAATGTTTTCATGGAATGTTATAATAGAATTCAGTATAGTAGTTAAACTACTAGTTGGATGTTAGTTGGGAAAATTGGTGGAAAATTATAATTCATGCTTGGAAGTTTAAGGGAAGAGTGGAAGTTAACGGAAAGTGATTCAAAGGCAAGAAGTGATATAATAGGCTTGTTTTCCATTACATACTAATTATTGACAAAGTTGCAAACCATTCCCTTCTTTCCTTTTCCCCAAAAGTACCCCCATCATTTCCCTTTAACTCCTCAAATTTTGCAAAGAAAGCTTAAAAGTAAAATCTATTTTGAACAAAAACATTAATCTAAAACAATTTATTTTGTTCTTAATCTAAAACAATTTATTTTCTACCTATTCGTAAATGCTGTAATGAATGAATCTTGTTAAAAATAGGGTTAAATTAAATGTTTTTGGTAGAGAATTTATCTATTAGTTTGAGATTATGGTGCAACATGGGACACCTATGACGTTCGACGTAATCCATTTAGCCTTTTCCATCTAATAATATCACACTATCTTTTTTATGTTTTCAAGACTAATAATGATGATGAAAGAAATGGAGAAAATGAAAAATAAAGAGGATCCATTCTCTTAATTAGGTCCTCAATAATTGAAAAAATACCTAATATTGGTTAGGTCTTGCAAAAGAGATTTGTCTCACATAGCGTGATGAATTTATAGTTCTAATTTCTACTTGAAAAAAGATCGTGATTATGTTTTTGGCCATTTTACGAGTACAATTAATTCAAGTAACAAGATAATTCAATTAAATTGTATTTGACATCTTAATTATACATTCTTTTCGAAAATTAATTAAAATAATTATTTTAAATCTTACTTGATTCTTAAATTCGAATGGTTTATAGGTTGGTCAGAATAAGATTTTAAGTTGAGTTGGATTATGTTGAACTTTAAATTTAATTTCAATACGAGAACTATTTTCAAATATTATTATTTGAAATTATTTGTACAACACTTTGTATTTTTATTTATTAAATGACACTTAGTTGGTATTTGAAATTATAAATAACAATCAATATAGTCTTGAATTTTACAAATAAACAAAAATATTCCCTAATCTGTAACCCGTTAGTCATTTTAGTTTTTCCGACAAAAATTTTCATCGAAGTATATAAGTTGAACGATAAAAGCATATATGACATTCCATCATGGATGCCACGTCATTTCCATGTCACATGGACCATTTTGTCCAACAATATTTGTGGATTTTATTAATATAATTAAACTATTCAGAAACTAATATGCTTATATTTTCGTTATTAAAATTGACTATTTTGATAGAATGATGAGTGAAACTGTACTTAATTTATATGTGTTGATGGACTTAAAAAAACTGTGTTTATTTAACGACAATGTAACCAGTGGCGGATCTTGCACAAAATATTTAGGGGAGTTGGAGAGCGATAAATATTAACTGAAATATTATAATTGAAATTTAAAAGTCATAATTTTTTAAATATTTTTAAATATTATAATTAAAAGTCATAATTTAAATATTTTTAAAAGTCATAATTTTTTTTAGAGTATCACACAATTCATACATAGTAGATAAGTTGAAAAAAAATTAGAATTTCAATTTTCACAAGTCACATAACTAGTCACACAATTCACAAATCACATAATTTTCACAAGTCACACAATTTTCACAAATCACACAATTCACACAATTCAATCAAATAAAATATATCCATTTTATAATTTTCATCTTTGTCAAAAAATTTCTTTTTAAAAAAATACATCAATTATTTTATGTTTAAATATTGTGTCACTCCTAAAAAATATAAAAAATATAGATATTAATTAAAACAATTCACAAGAGCTTAAATTAGACAAACATTACTTAAATTTAATGATATTTTAATAATTAATAATTTATCATTATTATTTTGATAATATATCGTTATTATATATATATAAAAGAAATTATAAAATATAGAGTTGTCGTGGTTCCCGTGCGCCAAATATACAACTAGTTAAAAAAAAGGGAGATGGGGAGTGAAAGGAGAAGAGTGTAACAAATAAAATAAAGAGGAAAGTGATAAATTATTATTATTATTATTATTTTAATAAATAGGAGGGAACGAGACAGGAGAAATTGGAAATGTTATTTTTTTAAAACTACTGAGAGATATTTTTTTTAATTGTCACTATTAATTTAATAATCTATTCGTCTAACGAAAATAGATGCAAAGTATTTGAAAGGCAATAAAGTATTTGAAAGGCAATTGATTAATAAATTTTTTTGAATTGATGGTTGTTTGGTTACAATGTTATTAAACATACATGGTTTGTCAACTTTTTCAACTCATTAAAATTAATTAAAGTTTCATTCATCTTAATGTCTAAATATGACATAATTTGAAAAACAGAAAATAAAAGGAGAATAACTTAGCAAAATATCAAATATTAATTTAAAAACTATAAAATGATATGATGAGAGGAGATGAAGAGAACTTTAAATATCTCATTTAGAGATTTTTTTTAATATAGTTTAAGGTGGTTAAACTCTCAAATTAAATTTGAAACTCTTATAAGTTTACGATTTTAAGTCATCAGAACACGTTAAAAAAACTGATAAAATTAGAAAAATGTTTTCTATAAGTCTATGATTCCATATTAGTCTATTTTAAAATATAAAATTTTAATAAAAATTAGAAAACTTTTGATTTTACTAATGTTTTCTATAAGTCTATGATTCTATATTAGTCTATTTTAAAATATAAAATTTAAATTTTAATAAATATTAGTTAGTATCCGTCTATCATTCCATTTAGTCTATTTTAAAATATAAAATTTTGATAAATATTAGTTAGTATCCAATTTAATTATGTATGTGTTGTAATATAAATTGATTTAAAAAAATAAGTTTAAGCGTCTCGACTTTATATACATGATTTTAAATATATTTACGATAAAAGTCAAATATTTTTAATGATCTAACTGTTGTTATTGATTGACTGTGGAAATTCTTTAAAAAAAATAATTTATATGAATTAAATCTTTATTGTAAAGAGTTTAATTTACATAAACTGATAAAATATTTTACAATATATAATAATCACTCATGTCTTTTATTTTAAAGATGAATATCATATAAGTTAAGTATTTTTAAATATCGAATTATTGTGATTCATTAAGTATAAAATCTCTTAATGTGACATATAACTTTAATTTCTATGCACTATTGTAAAAAATTTAACACAAATAGTCCATCATAATCAAACATTTTTGTGACTTCAAACACAATCTAAGTAAAAATCAAATAATTTATAAATTATTTTGTAACGAAAGTTATACAGATATAAAGATTTTAATGACGTTAAAAAAAACGATTATAATAAAGGTAGACATTGTTATTTTATTATTTGAATGACTATCAACGACATGATTCTGGTAAGAGTCTTATCGAATAGATAACTGTTTTGTTAGTGAGTTAATGACCGAAACATATGGTAACCCAAAAAATCAGGAGTTTCCAACATTATCGACACACATGTCTAACTGAATTCACTTTTGAAAACAACCACGTCCTTACATTTGTCCTTTCTTTACTTTTACTGAGTCTTTCCAAACCCAACAGATCCGCACATTAATAGAGACACCCTTTAGCTCTCATTTTCATCATCATAACAAAACATGCATACACATCCACACGCCTTCAAAGCTTAATTTCTTCATTCCTTCATTCATTTGTCGTGGATCGTACTTAGTTCGTTTCTTCCAGCATCACTGGGTGGTGGAAAGAAATAAGAATAAGAATAAGAATAATTAATAATAATGACCCTTAAGGGTGGCACAACACAAGCCTGTGCAGCATGCAAATTCCAAAGAAGAAAATGCACTCCTGAGTGCCTTTTAGCTCCATACTTCCCTGCAGACCAACCCAAAATATTCCTCAATGTCCATAAACTATTTGGAGTTAGCAACATTGTGAAAATACTAAAACACCTTGAGCCTAGTCAGAAGAAAATTGCCATGGACTCTATTATCATTCAAGCTAATTATAGAGATAAGTATCCTGTGCATGGCTGTTGGGAAGAAATCTGCAGGCTACAATATCAAATATGGGTAGGGGAAGAAGAACTTCATGCTGTTTATCAACAACTTGAAATTTGCAGGCAGCAACAACAACAACAACAACAGTTGCCTCATGATGATGTGACTTCACAATTAGAATTGGGTATGGCAGCCCCATGTTCCTCCAATGCACTCACACTCTTTAATCACACTACTACACAACCACAGACTTACAACAACAATACAGTGGCTGCTGCTCCTTTGTCTGTATCTCAGCAACATTCCTACTCCAACAGTAACAGTGTGGATTATAATAACTCACCTCTCTACATGGATTCAAAGGATAATAATGCAACAAATCCTAATTTGTGGATTCAGTGCCCTTACACAAATAACAATAGCAATTCAATAATCATGCAACCTCACCAGTTGGTTGCTTCAGAGTCACAACCGCTATCATCTGTCCAACAAGGAGTTGTTGAAGATAATTATGATGAGATGCATTCGTTTTTTGATACAGTTGATGATAGGCAATCATACATTTACTCTAAGGAGGCTTATGAATCAAGGTAGATTTGTCATTTAAATATCACATAATTATTAAGCAAATTTAGATTTCATGCATTCAGGGGATCCTACATTCACACAGTCGGAATATTGGTGACCATTCGATCGAATGATCACCGATGCCCTGACTGCGTGAATGTTGATTGCAGGCATCCGGGTGCATTCACACCTCCCTAGGTGAATTTATACAAAAATGAGTTTGAGCGTTTAATAAGGAAATTAGATATAGTGGAAAGTTGACAATCATTTGCATATTATATCAAAAGCCTGTGAAATGAAATGCTCATATTTGATATTGTAAATCTCTGCCTGCAGTTCGGAAGAATCACTGAAAGATACAAGAAAGTGCACAGAGCATGTTTCTGAGAATGAACTGAAGAGTGCTGCTGCTTGTTTCAGCCTTACCAGTGTCAACTGATCAGTACTGTGCTTCCCTCCTCCCCTCAACAAAAAGAAAAGATGAACTAGGTTTCATTTTTCCATTCCTTTTTGGATTTTTGTTAAATTTTTGGTAATCTTGTCATAATTGAGTTTCCAATCCTTCATCTGTCAACATTTAAAATAGAAGCAGATACCATCCATTCAAATTGTGTTGGTTATGAGAAAGCAAATAATAATATCCAGATAGGGCATTTTCATCAATCTATACCGAATATTTGTCTGTTCTTATTTGCTATCCCATCATAATATTAACTGCATAATTGTTTTGGAGCAACTTTATATATTGCCTTCTGATGTAAGTAGTCACTCTAGGATACAGTGATATCGATAACAGAATAAAAAGTAAAGGTGACGCCGCGACAGAATAGACATATCACAATGAAACTTGCATTCTCATATAACTTTAAATCACTTTCATCAGTTCATGTGCAACAAGGACCCACCCCCTCCTTTAAGATTATGACTTAAGACATGAGGATCCAAATTAACTCCAAAGAGTGGCTGTTTCTATCTGAAAAACATGAAAGTCCTTATTGACTCCCAAGTTAACATATACGTTTCCCTTCTTTAACCTTTAAATATTAACTCAAAAGGAAACATAGACTACCAAGTTGAGTTTCCTTTCTGAAGTGTTTTTTTGATTAAGGCAGCTGCTATTTTCATTACTTAAAATAAAGGAAGAGGATATAATCAGCATATTCAAAATCTATTGAAAAACAAGTTTGCAGAAAGGCCATTTGATCATATTCAAAATGTAGAAAATATAACGCATTACTTTATTTCTTTTTGCCTGTAGTATCATTTTGTATAAGACAGTATTTCTATAAATCCTTATGGTTCTCAATACAGACCACACAAAACGATATACTTTTGACTTAAATATGTTTTCTGTTACAGAAAATGAAATATTTTTTCCAAGTTTTTAACCTCTACATTTAACAATGATAATAATAATAATAATGTGTTTTAGCATTTATTAGTGTCCAGAGACTAAAAATAAACTTTTTAAGGACTAAAACTACACTATTTTTCTTGATTGGAGAATATATAAACAAAGATTTTAAGAAGTCACAAAATTTATGGATTGAAAACATATTTAAACCTATATATTTCTCAGACACTTTGGTTGTCAAATGCTATCTTGATCAAATATGCCAAAATTTACAATTTATTAATGAACTTTAAGCTCACCCGCATTCCTCTAGTTTTCAGTATACCTTGTAACTTCTCCTACTTCTTTGCAATATTAGAATATATATAGTAAAATCATGGTGTTATATTTAATGAGTAAGCACATCACCAAAACAAAGTAGACAGCAAATATCTACTATCAGAAAGTTGTCACGAATATCATTTCTTGCTTTTCAGACTGAAACTGAAAATGCAATGATGATTCTAAATAGTTGCACTATAAAGGAAGATTTTTAAACAATTTAATGTCATGGGTAACAATGAAATTATTATTACATTAGAAGGATTATTCTGACATAAGCTATAGAGATAAAAATTAAAAAACAAAGTATAATCTAATGTTTAAATACAAAGAAGCTAGGAGAAGCAAATATCTATGCTCACACTGGAAGAATCATAGAACTCTAGTGTTGTAGGAACCACAATAAGAGCATTTATGGTAAAGCCAGTGGAAGGGAGCTTCTCCTTTCTTTTCACAGTCATTACATAATATAACCTGCAGTTATAGGTTCAATTAGAGTATACATTTTGGAAAACAAAACAAAATTGAAGGTTTAATATGAGACCGGAAGTAAGAAAAATAGCTGACTAGCCTGAGTTTGACCCGAAATCTCGTCAGAAATTCCCTCCTCAGCCAATAATGCATCTAACATCCTAAAATATACCTGAAAAGCATTCAGACAGTTTTAGATAATGATTATTTGAAAGATAAATTGAGTACCGATGGAAAAAATTAAAATCCATCTTAACAGTTCAACTGAAACACAAAAGATGCAAGGTGAGAAAACAATCCCCTATGCTATCAAAATCTACATCCTCAATTCAAGACTTCTCGTCCCTCTGGAATTTTAAAGTCCTTGGCAAATTTGAATATTCCCAGATATAAATTAAAACTATAATAAAACTAACATGCAGTAACTAGCAACTCCTAAAACCAGCATTGTTCAGCTTATGTAATTATTAGGTGATCTGGTCCCATTTCAAGTAATGAAAACTCCATGCTCCATTACATCAGAATTAGTAATTGTTAGAATATCCAAAAAATATGTCACCGCATCTTTTTTCTGTCATGAAATAAATTAAATATATTAGAATATCTCTTGGTGTTAGAATCCATATTTTCTTATTTTTAAGATTGTTTCCTTATTTAACGAGGATTCATAGCCTAGTATAAATGTAAACAGATATTCGTGTTTTATGTTTTGTAACATATCATTCACATCAATATCAAACCTAAATGACAGGTTCTATAACTTTAACATGGTAACAAAGAGACATCGTCCTCCACAACTAGCTAGTGCATCTAATGCAAGTTCTACAGCATTCCTGCATTTTTAGTCAAGTGCAGTTTGGCCCTAGCTATCCCAAATACAGTCAAGCAGCCTCTTCCTTTGTCCTAGACATGATCTGCCTCCAGCTTATCCCAGATATAATTTGGTCTTGACTCTTGTCCCAGATGCAGTCTGGACCCAACTCTTCTCCAAAATGTGGTCTAGGCCCTGGCTCTTGTCCTAGATGCACTCTGACTTCAACTTTTGTTTGAGTTGATTTTATAATCATGTCAAGCTAAGTAAGCTTTAGCCTAAGGGAAGTGTTAGAATATCTGAAAAATATCTTATTGCATCATTATTCTTTCTTAATATATATGCCAGAGTATCTTAACAGATCTCTTGGAATCGGTTACCATTACCTTATGTTCACAATTTTCTTTTTTATTTAATTAGTATTACATGAATCTAGTATAAATATAAATATGGATTGGTGTATATATTTGTAACATATCACTCACATCAATATCAATATACTTTTATTATTTTTGAAATTTGAATATTCTTTCTCCTCCCACTACACTTAAAAGACTAAACCTATAATGTAAACCATTATAATTGTCATATGACAAGAAAGCTTCTAGAAAGTTTTCAGTACATGTAGCTATGTAACTATAGGACGTATACAATCATTGCCATGGGAAAATATATTTGCAGCAATATAAACAATATATCTTAATACAGGATATGTAATGACAAATAGTGACTAACCTGCATGTCTCCAAGTGACTTGCTACATATTGGGCAGGTATAGTTAAAGCAAGTATATTCCTGGAAGTCAACCACAAATGCTACTAAAGTTATCTTTGTTTTTGCTGCATGATTGTGTGAAAAAAGTAAAAGTAAATACCTGAAAACATGTTGAGTGCATCACATGACCACATGGGAGGGCTTTTACCGGAGAGAGGGATGTAAAGATATATTCATGACAAATCGGACAGTTTTCCTCTAAAGATTTCTCCCTGCATACATGAATCATAAGAGAGCGAGCCATACAAGCATTGCAATTCATACAATGAAAATAGTCAACACCCAAACCCTTTCCAACTCGGCATAAGTTGCAATAGGGACAGTGATAAATTTCCCTGTTGAAAAAAGCAAGAGGTTTAGTCATAATAGTTTTAAAGAAGATATGTGGTAACAAAATTTGAAAGCTTATCATAAAGATAACAGCAAAGAAAGTTAAGGTGACACCGTGACAGACATAACCTCCATATACTTAATCATTTTCCATAATAAACAGAGCACTTGGAATATGTTAAACTAGGCCTCATTTTTAATTCTCAATATCATATCCATTGAATATTTTTTATGACAAGGTATGAAGAATAGAAAAATGCCATTTATTCACTCTTAGGGACTAGCTACTATTAGCTGGCCCAAGGGCATTCCATAACTAAACATACCTATAACCTATAGAACTGTTCACTTATCAGTTTCCACTCTCCTAACATACATTATTTTTTGGATAGACAAATGTTAAAAATTAATGATTATGTTAGTTTGGTAGGTTTGAATCTGGGACATCCTTCTTAATACTCCTTTGGTGTTACTTAGCTCACCAACTGAACTACCTACGGGAGACTAACAAACTCACATTTATAAAACTATAGCAATGTAGGTAGAGATCCTTTCTATTTCTGAAAAGAAAGGGAGAACTCTATTACTATGGTTTTTGGGCGTATGCTAATTTCATCCCTAGTTCTAGAAATGTGACTTTATACATCCTAAACTACAGTAATGGAGCTCTCCAATTCTTTTGAGAAATGGAGAGAATCCCTACCCATCAAATGTCGTCACCCATGAATGTTTATGCAGTCAACTCAGTGTCCTCAATCCTATCTTAATAGAATCACCGTCACATTTGGAAGCCTCAAAACGACACCGACGTGCATATAGAAATTGAGTCGGTGAACTCATCTTTGTTCCAAAATTGTTTAATATAATGAAAAACAAAGCTAAATGCTAGTTATTAGGAAGTGAGACACACACATACGTAGAGAGAGTGGTTAGAGGTTAGTCTATTGACACTTGAGGAAATCCAAAGTACTACTTACACCAACCAGTGGATAAAATTGTTACCAGATGTTATTTAGCTATTTATCATCTCCTTGGTAGACTCTAAATATCTCCTTAAATTTGGTATTTATGCCATTAATAAGATATTAGCGTGTAAGCTTCCTAGGACACAATTTCTCTCAAACACTTTTTGCAAACATTTCATGGGTTGAGCACTTTACAAAATCAACCATTAGATTGAAAGTAAATAAACATATATACTTCTCTAAAATAAAGTCAAAAGTTAGATTATAAAGAGACCAGTTAAGCTACATTACCTTTCATCCTCAAATAATTTGCAGATCCTGCAGTAATATTTTGCCATGGATAAATTACGGCAAGAAACTGATGAGCATGTGGCATTGATTGGTTGAATCATCAAGCACTTCATACACATCATCTTTGTGACAGATTTTCTACATACAATTAGGCAACCCATCAAAGATGAATAATGAAATTTGTATTCGTCTGTTCAAAAAATAAAACATAAACAGAGCACACACTATTCTTACTTGTCAATTGAATGATCCGATGCCTCATCATGGCAATGAATGCAAGCATGAAGTTGGTTGCAACAGGGAGCAAAAAGCTTACAGTTCCTCTTGTAGTGTTTGCAACCATAAATTTGTTTCAGAGGGTCCCTGTAAGATGGATGTCTCCCAGGAAATTCCTGTCCATCGCTTTTGATATTGACATCCGTAGAAGATATCTGTTGACTAATAATCCTACGGCTGAAAATATGTGGAGGGTTATGTTAAAAAACCTCGAGTGTGTGGATATCATACACTTGAAATAGATGAATGGCAGATGCAATTAGTCGACAGGAATACACCATCTTCTAAAAAATCTGCATGCTAACTTGTAGCAAATAAATATCAGTGGTTTGCAACATCACACTTAAAATCCAGAGGCATTCATATGGTACTATGAAAGACACTTTTCATACTCAAGGTGTTCCGTGGTTTACTGCTTTCTAATAGGACAGTGGACTCAAATAAAGTCCAGGTCGGGTCCAAGATGAAGAAGGCTTACATGTTTAACCCTGCAGGACCCAAGCCGCTAAAGCTTAACTTCAATCAGGAGGAACACATCTAGGTGTTGAGGGATTGACCAAAAAATAGATGTAGGTGTAGAGGAAGGGAAGGTTAGTTACAGAAAGAGAGCATAATGAGAGAGTATATAGGAGGTACAAACAAAAATGTTGCAGAACAAGAGAGGGATATTCTGTTCAGTTTTATTTCAACTGTTAGCTTCTGCGAAGTGTTATTGTTTCTTGAACCCGTTCGTTAGGAGCACGTTTAGCTCATTCCTTTCTCTGTAGTTAGTTCTGATTTCATTTTCAGTACAATCCCCCTTCTCAAGATAGGAACTGTTTCCTATAACCTTCTAAAATCTAATGATAAGGAAAACTAACAAGGCTATGTAACCTTGCCATTAATGCATGTTAGAATTAACTTATTTTACGCTGAATAATACCTCTGTCAAAAACTGTCTACGTCTTTGATTATAAGTATTTTTTTTTTTCTAAAAAAAAATAAAATAAGTGGAACCTGGACATCAATAAAACTGTCCAAGTATCATCGTAATTGTATTTTTACCGACCCTAATATTACTAGCAAAACAAACTAGACAATATTCTTAACAAAATTGTGACTCCAAAATTTGAGGAGATACAACAAAATCGTCAACAACCAACCAAGAGATAAGTTGTTAGGTAAAGCCACATTATGTTTTTTTACTACATCTATAACAAAAATCATTAGAAAATCACAAGACCAACCTCATTAGTAGGCTCTGTATTATGTATGACTTTTTCCGAGGATCTAAACAAGAGTCACGAGACACCCTTCTTATTACCCTCTCCAGATCAGCTTGACTCAATTTCAGAAGTCGGTCATAATGCCTAGACTTGTCAAAATATTGAAATGACTGAGCTTCATGGTAGATCGAATTTTTGGTAGCTGTTACTTCATTGCAGGTATGATTCTTAATATCATGAAATTGATTTGTGCATTTTGAACATTGACCGAAATTTTTTTCAGGACATTGAACCTTATTATTGTCATCAACACTGTTGTTGGACAAATCAAAATTATCACCAATATGATCCTTCTGCAAAAAATCTATGCTTTCGATGGCAGAAGATTCTACTTGTAATTCATTAAGAACTTCTTCAGACAAATATTTGGTTATAATCTCCAGTGGCTCAGCATTTTGTAGAGGGGCATCTTTTGATCCATCTGTTACCTTAGCTAAACTGTACCCATTCCACCATTCGCTTAACCATTCATCAAACATCGTATTCTTAGTAGCCATGGACCATAAGAACATTAAAACATGTTGCTCTTCCTGTGTTAAAGATGACATTAGCCAAGGTATCATATCTTGTAGTATTTCTGCACTTATTCTTCCAAGAATGCATCCTATGATATTCCCTTGCTCCCGATTCGAGAAGAACTCTCTAATTATAGGCCAAATTTCTATTTCCTCACGGTTTATATGATCAGAAAGTAACTTATTCATTGATTTGCACATTTCTTGAAGCTTCTTGATTAAATGACGACGTCTTAGAATTGCCTTGTCCCTTATCCTTGAATCAGTAGTAGAAACTGAAAGATGTAATTCAGACATCTTATCAAGAATGCGAGATATTTTACTGAAGTGCTCAACTTCATGTTTGTGATCAAAGGTGTAGGCAAGGCTAATGTTTTTGAGTTGACCTATTGCCTCCAAGGCTGGAAAAACTATCTCATCCTCTGCATCATTATGGATTTGATGAAGAAAACATATGAGGTGGAATCGTTTATGGAAATCTATAACCATCTCATCATGTTCCTCTAACTGAGCTGAGCCAAGAACTAGGTAATCCAAATCTTTCTTGATAGCCTTGTGAAAGAAAAATATCAGGTCAATTGGTTTTGGATCATTAAGAAAGGAAATAAAAGGATTTGATTCATGAAATCTGGGATACTGATTTAACTTCATAGCAGTGTCGGGGAAAAATATGTGCAGATTAATTCCTGTGGAGTATGGTGTCTCATACTTGTTCACATTTTTGGATCCAGAAGATGAGGAATAGGACAAACAATTCTTGCCACAACTTTCATGTGGCTGCTTGTCAGAATTAAAGAATGAAAACCCACAAGCTTCCTTCATTTTCTCAGAGGAAAAAGAGTGCCTTCTTTTGAACATATGCTGCAAGTCCTGTCGGAACTTCTCAATTGAGGTTTTACCTGAATAACCAATGCGGAACCATTCATGTAACAATGGTGCAAAAGCGTTACCAACAGAATTATTTCCTTCCCTTATGCAATAGAGAATGGACCTGGCTTCTTTTTCCGACAAGTGAACTGAGAACCAAGTTATAACACATTTTAGTAACCCAAGTGGCATCATATGCAAGCTCAAGCTTAGAAGTCTCACTTGCATTCCATTTCTGGAGTTCTTTCTAAAGATAGGAAACACCTGATAATCAATAAGGGTGTCAAAATGGAAAAGATTTGAAATTTTATCATGTGGCATCCTTAATAAAAGAAATAAAATTTTGATAAATATGGAACTAAGATGTAGCCATAAATTGAATTTTTCTCAAAAAAATGGAAACTTATTCTTTCTCTCATTCCTGTTCTTCTTTCACTCTGAGTAAGAAAACATTCAGTTCCATTGAGAACTTCATAAATTAATGTGTCTGGATAAGTTCATCTACTTGAAGCATTTTTATCTTGATAATACTTTAACGATCAAGAATGATTTCGAAACCACAATATGTGGATATTTCATTAAACTGGTAAACTACAAGGTTAAGGACCATCATCAGATATTATCAATATGTTGTTCTCTTATTCCCTACCTTGCTTGGTAAAATAAAAATATTTGAGAATTAAATAGAATACCTCAATTTCTTGAAGAGAAAATTGTTTGTTGACTGCTGATACAAATAATTCAAGTTTTCCGCAAAGCTTCTCTACAAAATTGGGCAAAGGCATTCCACTTTCTGAGTTACAGAATAGCAACTGTTGTATAACTTCAATGTGACTTTCACCTAGAAAATGTTCAGTAGATTTGGGAAAGCAGTCATGGGAAATTTTTTCCAGAACAGGATGAAAGAATTTCTTCAGAGCATTGCTGTGATCAGAAAGTTCCATTCAGAAATTGGACGTTTGAAAGGAGCAATAATGAGCATTATAGATAGAAGAAGAGGATTGGCTTTCAGAAACTTCGGCAAAATAAAATAAAATAAAATAAAACAAATTAGTCAGATTCCACTCACCAAAATAATAAGGAATGTCAGAAATATTACCTGTAGAAAATGAGGACATCGGCCAAGAATTTTAGTTGGATAAGTAATGAGTCTAAATTTTCAAAACAGCTGGAACTTCTTATTAGATAAGCTTCTTGCAGGATTTCTTTCAAATCTTTCTTGATGGCATTGTGCCAAAGATGAAGAACTTTAACCTGGTTGACCCCATCTTCTGTTTCCTTACAGTTCACTTTCGTCTTACTTGAAATTTCCTTGGAGTTCCTATTGCAAGAACTCGGCCCAAACAATCTTTCTGTATATAGCAATTCATGGGAACCTTGAAGTTCTTCACTCTGAAAATATGTCTCAGTGAAGGTTTGTTTGTTGCTTCCAAGCCAAGAAACCAAAACCTTCACAATTAGATCTGAATTATTAAAAAGATGGGTGAGTGTGTAAAATTTTATTCAGTATTCAGTAATAAACTTTGGCTAACCTCTTGCAGTGCTCTTTCCATTGGTGCAATTTCATTAAAACACTGAGTAACTTCTGCTTGTTTATCTGCTGAAAGGAAGGATACCATCCATGGCAAAACTTCCTCCAGCAACATTATAGGAACACTACATATGAATTGCCACACAAGTGAGGCTTGTTCTTTAGTAGACAATTTCTGGATCAACAGAGGAAAAACCTGAGGCAGTGGAAAAATTTGAGAGTAAGTATGATAATCAAAACTCAAGTATCTACAAATGCATGCTTGTGCAAAATTATACATATACATATTGAAAATTTTCGAAATTTAAGATGTAGGTCAATTCATTTCTAAGTATTTCTCGTTTTACCCTCCATAATACATTTCCTTGTCCTGGAATCAACTTCACGGTTCAGATCTCTTTAACGTCTAACTGTTATTAACGAGGGTATACCACTTAGTTTTTTTCTTGGCTTTAACACTTAATACATTCACAAATTAAATTAATTAGATTGTGTGTACACACACAATCCATGCAACCCATCTTATGAATTCAAAAGAATATTCATGCTAATTAACAGTGCATCAACTTTATTAAATTCCAAGCGATTGTATTAATGCAGTAAAGGGTGAGTTGGGATTTTTTTCTAATGAGATAGAAGTTCTTGACACACACATTCCTTACAAGATAGTCAATGCCTAACTTCCTATTACAATTGCATTCAGTACCTTGATCTACATCCTATAAGAAAAACCAGCCACCGAATAAACTAAATTATATGAAACACAACACTAAATTATCATCTACAATGCTCAAGCGAACAAATACATTAAATGTGTTTAAACTACATCTAGTGAAACATGTATTTATCACAATAGTTTTAAATAAATGGAAAATAATAAACCAACAAAAAGCATATCAGAAAGACAAACTAATCACATCGATGCATTATGTCCAAAATATTAAACAAGGAAAGAACAAAAGATGTGAATAGGTAATTGTTCACGAACACTATAATGGCAAATATTTACCTGTTCTTCTTCTTTCAGCATATGTTGGTAGATGGAGGTTTGCAAGATGCCAACGCAGTACACAAGTTCTCGGAACAACTTGGTAACATTCTCATTAGAACCCATCAGCTCATCCAAGGACTGTAAGATAGAATCAAACAGCCCATCGGTGCTGTTATGTTCAAGGGAATATGTACAAACAACATTTTGGACATGTTTATCCAGTGCATGGAAGATAATCTACCAAAAATTATTTTGAAGTTATAATCGGAATTCCAAACCTTAAAAAGTATAACAATCATTAAATGCAAACACCTTGTAACAGACACACGCATGTGAGAGAGTATATTCTCTATTACTCTATAGCTTGTAGTGTAACACTCTCTCGAAATATCACAAAATAAGAATGTTTTATATTTTCTATGTAATATTAACTATTTTATTTCAATTTTATCCTCAATTAATACCACATGCATTACTCTCAAGTCAATTATAATTTATTATACATTTATGACAATACTGATACTAAATACTTTCTTTGGACGCTATTATAAAAGTACAAGAAAGTATTTTCATCTTAATTAAGAAATTTAATAAAGTGAAATTAATTTTTTATATTTAATGAAAAACATGTATCAAATTTACTATATTGTTTCTTTTTAATGTTAAACATTAATTATCCACGTTAAATGTTTTTGAATTCAATGAAACATATACATATATATTAGGAATAATAGCATGGTTTAAATAATAACATTAATTATCCAAGATTGAACATTTTTTTTCTTATAAATATGACCGGACAGAGTAGTTAATAAGTTTATAATTTTGTAAAATATTTACAATTTTTCTTAATCTGTACACTTAATATAAGACGTGAAAGTATATGTTTCCTCTTTACTCAGCTTTCATTCAGTTTTATTGTTACTTGACTATCCAAGTTAGACCTCAATAAATACAGAGCTGCGCGGCAACTTCTGCAGCATGCCAATCATTTTCACAATTTCTATACAGGATTAGATTTTCATTCTCTCTAAAACCTAATAAGGAATCACAGCCCCGACATAAAGAGGGCGATTAAGAGGAAATTTTAATCCTCTTCGAAGACATTGACTAAAACAATACAAGTTTCTTTATCATAGTTGTTTTAAAGTTTAGCATATAAGAACGATGCAGCAGTTCAGTACAAATAATGACGAAGTTTGAAATTAAGTGAATGATAATCAACAAATTCAAACAAACTGACGTAAGATTACATTATAATGCATACGATTATACAAATTATAATTATGATAGAATCTTTTCTGGGTTAACTGCAACATTGGAAAAAAAAATCATAGGTCAATGATATGCATATTTTAAAGGTTTAAACACATCCTAATTCCTATAATCTGATAATAATATAGCTGAAATTATATAAACTGAAACTAACCTCGTCTTCTGCAGCGCAATGATACTTAAGAGCTATTTTCAGAAACTGAAATCTTTGTTGAAGCTTAATAATTATTTCTCGGCGACGGTCCGGATCATCCTCTAACGATGCCGTTTCAGCGAATACCCGAAGCTGATCGAGTTCAGAGCGCAGAGCTTGGTGGAAACAAACGAAAATTAGTACAGGAGCATCAACGAGTTTAAATCGTGAGAGAATGTCAGTTGAATCGTTCTCCTCTTCCTCTTCTTCCATGTCTGACATGGAGGGATCGCCGCCTCCCATTTACGGCGAAAGTAGCGGCAGTAACCACCATCAACGACGACTAGAGAAAGAAAAGGGAATTTCTGAGTGCAGAGAAGCATGAGATTTATCTATCTCTGCCTCGTTCGTTTGCTTCGGTCTTGTAATAAATTATTAATTTAATTTTATAAAAAAACAGTAAAACGATAAATTAAAAAATAATTATTATTATTATAGAATTGAAATTGAAAGAGACGTTGTAACCAACGGCCAAGGGTTGTTTGTTAGTGTCTTGGCGTTTCAGGTGAATGATATGATATTTGTGGCATGAAGCGCGCCAGTTATGTGATTTAACAAAGGAAGCGTGATTGGGACGCGCGTTTTTTAATTAATATGTTTGGCGCGCTGGAAGAGGGGTAGGGCTCGGTTTTCTTTTTTTTAATTAGTGTTGAAATTGTCAGATTCCAAGTTTTGATAGGTGAGGGGACCGTGTGGGTCAAAGTAACGGTCACGTTCATGCTTTCTACCGACGAGGATGGGGCTTCCTTCCATGCCGGCCGGCGGTTCCTTGTTTCCCTCTGTTTTTATATTACTTTTTTAACTGGAAAACAGTTCTTTTTCATGCTACTACTACTATCTACAGTAACACTATCCTTGTTTTCTACCATTCTCTTTCTCTTTAGATGTTTTTTTTTCCTCATATTTTTTAGTTTTAGTTATTTTTTTCTAAATTATTTTTCATTTTGAGTATAATTTATGAAAAATACACACTAATAAAATTATACTATTATTCTAATTAATTTTATCATTAAATCGTTAATGACAAATACAAAAATAACTATTATATCGATAATTTGTTAATGCACACAAGAAAAAGACAATATACAAAATAACTTCGCGAAATAATTATTTAAAAAAAAACTACATTTTCTTTTTTGATGGATAAATGTCACTTTCCTCACTTTTTTCTTTTTTAATCTCTCACTTTCCTTCTTTTATTTTTATATTTTTTGGTTACTTTCTTCTTTTTATCGATTATTCTTATTTTTGGTGGATGCAAGAAGTTTAACGTAATGAAATTTCTAGAAATAAACAAATAGATTTCAATGTCTAAAATGTAAAGACATTTGATGGATGAATATGATTTAATTTAGGTATGCTTTTTCATTACTCAAGTGAATACCTACAAATAGCAAATTTGGCTGATAGGAAAATAACAAAAGAAGTCAAGGTTTTTATGCTTGAAATTCATGCAGTTTTTTTTTTAAATAAAATTCATGCAATTAGTTAAATAATTTTATTGTGTTATGCATATTTGTGAAAATAGTTACAACATAAATCTATTACATTATTGTAAGTGTTAAAAAACATATAATTTACTGTAAAATATTTTTTTTATTAATATATAAAAATACAAGATAAATAATTATTACCAATAAATATTATAAAAATATGAAATAAAACACACACAAAATTTATAGAACAAATATTTGATATTGATAAATATTTATAACTGATATATAAAAAAATTAAATAATAATTTATTTATAATAAATATAGAACAAATATTAGAAAAAAATACATGACAAAAATTATATGTCATTGATAAGTATTAAAAAATATATAACAAATATTTCTCAATAATAAATATAAAAAATTACAACAAAAATATTTATTATTGATAAATAAAAAAACACGTGACAAATATTTATTATTAATAAATATTAAAAATATGGAAATAAATATTTAACAATAATAAATATTAAAAAAAATTATCAATATTTATCATTTGATAAATGAAATAAAATATTTTTAATTGATGTCTAAACAATACACATAAAATTCCAACGCTGCATCATCCTTACGTCAGCACGGATTTCTTGCTAGTTATAGCAAGCAGCATCTTCACATATTTATACTGTGTAGCTTGATCTCATATTTTAATACATGTTGTAATTTTATAAAAGTTAAAATATTAATTATGAAATCTAAATAGTCCGATGTTAATCTAACTTTCTACAACACAAAATAATACTGGAAATGGTAACAAGAGGAAATTCGAATCCAAATTAGTAGTCCCTATATATATAAAGAAAGCAAAAGGTTACTTCGTTTTAAGAAATCTAGTCGGTGGAATTGGTTGATTTGGTGTCTGAGGTTTAAAAGACTGGGAAATAATGTAATAATTAAGTGCTCAGGAGTTCAATTCCACTTTTAGAATAATATTAATTATCAATTAATATTAATGATTAAAAATAGTTAATGTCGCTTAATTTTCTCAAAGTAATAAAAAATACAATTATATATTTTAAATTATGCATTATTAAAACTTGTTTCATTGTTTTTTAAGTGTTTAATGCCTGTTTTATGAAACTGAAATTATTATATTGGAATAAAATCTAAATTAATTGAACTGTAATTATAAAATAATAACATATAATAAAATAGTTAATATTTGATTTTTTTTTTCATAATTATATTTAAATAAGAGGAGTGTTTTATTAGCAAATTTCCTAAATTTTTTTGTCTGTTTATTATTAGTGTTTATTTGAATTTTTTTTCAACGGTGGTGGTGTTTATTGGAGTAGGGAGATGATTGTTGATTTTATGAAATACCAACCAAATTTTTTTAAAACAGTTGTCTTTTTTTAAATTTGAAATAACAATTAGTCATATGAGTTCTTATTTCACATATATCTTTTTTTTTTAAATTATAAAATACTTTGTTCTAAAAAAATATATTTACATATTTTATTTTTTTTAAATTTTTACTAAGTTGCATATTCAGTGATCTTCTCTCTCTCTATATATATATATGTGTTAATTTATATTTCAATAAACAAAACTTTGTGCAGAATAAGAGGATTTATTTCCCATGCTTTAATTTCTTTTATTTTTACTAGGCCGCAACCACGTGAATATTTTTTTTTTATTAGTAGTTTGTCGCATTTTGGAATTGTGATATGCTATTTGATTTTTTTTCATTTTTTATATTAAAATAAGATAAATATAAAAATAAATCAATAAAAATAATAATTAATAATAATGTAAAATTAATTAAAATTAATAAAAATACAAAAGAAATAAAAACTAAGTATAATTGTTGATAATATTTAGATAATATTTTAAATTATAATCAAATAATCGATATAATTCGTATACGTTGTATATTTTATTTCTAATGTAAATAAATATATTTTTTTTATCTTAAAAAAAAAATAGAATTT
>JBBPBS010000007.1:6965133-7007470 GCA_037974835.1 Cicer judaicum | reverse complement strand
AATTTGAGTATATCATATATCAAATAAAAAATATAAACCTACTAAAATACTTGAATGTGGTTTTTAAACAACTATATATATGTTAATTTATATTAGAAAGAAAAAAAAATTCACTAATAATATTTTAAAGCAAAAATATATAGATTTAAATATACTTTTGATTATTTATCTTTTATTAGATACTTATTATGGTTTTGTTATCTTTTTGTAAATTTATTTTTATGGTTTATCTTCTATAAATAATAAATATTAATTATTTTATTATAACTCTTTTAAATAATTATATAATAAATATAATAAATTAACGTCTAATCTTATATCAATTAGAAAGTTAACTGTAAGACCGACTCTATCTTTAGACAAATAAAGCTAGGGTTTTAACCTCTAATTTTTCATAATATTAAGACTCAAATTATGCTTCATTTATTGGGCACATCTTACAATGCTTCGCAACTAATATCAATAGATACTTATATAATAGTGGCTGCGATCACCATTAATGCGTAAAATCTCTCGTGATCAAACCTATTTTAGTTATTTTTTTCATTTAATAATTATTATTATGTGGGATTTAAATTTTTAAATGCATTACTAAACAATTTTGGCCTATAAAACAAACTGGTTAAGCTCCATCACAATATTTACAAACAATAAAAATGTTATATCAACCTATTTTATAAAATAAGAATTTAACTAAAAAAAATATTTTTAATAAGATTTTATTGTTAACTTTGAAAAATAATCAAACAATATTTTGCTTTAGACTTTAAAATACGTTGGATCGACCTTGGTTAAGTGTGTAAAATTAATAAATACATGATAAAAATATCAAAAAATTATGATAAGTGTCATTCACTTCAAATAGTTTATATCTATTTTAAAACATGTAAAAAAAAGTTTTTTGAAATGCAATTTTGTTATTGAATTAAATACATGTTTTATTTTAAAGAATATTGTAATAAACACATATTAACAATTGTTAGAAGGTGTTTAAATGACAAAATGTTGCTATAATTTTTGGTGTGATTGTGAAAATGACTAAAATATACTATTTATAAAAGATAAATGACAAAAATAAATCAGAAAAACAATAAATGACCAAAATAAATATTAAATAAAACATAAATTACCAAAATTATACTTAAACAAAAAATATATTGAGTATGTCAAATATCATAATTCATAATCAGTAGGACTAAAATCACGATGAACAATATTGATTCTATCAAAATAATTATCAATTCAAACAAATATAAATAAAAAATTAGAATGTACTTAATTTAAATTTTGGGCCAAATACATCTTAACTTCTATGTATTTATTATGACCAAATGCAATGCTAGAGATGTTATAACTTTAACTTAAAGTTCAATGTTCCTTCACAGTTTTAAGTATCACTAGAAATAAAAATAGAACAGACTACGAAGGTGTACGTGACAAGTTTAAGTCATTTAAAATAATTAAATATGTTGTTGAGAATTATAAAAATTAACGGATTCAATAAAAATATATAAGTTGTTAATTTAAACGTATCTCAATAATATATTAAATAATTTTAAATTTGTATAAAATTTTATATACATGATCTATATGATATAAATTTTAAATAAAAAAAACTTAAAAAAATAATAAAGATAAAAAAAAAAGTTTGGGTAAAGAGAATCTAAAACCGTATATCATATAACCTACATCATGTCCAATTCAATATACTTTTTAACTAAAATTGCGAGTGTTTAAATTATCCAAAAAAAATCTATTAGGCATATAAGTCTACTCATTTGAGAAAATGTATTTTCTTTTGGTTATTCTTGTTATATTCGATGTTGTTGATTTTACTAAAGTCATGTGATTATTGATTTTTCCAACAATATAAGTGTTGGTCTACATAAAAACTTAGTACGTATTTTTTTTTATAGAATCAATCAAGACTTAATATTTATGTTCTTAAATTTTAGCATAACTAAAAAATGTTATTATTATTATTATTATTATTATTAATAAGTTAGATATTGTGTTATGAGTTTAATTCTCATAACTCGTGTAATATATATGAATTTCGACTGATATTTAATATCTTGTCTACGGATAAAAAAATAAATTTAACATGTATAAATTTATTTATAAAAATTTATTTATTTATTTTTATAAATTTTGTTACAAAATAGACTATTATGCTAGATGGAATTCTTTAATTGTTTTAGGTTATATCTTAAAAAAAATTATAGTGGGAGAAAATCACCCTTAGACAGCATTTGGGTGGCCTCAGTTTTTTTTTAATACCAAAGCATTCAATTTGTAATGAAAAACTTATTACTAATCCCAGCTCCTTACTTGCATGATCGCTCAAACTTAAATATTTTTGTGACAGGGACTTATTAGAAGCTGGTATTGGTCATAATCCAATGTTGAGAGACAATCCAAATGGTACCACTAAAATTTTGGATGACATCTTTAATAATGAATCTATCCGGAAAAAAGAACAAAGTGAGGGGTATGAAAACAAATTTATTGTTAATGTGGGGAAAAAGGCCACACAAGCCCAATAACAATAGGAAGAAAATGTTATTGGGCCAGATCTTATTTTCAGTATCTTGTGCTGTTGGTTTTCCTCCATGGACGGGAATACCAAAAATAATTGCATTACAGTGAATAACGTAGACAAAAAAATAAATAGATACAATCTCTTCTTCGTGCCCGTTTATCTGTAACAACTCTGTCCCGTTTTCACTCTCAATTTGAAATATCTCCATTAGAAACAAACGAAGGTATAAAAGGATAGAGGTTTCAATTTTCGAATAGGAACAACTAACAACGAAGCTTCTTAAGGGAGAGAAATAGGGTTTTCAGTATTCAAAAAATGAAGACCACGAAAGGCGGCAAGGTGATGAACCCTACCGATGCTTATCGAAAGGAGCTTCGCAAGAAAGAATTGAAAAGGGTAATTTTCACTTTCTCTACACATTCCCCTTTAATTCGTTCTGTTTTAATGTAAATTTGTTCATCGTTTCATCTATTTCATAACCTAATTTATGCGTAGAGATATTTATTTTATCCGTTTCACTACAATTAATTGAAATTGGTAATTGTATTTTGCAAATTTGAATTTGAAAGATGCAAATAGGGTTTTTTGGTTTAAAACCCGAGGAGCTATTTTTGATGAAATGAAGTTAGCTTTATTAATCACTGAGATTTGTGCTCTTCTTTAAGTTGAAATTCTTGCTTTCTATTTTCTGTTGTGTTGTACTCATGTTAGTATGCTTGTCCTCATTTCATTGTTGCTGTTTTTCTTTACAGAATAAGAAAGAAAGAAAGAAGGTGAGGGAGGTGGGGATTTTGAAGAAAGATCCCGAACAAATAAAAAAGCAGATTGATAACTTGGAATTGATGAGTAAGTCTTGCTTTATTTACTAAAGTTTTGCGTTTGAAGGAATTGCAATTCCAGTCTCATCTCTTTTGCATCACCATGACCATTAAATAGGCAAAATGTGTTTTATGTAACGACAAAAATGTTAGTAATTACTAATTAATTGTTGTTAGAAATGTCACTTGCGGATTGTTCTGCAACCCCTTATCTCTCCAACCCCTATGTTCCTCTACTCAAACCACCTCATCAGTCCAATATTTTGGCAAAATGTTTATTGAGTGTTGCAAAAGGACTGCTCCATCATATATCTAGTAGTTGTCATGGTTTCAACTATCTCTTCAATATGTGAACTTGTGAGAATCAATTTGTAAACAGTAGGAGCAATCATAGGAATCAAACGCAGAGCTGCTAGGCTAATCTTAGTGGATCATAACTCTTATCAAATTATAAAATAAAAAGATAATTAAAAATACCATCAAATGCACCATATATAAATAAACAATGTGTTTGGTGTATTATACACCACGGTTGGAGACGCTGAAGCTGGAGACACTCTCTTTTACTTGTTCAACAGATAACAAGATTAGCATTTGGATTCAAGAGTTGAATAGTGTTAGAATATTAGAAAATATCTTATAATATTTTTAATATTATATTAGAGTATCTTGAGTTATTTCCTATGATCAATTTATAATTATAGAGATATCTTAGAATATCTGTCATTATTATTATGATTTGTTCTTGATTTAGTATTAAGTCTATGTTTCTCTGTAAATAGAGATTAGTATTGAGTCTTTTGTAATCAAGTTAGCATAAAACTATCATCAATAATATTCAAACCCTTATTATTTTCTCTCCTCATTTTCTCTAAAATCCCACAAGTTCAACCCTTATTAGTTTTATGCTAGTTAGCATAAAACTAGCATAAAACCCTTATTAGAGCCTATTTCAATCCTCCTTGAACTATCTCGCATCTATTTCGATGTCGAGTTCCCAACAGTTTGGGAATATATAATCACAGTTTCTCGTTTTCAACTTTGTCATTCCTTTTCCGTTCAGCTCGCTACTACTGCTGTCGCTGTCATTGCCACTATTTCCAGTGACTTTTTCGGCAAACAACCACTCATCAGCTTTGCCTCTTCCAGATCGACCCACACCTTAAAGCGCACCTCATAAAGCCACCGCACGCGCCTCATTGTCCATCGCACGTCAGATCCACGTGCCACCTCTCTTCACTACGCATGACTGCGCGCCCGACAACCGTTTTAGACGCGACCTTTTTTGTTGAACTCGCCTCGGCCTCACAGTTCCAGATCTTCCCTTACTTTCCAATTTTGATAAATGGAAATATGAGTTATTGTTCAAACAACCGTTATCTCTCCTGTTTTGGACGCATTTTCTCACTCCGTTGGTCGGTCATGGTTTCATCTCATTAGAGTCGCGCTGCTTCTTCTTCTGTGTTTGTCATGCAATTTAGTTCTTACTAATAAATTATAACAACGACTTCTATTCCCACCGACGACCATTCCGGTGATGTCTCTTTTTCCACTGATGAATCATATTAGTGATGACTTCTTTTTCCATTGATGGTCATTATGACAATGTCTTTTATTTTCACGACTCACACTTTAGCATGACAATTTTTCCCAGATGCACTGGCCCCATCTTTGTCCCAGATGTACTGACCTTGCCTTTCTCTCCTTGAAGCACGCCTCTTTGATATTATTGGTTTGAAGCTTCCAGATGTAGTTTTTAGAAGAACGAACCTTGCTTTGTTCAATTGCTTGCCATGAATTTCGCTTAGGTTGATGATCATTTCGACTATCTGGCTATGCTGTATTTATAGCAATTCTCTCCAACTTCACCTGCATCCTTGAGTTGCCTTTCCATCCTTTTTATTATTTTGCAGATCAAAACATTGTTTTCTTGTAACAAACTAAAGCTTAGTAAGCTTTAGCTTGAGGGCGAGTGTTAGAGTATTAGATAATAGCTTATAATATCTTTAATATTATATTAGAGCATCTTGAGTTATTTCCTACGATCAATTTATAATAATAGAGATATCTTAGAATATCTGTCATTATTATTATGATTTGTTCCTGATTTAGGATCGAGTGTACTTTCTCTATAAATCGAGATTAGTATTGAGTCTTTTGTAATCAAGTTAACATAAAGCTATTATCAATAATATTCAAACCCTTTTTATTTTCTCTCTTCCTTTTCTCTAAAATCCCACAACTTCAACAAATAGAAAGTAAATTTAAATAAAATAAACGATGTTTTGTTTTCTACAAGCTCAAATCCAATAATTCTCTAGTCTTCTAAAACAACCACCTGACGCCTTTTTAAATATAAAAAAATGGAATTGTGTTCTAGTCAAACTCTAATTCTGATTCAGGTGGTGAATCCAATTATTATCTAATTTGTTCCCTAGTTCACATTTTTGGTGCTTGAGTTGTTTGCACAATTCAGAGAGTGAATCACGCAGTTTCTATAGCTATGGCGACAACTGAATGGTAAAAGAAAACTACTAGTTAGAGTTGCGGAATTATTATATCAACATGGTGGTAAATTTCCAATTTTAAATTGGTGAACTTTCAAGATCTCCAATCACAAGCATGATATGTAACTTATATCTGTTTAGGGGGTCTGTCTACACTGTCTTGTTCATTTTGTATTCTTATTCTGTTTCTAATTCCTATTATTCCACTTTTATTCCTGTTAAATGGAGAGAAAATATTGAGAGACATGTTGATTAACCCATGTGTTTCAACTACACAACGGAAGTCCTTTATATAGACTATGAGTGTTAAGACAAACATAATGGCAGAAATACTTACAGACAAGAATATTTATAGACTATCTATTTTATTTACATACTAATATAATATTTTAACATCTCCAAACTGTGGTATGGTCATAATGAATCCTTTAGTTGTTTCCCTGTCATGTAGTAAGTAGTATAACTATAACTTATGATTGAGACGACAGTTTAGATGCTTTTTTATATATTGATAAAAAAGATGATTTTGGCTAATCACTGCATGTTATTGGTTGTGGCAGAGGCTGATGGTGCCTTGGATAAAGCAAGAAAGCACAAGAAGAGACAACTACAAGATACACTTAATCTTGTCATGAAGAAGAGGAAGGTAACAACATAAACATGTCTGTTTTGTATTGGGCCTCTTTGCTTATTCCTATATAACTTTGCAGATTGTACTGTAGTTGTGTGATGTGCACACTCATGTGCTCTTGAATGTAAAAAAGAAAAACAGAGAACTGATCTCTGGATTGTTGAAGCCAATATCTAAGCTATTTTCTCTTGATGAGAGACAATTTTCAATACCCTGAGCCTGACAACTTTGCAGAAGGTTTCCTGTTAAACTTCTTTCCATTTTTGACGTAGTGAAGGAAGACCTGGTGGGTTTCTAGATAGTGAGAGTCAGTTATTGTTTTTTCGAGTATGGTAGAAACATGATACTGTCGATGTCAATTTATGAAAAATAGTCACTAGCTCGCCAATCTGTTATGATGAAATTTGTTTTTGGTTCTTTATTGTCCATCCTCTCATAATCTCATTTTTCTTCGATTTAATGTTGTCACATATAGAGTGGTTTCTACTTTCATACCTCTGAACACCATTTGTAACCTGTACATTGGTTGATGTACTATTCTTGTTGATAGACAAGTATCACTAAGAGTAGCTAAAGGTCCCTCTTAGGTTTATCATTGTCTCTAAGTGGTAGTTTATGATTATCTGTGTTGTCAAATACAGCCATGGCGGATTTTTTTGCCAACTACTATGGTCAATTTGTGAAGGATGGTGTTGCCATGGCGTTTTATGGCGGCTGTAGGCAGATTTTTGCCTCATAACCTAGAGAAGCATCAATCAGTGGGCATGCTATGATGCAATTTTTTTTCTCTTTTGTCACCAATGGATTAGCCCAGTGGGTTGGGACACTTAAGGATTACTCGCAGGATAGGAGGTTTGAATTTCGATTCTTGCCACTAACAATTTTCCCACCGTAACAAATCAACTACTAACATTATCCTACAAAAATGTATCTGTAAACAATATTTTTTTTTCCACAAGGCATTAGTTCAGTTGTAAAAATTTGGACTTGTAACTTCAAGGGACAGTACCAATGTAAACGGTTCTGCATTTGTAGTTAGTCATAGTCTATAATGGGTTTCTATTGAAACAAACTTGTAATGGGTCGCTGCTAATTTCAACTTCAGACAGACCCATGTAATTTTTTGGTATACATATTACATTTAAGTCTTCATTGGAAAGGAAAAACCAGAACTTTAAGGAAATGGAGTATTCATGAACTGAGTTTGATATTGCTTTAGTAGCTGAAGTTGCCTGTGTTGTGCATTTATATTTTTGTTTAGCAGAGGATGCTTAGTTCAACTTTGATTTCAAACACTCCAGTCTACTGTATGCATGATTTTTGGTTAAATAGTTTCTATTGATGATCTAAGTCTAATATTTTTTGGACAGGAATATGAAGAGAAAATGCGAGAGAAGGGTGAGGCCCCTATTATGTTCAGGTGAATAATTTCATGTTAGTTTCAAGTACACATTTATGCCCAATTTGTGTTTGTGTAGTTTACAAATTCTTGAATGTCTTTTGGGCAGTCATTTGGGGCCTCCTCGAAGGAGAACAAGTGCAGAAGAGGAAGACAGAGTTAACAACCCAACGCCAGAGGTATGATTTAAGTTTTTCTTGTGTGCATGTATTTATGTTTCCCTTCCTTCTTCTTCCAACTTACAAAACTAGAGTGGTCTAGGTGTTGTGAATGGTTTTTGAGTTAATAATTGGTTTTTACTACAGGACTCTGTTTATTACCATCCTACCTTAAATCCTACTGGGGCTCCACCGCCAGGGAAACCTCCCATGTTTAAATCATCTATAGGTATGCTGAACTTTTCATATTTGACTGGTTATATAACGGATCTGTAAATGATAGTGTTTGACACCTCCCTTATTTAATCAATTTGTATGCTGAACTGCAGGACCTAGAATTCCTTTGTCTGGTGCTTCGTCAAGTACTGCAGCAGAGTCCGAGGATGGAGTATTAGCTGTACCTCCACCTCCACCACCGCCACCACTGCCTGGTGCTAGTTCATCTGATGGTGCTGTTTTACCTGCATCTTTGCCACTGCCTCCCCCACCTCCCATGCCTCCCAAGCCTGCTGCTGCAGTGCCTACATCATTACCACCGCTTCCATTGCCGCCTCCACCTCCTGGTCCTCCACCTAAAGAGCAAGCTGTAAATCGGTCTATACCCCCTCCTCCTCCACCCCTTCAACAGTCTCAGCCACTTCCACCTGGCACAAGTGAAGGTGAAGAAAGAAATCAATCAGCATTGACAGATAATCTATCTTCCAAGGAGCCTGGTCAGGTAGGCTTATTTTTAGTTAAATGACTTTTGCTTTATCTTTCAAGGCATGATCTGATTGTTTCAGTATGAAGGGACCTGAAACTATAGATATATTCAAAGTTGAGAAGCATTGGTGCTGTTGTGGGCATTTTTTTAATCCTAAATGATTCAGTGTGGGGATGCTGATATTTTTCAGAATTTAGGATGTGAGTATGGCAGGAAATATTTTAAAACATATTTGTATACGTACAAAAGTAATACTAAAAAACACTAAATTGAAGTACTAAAGACATTTTAAATGTTCTATTAGGTCGCCGACAATTTTTAGTCTATTTTGTTATGTCTTTGTCCGCTTCAAAACCAATTTTCAGTGTTTTTTAACATTTTCAAAGTATGTTCAAGTTGAAAAAGGATGGATATGTGTGTTGTCTCCTGTACAAGTTGTATGTATATGACTATTTGATCTTGCATCCAGGTATACCATATGCCACAGGTTTTTGTCTATTCATGCTTGATAGATGACTACTAGACACTTATCATGGTTTCCAAATGGGAAAACATTACATTTGACTGCTCTTAGTTTGAAACCCAGGCTTGCTATGATTATACTTAACATAAACTTCTTAGGAAATAACATTTTTTTTTCTGAAATGTAGGTGCAGCTTCCTCCACCTCCTCCTCCACCAAGTCGAATGCCACCAAATTCTGGTGCTATTCAGTCTGATGGTGCTGTGGTTTCTACTGACAATAAGAATTCTCTGTCAAACCAGGACATCCAAAAAATGCTTCCTGGGCCTCCTCCTCCAAGGCAACAACCTACTGCTCCAGGACCTACATTAGTCCCAAGTTTACAGCCTGATGTATTGCCCCCTGGAATATCTCGGTTCCCACCACCCCCACCACCACCTGATATGAGGCCTCCTTTACCTGTGGCTGGTCTTCCTGGTCAGGCACCACCACCTGGAATGATGGTCCCCCTAATCCCAAGGCCACCATATGGTCCTCCACCTGGGCCTCCTCCAATGATGAGACCGCCGCTTCCACCTGGCCCTCCTCCAAACTTTCAGGAAGAGGATCATATGGCAAGTAGACCACTTCCTCAGAAACCGTCCTATGTTAAATCTGCTGCTTCTACTGTTGTTAAAAGGCCATTAGCTCAGCACACTCCAGAACTCACATCTATGGTAAGTTGATTCATTTTGTGGGATTTTTTTAGCCTGCTTTTATTTTGGCTCTTGAATTTTATTCTTCCCCATACCTCTTATTAAGTACAGATTAAGTTCAACGTAGTTTTAAAACATAACCCGTTTTCAAGTAAAGTGTCTTGCAATAGTGTATATTAATCTTTCAAGATCGCTCAATAAGCTAATGGCAACATACTGTATTTTATTATGATGCTACTATTCAAGACCAGTCCAAAATAATCTTGTCACTCATTCATGAAAACAATTTTTTTTTGAACTTGATCTATCTGAGCAAGTCCTGCTTTTGCCGTAGTTAGGACACTATGACATGTATATATTTCACTGGCAACAAAATAATCATGTAAAAGGGATGAGTACCATTAGCGGATCAATGCTGGGTAGTGGGTACATACTCGGTGCTGGTACTTCACCATTACCCATGCTCCAAAGCTTATAATTATCAATCATGAAACACTAAAAATTATAGAAACAATCACAAAATATTAGGGAAATGTAGCTCCTGCACTTAACATTTTAGAGTCTTACTTTTTAACTCAGGATATGTTATCAGGCACAAAAAGTTTACATAGGTAATTGCTTTGTTTGCCTAGTAGAAGTGTTCTATTAATAGCAAAGAAAGGTGGATCAAGTGATCAACTGAACAATGTCGTATGCACTTGCCAGTTGTTAGGGGCCTAAGGGGAGTTATTGGGCCCCAAAGAGCACTGGAGCATTTTGTTCATCATGTATCACATAACCTTAGATTTGGAAAGTTCATTCTAGAAGAAATAAGGAGAGGTGCTGAGCTGGCAGTCAGAAGAAAAGTGAGGTGGGTGGTTACTTGATTTTGTGGGTTACGGTTTGAAGAGTCTGAGTACAGAATAAGATGTTCTTGAGAATTCTGTTATTTTGTTATGGATGGAGAGCAATAGCTTTGCGTAGGAGATTAGATCTATAATAGCTCTCAGTAGGAGCTTAGCTCTATGGCAGTAAGAGTCTCATCTTATCTGCAATTCCCCTTATTCAAGCAATAATACCAATCGTTTCCTTAAATTAAATTGGCAATTGTTTACTGCTGACTGCTCCATTATTTTTCTGTTGGTTCTGGTTTGTATTAGCAGTTTACAATGTAGATTTATTCATGTCATGCATGAGTGAACAATAAACAAGCTAGGACAAACTAGTTGTTACAAAACTCAGTTAACCATGGAGACTACAATTGCACATTAGATTAGTATGACAATTTGATTGTTATGATGATGGAATGCAACCATATAATTGATTGACTTTCACCTGTGCATGGGTATAAGCTCATGTGGCGAGAAAGATTGGTGTAGAAAAATGATCAAAATTTGAATTCTTAAAGGAGACATTATTTTTAATGCGATCTTATGTGAGTAATGTCTATCAGTTAAATAAGTTAACAGATGTTCTAAATTGTTCATGAGAGAACTTAAACTGGCATCACTTGTTAGTATTTTGATCTCTTTGTATTTGTAATTTCTCTAATTGAGTTTGGATCATGTTTTTTTACTAGGTTCCTGCATCAGTGCGGGTGAGAAGGGAGACTTCAATGACTAAAACAAAACCGAAACCGGCAGTGTCAACTTCTACGATAGTCTCTAGGACACCAGCGCCAAGTATTGTAAAACTGGAGCCAGTGAGCTCGTCATCTGCTCCAAAAGCACAGAGCATTGATGACTCATACACAGCTTTCTTAGAGGACATGAAAGCCCTTGGTGCCCTTGATGGTTGAGATCATTGTGAGGGGTGGAGTCACAAAATGGCGAGGATGTGCACAGTAGTTTTTATTCAATGAACCATTCAAAGAACACATTCCTTTTTGTTTTTTAAATTTTCTTGATGATAAAGTATTCAAGACCTTGAAAAGTCTTATGATTCTAATTAATATATTCTCTCTTTAGTTTAAATTGGTGCACTGTTATTCAAAGAACACATTCATTTGCATATTTCTGAAATAGAAAATTGTAATTTTTACATTTTAACCCCTGAATTTTTTTCTTTTATTTAGCATACCATTTAATTTAATGAGCCTACAGTACTATAATACGTGAAACAATATCACTTGTACTAATAAGAAGTGTATTTGTTAATCAGCTTAAGTAATCAAGTCCTATTTGCAATTGCTTTAACATCTTTAAAAAGTGTATTCATAGAATGATGAAAGCCTGATGAAGAATAATTTGGAATTTGATTATTTATCCGCGTATCAAACAACTTATTATTCCAAAATAAATAGTGAAAAAAAAAAAGGAGAATATGAAAGCACGTTGTGTTGGGGGGTGTTTGGATTGCGGCTTTTATAATATTCATAAACTGACAAGTAACAGAGAGATTGTTATCCAAACCGAGTTTTGAAGCATTGGCATCATGTTTATCCAAAAGTAACATTGGAAAAGTGCTATCCATTCTATATTTCAGAAGATAAAATGACTAAACATTTTTGACTTCCAGCATTGCCAACACACTCTCAGACGAATATTGGCTAATAATACATGGCCACACCTAACACTACCCCGATAATGTTCTTAATTGGACGACATGTGAAAATGAACCGTGAATTTTTTATTCAATAATTTTTTATGATAAAATATTTTTTAATCCAATAATGAACTCCACTTCTAAATTATAATTTCAACTTACATATCACATATCATATATTTTATTATTCTTTTGACTTTATGGTAATCCCAAGTGAATTCTATCCGTTGCACACATTGTATAATGAATATGAACACGAATATTCTTTTCTTCTTGTTTTATAGTGCTTGATTATAATTTAGAAACTCAGCTAAAAGTACATTACAATCAATACACACATATATAATAATCTTTGATTGTATCTAACCCTGACGCAGCATTAATAATAAAAAGCTTAAAAGTTAAAAATTGAACCAACCAACATCACATGTATCCCCATTCATCGATACCCACTTGGTTTTCTAGAAGCTGAGTTTCTCATACCATTGGCCATCTTATCTTATACTAACATTTTAGGACCAAAAAAGTCAACAAGGGAAGGTAAGTAAGGCCTGTGGGGCACATCACTCATATCTATTGGGTTGAATTGAATGACATTATATAACTATAATAGGATCTGATACGACACATGTTAAAATTGACTACTGCAAAAATTGGAAACTGTTATTTGACCATATCTTATGAGATTTATGTGAAAGTGAAGTATAGATGATTATTTGTCTCTTAGCAAAGTAGTCTTTCATTTCATTTTTTTCAACTGATTTGGCCAATGAAGACTGTTCTTTCCATTGGTTTCTTGTTTTGTTGCTCGTTTCTGTTGCTTCTTTTGGATTCTTCAACTTCACTTCCTCTATGTGTTGATTCAAGTATGTTTATTTTTTTTTGTAAATGTTTTATTCGCTTGTCTCTTTTTTTCATTGTAGATATATATGTGTTGAATTTTTATTTTTTTGGTGTAGGAGCACCATTTTCTCTCAATACCACACTCAAATTTTGTTCTTACAATGGAAGTACTTGTTGCAACTCCATACAAGATGCACAAATACAGAAGCAATTCCAAGCCATGAGTGTATCTGATACTGCCTGTGCCTCACTTTTGAAATCAATACTTTGTGCGGTAAGGTCTTGTACTCTTGTTTATCCCTAAAATTTTATTTATTTTAATGAGAAACCAAAGAACAAGAAAAAACATTCATGGTTTTTGTATGATATATGAAGTAGTTATTTTTTCTTATAGGCAAATGTTAGCATATTAGTTAGTTATTCACCAGAGTTTGAACTTTAGTCCTTTCACCTTCAACTCCTTCAACCCCTAGATCAAACCAGTTGAGCTACCCAACCCTAGTTATTTGTTGCTTGAATCAACAACATATTACAAGGTATGATAGGTTGACTAACCGCTACTACAGTCAACTTTGATCTATAAGTTTCTTGTGTGAGAAATTAAGACTTACACCGGTATGTTTGGTTTCACTTTTGGATAAACAAAATTGATTTTAGAGGTGTAGACTTGATTTTAGAGGTGTTTGAGTAGAATTGATCATAGTTTAAAGTTTGAATTTGGAGCTTTTACCACTACAAATGATTTTTAGCCTCAATTTTATTATTCAACTCACCTTTACATAAATGTATTTAAACATAAATCATTTTACATTCATCTCACTTTTAATCGGAATCAATTTTGCAAAACCAATTCATTCAAAATTAATTTGTCACTGCAGAATCAGACTGTGGTCATATTGAAACCAATATTAGTAACCACGGTTTTAAACTGCAATTGCAATCACGGCCTTGATCCTTAACATGCGGAGAAATTCAGTCGAATGTGATTGATGGAGGCTCAATTACAGTTGTGGTGAATAAAAAAAAACTTGCTGCTGCGACTTAGATGGCTGTCGCAGACTTTTTTTTACAACCTGCTAGTAGTAGTAGTAACCACTGATTTTCAATTCAACGATTAACTTTTAACTTGCATGTAGTTAGCTAACTTTGTTTGTTTTTAGAGGTGTGATCCTTTTTCAGGGCAACTATTTACAGTTCAATCCACAGTCAGATCAGTTCCTGTGCTATGCAATTCTGCCATTCCAGCAAATTCTTCACAGTCAAAAGCATCACTGCAAGATTTCTGCTCTGAAGTATGGGACACATGTCAAACTGTGTCAATAATAAACTCACCATTTTCCCCTTCCTTACAAGGTCAAGGAGGAAAATTACCATCTAATACCAATGGAACAACACTGAATGAACTATGGCAGTCCAAAACAGATTTCTGTAATGCATTTGGTGGAGCCTCAAATAATGAATCAGTATGCTTTGAGGGAAAACCTGTTGCATTAAACAACAATGAGACTCAAATTAACCCTCCTCATGGTTTGTGCCTTGAGAAAATTGGTAATGGATCTTATCTCAATATGGTTGCTCATCCAGATGGATCGAACCGCGCGTTTTTCTCTAGTCAAATGGGGAAAGTTTGGTTGGCGAGTATACCCGAAGAAGGATCAGGAGGACAATTGGAGCTTGATGAATCAAGTCCATTTGTTGATCTGACTGATCAAGTTTATTTTGATACACAATTTGGAATGATGGGGATGTCATTTCATCCGAATTTCGCAAACAACGGGCGATTCTTCGCTTCGTTTAACTGTAATAAAGATAAATGGTCTGGATGCAATGGAATATGTTCTTGTAATTCAAATGTTAATTGTGATCCATCAAAACTAGGTACCAGTAATGGTGCTCAACCTTGTCAATATCAAACTGTTATTGCAGAATATACTGCTAATGGCACTGCATCTCAGCCATCGTCGGTACGCATTTTTATCCTACACGTATGAAATACTGCTTTGGAATGAAATATATTGAAAAATGGTAACTGAGAAGTTGATGTGTCTGGTCTTAAGTTAAGATCAGATACGTCAACTTTTCAGTTACCATTTTTCATTATATTTCATTCCGGAGGGACTAATAATTTCTAAAAAGAGTTCAATTAAGTGGATAGAATAGAACTAGCTAATGATTCCTGAATTTGCAGGCTGAAAGTGCTAAACCATCAGAAGTGAGAAGGATATTTACTATGGGACTCCCATTTACGTCTCAACATGGTGGTCAGATACTGTTTGGACCTAATGATGGGTATTTATACTTCATGATGGGAGATGGAGGAGGTACAGATGATCCATACAATTTTGCACAAAATAAGAAATCATTGCTTGGAAAGGTTATGAGGCTTGATGTGGACAACATTCCAAGTGAGTAATCTATTCCTAATGTAGTAACTCTATATTAGTAGCTTGAGCACTTTTTTTTATAAAATATTCTACCATTTAATTGATTAAATGTTGAGATTGAGTAGCTCAACTCGATTGAACTAAAAGTTGAAGAAATTTGAAGAGTTAAAGGACCATGGTTTAAACTCTGGTGTAGAAGAAAATACTAACATTTGTCGATCTAAAATAAAAAAAAGCTTAAATGCTAGCCATATAGATGAATGGAAATTTGGTTGTTCTGTTTTTATCAGCACTGTAAAGTTTATTGAGTACTGATGATATTTTATAATCCCTCACTCTTGACAATTAAATCTATCATGAACCTTCAGGTGCATCAGAGATTAGTAAACTTGGACTTTGGGGTAGCTACTCCATTCCTAAGGATAATCCATTCAGTGAAGATAAAGATCTTCAGCCTGAAATATGGGCCTTGGGATTAAGAAATCCTTGGAGATGCAGTTTTGATGCAGAAAAACCTTCCTACTTTTTCTGTGGAGATGTTGGACAGGTTTGTGAATGCTTATCCCTAAATATAAATTTCAGAAATGATATTTATACACTTGAAAATTAGGGTTAATGGCATATGAAGTTTGATTGATGAGTACTCCATGATTGGAATAACTCGTTAATCATTCACTGAGTTTCATTAACGATGATATTGTTCATTATTAACTAAGTCGTATAAGACTGTATAACTGTTATGCAAGAGAAACTGTTTTCTATTTTTCATAACTTTGGAAGAGTTTATAAAAATTTAGCATTCATCTGGCTTGAAAAATGTCATCAATTTTCACTAATAATTACAAATGTATACAGTCTTATATGACTAAACTTCTACAAGGAAAAAAGTGGAATGGAATGGAATGTTCTTAGTTACATAATGAATTTGCAGGATCTTTATGAAGAGGTTGATCTCATTACAAAAGGTGGAAACTATGGGTGGCGTGTTTATGAGGGACCCTATCCAGTCACTCCTACAGAGTCACCTGGAGGCAATACCTCTCTTAAATCCATAAATCCAATTCCCCCCATTCTGGGATACACCCATTCTCAAATAAACAAGAATGAAGGATCAGCATCGATTACCGGGGGATATGTTTATCGATCCACGACTGATCCTTGCATGTTTGGAAGGTATACAAGCTTTTTCTTTTCATTTATGGCCTTCATCCAGTTTCATATTATGAGAGTCCTACATTAAATAAGATATGGTCTGAAAAAGTGTTTATAAGTGGAAGACATCCTTCACCTTAACAATTGAATATGAATTTTTATAAGATGGTTTCAGAATCTATCCAAAATCTATGACTTGGACCACACTCTAGATGTCTAGTACTGGTTGTAAAACCTATTGCAGTTGTGTCGCGATACTCATTATTGCAGAGAATAGTGACTAAATGCAATTCATGCATTTTTAATCAAAGTCAAGTTGCAGTCACATAGACATCAAAAACCTTGATGCCGTTGGTTCTTTTCAGGTACCTGTATGCTGATCTTTACGCTGGTGCAATTTGGGCTGCTACTGAAGACCCTGAGAATAGTGGAAATTTCAGTACTAGCAAAGTCCCATTCAGTTGTGCTCATGATTCTCCTATACAATGTGACTCAGTACCTAGTAGCTCCCTTCCAGCTCTAGGATACATCTTTTCATTTGGGCAAGACAACAACAAAGATATTTATATTCTTGCAAGTAGTGGTGTTTACCGAGTTGTTCCTCCAAGTCAATGCAGTTACACTTGCTCACAGGAAAAGGCGGCAACAACTCCTCGTCCTTCTTCTTCTCCTTCTCCTTCTCATGCAAGCCATTTGAGTAACTTCTATGGATATCTGTTTCTGCAGCTTTCATTTTTGTTGTTTCTTTTGATGTGTTTGATGTAATATAGGCTAATTATGATCACTGTTAATTACTGATAGAAACTATAAGAATATTTTATTCACACATTCTTTCTTGCTTTGTACTCTTTTGCATCTCATTTTGTGTAAGTGTAATGATTAAGTAACAGATAAGTGGATGGAGATTCTAAAACACTACTAATTGGTCGTATCAATCTGGCATAGAATCTTCAATATTGCATGAAATGCTACTACCGTGAGCAACATGTTCTCCATTTCAGTGTTCTAAAATACATCATGAGGTTATTTTGAGAACATAAATTATGCTATCAAGACTACAGAAATTGCAAATTTAAAACTTATTTCAAAAGATGCAAAACAATGAAATTATAAGGTTATTTTGAGTCATAATGATTATGAATTCCCTCATTGCTTTCCTAATATGGAGATGCAGCCTAACTCAAGGTTTGCACCCCAACCTTGTTTTTACTGCAAAAATTTGAGCTAACCCAATATCCAGAAGACTATTAATTATGTAAATCTCATTGTGAATCCAAACATCTAGTAATTGGGCCTCAAAGTCCTTACATTGGTTCTGAAATTGAACTTTGTTGATCTCAATCATGTAGAGGCAATTTGTGTTAAACGGGACGTGTACGAGGTTGTTGGACTTTAAAGAATTGTCAATAGAGTGAAGAAGAGCACACATAGAACAAGGATGCAGGGAGGGGGCTAAAGGAAAATATATTATTAATGAAACCATATTTAAGAGAAATTAAAACATTCAAATCTTTTAAACTATTTTTTTGATAAAAAAATAATGCACCTATCTATTGCTTATCAATAAATTAAATGGATTTTGGAATTTTAAAATTTATGTTTAAAGACGGCAATGGGTATATATAGTTTCACTTGAATGCTATCAATTTGCTGGATAAAAATAAAGGAATGAATATCATTTTTTAAATAAAAAAAAGTATTCACGTATACAATTATTTTTTTGCAATTACCTATAATTATTTTTATTTTGTCGACACAAAATATTAACTCTTAAAAATATTAATACATTAACACATAAACAAAAAATATTACTGTCTCTTTTTTAAACTATATGCATTCTAGTAAAATATAATTGTCGGGTTATTGGTCATTTTATAATATCAATGAATCTATCATAGGTCGTTTTATAATATCAATGAATCTATCATGCATTTTACTATTTATTACTCTATATTTTTTAATTTATTTTTTCTCATACCATTAATGAATGATACTTTTGTAAAGTGATTCATAAATTCTCTTTTCATACAATATTAACTTCATTTTTTAATTTATATAAAATGACAAAATAATATATAGATAGTTTGAAACAACATGAATACAATTATCAATTTTACTAATTTAATATCCGATACAAATATATACGAGGATGAATATAATTATTTTTGTCTCAGTATCAATTAATTAATTTTTTATCTATATATACGAAGATGAATATAATTACTTTTTATCTGTATGTACTTGTTAAACTACTCCTCCATATTCGTTAAAGTATTATCTACGAATTTTTGTGGATGTTATTTTTCTTTTCCCATCCCTATCCATGTTTCCGAAGATGAGACATAAACAACCTTAATTTATGCTCCATCTATATCTTCCAAACACAAACATTCACGTAGCTAACATTAAGTCGGACGATAAAAAAGAATGTCTAATGAAATGGAAATAAAATTAATTTGGGTCTTTTTAAAATTACAATGATGGTTCTTTAATTATGTGTTTCATTTATGTGCTACTAATGATCAACACATCACATATGAGAATCTAGCTTTGCCCATATGCATGATGATGAGATGAGAAGAGAATGTTATGCCCCCACATATTGCAGAGAAGAAGAAAACCTAATACTGTAGTTTTGTTTAGGCTCCTCTCTCCCTCAGCAATTATTAAAGGCATGTTAAGCCCGGTCTAAATGTATAATTCCACATAAAATAAAATTCTTACTTGATAAAAAATTCTTAAATAAAAGTTAATAAAAATATTTTGTATTCAGATATTTTTAAAATTAAATCTAATAAAATATTATCTACAATTAATATTATTTTAATAAATATTAAATTAATGAACTTTATCATCAATTAAAAAATAAATATTATATAAATTAATTATATTAATTTAATAAATAATTTTATATTTTAAAATGTCTAAAAGATAATGTTTGATAAAAATATTTAGTAATTTTACTAAAATATTATTATATATTTTAAATATCTCTTATTAAATTCGTCTTTGACGTCATTATATCTTAAATTCCCTAGTGAAATAAATAATCCGTCACTTAATACATGTTTAGAGTATCCACACTTGATTTATATAAGAGGATTATATATATCATTCATTTATAATTTTTAATATTTTTTTAATATCAATAGTATATAATAAACATTTAATTCTTTATTTAACACTAAAAAATGAAAAGAAAGAAAGTTCTTCTGTATACACTTCTATGTAACCATCCAAAATTTTCACTTCACAATAAAAGTGTCTATCTAAAATGATGTTCAATGGGATGAATTAACTCTATTCATAAGTGTTGCATTGACTTCTTACATAAATATCTATATAGGAGTTTAACTCTATTCATAAGTGTTTCTTTGGTGTTCATTTCCTTTCAACAAAATGAGAATTCAATTTGCTTTTTTTCTCTCAATCAAATTTTAAACTTTCATTCTTAAGTTTTATGACAAATCAACTTAAATGGAATATATATGATATTATAAAATTATTCATTGAATTTTTCCCTCTTTATTGTTTTTCTTTCTACTTTGCCTAAATTATGTTTTATTTTCTTCTTTATTTGTAAACTCATAAATTTGAACCAGATAAAAACATGACATATTATAATATAAATAGTTTGTTGGAGTGATATAGCTTTTGGAAGTATAAGAAAATATCTGCCCAGCTCTTTATTGATTATGTAAAGAAGTCAAAAACTAATAATTTTATATAGTAAGATTTATTCAAGAGATCGATTTATCTCAATAAATATTCTTTTATATGTGTTGATCAAAATCAAATTTTCACATATTAAGTAATTCAATTGAATATCAACTTCATCACATCACATTAATTATTAATGCGTTCAACATATTCTAGTAAGCATAACATAACAATAATCAATTTTTCTTATCAATGCATAGCAAGAACTATTAATATGTAAAAGAATAAATATTAAGAGAAACTCAAAATAAACTCAATTAATGGTTTAATTCAAAAGAAAAAAGTGTATTTTAGTTATAGAAAAATTGATTTTGAAGGTATAGAATTGATGATTATTTTCAAATAGAATTCATTTAACATTTAGAAGTAATTATAATTTGAAAATGATGTTAAGCATAATTTTTAAATTCAATTTTTAATTTAATTTACTTTTACATAAACTAATTTAACTATAAATTATATAATCATAATTAATTTTATAAAATAAATTATTATGGGGACAAAAATAATGTTTAAAAGAAAAAAAAAAAAATATATATATATGAACACGGTAAAAGATTGAAAAGAAGACAGAAATAGAAGATTGAAAAGATTAACCTAGTGAAGGGAAATCTAACTTGACCTCAGACCAAATTTCAGGTAGTGGTACTGTCTCAATTCTCTCAAACAATCTCTTTTTTCTTTCTCTCTCTCTTCTCTGTTTATTTTATTTTTGTTATTATTGTTGACATAAACAGTTAATAGGGTTTATTTTTTTCCCTTTGTATTTGAGGGTTTGGATTTGGACCCTTTGGTCCTTCCCTTCTCAATCTTCTTCATCTCTTCCTTCTTTCTAATCTTTTCTTTTCTTTTATTTCTCTCTCCAATCCAATGTTAACACCCCCGTGATCCTCTACATGTTATCTCACCATAACTTACCCTAAACCCTCTTTTCTCTTCTCTCCATCATGTCTCACGGATCTCCCTCTTCTCTCCCTGCCCACCGATCTTCACCTTCGCCGGACCCCGATTCCGATATTCCCGCTCCGCTTCCCAAGGAGGAAACAACCGCACCCGCTCCCCCTCCGACGACAAGAAGCAACCGTCCCTCACGCGCCTGCACGATTCGTGCCGCTTCTCGTCTATATTCCTCGCAGCCGGTAATCGAAAGGAAACCCAAGAAGGAGCAGCAGCGGAGGGAGGACTCTCCTCCGTCGCAATGCAGTAAGATCGTGACGCCGTTGGTGGAACCTCCGTCGGAGTCGCAGTTGCCGCGGTGGAAACTTCGGTCTATGTGGGAGTTAGCTTCCGTACTCAATTTCTTGCGTGTGAGCTTCATAGATGTGATCTTTTGTCTTTGGGTTGCGTTTTTTTGTTTCTTTGTGTTTTGAAAAGTTTGCGTTTTTGTGGTGTTTTTTTGTTGTTGTTGCAGCTATTTAGGCCTTTGTTGAATATTTCTCTTGAATTCTCTGCCGAAGAGTTTGAGACTGCTCTTCTTACCCCCAATGACACTTTGTTTTACATTCATATGCCTTTGTTAAAGGTTGGTGCTTTTTCTTTTTTTACTCTTCAAGTTTATGGCATTTCATGTTTCTTCTATGAATGTTGCTCCTACACTTTGTAGATTGTGTTTCTTTATTGCCTTTTGTGTTGTATTTTTCTGATTTTGCGCTTTCTAAATATCACATTGAATTGAAAATTGTAGTTTTTTTCAGATGGTTTGGTAGTATGCTTGACTTTAAGAGAAATTTTAGAGCTGTGAAGTCGGTTTTTTTTTTGTAGTTATATGCTCATTGGATTGGAGGTTGCTGAAATTGAAATAGGGTAGAGTGAAGTGAATCAGACTTACATTTTGCATTGCTCTTGGCTTTTCTTGTTCCAAGCATAAATGCAGCCATGTGTTTTGGGAATGTCTTTATGACAAAGGTGACGACTTGCCTTAATTTTCGACGTGAGTGGGTTAAACGGCTGGGACTTGGATACAACTTTATTCAATGTGGTGGTTAACTTCTGAATTCTGATTACATTACTGATTGATGATCTCAGAATAAGATTAACAAATACAATATTCTAAATGGATATAATTTCTTGTGAATGAATTGCATGCTCAACTTCCCAGAGATTGGTAGTTAGAGAGAAGAGAGAAGTTACTTGATTGGGAGGTTTTTTATTGTGAGGATATGATGAATTTGTATTTACATGCTAAAAGTGATAAGTATGAACTTCCGCTGTTCCTTTTATCCATGCAAACTTTAAATTGGGGACTTGCTTTTTATGTGATATCCTGAGCTAAAGGCTTAATTCATCGTCGAAGAGTATAATGCAACCATATTTACTCCTTGTTGTTTAAAGAAGAATAACAATTGATATGTTGTCTGTATTAAATGGTTACAATTTTCTCAACAATCTTAACCAGTTTTAAAGCTTAGTCTGCTTTTATCCATATGTTGACTTTGGCTCTCAATGTAACCAAAGTTAATCTTGCAAGATGGTAATGTATACTAGGATAGACAGTTTATATAAGAGGTTAAGGGCTGCCTTTAGTGGATTACATTACATAAAGTAAAGGCTAAGATTAAAAAATTCTTGAATTTTGGCAAGAAGAGTCTTCTTTGTATCACATTTTTACTGAAAGGTTTTTTACTTGAATTATGTATCAAATCCTGCCTATGTTAGCTTTACTATTCATAGCTGGTCCCAAGCTGGATAAAAGGAGAGGATTGTGTTAGGTAGTCCACAGCCAATGTAAAACTTCGTCGAATCTCTATGACATGGATCAACATTGTCACTAGAAGATTCAAATATCATGAGAAAGTACACAGTGAAAAATTTGAAGATGTAGCACTTTATTGAAACTCCTGCATTTCAGTGTGAAAATGTTTATATTGGAGGCAGTATATTCAACTGGTCCCTGATCTCATGAGTAATCGACTGAGATGAACTGATCAGTACATTGATGATAATCGAGCTTAGGTTTTTATAAGTTTACTTTTAGTTTGAACATTCTAATTACAGCTATCTTGCATTGGTCTCTAAGGTTTTTTTGCCAACCTCTATGGCTAAGTTGTGTGAGGAATGGTGGCCATGGCGGAAATGGTGGCTTAAAATGGGGAATTTTTTGCCTTGCGCCATCAGCAATCAATAACATTAGTTTCTTGTTAGGGGGTTGATATGTTGTTGAGTGGCAAATATTTAAATACAGTATGGTAAAGTCAAGGATGTTTGTTTGTAGTTGTTTCAGCCACGATTCTACTGCAATGATCTCTCTTAATATATATTACCCTTAGAAAGTTGTACTTTCTTATTCTATGTTTACAAAGTTGCTACCGGTTTAATATTAACATTCATTATACTATTTGGCAGGCAATCCCTCCTATTACACGAATGGCACTCACACGTGATACTTGGATAACTGTATTATGCAGAAAATTAAGAGATTGGTGGCATTGGGTAATAAGATACTTTTATTTTGTGTGCTTAAATTTAATAGTAATGTATATTTTATTTTAAGTTTTCTAGAGCTTATATGGGGATGAATTTCAAATGTAGGTTGCTGAGGGGGATCTTCCAATTGTTGCTTCACATGGGTAAATATTATTGCAATATATAAAATCCTATAATGTTAATATATGCACTTCCAAGTCTCAAGTTATGCTTAACTTGATAGGGCGGAGATTGAAGTATATAAATCACTTGATCCAGCCATTCGTGTTATCATCTTAAAAGCATTATGTGACATTCGTGTTGAGGTACTATTAATGTTGATTTATCTATATTATGTCTTTTTATCTTGAATGGGTGAACTTTGGTTTGGTAGGATGACAACCATTTCTCCCTTATGTTCTGTGCATGACATTATCTCTCTTTTTCTCTGTTATGTTTTTTTTCCTGTTACACAAGCTCTTTTTGGCTTATTTTTCATGTCTCATCTTTCACATAAAGCAGTTTCTTCATCGCATATATTTGTGGCCAGTATCGTGTTTTCTTTTTCGTGAGTCGAAGACTTCTCTGTCTGATTACCTTACCCTTCTTATTCTCCAAGGATCATTTTTTTTGTTGTTGTTAAAACCCACTGGGTGCATCCACAATTCCCTTTTGGCAGAGAAAACATGGTCTTACACTGGTTATCTCCTTTTCTATTGATGTAATGATCAAATTTGAGTAATATCTTGCAGCAAGAAGATATCCGAAATTATATTGACAACTCAATTAAACACGGTATTCCACTTTCAACATTCCGTAAAGAGCGTATTGGAGGTGATTCACATGGAATTTCTTATTGGTAATATACTTTTGCTTTCCCTTCATTGTGATCAAAATTTGGAATTTTGTATTAGAAAGTTTTTGTACATGTAAGTCTGCTTGTAGTTTTATTCATTTGGAATTTGATTATTGCAGGTATGAAGATGACCCTGATATTGGTCATAGGTTGTATCGAGAAATAAGGAAAACTGAAGTGGTTCAAACGAAGAAAGGGAAAGCAAGGGGTTCCCAGGTTCTTTCCAATACATCATACCAGTGGGAGGCAGTTGCTACCAATTTTGATGAATTTCAAGATGTTTCTGTAAGTTGCTTTCGCTGGTTGATATATGTTCTTGTTAAATACGACTTGCCATGGAACAGTGAACATGTAGTAATTGTTGGGTGGCTTGCTTGGAGTTGGTGTATAGATTGTTGGGGCAGATAATGAATCACTTAAAAAGTTAAATGGTAAATACATAATACTGCTGTTTTGTTGGGAATCAAAAAATGTCTCCTAATTTTATTTTTAGAAATCCCAACTTATATTTAAAGAGTTAAGTTGACTATCTAGAATCACTTAAAAAGTTTAATGGTAAATGCATAATACCTATTTGTTTTAGCAGTTCTTAACAAAGGGTAGCAATTTTTTTACAGTAATGATATGGGTTGCTCTCAACAACCCAAGAAATCTTTGCAGTTTTGTTTAGCACGTTTCATGATACTTAACTCTGAACGAATAAGAAAGTTACTGTAAAAGATTACTACATGCAAGAAAATATTATAAATATTTGTTGCCCAACCTTTGTTGATTTAGACTGCAGTCTTAATCAATAATGTGAACCACAGAGGTCAAAGTTAGTAGTCACAGTTATTTAATGAGATCAGATGCTTAACGGGGAAGCAATTGTCATGTTCAATTGTTTGATTTAGACTGCTCTTGATCAATGTTGTTTTACTTTATACATAAAACTTTTAACAATGTTGATATTTGCTTACATCCAGATGATTGGATTCACCCTATTTTTTGTTTTTTCTTCATATTTAGTTATCTTAAAATATTAAAACCAAAGGAAATAATTGGGCACCCTTTCCACTGCTTTTACTGTAAACATATATTTTTTTCTATACATTATGATGTGTCATATATGACTCAATCAATTATTTCATCTGCTTACACAGGAGAAACTTTTCTCAAGTAAAAACAGAACAGAGGCTTCTGTGGGGAAAAAGCTGAAGATAGACATGCTTCCTGAAATTGAGAAAGTTCACAAGGTACTCCATGGTTGAGAAATTTGACTAGAATTGGTATTCTAAGAGTTGAACTCAAAAGTTTGCTATTTTTCAGAAAAGAAAATAATATTTATTTGTGCTCCTTTAAGGATCTTAGTTACATTTTTAACATACCAATTTACGTTGGAACAGAAAAAGGAGAGGTTGCTGAAAAAGCAACACAGAGAAGCTCTTCTTCTTGATAATTACTTGGTTGTTGACGGCCTTGGTTCTGGGCGTTCACTTCGTGACAGGAAACCTGTAACCTACACTTTTGGTAAGAGGAAAAAATTTGAGTATAACTTGAACCAACATTTTCATAGTATTGATAGTTGATACCTATATTGCATGATTATTTGAATTTTGATATGACAGCTGGAGTTTTCCCTTTTGCTCTCATGTTCTTCTTACGAGTTTTACCATTTTATCTAGCCCTTGTGTATTAGTCTGCAGTCCTTTTAAAATGTTATAATTAGAATGTCTAAAGTTTTCATAATATCTTAATTATATCTTTAAATGTTATAGAATCTCTAACATGATCTTTAAAATTTATTATGAAATCAATTAGTTATCTAACCGTTGAATCGATTTACTTGTTTCATGTTATTTACTGTTTCTTTCCTTATTTAATTAAGATTAATAGTTTTATTCTATTAGTGGGCTTGGACTTGTTCTAGAAATGCTATACTAATACTTGGCCTCATTATTAAGTTAATAGGGCCATCAGGTCATAATCATTACTTTGTAATGCATTATCATAACATAATAGAATAATAATCTTGAGTCCATGTTTCCTCTATTTCCTACCTAAAAGTTGTACTTTTGTGATTGTTCTTGGGTCCATGTACCTTCTATTGTTTGATGCACCTAGGCTGGATCTATTGACCCATATCTACATCATGCTTCTTGGTTGAGGAGGCTGCTAGTGCTGCTATAAGGGATTATTGTACTGAAACTTTCTGGTTATGCCTACATGATCTGATAAATGTCGAATTGATTTTTCCGAACTACTACGGGTAGCCATTTTCTACATGGTTGATTTTCTTAAAATTAAAATCTTAGGTTTTATATACTTGGTTTTTGGTAATTTAAGGTAAGACTTGGCTTGATAGCCTATGACATGGTGGTCACTGATTTTAGTTGTGGAAACAACTTTTCCTATGCTGTCTGGCCCTCCTCATTGTCACAATGGTTGTAGACTTATGAGTTGGCCCACTTTCTCTTTTTTTTTTTTAAATCATGTTGGTTGCATCCTACCATTGTGGGGTGATTTGTGGTGACCGTGAGGCTTTGGAAATGAATAAAATCAAAGTCATTTTATTTTAATTTGGTTGGATAAGAATTATCTTACATTCAGAGTATCCACTCTGTTTGTTTACACTATTTAACATTTGCTATTATTGTTGTTGCAGATGATTATGATCGGTCTATCAATGAGGCAATTAAAGTGACCAAGTATATGCTAATACCCTTTTCCCCTGTTTTTATGTGTGTGTGTGTGTGTGGGGAGGGAGATGGGTCATTCATACTCATTCATTTGCTACCATGTACTCATGGCATATGTATCTGTTTCCTTAATTGTCAGGCGGAAACAGCCATCCCCAGAACCTATGCCCAGGAGAGAACCAGTAGCAAAACCTGAAGCTTTGACTAATGGTAACCATGGTCCTTCACATGCTGAACAACATCAGAATTTTGCCATGTCATCTCCAGAATCATTTGACTCTGATGATGATGATGAATATGATAATACTGACACTTTGGACCGAAGGTGTGTAATTTTTGTTTCTTCAAAATCTGTTCGGATGTCATTTATCTAAATTTTGACAAATAATTTCATTTTAACGACAGTGGTCGTCGAAGAAGGAAACCTAAGCGGTATTCAGAGAATGAGTTTGTTGAAGAAGTGTCTGATTATGAGGCAGACTTTGACAGTGATGATGATATTGTTGGAGAAGCTGTATATGATGAAGAATATCTCAAGAAACGCAAGCAGAGAAGGAAGCATTCTAGTAGCTCTGAAGGAGATGAAGAATATCAGGGCGATGATGATAATGTAGAAGATGAAGAAGAAGAAGAAGACGACGATGATGAAGATTCGATAAGCATGAGTGAGGATAGTGACAAACCCCGCAAAGTCAAACGATTGCCAGGCCGAACTAGGAGGCAAACTAAACTCAGGTCTGTGGGTGAGATGCAATCAAGTCCAAGACGCAGTAAGAGGGCAACTAGAAATCGTATAGATTACCGACAATATGAGATGTCGGATTCAGAAACTGAGTTTATCAAACCCAAGAAGTCTAACGCATCGGCTGATCACTCGGATCCCGGTGAGAATGAGAATGGGGAATACATGATGGAAAGTGAAGATTCAGATAGCAACGAAGATGAAGATCAGGAAATGAAAGTTGATGAGCCTGTTAGTGTTCCTTCCCCTGCAGTAGAAGAGAATGAACAAAACCAGCCTCCTGAAAAGTCAAGTAGTCCACCTGGTCACGAAGAAGTTGAGGGCACAGGAAAAAGACGTTTTCTTGATTTGAATGAGCTTGCCCCTAGCCCTGGTTTTGATGATGGTCCGAGTACAATAATGAAAGATGAAGACAATGACTACTGAAGCTTCTTCCTCTTCTGTATAAGTGAAGGGATTGTAGTTTTCTATCAGGGAAGCCTGTGTGTGTGATAATAGTGTTATAAATTTTGTTATAAGCCCCAGAGGAAGTTATTAGCAGGTCTCCTCCTATGGCATAATCTGAGCAGCCCTTGGTGCATGATTTACCACCAGAAACAGCATGCATGATAAGTTATGTAGATTAGGTAGTCATTTTTTTTTTTTTATTTAGCCCATCCAAAATGAATGAGAAATTGTTATGGGTTATTTATTTAGCCCATCCAATCGATGTACAATAACTGTTTAACAGGTACTGTAACTAAAGAGAAGTGGCTTTCAGATTATTAAACCCTGTATTAAGTTTTCTTTCATGAATTCTGATGCTGAATGATCAGCATGCATGAACACAACATGTGGGTCTCATAAATTTGATGGGACTTGTGTATTTTAACCAACCAAAAGAGAATGTGTTGTTAGCATTATTATTTTCTTAATACTTTGTTCAGTTTGAAAACTGCTCTTTTATAGTTATATGAAACTGACTGCTAAATGAATTGATTTGGTATTTTTTCAAAATGTATTACAAACTTACAAAAATAGCATTAGTGTGGGATTTTCTTTTTCCAAACTGGTATCATCCCTCCAATAGGTTTCTTCAAATAAAACTAAGGGTGCGGATAGAAAAAGAGTGTGGATAGCCCTTTTTGAATACTTTCTGTCTCAATGGGTGATTCATATATCTAACAATAGTTCATTTCAATCAACCAACTCTAAACGTCATTTTTAATTTTGACAGTTCTCAAGGTTTTATCTTTTTTACAAAAGCTCTCAAGCTTATTATTGAACACTGCCTATCCAAATGCATGGTTATGAAAAGACTATTTAACTAACTATTTGGATGTGCATGGTTAATGTGATTCATTTAAGCTGGAATTGTTCAGATAATATTAAAGTTCAATCTCTGATTAACACAGCATTTGATTATGTCATACTTATCTTTCAAGTGAATACCAAATGAGGTGGATACTTTTTCTTTGAAATAGAATGGTTAATAAAAATAAATATGAAAGTGAGTATGCAAAAAACACTTTTCTTAAACAAAATGTATGAATGTGTTAATCCACAAGTGCAACACTTACATACTATAAAGCCTAGAAAGAACTTTCTTTTATGTTCCCTGACTTTCTTAGCGTAATAAAGCATTTTATGTAACCACTTATGTTGTTATCAGAAGAAAAATAAAAATTAAGTTACTCATACAATTAGTTACCAATCAAGTTCAAAATTAGTCCCATAAGCAGTAGGAAATCAGATAATTCAGATCCTAAAACACATGATACTACTTACTATGATAACAATAGTCCCTCACATTTGCCACAATTTCCTCCACACAAAATCATGACAAATTTGCTATCTCTCAATTTGCTTAATTGCTTCATCACTTTCTTTCTCATCAACAAAGTTACCATTACCATTTTCTTTAATAGGAGTAATAATGTGTTCCGCTTCCTCATCTTGTTCCTTAATTGAACCTGTACTATTCTGTCTCTCAGCTTTTGCTTCCTCAAGTGCTTGAATCAAATTCAAAAGACACTTATCAGCATCATCCATTGGAGACTTAGGCATAAGACTCTCAGCTACATCAGCTGGTGTAATCTTGACTTCACCAATTAGCCTTTCAATAGTCTCAAACAACAAATGTTTCTCAACTCTCAAGTAATTATTAGCAAGTACTTTAAAACCATTAAAACTACAATAAGAAAGTTCAATATGTTTGTCCATTCTACCCCTTCTAATAAGTGCAGGATCCAGCTTCTCCACATAATTAGTTGTGAAAACAATTAACCTCTCACCTCCACAAGCTGACCATATACCATCTATAAAATTCAACAACCCTGAAAGTGTCACTTTGCTATTAACACCCCCACCACCAACACCAACACTTCCTTCTTCCTTCACCTCTTTCCTTCCAACATCAAAATTCACTTTTTCATTCTCATCATCAGACAAAAACTTACCACAATCACCCTTTTTCTTCCTTTGACCTGTAAGATCAAGTGAACAATCAATATCTTCAATAACAATTATTGACTTACTAGTTGTCTCAATCAAAAGCTTCCTCAACTCAGTATTATCCTTCACAGCAGTAAGCTCCAAATCATAAACATCATAACCCAACAAATTAGCCATTGCAGCAATCATTGTTGACTTACCAGTACCGGGAGGGCCAAAAAGTAAATAACCCCTTTTCCAAGCTTTCCCTATCCTACCATAAAAATCCTTACTTTTACTAAAAGTAACCAAATCTTCAATAATCTCCTTCTTTTTCAATGGCTCCATAGCCATTGTATCGAAAGTGGCAGGGTGTTCAAACACAATGTGACTCCACATAGTTTGTTTATAACTAGGCCATTTATAACCAGGACTATTTGTATACAACTTCCTCTGCCTATTCCTCAACCGAATCTCTTTCCCTTCTTTCATAACATGTTCCAAATATGAACCTGTTATTGTTTCTCTATACTTTTTGTGAAAAGTTAGTTTGTAGAATCTCCTCTCTTGTTCTGTATAAGGCATCATCATCATTGACCTTGTTGATGACGACATAACTTTGCTACAAACCCACCAAACTTTCACGCCGCGAAAATCGTCGGTTACTCTTTCGAATTCATCCATTGTTAAAACCAAGTTGCTGCTATCTTTTCCCATCTCAGCTTTGAGTCTTTTTGCACTCTTTGATGTGTTGGCACTGAGATAAGCTTCAACAGCACCATAAGCATCACTTCTTTTGAGTCTGTCACCTAAGAATTCATGGAACGAGATTCTAATGTAAGGGTAGAAATAGTCCATGATTCTATGACTGTTTTTTTCAAAGAAACGTGTGATTTGGTATGGACAGTATTGTCTTATGATAGCCCAAATGAACATTAAGCTTGCTAAGGTTGACCCCATTGTTGTCCACATTTCATTCATCTTAAGGGACATCATTGTTTTCTTTGGCTATGTTTGTGTTAAAATTAATGTATGAAAAAAGTAATGGGAAAGGAAAAAGAAGAAGAAGAAGAAGTGAGTGGAGATGACAAAGAAGAGAAAAGGGCCAATGTATATAAGCAAAATGAGTCAAATGACACTAACATATACTATAGTATATGGTATAATAATAACAGTTATATTTTTTATTAAAATGGGAAAATGACAAGTAAGGTAGAAATTTGGTTCCACTAAGCTTCTTTGATTTGGTGGGACTATATGTGGAGGGTGCTTCTTCAATAGCCTCTAAATTTTGTGCTCATTCGCTGTATGATGTGTCTTATTACACAACAAAGATTTTTTACATTCACAAAAATATATCAGAACCAGGTGCCTTTACATGTGCCTCTCTTTACCTATGCACAATTCAATTGACTCATGGACAGTGACGATCTAAAAATATTTTATATAGTGGATAAAGTAATTAATCATAAATTACAAATATATTTTTATTTTATTTTTTATAATAATATTTTACATATGTAATTTCAACTGTTAATTTTTGTGTATATTAAATATACGTCAGTTCAAACCTACAATAAGTTTCGTTTTAAAACAAACATGGACCCTTGTTTATAAAACTTTTTAGCATCATGACATTAAAGTAGTTTCATATTGTTTAAAAAATAAGATTAATAGTAGTTTATAAAAAATATTTACAGTTTTTTAACTAACTAAACGTTTTTTTTATAAAAGACAAAGTTATAAAAGTTGATACATAACTTAAAATAAAGAATACCTCGATTTCATGTCGGAATAAGACTCTTCTTATACGTCAATGTAGATGATGGAGTTCCCAATTGAACATAACACATAATGGGGTCCTTCTCATGCTCACATTAATTCACAATACTTAATTTCATGTTCTTCTGTCTACTTCTCATTGTCTCATACATGGCATGTCATTTTCCTCTCAAGACATAATATAATAACACAATGACAAGAATAATTAAAGTTGATCATAAAGTTACTCCACTAATGTTTTTCCAAATTTGATACCATGTTAGATGTTTGAACCTTATCCATTGTTTTGCAATTTTCCACTAACCAAAATTATAAAATTCAGTTGAAATCATGTTTAACTAGAGTCTAATTAAAATGTTTGACGGATTTCCCTTATTGTAAAATGACGCACAGAGCCATGAGATCATCAAATTAATTAATGTCTCCATATAGTTTAACTCTTGAGAATGTACATTGGTGGAGCTAAAATTTAATTTACCTGAAATATCCTAATAACGTTCCCTTCAATTATTTTTCTAACCATATTTTTTTGGCAAACTTTTTTCTAAACCATATCTATTGATAGTGTTTAGAGCACAAGTAGTCTAAAATGTTACATATATTATTAGTATATTAATAAACCTTCACGTTTTAATTGAGAAAAAAATAAATAAATAAGATATTAGGTCTCTCAAATTCACTAGATTTAGATAAGTTGAGTGTTTGCCAACTAGACATATATTGGATAATTGAACATTTCTAGTTGAATATATCTTGTTTGAACAATTTAAAATTCAAAGAATTTTTTCAACTAATCGATATCAAAATCATTCTTGTGACATTTTAATTTTCTCTATAAAAGTAATTGATTTTAAAATTTTCATAAGATTCCTTCCAAAGCTTATTAAATAAATTAATTTATGAATTAAAATATTTCAGCAAGTATTTTGAACTAGAATCCACATATAGTTTACATTAACCTTAGAGAAGCACATGTTTATTTTTCCAAAAGAAGAAAAAGGAATCAAAAGCATCGGTAAGAACCTGGCAGCAGAATATGAGGAAGTTGTTGAACTTATTATTTAAGCAATAGCAGAGCACAATGATGCCCATGTGATGCCTCTTCTTACCTTACACCAACTCATAAATATAATAAATTGCTTGTCTTTCATATTCAATCCTCTATATCATCCATAACAGGCCTCCATTTTATGTAACATCCAATTACTTATATCAATAAGTGTAACTTAAGTTTATTTATTAATTACATATTTTGGATTCATTGTTAGAAATATGATGTGCCACTGTAAATCAGTGTTATGATTTTACTAATTGTTAACTAAGATATTTTATTTTATAAAAAAAAAAAAAATAGATGAATTGAGTAGTTAGGATTAGAATTGACTTCAAAGTTTAAAGAATGATAACATTTATATTTATAAATCATTTATTAGAGAGATTTTCGTATTAATTGTCAAAATTAAATTTACGATTTCTACAAATGTGTGTTAACTCCTTGTCAACTAAATCAATATTTATCGACGATTAATCAAAATATTTAAGTCACGACACTTAGATATATAGAGCCTATTTATTCATAGAACGACAGTTAATAATATATATATTATAAATTTTTAATTAAAAAAAAAACCTTGAATAATTGGATTCATAATCTCTAAGATCAAAGTGATATTTTAGATAACAAAATTAAACTATCACACTACACCAATGAAATAATGACGAATATATTTATGGAACAAGGAAAATATTGTTGACAAGGACACTTCCCAAAAATGCTATTTAAATTTTAATCAAAACGTTTTCTTTTCCTCTAAAACACATATTAGACATATTAAAAATAAATGTCCCTCTCAAAAATAATTTTCATTTGCTTTCAATCCGTAACGGCAACTATATATGGTGGTACATACAGCTTTATGCAATTTTCATGAGCTGTTACAAGACTTTATAAGAACTCAAAAAAATTGACAAAACTAGAGTCATTGTCACCCATGTGGCAAACTCGTCCTTAAACAATAGTACCTAACAAAAAGACACTAGTTCCACTGTTGTTAGAACAACATTGTCACAAAACCTCTCAAATTTTTTATTTTCTTCCTATATATTCTTTAAAACAAATGAATATAAAGCTTGCCTTATAGGATAAATACGAAAATGATTGTAAAGAAAGTCAATAAGCAAGAAAGTTCTATTGTACTTTTTGTGCATTATTTTAGCTTTCTTGAAAACAATTGATTCTCACAAAGCTGTAGTTGGATCCATGATTCGATATCAACTTTTGTAAAATTGTAATTTAGAATAATTTAATCCATTGTTTTTATTTTCATATTTTGCAGAGTTGTGAACTTAGGTGCATGCGGCAACATGACAAAAATTTGTGTTGCAAGGGGTCCTACATATAATTTTACATAGATGTTTATAAAACTTTGTTGGTAATTAATGTGTATATACTATTTTGTACATACCTATATTAAATTATGTCCTTAATGATAAGTATTTATTTGAGAAAAAAATGTATCCCTAATTATAAGCTATCTTCTAACATATCTATATTAATTATTAATTTATCTTAAAAGATGAAAAAGATAAGTTGAATATATTTATATATAAAAAAAATATTTTAATAATTATACATAAAATAGAACCATTAAATTCATTTGTTATTTTTTTAATAAGAGTGACAAAAAAAAACAAAAAAAAATATATAAACAGATACATAAAGAGTATTATTTATGTATAAATATATTTAGCATTGGTTTGTGACTTTTAAAACAAATGGTAAACTTTATTTTGATTCCTGTGTAAGGTGTTTTTATTTTGCAATATGAGTTAGCAAAAAAAAATTCAAATTAAAGAGTGATTTTCATCAAAACATATTTTAGTTTAGTTTTTGAAGTTAAGTTAACAACTAACTTGACGGACGATTTTATGACAAATGATATATCATTATGTCAATAAACACTAAAGTGACAATAATACCAACAATAACAACAAAAAATCTAAAAAATCAATATTTCTTTTTCTTCATCTTTATCCATAAACCTAACATTTCTTCTTATTTAAATTTCTTCACCTTCTTCCCTCATTTATTCTTCATCCGAATCTTAAATCTAACATTTCTTCTTTCCTCAATTTCTTCTTCGTATTCTTCCATTGTTTATTCTCCTAAAAAAATTCACACTTATATACTTTTTACCAACAGATAAAGGGTCTTTATTCCTTACAAGACTTGATGATTGGAATAAATATAAATCTATCAAAGTACACCTAAAATGCTACCAAAACCGTCACTAATATTTATAATGATTTCCACCTTTCAGAGAAATACATAAACGAAAGCATACTCGTAAGATCCTGAATCCCAACAAATGCATTGTGATTGATCACTCTATTGATGTCCAAGTACATGATACAAATGCTCAAAAATCACCAAATAGTGCAAGCAATTGAGCATCAATTTCTTTCAAGATCCAACTTAACTCCAAAAACTTAAATTAAATATTAATTTGAATTTTTAACTTAATCATAACTAAAATGATAACATTAAACATATTAAGTGACCAAAATATATGCAAAAAATGAACCTTATTTAAAACATTTGATTGGTATGCCATTGTGACTGTAATTGGTAGCAACGAATAGGCTAGCTTAATTAAAAAAGAAAAAGAAAACTTATACGTCACTAGCTATGAGCTAAGTGAAATTGATTGGATGCTAATATGGTGGTTTCTTATTCTATAAGCACCTTTGAACTTATTTGGCTCACACACCCTCACGAAATTCTATTATACATGACATGCAACAAACAAATATGATTGAGAATCACACTCAACTCTAACAATTATCTTGTCATTTTTCTTCTATTATCAAAAACAAAAACAAAAATAATCTTACCCTGTCATTCCATGATATTCAATGATATTCAAGGTAGGAGAAATATCGTTATCGCACTATCCTTATAAAGATATTTATGAAAAGAAAAATCTCCAGTGTCATTTCTTTCTCCATGTTTTTTGGATATATATGTTATTACGAATATGTGAATTGAGATCAAAAAGGATAAACTATAGCTTCAGAGAAAACTCACGAGGAGTCATGTTTGATAAAATATTGTAATTCTAATATAGTAAAACACAAAATTTGATATAAAAATAAAATAGATAAATTTTATTTTTTATAAAATGTCATAGTATTATATGTGTTTTATTTTATATTTAAATAACATTATTCATAGTTTTATATACATAGCAACTAACTATCAAACTCAATATTACTCTAACGAATTAACTAATTTCTAACTAACCAACAAACACTAACGGAATAATATTCCTTAACATTTGCTGTACAAAAATACTTTCATGAAAATTTCAGGTGATAAAAACTAAAAGCATAAATTTAAGATTTGAAAATCTGAAAATTGTAAATAATGGTTAGACTTTTTATAATGACTACTAATATCTACTTATAAATCTTATGATAGATTACCTTTTTAAGTGATCTATTGTAAACTATTTAAAAGTCATTTAAAATTTTTACTATGATCATTGATTATTAATAAATTAGTTGATATTGTAATATATATATATATATATGATCAATGCAAATGGATTACATATTCAATTAAAAGCCACATCATAGTATATCATCATAAAAATTTAAATATAAATTATTTTGATTAGTATTTTAAGATTTCAACACTGTATTCGCTAGTTTGTACCATATGGGGGGATCAATACAGCGGAGGCTTACAATTTTAGTCAAGTTAATACCTTTCATACTTAATAAAAATATTCTTTCATAGTTTTATTCTTAAGAGAGAGTGTGGAAAAAAGTTATCATGAAAGTGGAAATAGATTTATGTGTAGTCGCTGATAAACTTAGTGAAACGTCTCTTGTTTGTTACAAGTGTCTTATGAACAGAATTCTCATTCTTGTATTTCACAAAAAAATTATTCCTATAAATAAATTTTGAGTACTTAAACAAAAGTCGTGATGCCAAAAACAACTGAAGTTTTAATTTTCTGTAATATATGAGATTTTAAATAAATAAAAACCATACGCTCCGAAAAATTTAAATTTTAAGATGAATTTGGAATTAAAAATAAAATTCAAATATTTCAAAACATTAAAAAAATATGAATTTTCTTACCTTACATGTAAGTTTTGGAAACTCAAAATTCAGTTTTTGAAATTTTAACCCTAGAAAATAAATTTTTGAGAAATTGTAGACGTAAAATACTACTATGTGTGAAATCAAAAAACAAATAAAACAAACTTTTAAGCAAACACAAGCCTCATAAGAAACCCAATAACAAATTCAAATCAAAATCAAAGCCAAACCACCTCTAATCGATAGAGTCCATAAATATACTTTCAGGTGAAAAAACTGTGCTTTTGTTTGAAAATGTACTTTAGAACGGCATAAAAACCGAGCTTTTCTGGATAAATACTTTGAGAGTGACTTTAGAGACTAGGATAAGTTAAACAAGAAGTGTGAAACTTGAAAATTAGGAGTTAAAAACGCAAACCAATACCCAAGCTCACTATTGTTAGTACCCTAATAGTTTTTTGACCTTGTTTGTATGAGGGTGTATCTCTCCTAACCTAAATTTAAAAAAAAGTGTTTTATATCATTTCTCTTAGCAATATGTTCGCAGCTTCCCACTTCCCAAAACAAATGACCACCTATAAAGGAAAAGATGAAATAACCAGGTATATCAATTAAGCAATGAAAATTTCTAATCAAAAGAATATATAAATAATGGAATTTAAAAGGCCATTTTTACAGGGGCTAAGGTTTCTATCTGAGCTCCGCTGTATATACAACTGTCGAAGCTAAGCTATGGCTGCAAAACTTGTTTCCGTTGTTCCTCTCTATGAATTCAAAGATGGAGCCTAATACCACTTTGTCATCTCATGTTGCAGCATTGAGGATGTGTCTGCCGCTGCAATTTATCCCAGAGGCACATCATCTGCCTTGGAGATTGATAATGGGCTGTGTAATAGCCTTCTATACAACCAAATTGGCAGAACTTTAAGCTATGCGAATAGTGTACTGCTTTTGTGCTGTTAAATTGTTCTACCCACATTCCCATACTCACATCTTCCATTTTAAACAACTGCATTCAAAAAGAGAGAGAAAAAAAATTTAGCCACAGTGGTCGCTGTATGCACGGCACGGAGATATTTGATCAAATAACAAAACAACCGGGAAAATATGCGGTGATATTTTATACTAACCCTTAATTTATGCTTCTCAAATTCAGAAACAATGTACTCTGCAATATCATACGACAGAATATACCCCGGTCCGTTAGCATATGGTGGGTAATCCTCTTCTGGCCACTCCTGAAAACATACGGCAACCAATTAAAATCAATATTCCCAAACCCAAAAATTATTGTCAGCGTTAAGTTAGATGTGACAAGACAACGGTTAGTCATAAACGAAAAAAAAAACATTGTAACAGGTTCTGATTACCTCGTATGTCACAGCCCATTTACCATGGCGCAAGGGTTTGTGGTGATAATTCATATTCCCAATATAAAAGTGCTTAGAATCCGGAACATTCCTAACTTCGTTTATAACAGCATCTACTTTCACAAATGTATCATCATCACCCTTCATGATATACTCCGCGGACACTGTATTAACCTGTGAACAATATGGCGCGTCTTATCTATCCTCTTGAAATTGTTCCTTTTTCAAATTGAAAGAATTTTAAACAATCAGCAACTTACCCCATATTCACATATAGCAACCGTTTTCAACACAACAAGGTCATAGTTATCCATGTAAGGCACTATAACAATATCACCAAAAAATTCTGCTTCCTTCTTCAACTCTTCATTAATATCTACTCTCTGGTGCTGTAGAAATATGGAAATGTTAAGAACTCCGTGAGAAAAGAAATAACCATGAAACCAAAAAGATTAGCATCTTGTTAGCATTACCAGTGCAACAAAGAAACGAGCCACCACTTCTGAAGATTTGATAAGGCTATGCTGCATCCACGACTTTCTCACAGCCATCCTCTCAGCAAAATGGTTTCCAGCTGAGAGGATGCCGATGAACAATTCCACACCAGAGTCAGGTAGTGCTGGGGCACGCCATCTGGTTGAAAAATCAAGATGCTGCTGTGGAGAAATACTAGGATGCGTCGAAGGCAAGGAGGCGGCAAATATAGAATGGACATCAATATCTCCAGTTAGAGTGAGTCCAGTGGCATCCTCAAGAGTAAACCCCTGCTCAAATAAATAAAAAATGGAAAATCAAGAAATTATACAAATCCCATCTCTGAGGTACGCAAGTTGAATAACATTACTCACAGTGCGATAAGGAAAAGAGGCGACATGCCTCCCATCAACATTAAAATGATAGCCCTCCAAACCAGCACTAAGAGTAAGAACAAATAGCTTGTCCTCAGAAAATGGGAATGGCCAGTCGACCGTTACTTTTCTTGTACGACCTATGAGTCTCTTCAACCACCATTCTGATTTAGACTGTTCTGCTTGCCTATCATCTCCCCCAATCCACTTCTCACACTTCACCTGCCCATCAACTGTTTCAAACACAAGTAATACCTCGACTTAGAGCCATCACAATTACAATGAATGAATATAGACACTACATAAAAAATGAACTACACTATGGCAAAATTTCATAACTAGACAGTTATCTATGCCATATGCCACACTGTTACCACACTGTAACAGTAGCACCATTTCATCTATTTACTACATCAATGATTCAAATACAAAATCAAAGCATTTTTATACAGCATATAAAGTCTGCATTTGAATGAACACTCTCAACATCGAAGCAAACCCTCACTTCACAAAATTGATTTGATTGTAACTGACTTTAAAATGAAACATGTTTAAATGTTTTTTACTCTAAATAGAAAATTTCATAGTCCAAATCATAATGTAAAATCTTCAAGTCAAAACTAGTATTCGTAATCAACATGTACTACATATTAACCAAACATCTATACGTTCCTATCAATCTATCCAATCAGCATAAAATTGATCACATACATAGTAACCAACATGTACATTTCACTTAAACAGTAACCAAACATCTATATTTCACAATCAATTAATTCATCATAAAATTGACCACAAGTAAATTATCATTTTGGGTCCTAAATTTGGAAGTGTGTGGTAATTTGAGACTTCAAATTTACAAAATATCAAATTGTTCACTCAAATTATTTAAAGTCAGTCAAAACGTTCTCTCCATCAACTATTTTAGGAAGCTTTTAGTCTGCGAGTTATAAAATTCAAGGAGCATAGTTTTGACTGACTTTAAACAATATGATATGTCGTAAATTAGCATATACTCAATTGAATACAAACATGCATAAAATATAAAAATACAGTATTTATTTATTTATTACCGGAATCTTGATCAGCCTTAGATTTCCAACCATCACAACGCAAAGCAGAACCCCATTGCATCCTATAACAAGTATTAAGCTCAATTACAGGTTTACCACTCCAATCACCTCTCAACCTAGGATTGAAATGCAATATCCTAGGTGGTTCCTCCTCACTTTCAAGACTCTTCAAACCCTGCAACTCCATCACAAAATGACACTTTTTCCCTTTCCCTAACGGTTTCCCAACCACCGTTATATGAGACCCTAACGTCAACCCACAAGGTATCACCATCAAACTCTTATTCCTAAGAAAATCCGACCCGGTAACCCAAACCGATTGAGGACAAAACCCGGATTTATTATCGGGTTTGGAAACGACGACGCTTTGAATTGGCGTGTTGGCGTTTTGAAGCTCGTTCCAAACGCTGCTCCCAATTCTATACGCTGATTTGTAAAGTTCGGAATCGAATGCGGCGTCGTTTAGGATTAAACCGGAGAGGATTAAATTAGTATTATTATTGCTACTGCGGCGAGTGAGTTGGTGAGTCTGACTGGGTTGGAGTCGTTCTTGTTGTTCAAGCGCGTGTCTTTGGGAGCGCGTGACGGCATTTCTGAAAACGAAGGGGATTTCGAGAGTGAATAAAAGAAGGTAGAAAAGAGCGATGATGATGAGAATATGAAAGGATCGTTGTCTACAGAAGGAGAAGAAGGTGTCTACCTTCCCCGTTCTGCTTCTCTTCATCGCTCTCAATTTGGAATTCTCAACTTTCACAAGTCACCACCGAGACTTAATCAAAGGTTTTTGAGGCGGTGTTGTTAGCAATTTTCTGTGGGTGGTGAGGTTAAAAAAGCAAATCGGTTTTAGTAATGTGTGTCAACTATTGGAGTTCGGAGAATTAAGAAATAATTGGGAGAATATTTATTTAAGAAAGAACAGGGAGAATATTGATTTTTCAAATTTTGAAATGGAGAATTTTTAATTATTTTTTATATTTAATTTATACAACGGTGAATCACAAATGTTTAAACTGATGTTTATATTAAAAAATATGTTTGACATAACTATCGTTAAATTAATAGATATAAATAGTTTTGATGGTTTTAGTATAAAATATTTAAGAGTATATATAAATTAAACCATTTTTTTCAAAAATTCTTAGAAAAGTGGATATTATAATTCTAAAATAAAATATATTTTATAGTACGAGAATGTTCAAACTTTTTTATAACAATGGGAAGGGGGAATTGGGTATACATAATTCATGCTTGAAAAGTTTGGCTAACAGTTAAGGAAATTAATACTATGGTAAATTGAAAATATTTATATTTGAATATACAATAAATATATATAAGTCAATATTATTAATTTATTGTCTTTTACTTTGTGTTTTTTATTACGGACAAAGCATTAATGATATTACAAAGTGAAAAATATGAAATAGGATATATCGATTTATGTATAATCAAATAAAATTAATTTACATCTTTAAAAAAAGAAGTTAATATTATTTAAGATTTTAAAATAATATTAAAAATAATTATATT
>JBBPBS010000007.1:6954296-6964861 GCA_037974835.1 Cicer judaicum | reverse complement strand
GAAAGATAAGATCATGATAAATAAATAAATAGTTAAGGTATATTATCTTTGTCTTTTTGTATAAAATCATGTTGACTAAATTACATCAATTAAAAAAGTTGCTATTTATTTTATTAATTTATCTTTAAATGTAAAGAGTTAGTTTATGGTTTTTATCACAGTATGTATTATATATTGTAGAAAAATATGTAAAATAAATATTTTCTCTTTTTTTGAACTTTAATTTTGTTAGACTTGTACACATATTAAGAAATAATAAATTTCTATTGATTTAGTTTTTTTTACCTTTTATTTATTAAGTTGAAAAAAAAATCATTTAATGCATGTTTTTTGGATTTTCAACAGTATAAAATAATTATAAAAAAAATATTAATTATATCTTGAATTTTTAAAAGAACCAAAATATTGGAACAAAATAGAAAAACATACAGGACCAAAGATCCAGGATAAAGGTATGAATGGCAAATTAATAAATAAATCATTAATACAGTTGGAAAAGTGAAATAAGTCTTATAAGAAGGATACTAAAACCCTCTAATTTTAAAAATGCATTTAATTCACATGAGTTCACTAAAAAAATTGCACATAACATTTGTTTTTATCACACTTACAGGTGTATTTATCATTTACCAATAAGACATTAAAATACACAATTCAGTTGTATTACTAAAAACATAATCATACTATTCAAAATTACAAATACTAGTTGGATAGTCGTAAAGTAAAAACTATAATCATATTATATAATAAATAAAAAAAATAGTTGTAAGTGTGGTAAAAATAAACATTTGATGCAAATTTTTTTAATGAATGTAAAAGAGGTGAGTGTTCTTTTAAAATTAGAGTGAGGGTAGGTGTCACTCAAAGGAGAATAATACAATTTCCTCTTAAATATAATATAATATAATTAGTTTATTAACAATACGAGAAGTATAACATAATACTTAAATAGCTAAGTTATACTATCTCTATCCCTACATATAATACTTTATTGATTAATACATTGAAATAAGGTAAGGGGTGAAATAACTTTTGATTTCATGAGTATATTATAATGTGAGTTTAACATAAATAAGCTATTTTCCAACCATTTATTTGGGGTTTGTTACGTACATTATAGCCATATTTAGTAACAATTGAATTAATATGACTAATTATGGTATGTAGAATTAAAATATAAATTAAAAACTTTTATTAGGTTGTTATCTGATTTAAATTTTGCAACTGTGTGGTATGTGTGAAAAAAGTTTAAATTTTATTTTTCATGTGTTGAGAGTCTTTTTTTTTTTATATATGTGATAAAATTTGAATTTATGTGTGGCATATATGAATGTTTTAATTTCTATATGTGTATGATGAAAGTTTAAATTTTTATGATGTAACATATTAAAGTTTTTATTTTTATGATATTTTTATAAATATATGATTTATTGATATGTGTGATAGAAATTTTTATCTTTGTGATAGTTGTTTATGACTATATGATCTTCGTGATATGTGGGGTGGAAACTTTGATTTTTATGATGATTGTTTATGAATATTTGATTTTCATGATAAGCACATGTGATGTATGATCTTAGTGATATTAATTTAATAAAGTGATAATTTTGTATAAGTTAGTTTTGGATCATTTGACTTTTATCTTAGTGGGTTGCATGAGAATGTTTGATTTTGATAATACATCATCATGTCATGGCATATGTATCTTAGTGGGTTGTGTGATAACATTTTATTTTGATAATGTATCGTCATATCATGGCATATACATATTCATGGAAGTTGTCTCTATGACAACTTTATTTTTTCCACTAGTATGAGTGATTTTATGTGTGGAAGTTGCATTAGTGACAAATATTATATCTGGATCATATGGTTATCAGGAACATACATAGCATTACACTATCTTGTAATTGTTTTGTTTTGGTTAATGTGTATCTAATGTGATAATAATTCTCTTAGATGATTTAATGTTATAATGAGTTATTGATTTTTCTTAAATGATTTTGACTCTATAATACGATTATTTCCTTAAATGTTTTAAAATATTATGATGCGGTTGTGTGTTGATTATTTGTATGTTATTCTTACTTATATTATATTATCAATATGATTTTAAAACTCACATAATTCGTTGTTTGTATTTGACAGATTTGGTCATGCGTTTGCGAAATCGGAGTTATCACATATTAATGAGTTATGGAGTACAAGTTTGGAAGAAGCTTTGTGTTCTTAAGTTATATTGAGAATGAGAGTTATAAGTGATATTTTAATTATTCAATTAGAAATGACTTTTTGTATGAAAATCATACAATTACTACTAAGTGTTTAGAATTAAATTAAAAAATTATAGTTGAATCAAGTTTATTGATATTGCAATTTTCTTTTTTTATAGGAGTAAAAAGACTAAAGTATTCAATTTGTATTTTGAGAAATGTGATATTCTAATAACTCATAAATGTTCATTTTCTTTTGAATGAGTTTTTATTTATCTAGGACGAATTTTATTAACAATATGATATAAATTATTATGTATATTATTTTGGAGTTTAAAGTTTATTAATTATTCAAATAAATGGTAGTTTAGGTATTCTTATTTAAATAATTAAAAAAATATTATAATTTTTTTAAATAATAAGTATTTTAAATAATGTTTTAGATAACAAAAATTGAGGCGTTAAAAAAGGATAACGAAAACTCGAAAGAAAAATTTACATTTAGAAACACATATATAATAATATAAAAAAATAAAATCAATCTTTATTATCTCTAATAAAATAAAATAAAAATATTTGATAGATGATATTTATTTAAAATTTAAATACTACTTTTTTTTATATTTTATTTTGTTGTAGTATTGTAAAACGACATATAAAACAGGACAATACTTTTTTATGTTACAATGACTTGTATTATGGATTGAGGAAATACTTGATAAAAATACTATTTTTGCTTTTTTATTTATATTTTTTTGACATGTATAACACGATAAAACAAATTAAGCCACTCATTGTATGAAGTAGGGAATAATATTTTCTAACTTTATTTCAAGCTCACTTTTCATTATTTGGGTTGAAAACACTTTAATTTATATTGATAGTCACAATTACAATAAATAAGGTCAAAGTTTTACAAATAAAAAATAAAAAGGTCAGTTATTTACTTCTTTACGAAAGAGGTTAAATATTTCTTCCTCTTAATTATTTAAATTTAAAAAGAAATAATTATTATAAAAATTGTCTAAAAAAATCAATATTTTTGTATGTATTTTTTAATCCTTAGACCATTTTGATTTTAGTGAGTCTTTTGAGAATTAAATCACCTAATTTTTTTGTTCACGTATATAGGGTTTGTATAAAAAATGTAAATTGTGGACAATTTTTTGTGGGTATAACTAGTGTAATTATTTGCACAATTAAAAAATAATATATATATATATATATATATATAAATAAATAGATAGGAGAATAAACATATTAATTATTACGTGTATTTTGTAATTTTACAATATTTGATTGTATAAACTTTTTATAATTTTTTAATGAATATTCATATTTACACATTTATAAATATCCATTAATATTTAGTTGATAAATTGTGTATATTTTATTATATTAATTTTTACATTTAAATTACTTTTATTTATTTAAAATAGTGGTGTATCTAGGATTTTAGTTAGGGGTGCATACTACTTGACTTCGAAATAATCATAACCTTTGCTTTTAGCCCTTTTTAAAAAGTAAGATTTTGCATTTAAATTTTAAAATAACCTTTGCTTTTAGCCTTTTTTAAAATGTAAGTTTTTGTGTTTAAATTTTGAATATGTCATTTTTCACATATGCGGTTTTTTTAAATATGTCGTTTGTGGTTCTTTGACAAACATCAAACGGTTGTTAAAATTAAATTTCATATAAAACTTTATAAGTATTTGAGTGATAAAAATATATAAACATATATTTAACTCCAAAGTTTTAGTATATATAAATATATATTTATATATATATATATATATATATATGAGAAAATAGAGACATACATTATATATTATTTTACATGGTTTTGTGTATTAAAATTGTTGAATAACCAATAGCTTATTTATTCCTTAATACATCATTTTCAATACAACTCAAGTCATTATATGTGAAAGCAAAATAGACAACAAATGTGTTTGTATTTTTATTTTTTTTTATACAATGGAAGCCCAAAGGCTCAAAAGAAAAGGAAAGCTAGATAAATAATTTGACATTAGTCTTTGATGCAAGTTTCAAAAATATACTTGAAAAAAAGTTTATGAAGATTGTTAGGAAAATTTTTCACAATAGTATTATTAAAATAATCTAAAGATAGATTGAGGTTAGCAATAATTACATCTATTTTTTTCTTTAAATATAAATGACTTGAATATTTTAACTAATAGATAAAAATTTGTTAATTTGATGCATTAAGTAGAGAAAAAATTAATTTAAAATACAGTTTCTAGCGATCATATCGATTAAGGTTTTGGAGTCACTAAGTGAGTGATTATCTTGCTCCTTTTTGTATCCAAGGCAAGACATCCAAGTGTCACATGCCCCATTCTTCCTAGTGTACCTTTTGAGCTATCTCATATCAACATTGCAAAAATAACCTCACAATATAAATTTTGCCCATTCTACTTGCAAGTGTCATCGCGTCCCTTTACGATGAGACACATGATTGAATAATCTCAAGAGTGCAATCATCAATATTTTTTGTAAAATTTAAATTTTTATCTATTTAATTTAATATTTTATTGAATTCAACATTTATTTAATTTTGCATTTATTCAGTTTTTAAATTTTTATGTTAAAAGTGAGAAAACTTCAGAGAGATTGAAATTAACCTTAAGATCAAAAATAAAAATAAATGAAAACTAAAAAAAGGGTAGGAATTCTTAAAAAAGAAAGATAAAAAAATTGAATATGTTTATAATTTAAAAAATATGTAATAAAAAGTATTTAATATCCAAGGTGGAAACAAGCAGAGAGTTTCCATCTAAAAAGTATCTTATTACATCATATGATTGATATCCATGACTTTTTGACGATCAAATTGGGCCGTGTAATAAGTTTCAACAATATCCATGGGTTGGAAACATCCCAAAAGTTTCCAAAGATGAACTAACCTATACCTTATTATCGTATAGTAACTCAAGCTTTTGCCTAGCAATTTCACCAATAAAAGACAATAAGACATCAACCCCAAGATTCGAGTAAATAAGACATCAACATGCAATATAGGTTTTTGTTCTGAATCAGGCTAAAATTATAAGGTGAGTTATATTGGCCTCATTCTAATCTAAGAAGCGTCAAGTTCATCGTCACTCCCCGAGAAACATGTACATAAATGTATGTTCTCTTTTAAAAGCAAAACAATAATCAATTATCGTACACCGTCATCTTAAAATATTTTCAACCGTCGTTAAAATTTATAAACAAATTAATTTTAAATAATTTACCTACTCATTAATTAACTTTACAAGATTCAGCACATCCATTATCAATTTTATCTTCCATATCCATATCCTTAAATGACATTTTGTTGTTGCTAATATGTTTAGAATAAATTTGAGATATTTTTCCTGTAGTTTTTTGTTGTCTCCATAGGACTCTTTAGAAACAGAGAATGTGAACCCTCCATCGTATAATTAAAAATACACCTTCTAAAATGAGAATATAAAAGAAAGAACTCTTGCTAATTAAATTTTATTTCTAAAAATAAATAATAATTCGGAGTAACTTTTATCAACTTGTATCAAATATAAAAAAGTCAAAATTTTAAGTCACTTCCCAAAAAATATGTGATTATTTTTGACATAAACATACCCTCAACTACAATTTTCCTTAAGAATAGAAAAAGTGTGTATAAGAACATAATAATAGAGTAATTTGAAACAATTTTTATATATAAGAATTTGGTTATATATACAAAAAATAATACATTTTTTAATTATTTTAAAATTATATATTATTTAATTATTATTTTCTTTTTTTATTTGTGTGTCTTAATTTTTGTGATTATATAAAAACTATTTAATAATTTGATATTTATGTAAAAAAAACAGTAAATATATATATCAAGGTTTTTCTTTGAGAAAATTAAATTATTTATTTCAGTAAATAAAACTTATTTAAAAAAAATGAGACATTCGAAAAAGAATGATGATAATGGCAACCTTTTCCGGTTTGGGAGAGCTTCAACAACAAACAGCGTCTAGAATGAATTAATGAGTCCGTCGACCACGTGTGTGCCATGAGACCAGAATCTAGAAACACGATATGAACATGTTCAATGGTTTCTTTATCTCACTTTCATCCCACCAAACTACAAAACTGAACAGTAATCATATGCAGCAAACATACAAATTATAATCACAAGATTCACTGGACCATAAAAATAACACTCTTACTTTGCTATGGTTCGTTTACTGTTCATGATTTTACAAATGTTATATGAATCAAGATTCTCTCTTTTTTTACTTTTTCATTTTTACTCTCCATTATTATTAGTTGAGGTGTTTTACGACGTATAAATATATTTGAATTTCATGTCATATCAATATATTTTATGATAAAAAAAATCGAAAAGATCCTAACTCAAGTTAGACTATGTAATCTTTACAAAACAAAGGGTGATTCATTGAAACTTTGTTAATTTTGTAAAATCAGAAACACACTTAAATTCAATTTAGTAATATTAGTTGATAGTTTATAATTTATTGATAATTTACGGTGGATAACTCTAAATTAATCAAAATGTTTAATAAAATTAACTGTTAAATTAACTTAAAATTATATTTTTAATTATGAATAAATTTTATTAATTAATACTTAAAATATCTTAAAAATAGTAATTTAAATTTTATCGATCTTATATATATATATATTATTTATCTATTTTATTTATTTTAAATTAAAATTATCTAAACTTATTTTAAATTTAAAATAAATAAATTATTTTTTAATCTGATATATATATTTTTACTTATTTAACTAGTTTATTTATTTAGATTATAAAAAAGAAAAAAAATAGTTACAATATTAAAAATAAAATTAAAAGAAAAAATAATAAAATATAAATTGATAAGTCATTTGAATTAGCTTATCAGAAAATACTATAAATTTATGAATAATTACATCAAATAGATATTGTACCAGTAAACTGTAAGTTCGTTTTTTAACTTTATCAAACGTTAATATAATTAAATTTATTTTGAATTATCTTTTATTTAAAATGAATCTTACCTAACTAATTCATTTAAAGCTAATTTCTTTAAATGAAAAATCAAAAGAGAAATGTAGATACAATATTAAATGCACACTCTCCTTCTTACTAAAAAAATGAACCATGTTTTAGCCTAGGGAAGTTTAAAAACTTGAAACCAAGTAAAATCATTTGTACCTCTAACAAACCTAACCTAACCTATCTCGATGCATCTTCCTTTCTCTATTTCCATTCCCACACACGTAACTAATAGCTAGTCAACGGTCAACATTTCCTTGTTCATGTCACCATGTCCCTCCCTCCCATCCCACACACACTCTCCTTGGCGCGTGACAAAATCAAACAACACTCAACTTGTGAATGAATTGAATAATCTAATCTCACCTCACAACAAGTCCCTATCCAACACACAGTACTATCAACCAAACTAACCCTCCCCTTCTCCCCTTGTTAATGTTATTTCCTCAAAGCCTAGAAAAGTAAACCTATCCCAACACACACTTTCTATTCTTATACTACTACCCTATTCTTTCACCTATCTCTCTCTCCCACAACAAAACAAAACCAAAACATTAAAAATAAAATAAAAATAACAATACTCTTTTTATTTCAACCTTCTCCAACATGCCACTCCGTTCTTCCCGGCGGAGGAACACGGCACCACCGGAACCAAATCCACCGTCTGCTCCGGCGAAGCACCCAAAACCCACCACCACTAAAAATAGTATCTTTTCACCTTCCCCTTCTCAACAAGATTTGATTCAAGCTACAAAGTCCTCTTCTTTTTTAGTTAAACCCTTCTCGAGCCTCAACTTGGGTAGCAGAAAAACTCGTACACCTCAAAAACATTCTCAAACTAAACATGTTGTTGACACACGTTTGCAACCCAAATCCATGACAACCTCTGCAATTCTTGATGATTCCTCAAAACACAACAAAGTATCAACACCCAAGTTTGAAAAAGATAGTATTTTTTTAACTTCTAAGAGAACCCAAAAAGAGAAACCTCAAAAACCTGGTTCAGAATTGGAAAGGTGGAAACTTCAGAGCTTATTGAAGAATGAGAAGAAGGATTCTTATAAAGGGTCGGTGGTTGAAGAAGTAAAGATTGAAAAATCAAGGAAACAAGTTGTGGAAGAAGGTGGTGATGTTAAGGAGAGAATTTCTGTTTCTTCTGTGGTGGGTCAAAGTGGGAGTAGAAGAAAATCTTTATGTGGGTCAATGGTTGATTTAGGAGATTTCTTTGCAATTAATGGGGCGAAAATGGTTTCAGCTGATATGCCACCGTTTATGCAGATCCATGCTGTTGATTGTGCTAGAAAGGCTTTTGATAGTATGGAGAAATTCACTTCCAAAACCCTTGCATTATCCCTCAAGAAGGTACTTCAATTCATAACAATATTACTCATTATGTTCATTGTTCAATTCATTTTGTTTTTGGTGTATGTTGTAGTGAAAATTGCTTCTTGAATGAGTTAATTTTGCAAAATTGTATTTGGTTTTGCAGAGTCAAAATTAATTTGAAATGACTTGATTTTAGTTAAAAGTGATTTTAAATGACTTGATTTTAGTTAAAAGTGATTTTAAATGACTTGATTTCAGTTAAAAGTGAGTTGAATTTTAAATAATTTATGGTTGAATATATTAGTTTAAAATTGCGTTCAACAATAAATTTTGAACTCGAAATTTATAAATTCTAGCTTCAATTAAGAATTAATTCTACTCAACGACATTCAAACATGTTAAAATCAATTTTGAACTCAAATTTTATTAATTCTAGCTTCAATTAAGAATTAATTCTACTCAACGACATTCAAAAATGTCAAAATCAATTTTACATATTTTTACGAACATGTGAATCAAAGTGAGTTTAGATGTAAAATGATTTATGCATTCACCAAATGACTTGAATAGTAAATTTAAGTCTAAGAAAGTATAATTCATAACATTATTTACTCATTATTATGTTCATTGTTTAATTGATTTTTGTTTTTGTTGATTGATTATGTTTTGTGAAAATTATTTATCTTAAATAAATTAGTTTTTTTTAAATTGATTTTAATTTAAAGTGAATTTGTGATAAAATGATTTATGTGTTTCCTGCAATTAACACATTCATGCTAAAATGAGTTTATCAATAAATTTGAGGCCAATTCAAAAAAATGCAGCTTGGAGATATAATATAATAAATTTTGGAAGCCATACAAAGACATAGAATCAATTTTGTCTCTTAAAAAGCAAGTCATAAACTTAGTTTAATTTTGCATTAAGAATCATTTAGGAGACAGGAAATGGGTGTTATTTTAAAAATTTGAGTGAGTATTTGGAGTTTAGTTGTGATTGATTGGTCAATGAATGTGGTTGTGTGGTTGAAATATTGCAGGAATTTGATGGGGTGTATGGGCCAGCATGGCACTGTATTGTGGGGACTAGTTTTGGATCTTTTGTGACCCATTCTGTTGGAGGGTTTCTATATTTCTCCATGGATCAAAAATTGTACATCCTTTTATTTAAGACCGCTGTACAAAAAGCAGATTGAAAGAGGAGGTGAATTTGGCAGAATTCAGAAGAAGAAGAAGAATTTTAGTATAGATTTGTCATACAAAAAAAAAAGGCTTAGAGTAGTAACATCCTTTGTATATTGTTTATGTTTCAAAAATGGAGCACCCTATTTGTTTCTGTCTTATTCTCATCTTACTCATCGCCCTAGTAGGTCTAAAATGTGAATGCTTTGTAACTAATGTAATGGGAGTTAATAGAACCAACATAGTCTATAACATAGATACTCGGGTCTTAAATATAAGCAAATGGAAGGTTAAAGAAAGTTGGTTTATTTGATTTAAAATTTAAATTAAATCTTTCAAATTTGACTCTACTCTTATTTATATTTAAGACCATAAATAGTATTTGGTCTAGGAGTTCGAACTCCGGGGTTTGATTAATGTATTGTATACATGGAAAAAAATGCTGAATAGGTCAACTATTTAAATGAATCTTATTATTAGTATTATGAAGATTAATTAATATCTTCATTTTCACTTGGACTACCCGAAGATTCATTAATGTCTTCATTTTCACTTGGATTACTCAGAATAAAAAAAAAGTGGTTGACAGAGAAATCAAAACTTTATTAGCTACCACTTGATGGTAGCAAATTGTTGATGCTTTGCAATCAACATGTATCTATCTTATTGAATGAAATCAAATTTTATTGGAATAATTCTCAGATCAATAATTAGAACTAGAGTTTGATATCTTCTATTAAATTTCATTGCATCTTATTTACAAGAGGAGTGTTGAGTTTTTTTTTTTTTTTTATATATCAT
>JBBPBS010000007.1:6915702-6953738 GCA_037974835.1 Cicer judaicum | reverse complement strand
TTTTTAGTAATTTTGAATTTTAATGTTTTAGAATGATAATTTTTTATATTTTAAATGTCAACAATTTTGATATAATTTTTAGATTTTTTATTAAAAAAATAACGATTAATATATTTTAAATGATATGAAATATAGTTTTATGTTATAAAACTATTTAGATGTATTAAATTATTCATATAATATTAATTAAATTAAAATTATAATAAAAATAAAAAAATCAAAGTTCAAATATATCATATTTTATTACTTAAAATATGTTATATTATCATTTTTTAGTAAAAAAATTAAAATAAAAGGTCAAAATTATTAAATTTTAAAATAAAGATATCAATTTTATAATTTATTAAAAGTATAATTCAACATAATTTTATAATAATATCAAATTTTCAATTAAAAAATAAAAGAGAGCACAGCACCGTTGAGAGAGAGAGAGAAACATTAACATATAATATTGATTTATGGAGGAAATTTGGTGGTAGTATATCTGATTCTGATATGATAATTCTGAGTGATGAAAGGTCAGACTGAGTGATGAAAGGTCAGAGGTTGCGTGCAGTTAGTATTCACACGTCTCTCTCTCACCAGTACTCATTCCCACATTGCCCGCAAACTTTGTATAATCATTCATTCTTTCATTTTTTTCAAATATTACAACATTTCGGGTCCATGCCATTCAATTTTACCCTTCATTCTCATCAATCCTTTCATCGATAACTTCAATGTTTATTTTTATTTTTTACTGCTTGGTAAAATTTATTTTTTTAAATGTAGCTCATAACTAATTAATCCATTGACCCGAATAACCAGGAAAGTGTCTTAGCAGTGGGGTTTGGTACTGTTTCACTTGTGAGATACTATACTAAACTTTGAACTAGGATCAAACGTTTTTCATATATTGTATAAAACCATGATACTTTATTTACTTCCATATTTTTGGATATTGAAAAATTAAATAGCTTCGATCTAGCTTGATCCAACACTAGTATATCAAAGTGAGCGTTTTTATAAACACCACGTAACAATGCACTTTTTATATGTATATAAAAAATAGCTCCAAGTCTTTCTAGAGTTTTTGTCCCCTGTTTTACTTGATCCACGGTTTTTATACCACTTTTTTAACAAGTGACATTTGGTTCGCTTGTAAAGTTGAGGCAGAATTTTAATAATATAATAACATTTGAGACACAAGTGTGATGTTTGTTTTCGAATGGGCCTAGGCCCATTTTCATGAGGTTAGTTCTCATATCAAATCCACCTGCGTGGAGCAGCCTGCTCCCTCTCAACGGCTTCATATGACTGACTGCCTTGTAACGCACATAGACACCACACCAGTCAGATCGTATATTAAATCTATAAAAGGAGGCACCATAAGTCAATTAAGGTACACACTTCATTCCATTACACCTCTCACTTCTCACTAACTCTAACTTCTACTTGTGACTGTTTACATGTACAACATCTCATTCGGAAATAAATATTGAATTATTTATTTAGAATTGGTTTCAATTAGTATATCATACACATTATAAATATAATCAAACTAGCAAATTTTAACTATTAACAACTCCTAACAATATCCAACACTCCTCCAAAAGTTAAAATTGTGAAATAACATATTTAATGAGATAAACACTATCATACATGAAAAAAAATTTACAACATAACTAATCGATGAAAATCACATGAAAATAAAAGAAAAAAAATACAAGTTATAATCACATCGGTCAATTAAAAAAAATTGACATAGAAAATGATACCAACCAAGGTGTATAACTCATAGAAGTCTTCATCCTATACTTTTGAACTCTTTTAAAAATATTTTGATGTCTCAATGAAGAAAATAGGTTAAAAAAATGCTTTATTTTACTGCTTGGTTCTGGAAGTTAATAAAAAAGTATAAATACTAGAAGCGTAAATGGCAGTGTTTATTCCTCGCTTCGAAGTCCAAATTAGAGAACATATGGCCCAATGGTACACATGTAATGCATGAATGCGCCCAAAGGTTATTGAACGCACTACAACTTGTTAGAAAATAACTGTAATACTACTTCTGTAAAAATAAATGAAAATTATAATCTGTACTCCTAATTCAACCTATACGCTACAATCTTTTAAAAACGCCAAATTTATCTCTAATTATTTTTTTCATGTTTTTCAATATGTAAAAAAATTAATAAATTATTGAATTAAAATATGTACAGAAGATTGAAAATATTAAAAAATATAAATAAATAAATTATAAAAATAAAAATTATAAAATTTCCAAAAAATTTGTGGTTTTAAATTTTTTAATAACTATCAAACTTTTTTGAAAACGTATCATAGAAGTTACGAAAAACTTTAAAATAAATTTTTTGATATAAAAAGTTTTAAAAATTACTTTTTTAATAAAATAATATAATGGTGAAAAATGACAAATTTTAATATTTATACAATAATAAATATATCATTTTATTGTATTTATAGAATAGAAATATAATTTAAGAGATACATGTTATAATTTCCAAAAAAAATATTTTTGGAGGTCCAATTCAAAACAATTGCGACCTGTGTCCTTTGGGCCAGGTCTGTTTATTAGGTGCATAAACACCAATTAGATAATTAACGTGGGCTTTGAAACCGTGTAGTTTATTGTATTAACCAACTAGGAGGATGTCTTTGATTTCAGCGCTTTCATCATTGTTTAAAAACTGTTGTGTTTGTTGTATTTACTATGAGACAGGTCAAAAGGAGAATCATCATTTAGCTATAACGTCAATATCTTTTAGTCACTTTTTAAAATTATTTATTGATGTATCAGTATGTATCCATCAAATTATTATCGATGAAATGTCTTGAGTTTGTTGCTTCTGTCAAAAAGTTAACTTGTCGACTTAACAAAAGACAAACGTTACGAGGACTGTCATTTTTTTATGTCAAAACACCATATTTTATATACGGGTTGATTAAGGTTTTCTTTTTTTTCTTTTTTTAATTTTTTCTTTTCAATCACGTCAGTCAGCAGTGTTTTTATTTAGAAAATATATTCATTTATTCAAACTCAAAAATATATATTAATAAAAAATAATACAAATATAAAATTACTAAAATTGAAAAAACAAAATTATTAATTCAATTTAATAATATAAAATAATAATTATCAATTAGAAAAAAATTAAAATGATTGAAATATTAATGTATCTAAATCTACTATATTAACAATGTTAAAATTGTTGGTTAAATTTGTATATACAAGATCAAAATAAATCTATAAATTTGAATAAAATGAATACGATAATGAGACGAAAAAAACAAACAATGTCATGCTTAATTGACAAGATAATAGAAAAAACACAAAGAAATATTTATTTATATAAAAATCATTTATTTTAGATGAAAAAAAAAACAGAAAGGAAAAACGATATATAAGAGAAATGTATGATTAAAAAATGATCAAAAGTCACAACCTTATATATTGAAGAAGATTAAGACAAAAAAAATAAAAATAAAGAAGAGACAACTGGTGATTTTTATATTTAAGTATTAGTTCAACGGATAAATATTGATATTGTTAAATTATATTTTTTATTTTGATTCAAATTAAATATCTCACATCTACGTAGATTAATTATAATAAGTAGATTAATTATAATAAAATTAATTGTTCCTTAAAAAAAATAACTTATAAATAATGTATTTTTATATTGTACTAGGCAAAGTTCAAAAAGCGAGTAGAAAATGAACAAACTTCATGATTCGTTTTGGCATGACAAATGCCTATCCTCAATTTCGGCAAGCTTATCTTTGAGGAAATTGAGTTGTCTTTCATCACAAAAGACATTATAAATTTTTGGATTGGACCACAAACTTGGAGTCAAGTTCACATTCGATTCACTCTCCTCCTCTTTTTCTAAGGACATTCGCACACACCAATAGTTTCGAATGTGGAAATTTACTTGATGTTTTGCAACCATTATTCCTAATTATTAGCCTCATATCAAGGACAATCACTTTTCTTCGCAATCTCCTCTCCATTGATTGAATTTTGATCATCATGAAATTAATCATTCCTCATTTATGACTCGGCTGTGATGACAATAAGTTCATGTACATATATTATATACTCCTTTTCAAAACATGTAAGCTTTTTATACACACATTAAGGAATATAATGATTAGAAAATGAGAATATGATTTTTTTTTTATCAAATTAGTCTTATTAGTTATTGGTTGGTTTGTTACTGTCGTAATTGTGAAGTGAAGTTGATGGGTTGGAAGTAGTATACATAGTAATAATTAAAAAAATTAATTAAAATTATATTAAAAAGTATAAATAATACTCATTTTGAAATATATTTTTTAAAGCGAAACTCATTGTGAAATGGAGTAACATCTATGTACATATAATATGTAAATACACAAATTTATAAATATCTTGTTTGTTTAGTTATAATTTTGATCTTCCTATTTTCATTCACTTACAAAATTAATATTTTTGTGTTAAAATCCCACAATTTTTGTTTCTCCCTCGTTATCTTTGGACTTAAAAACGTTAATTTCATATATTTTAAATGATGTGTTATACACTTTAATGATATATGATTAATTATTTACATGTCATTAATTAAATTAAAAAAAAAATGAATAACTTTTAAAGTTGAAAAAAAAGTTTGTAGGGGGTTGCTTAGGATTTTCATGTGTCAATCATTTCACATTATTAGATCGTAAGACAAGTTATTTAAAGTATGTCGAATCACCATTTTTTTTCATTCAAAAATTTGAAAGATGAACCATTAGGGGATTTTAAAATAGGAGATCAAGTGCATCAATGAGTTAAAACAGTGCATCAGTGAGTTAAAATAAGAGAATCAAAATTGTAATTAGTCTTTATTATTTTACTAAAAATATGACATATTCAAATGCATATAATGTATCGATTGAGAACTAGATAAATTCAAAATTATTAAAATAATAAATACTAAATTTGCGAACAAACTCACTACACTTATGTTAATAACATAAAACACCAAAATACATATAAATGTGTTAAAACTGAAGTATTCAGAATCTCCATGTCTCTAGATCTGTAGTGTTAACAACACCAAAGTTATTAATTAAATATGCACTAGATCAAAACTAATATGTCATTTGGAATCAAAGGAACTTAGTATCCAAACAAAAATCAAACACAATGTCACAACAAAAAGAAAAACAAAATAATACTGCATTAAGACAACAGAGTCACAAGAAAAACATATATGTGTAAATTACTTATTTAAATAAAAAAGAAAAAAAATATTTTAATTAATAATTTCAAATTAAAAATAAATTAACTAATTAAATAAAAAATTATATATTAATTGATAATTTCAAATTAAAAATTGGCATAAACCACCTTCTCAGTACATTAAAAAGAAGATAAAGAGAAAAATAAATTGGAGGCTTCTATATATTTTACAAATATATCAACGTTGCTATCGTGAGAGTATAAATATGAGTATTTAAAAATATACTAGTACTTATTGAGACAGTATATATATGACACTTTTTTTTTGGAGTTGATTCGTGAAGCAAACCCATTTAGGTCTATTATCATCTTTTGATTAAAGAAAAGGTTTTATTATGATTTGTTTGTTATGTTTTTTTATTAAAATAATTAATTTTTTAAAATTACTTTTAGAAATTTAACTTGTTTGTTATATTTAAAAAAAATTAAAATATAAAAATTACTTTAAATGAGAAGTTATTTTGAATAATTTCTCATAAAATTCACTATTTTATAACTTATTTAAAAAAATTAATTTTTATATTAATAAATAAACACAAAATAACTTTTGCTTTTTATATAATTTTCTTAACAAATAACTTTAAATTATTAAATATCAAATTCACATTATTTTTAATCCATAACAAATGGACTCTATAACTAGAGTGACTTGCCCAAATTTTCACTTTTTCTATTGGATTTAATTTGTTTATTTAAATTTTATAATATCTATGTTATCTAAACTTATTAAAATTTCAATGTCAATAAGTTTTAAAAAATTGTGTTGATGAGGGTAGTTTTGTAGAAAAAAATGTCTGACCAAAATTAATAGTTAGTTTTGAAGTTTCCTATAATTGTGTTATTTGAAGTTTAAATTTGAAATAAATTGAATTATTAAGACTAACATTGTCTAGAAAAAATGACCGAATAAAAGTAGTTGGTTGGTAGTTAACTTTAGAGTTAGTTTTCTATATAATTAGTGTAGATTTCATCTTAACTTAATTTGTATATCAACACATGCATAATTCTGGTAAATAAAGTGCACAAAAAATGTCGGGCACATGGTCTATTAAAATTTCTTAATTAGGGGTTGCCAAGAAGACCAACGGATTACTGACAGTTAGCTCTTTATGGATTTAGGAATTTAATCTAATGATAATTAAACTATAAATTTTTATTTCATTATAATAAAAGTTATCCTTTCCCCCTTAAGAAGTAGTTAACTTGTTTAGTGAGTAAAGTAACACTTGCAACGAGAATCGTGTTAAATATTTTTAATAAAAATAAAGTGTAATACAATCTTAATTGAAAAAATTCAAAGTTTAGAGTTTATTATAAAAAGAAAAAATCAGAGTAGATTATACAAAAAAATTGAGTCTCTAGAACTTAGTGTTATTGAACTGAATGTACAACCTACTAGCTGACCTGACTTATATTCACAACTTCCCTTGAATAATAAATAATAATCAAACACGTTTATTTTTGTTAAAAGAAGCTAGTGGTTTCGATCTTCAAATGATTAACATTAAATAGAAATATATAATATTATGGCTTAAGTATAAGTGCAATGAGAATGAGTTATTGTAATATACATAGTTTTTTATTTTAGTTTTTTAATTATTAACAATATAAAGAATTATATGAACCAATTTTAATAAAATAATTATTTTGCAGTAACTAAAATAAATGAACAATGACAAAAACCAACACAAATATTTACAAGTATAAAATTATAAAAAGAAAATTCACATAGACGAAAAAAAAGTATAATTACATGGATATATCACATACTTAAGCCTAATTTTTATTTTTATTTTTTATAATAAATTTTTAATGACAGTACTCACTTCTTCTCTATCGATCTAACCACGAAAAGTTGGCATTTAGGGGGAAGTGCATGAATTTAAAAAAAGGAGTAAGTTCATGCTTGAACAATTAAACATAACTCTCTAAAAGCATGTGCTATTAGAATGAGCTGGAAAAGTAGTGACTTATGACTTATTGAGCTTGACAAAGCAATTAAAATAGCTTAATTCCAAACTGAATTACGTTTTTAAGACCCATTGAAGACGGAAAAAACACGAGGTATACATAGAGCAAAATAGCTATAGTCTATTTTAGTATTTCTACTGGCCAAAAAACTTGGGGTGCACATGAAATTGGAAAACCTTATTTGGGCACGGCAAACAGAGACTTTATCGGGTTTAATTAATTTTTGTTGGATGATTATCATTTTTCGGCTAAGCAAGTTAGGCATTGATGAGTGATGGTTGGTTATGTAGGTTAAATTGTTTGTAAAATAATTGACTGGTTAGGCAATAATGCTACTCACTCTTGAAACTTCTATTCATTTGTGTGAATTGTTTGACATTTCACAATAAGGGCTGTGACATTATCCAAGTGAATAATCTCTGGTGAAAATAAAATTGGAAGTAGATATATTTTGACCATTGATAATATATGATTTTTTTTCTTTTAATCATCTATTGGTTAAGTTCATCTCAAATACGAGTAAGATATCAATAAAATTTATTTAATAGTTATTCGAATATAATTTGAGTATTAGTTGTTTCGAATTATTTATTATTAAATAAAATTTATTAATCACTTAAGTTTTATTACATAGTTAATAATATGTTTCTTATAAGATGATTTTCAATTTCCTTTGACACCTATTCTTAAGAGGGTGACCACACTGAAAACATATTTATATACAGTATCGACCATGAGTATGTTTAAAACGCTCAATTAAATTTTTAGTACACCCAAAAAGTTATAGTATAAAAAAGTTAAATAGTAGTAAAAATTGTAGTATAAAAAATGAATTTAATATATATATATATATATATATATAAAATGAATTTAATATATATATATATATATATTTTCAATATAAGTTTTTCTTATATAATCGATCAATCTCAACTCTTAAATCATTAGAGGTATTTAACATTTAACATAATTATATCTACCATTATTTTTATTAAAAGGTGTGATAAGTTGATGATGTAAATTTTTTTACACTAAATGTGTATAATAATTAAAGTTATATAATAAAAAAAAATATTAAAGTTTAAGTGGTTCAATGTTGTTTCTTCTTAAACTCTAGGACCAAAAATCTAAAGTTATACATTATTGAACTTAAATAGTTGAATATGTATAAAAAATAATTATGGGGATTTTTCATCATTATACAAAAATTAGAACTTTAGAAAACAATTTATTTATTTATCTCAATTCTCCTACTCTTGTTACTTGTTGGTATCTCAAATTTGTGAATAACAAAAAATCACATAAAATTATTTTTCATAAAAATATATTTTACCAACATTTCTTCATTCTACATTTATCTCAAAAATAAAACCCCTCTTGTTGAGATGAATGTTTAATTTAATTTTGTCATGCAAATATATCAAATAAATTCATTATCATTATCTTAATTATAAAATACAAAATGAATTAATTAAAATATATAAAAAAAACATAATAAATTTATTAATATCACATCAAATATATAATGAAATTTATTATCATTTTATGAATTATTAAAAAATAGAACACAAAATTCAAGCTTTCCACATAGCACCTATATATTTGGAACAAAGATGTGTAACTGTATATTAGGAACAAATAATTTGTATAAAAAAATAGGATTACGATGGGTAACTATATATTAGGAACAAAGATGTAACTAACAACAACTTAGCCATGGGTATATACTACATTGCCATTTTGTACTCAGTATTTGTAAATGGAAGCTTGAACCGGAACTACTTATACTTGATCATATGCGAATGTGAAAATGGAAGTTCAAATTCATGTGCAAAGATATGAGTTTGATTCTACTAAAAAAATAATAATGGGTTTGATAAAGCATATACTTAGTTGTTGGACTTATGATTATAGCTTAGCTTACTTAAATGACTGCAAAATCATCAGCAAAATAGAATACAATGAAATAAATTATGATTAATTAAAGAAAAAACATTGTTGTAGAATCTAATTCTCTAGTGACTACTCATTGTTTATTTATTTTTGGTGGATTATGGCTACTGAATTGTGCACCGTACGTAAAGAGGGTACACAAATTATTATTCTGGTGTTTATATTTTATTTTATAAGGTTTTCTCGTATCATTAGACACTTCAATGCAATAGTCACTTGACTAATAAATTCAAGTTTGTTATACTTTTTTTTTGACATATAAAGTTTATTAAACTTAATTTTCACTTGAGCTGCGTCTAATATGAAGCATAATTAATTTTAATCATGCAAATCCAAGAGAGGGCCCGATTGAATCATTCTTTTTTTCTTCTCCGGCGCATCACCATAGTTAATCAATAAAGAACTTTTATTTTACATTCCCAAATTGAAAGATTTTGATATATTTGTGCTATAAGTCAATCAGTTAACGACCATTTCAATGAATTAAATAATCATTTATTGATTTTTGTATTTTAAAAAATGTTATTTTATTAAAAAATATTATTTTGTTATTTATAAATATTATATTATTTTGTTATATTTTATCATAATTATATTTAATATTTACTATTATGAATAATAAAAATATAGAAAAAAAAATTATTTTATTTTTCTTATATTTTTGGTAAATAATATTTAGTTATAATAATTATATAAATAAATGACAGTAAGTATTTTTCAGAAAAAAATAATTTTAGTTATCAATTTAAAAATCATATATATCGATATGTATCAAATTGATTTATATACCGTAAAAATTCTATAATTAATAATATTTTTGCATTTTCAAAAATTAATTCAAAATAAGAATCAAACAATTGTTTACATAAACATGTCAAATATATTAGATATTATTTTATTTAAAATAGAATACAAATAAAAAGTATTTAAAAATACATCTATTCTTAAGATATATTTTATTTTAGAAAAAATATATTAATAATTTTTCCTCTTTTAATTCATATAATTTTTATCATTTTAGTTAAACAAATTGATGTATCCGTGACTAAAAATATAATATCAATTTTATTAACTCTCTTATTCTTAAAAGAAAATAATTTTAATAATATGATATTCAACTCATAATATAAATATAATGGAGTCAATAATTTTTTTAATAAGAGTTTAATTTCAACCACAATTAATTAACTATTTGAGTTTAACTAATTGGGTGTGGAATAAGATATCATTTTGCTAAAGAAAAAGGAATAGGATATCATGGTTCTTTCATATAGCAATGAGGGAAAGGACCCAGCATCATTACAACTAGGATCATTACAGCAATTTTTTGCACACGTCACTTTTCAATGGATTAATTCATTTTTTATTTTATTGCTCGTAAAATTGTTCGATGACTCTATTTTTTGGATTGGTTTCTTTTTTTCTTGTCTTTTTTTCTTCCAAACTAATCATTTAAATAAGTCTGTAATAAAAAACATAAATATTAAAACGTGCATGTTGCGGTCTTTTTCATTAAACTCAGTTAACAAAAACTTTTGTGGATGTTAAACATTGACTTATTTATAAGTTGTTGAGGTGACAACTCCAAATCAATAAATAGTTATGATCCTTGAAGTTTAATTTTTCAAAATTTATCTTTTAAGTTTTTTTTTTCTATATTAGTTTTTAAAGTTTTACTTACATATATATCCCAAATTAAAATTAAAGTTTATTGTTCATCTTCTTTATTATATATTAAAAATAAAAATTATAGTGTTGCTTTAATTAACGTTCAATCGTTCATCTTCTTCGTTTATATCATATTTTTCATCTTCTTTTATCAGTGATCATTATTTTCATCAAATTCCAAATAAAAATCAAATATTGGTTCCTTATTCATTATAATGTATATTGTTAATTTTCAAGAGAATGAAATGCAGATTACATCTTAAACAACCATGATAAAAAGAAATTTCCCAATTATTTGGGCTTCTTTTTGAAGAATATGATATGAATAAAGGTGTTGAATAAGGAACCAACGTCATACTTCTATTTTGAATTTGAAGAAGATGAGCACAAAGGTGATATTAAGGAAGATAGATGATGGGGGTTTGATTAAGTAACAATCTAATATTTAATTTTAAATTTGACGTAGGATTTTTTGAATTTTTATTTTGATGAAAATGACGAAGAAGATAAAGAAGTACAAGATAATTTTTATTTGAGATTTAAAAGACCAAAATAATTAAAAAGAAAACTTAAACGGATTGAAGAATGACCAACATAAAATCAATTTGTTAATTTGGAGTTGACACCTTAAAAGTTAAAGACACGTGAACATCTAATCTAACAATCACATAAGCATTTTTTAATGGAGTTTAATTAAAAACACTACAACATGCACATTTTTTGATACTTAAAAAGACTTATTTAGGAGAAAATAAAAAATAAAAATCATTCCATAAAAATGGATTAAATTTAAAGAATCATAGACATAGTTTTACTTAAAATTATATATAATAATTTGGTTTTATATTTTGAATCTCTCTTATATATACAATTAAAAATATTTTATGATTAATTTTAACTGCTCTAAAAGAGGATTAAATGAGTGATTTTAAGAGTTCGAATTACTAATATATATTTATAGTTATACAGTGTATATACATATTTTTAAAAAGAATTTAACAATTAGAGAAATGAGTTTAACGTACAATCTCTTTGTCTCTTCAACTTCTTTAAACTATTAAATGATTCTACTATCAACCCATCATATAACTCTTAATTATGTATCTAAAATTTCATATATAGAAAGACATATTTTTAAGTGGTAATACTTACCACCATTAACCTACCTTTGATAGATAGCAATGCGCTAACCATTCAAAATAGGAATATGAATATAACAAGAAGAATCAACACAAGGGTCTATTCTTTATAATTATCCATGTGATTGATATGTAAGCGACTAAGATTTGAAAGTTGTTTGTTCTTTGCTATCAAGTGATGAAGCATAATTTGGAACCTTGGACTACCCCTTAAGTCCTTGCTTGACAACTGATTTAGGTTGGAAATTAAAGCAGGGTGATAGGGTCCAAGAGGGGAAAAAAATGGCATAGTGGTTTTTCCATTTGCTTTAAAAAAAATCTGAAGAAAAAATAATGTTGAGATACTCTCCGTATAAAATATTTGTATACTAATTTTTATAAAACCATATTTTTAGTTATATCTCTACTAAATTAACGTTTTTAAATTTTAATGACATGGCAAGATATAAATTCCTGACTGAACTTAATTTATTTATTTTAATAATTAAAACACGACCAATGATTTTAAAATTAAATATTAAAACTGATATGAGTAATTAAACCAAGAAACCGAAATCTAACTCCACCGTCTTCAACTATTAACCCAAATCTAACAGCACCATCATCAATCATTAACCGAAAATCTTCAACAAATCAAGAAACTCAGTCTAAATCTATCATCTTCAATGATTAACCTCGTTGTTGCTCCACCAACCACACTCACGTAAATGCAGTTTTTGATTAGTTACAGTGACATTTAATATACTTGAACGCATTCAAGTTAAAATAGGATAAACTTATCTTTCTCTATAATTAATGCGTACTATTTAAAAAAAAAAACAAATAATATATAAGTGTTGTGAACACAATAGGCCACGGTGCATATTAAAATAACATTTAACCGATCATAATTTGATTTAAAAGATGAAATTTAACAGAAATACAATATGTTATAAAGTGAACATATTTAAGTGTGTTACGAAAATGCAGATGGTGGATGTGTTATTGTTGTGTCAAAACTAAAGAGTGGAAGATGAGAAACTAAGTTAATTATTAAGAATGGAAGCTCCCCTGATCAATGAATCCAGTTTCTCTTCCACTAACCCTTCCTTGTCCGAGATTTGGCCCTTCCCTCTCCATCATTCTTATTATAATTCTCATTTCCCTCCACAACAACACAACCACTCGGTTCGTTCCTTCTTTCTATTTCATCTATTTCAAACCTCATCACTACTCCATATTAATTAATTAATTAATTCATTCATTTTCCTTATCCATTTCTTCTCTTCTCAATATCTTTTCTAATAATAATAATAATAATAATAATAATAATAATAATAATTGAATTGAACAGGACAACAATAACGAGTGTGGCAGTGGCACCACTAAGCATATAAAACTAGGACTAGGAGGAGGATCCTCTGTCTCTGATGATGAAAAAGATGCGCTTAAAGGACAAGAAGCAGACGCAACTTCAATACCAGCGCCAGTGCCAGTGCCACGTAAGCAAGACTATATTCACGTTAGAGCCAGAAGAGGCCAAGCCACCGATAGCCACAGTCTTGCTGAGAGAGTAATTCATTCATAACAATTTCATTTTACTTTTATTTTTTTCAATTAACTAAATCTTTCTTACTGCTATGTTAATTATTTGTGCTAGGCAAGACGAGAAAAGATTAGTGAGAGAATGAAAATTCTACAAGATTTAGTTCCCGGATGTAACAAGGTAAACATTTTTTTCATTTCATTTCTTCTGTTTCACCCGGCTAAATTATGTTTTTTTTTTTACTGTTTAGGTAATTGGTAAAGCACTTGTCTTGGATGAGATCATCAATTATATCCAATCACTGCAACGCCAAGTTGAGGTGCATACTATTGTTTCTCTGCATAATCTTTTAGTATGCTTGCACCTCTAAATTTGATTTAATTCTTTATATGGTAATTAATTTATTTTTCTTTTTACCAGTTCCTTTCTATGAAGCTTGAAGCAGTTAATTCCAGATTCAATATGCACCCTGCTATTGACTGTTTCCCTTCAAAAGATGTAAGTCAATCTAATCCACTTCAATCTTAGTCCATGTTTCAATTCGCAGTGAGATTTGCAAAATTATAGTGTGCCACTTCGATTTTAGCTTCAATGAAATCAATGTGCCAAGGTGATTTTGTCAAATTCACCGTCAATATAAACATACACTTAATCTATAATATTGAACCTATTCTGTTTGGGAAATGTAATGCAAATTTTTATGTGCTGAAATGATTACTTTTGCAGTATATTGTTTTTTTTACTAAATGAACTTGTAAGTATAGTGGTCCATACAATATCCTATTGACATTTATTAGAACCAGAATAAAGTGAATTATTTGTAAATTAAACACATTCTTATTAAATATTAAGGTACAATAATAAAAGGTCTGTCTAACTACTTTTCCACAACTGTTTGGCTTATCTTAATGCAAGCTTACACAATGGATGTTTTAAACTTGGATAAGGAGATAAGAATTTGATAGATGCATACTGCAAGAGGTAGTGAGAAATTAATGTTTAAGGGGGTGTTTGTTACAAGTTTTGGAAATTCAATTCCGAGAACAACATCCTCACGGGTGTAATAACCGCAGGAATCCTACTGATCAGCTTAAATATATTCATATCTAATGATATTTAGACACATTATTCTTAACAATACTAACTATGAAATGAAGTATGCTAAACATAACTATGTATGCAAAACGACTCCAAACACTATACTCATGAACCTCCTATAATTCACATTTAGAAGATTTACAATGTTTACCAAAGATAAATATTGTCTATTGGAACAATATGCACTTCAGTCTCAGTATTGCTGCCCAAAACTTGAACATTGCTTTCCACATAATTGCTCTTTAGCACTTAATTTTTATACTGTAATTTAAATTTTAATAACCTGATCTGTTGGTTCAGGTTGGTGCTCAGCCATTTGACCTTTCTGGAATAATATTTGGACCACAAGCAGGCAGGGGCTATGCTCAAGGATCACAACCAGGATGGATACATATGCAGATAGCTGGTGGTTTCAATAAATCAACGTAACAAAAGGAAGATTCATTGGGAATGACACATTTATAAGTGGTTGGTTTTTCATTTAAAAAGAAGAAGAAAAATCACAGGGATTGGTCACCATGCTCTCTTGACAACCTAGTCATTGTGTAGAGTGTTGTAGGTCTGTATATCCATTGTCATAGTATGACATCATTTGTAAGAAATACATATAATTTCCATGTGCATCATCTGATTGAGTATACTATGTTGTGCTTCACTATGGTAGCAACTGAAATAATATTATTGTGGTTTTCATTTTGTGACAGGATTCTTCTTTCCTGATATGTATTCATATGTAACTGGCAGTATATGTATTCACATACGAAAATTACCCCTTGTTAGTAAAATTGAGTCATTGTAATAATCGGATTGAATAACAATAAATATGTCTCAGATTTCTGTATCTTCTTGTTCACTAAAAATGATTAAAATTGATGTATTTGACAATCCTGTTACATTTTATGGAAAAGCTGCTTTCATTCACAATAATATGAAGTTGTAGAAAGATTTCATCAAACAAAAGAATTCAATTTTCCACAAGAGATATATATAGACTTGAAACTTAGCTAAGCATCAGATCCAGCAGTATAACTTGTAGTGCTTCCAAGCAAGAATTCAATTTATATACCAATAATAAGGAAAAGCCAATCTTGAAAATAATCATATAAACATTTAAAATTCACACAGGTATGTCCAAATTATCCTAGCAAAGATTACTACAGGCCTAGTAATGGGAATGCTATCACACCTTGAAACTTCCAAGGCATTCTCATCCCAAGGATTGCAAATATCTTACAGCAGTGAGATCGAATAATTTTACCCCCGCGCTTCGCATGCATCTAGTGTCTAATAACTAAGAGTCTTCAACACAAAATCAAACTATTGTGGTTCTAACCATTTGAGTTGAGCATACTAAATAAGAGTGAGTCAGACTGTGATCGTGTATCTTGCACCTTAAAGGACAACATTACAGTAGTACTACTGTCTCAGATTACATTCTCTGCCGAGAGAGTTCCACTTTCCATTTTCTTCATCCTACCAAGAAGATAAGTTCTCTCCATTCTAAAATCTTTTAGCGACTCCTTGAGCTTTCCCCCTCTGTTTTCCGCCCTCGCCGAAGAGGGTTGAAGAAGATCAAGGTCTTTTTCTGAATTATCCTCACCTTCAAATGACCTTGAGGGAAATCTGTTGCTGCCACCATGAGCCTTAATATCATCTTCTGTCAAGAATCCATGTTTATCTCTGTAAATCTCCAATTCGGTATATAAAGTTCTGACTTCTTCCTCTAGTTTGAGAAGCAATTCATTAGTTTCTTGCAGGACTTCTTCATCATACTCTATTTGTTCCTCCATCATTCTTTGATACTGAGAAGCATCCATCTGCAAAGCCGCCTTCTCTTCCTGTAAGCGGGTGATCATGGCCATTGCATTGTTGGCAGCAACAGCTGAAGCACTTCTTTCTTCATCAAGCTCCATGTACAAAGCCATGAGCGACTTGCGATCCAAACGAACTTGCCTCTTCAAATTGTTTAACACGGCATCATCTTCTTCATTTTGACAACTCCACTCATTAGAGTCAGAAGCATATTCTGTCTTTTCTAGTGGCGATTTCTTCATGAGCCCAGAAGACCATTTTGGACTGTTGATTGGAGAATCTGTAAGTGGGACTCCAAAGAACCTGTTGCTCCATGGAAAAGGTGGGGTTTTCGGCGATTCTACGTTTATATCCTCAGATCCTGTCAATAGAGAGGTGCCTTTAAGTACTTCCTTCACTGCATCAAAAAATGAAAGGGAAATTGTCAATGTAGTTATGGCACATTTTGAGTCATTCATTTGACTATGTTAAAAGCATGTATAGCTTATATCTCATAAAAAACTCAAAAACCAGCAAAAGGGTGCATTTTTTTCCCAAGAAACAGCACAAGCTTTAGCTAGTATATTCTCACCAAATTCATATTTTTATATGCACTCACATTTACTATTCTGTTTTTTCAGGTTGTTGACATCCTCATTCTGTTTAAGCTCTGAGTCTTTTTTCTCATATGGGGTGCGAGGCGATTCCAGACCACGAGATTCTTCATATTTTGACGTGACAAACGGATGAGCTCGCGGTGAAGCGGCTGGAGCTTTTAAAAATGAGCCTGAATTCTTGCCTTTTGAGATGGAAGACTTGAGTTTCAATGGTGCTCCACAGCATGAACACCTCTGAATAATACTTTTCTCATCCTGCAAAACAACCTCTTCATCCTTCAAACTCAATTGAATGTTGTCTTGACCATCCTCAACAAAATACTCAAGATTCTTATTCAGAACCCCCACAAGAGACTTATATGTATCACAATCTGATTCCTTCTGAGTTGCAAAAGAAAGCAAGCACCCTTCACACATCTTCCTTAAATCAGAAAGCTTATTGTGATTGTGACAAAATGCCATACACGAAACGTCTTTCTTGTGAGCGTCGCATATGGAATTGTTGTAATAAAAACCAGGAGTTTTCTGAGCCAAAACATGGTTCATCCGTGCGCATAGCCAACAAGGGATTTCCAATTCAAAGTACCTTGCAAACTCAGTGGTGAAAAATGCTATAAACCCATCAAGAAAAAGTGAAATTATCAACACCCATTCAAGCACCATGCACAACACAAAGTGTGGAAAATTTCCCATCTTTTGCTTAACAAAACGAGTAAATGATCTATTAGACATGTTGGTTCTTCTTCTTTTTTAATTTATATGTTTGTTTTTCTGTTTTTACCTTTTAAGACCAAACAACAAGTACAATGCAAAGGATAAGGAAATACCAAACTTTATGCAATCTAATGTGTTGGTGAATTTTTTTGTTGGTGCAATATTTGAGAAGTTTGCAATATGGAAGGTAAGATCATGACCTTGTTTAGGATAAGATCATAACCTTTCTGTGTGTTTCTCTTCCTTCGTGTGCATGCATTTGCAATACAAGTGAATGAGAATGTTTTGGGTGGTTGACCTCATTTGGTTATAATTAGAAGACACAGTTGTTGCTATGAAAAACCAATCACAATCATTAGCCTAAAATAAGGTTTGTCTGTTTTCATAATCAGACATGTTGCATAGAATAATGCTATAATCTTATAAGCACTAATGATATGATAAAACTAATTACGTGGTAGTTCGTTATTTATTTGCTTCCTTTATCCATCTATTATTGACCATACCTATTTGGTTAAATACATTATTGAAAAATTACTCTCTCTAATGGATTCACAAGTCACAATAACATTCTCTCCATGCATATTTTCATCAATTTCCTTCTCTCTCACAAGGCTTGCAACAAGATAGTATCATTATATCAAAATAGTAGCAAGATTAGTGCATAACCTCTATTTCGATTTGTAAGAAACATGCGACTTAAAAATAATCAAAGATTGTAATAAAGTAAAAATGACTTGATAAGGAATTAAGGATTAAAATAATTAAAAATTGTACTCGAAATATTTGTAAGAAACGTGCGACCAATAATCAAGAGATTATAATAAATCATGTGTGATAGAATTGATTTAGCTTATTTGATAAATTAGTAAAGTAAGTAAATTAGAGGTTAAAATTATAACTACCTATTATCTGTTAATATAATATCATTCATTGATTTGTTTATGATAATCTTTATTTTATTGAGTCACTAAAGTGGAGTTTAATCCTCCTATAAAATAGAGTTGCAAATGTAACATTCAAATAATTATTTTTTTTATTATGTTATTTACTAAAATTACTTTATCATTTTTTAATTCTTTTATTTGTATTTTCATACATTAATAAAAAAAATTATAAAATAACTTATAATTTTTTTGCAAAATTAACTAATTTTTTTATTTGTGATAAAATTTTAAAATAAAATATAATTTATGGCGAATGAAGTATTACATTTGAAGTACAATTTATCGTGATCGAAAGTGATATGATTGGAGAGATTATAATAAAAAACTATTTTGATATCCAAACACAAATAAAAGGTGTGCACATGAACACTATGGTCAAAATTCTTTAAAGTTGTTAGGTGTGTCAATCTTGGGAATAAGGGCAATGATGGTCTCATTGAGCGAAGGATCGGTGGAGAAGCTTGTCCTGACCATGTGCCACATATTTTCGCCCAACAATTCAATATGCCAATATTTTTGATAAAAATACATTGAAAACTATATGTCCAAGAGCTTTAGAATTTCGTCAAGCTCGAGGCATTGAATGCTTCCTTCATACGAACGTGTTTAGTCAGTTGATTTTGACCTTTTGCATCAAATGTAGATATGTTGGATGAAATTGAAGCAACGACGATTTATGAATGTCCAAATACCACAAAGGAATATTTAGGCTATAAATCTTGTTTATCTTCCTCCTATTGATGGTTTGAGCATGGAAGAAATAAGAATTTTTGGCGTGAAGTTTAACCCATTGATTCTTACATTCTTGTAACCAAAGGATTGCTTCTTGAAAGCTTAGGGATTGGTCACCAAAGCTACTCCTCTTGTGCCTAACAAAATAATTCACTAATTGATATATTTAATTATGAATTCAGTTCTTATAAAATGAATAATTTAAGAGTAAATAATATAAACCATTAAATAACAAATTAAATGAAAATATTATAACTTTATAAATGCATTGTAACTAATCACGAGTTTATTATAATAGTCATTCTTAATTTTTCGACTTTACATTTAATTCATTTTAAAAAATTCAAATCTCTTTTAAGTATATAAAAAATATTTGATTCATGTTAAAATGCATATATTGTTTATATAAAATAATTTAACAATTCGTGTAAGTGTTGATTATTTTCTGGATTTCTTTTTAATAATTAAATTTTATTTAAAATCAACAATGTCTCCATAAAAAATAAATAAATTGACTTTATTATCAATTGAAATATAAATGTTAAATGAAATCGATTACAATAATTTATTAAATAATTTTGCATTTTAAAAAAAATTAAATAAAAGTATATAAAATTTACAACATTTAATATTATATAAAAAAAAAAGAAAACTTTATTTTAGAATTTGCCTTAAACCTCTGTATATATTGTATATATTGGAGCAGCAATGGTTGAAAGAAGGATTGGATGTACTAATATTGAAGAGTTCGATCAAGTTGATGAAGGGATATGAAGTCAATCCTTTCAACAGTTCTTTAAATGTCATTTCGTCTCTCGCCTTTTCAAGCTCACATTTTCTTTCGAAGATGTTCCCAAATTCTTTTATATTAAAAGTGATAAACACATTTATCACTAAAGCAGGGGTAGCACCAAGTTTACCGCGCTTAATGCTTATGGCTCCAAGCTTTCTCCACTAATTTTTTTTATAGTTGCCTTGGACAATCCAAGCACTTCGAATCAGAAGGGTCTAAGGCCTTGGGCTTGAGGCAGGCCAGACAGTAAGTAAATCAAACACAACCATTATTAGCCAAAAGCTTTAAGCATAACATCAATGAATTGCATATGAGGACGAAACTAATCAGACATCAACGGAAAATAGAAAAAATACAGCGTGTTATCGTCTTGCGAAATTTAGTGCTTAGCTAATCAGTCTTATGTTTGGTTGATTAATCTGTTTGCTTATTTGATTAGTTTGGTCAACTATTATAATGATATGTAAGTCAAGTTGCATTTTTCACAATTATCATCTTTTTATCAAATGATTACATTGAGAAAAAATTTTGATTCTTAGTTGTGGATTTCAAAATTATTCTAAAAAACATATAGTACAGTAAATTGAACTACTATTCAAAATTGCATAAAAGATAAAGAGAATAGATAAATGAAAACAATAAAAATAAAAATAAGTAAAGACTTGTTTGATTAACTATGTTTATTATAATGTCTAAAAATACCAACATAGACAACTACTGGTTAGATGAGTTACAACCCATAGTCATATTGTAAGACAAATTATTGATTTCCATATTAGCCAACCATATCCTCTATAAACCATATATTAGGGAAATAGATTTTAATGTACATTTTGAACTTAGTTGAATAATATTTTGTCCATGCAACTAAGATGGAGGCACAAATCGACTTTTGCGATTAATTGTTTGTCGGCTGATTGACTATCGACTGCACATATTCTCTATGGGGACTAATATACTCGCGGCAAATTGGGGGCAGGGCGTCTGCCCCATAACTTTTATTTTACATTTGCAAATTATAAGAAAATTTAAATATGGCCACCTCTTAAAATAATGTATTAACCCCACTAAATACAAACTTATACTATGAAGAGACTTTCCTTAACACGAACTTCGTATAAGATCAAATGTGTAATTATGTATGACATGAATTTTTTAATAAATTTTTAGTCACATGTTTAGAGAGAGATATTTTTGATAAAGTTGAAAATAAAAGAAAAAAAATCATAAATCTTTGCCAAAATATGGAGAGACGTAAAGAATAATTAAAAAATTTAGATGTTAAGATGTGTTTACTTTTTTGAATATACAGATGTAGTTTTTTGGTACTTAATGATAATGATATCATTATTTTGTATTTTATGTATTGATTTATCTCCACATTCATATTCTCGAGGGAATGAGTGAGTGTCCACATTTTTTTCCTCTCAAATTGATTTATGTATCAATTTATATATTATTTTCTGTCGCCATGACTATTTATCAATCCATATAAAAAGTAATGATAATTTTTTGACGCGTTCAACTATATTGTTTTAAATTTTTATTTAATATTATTATGTGAATTCAATAAAATTCTATACTAATATTAAAATAAATTTAAATTTGATAATCATGTTTAATTGTCAGTTCATTTTGCATTAACAACTAATTATGTGTTGATTGATTAAATTTCAAACTAATGAGAAAACACTTTCTTTTTAGTTGAATGGCTAATACACAACTCACAAAATTAATTTTGTTGGATGGAAGTACATAGAGAGGTTGGGATGAACATACAAGAAAAATTAAGAAACACATTGTTTAATCACATATAGGAATAATAAAATCAACGTTTTAATTTGCACGTGCATTTGATTTTGTAATAATTAAAATTAATTTTAGTTGAATGTGAATTATTGATAAAGTGATTTATGTTTGAATATTTTTAAATAAAAATGAGTTGAACAATAAATTTTAAAGTAAAAATTACATTTGAATTTATAAACTATAAATCTGAACTTTAAACTAGAATCAATTATGAAGAGAATTTTCAATAGCTTACAAACAAGTCAAAATCAATAATACACCTCTAAAATTGATTTTAACTCATTTAAAAGTATAATCAAACATGCATTGAAACAAGTTAGACCCAAAAATCATTTTGTCTTTTAATTAATCTAAGAAGACTCAAAATTATCATTTTTCCTCTATAGAAGTGTTGGAAATCTGCAGAAATCACATAGAAGGACACAACAAAAACAACCATGAAAATTATTTGAAAAAAATTATTTTTTGTATACAATTGTTACAAAAATTTACAATCACAATTGGTATTTTGTAATGTAAAATAACTCATTTTAGGCAACATTTAAAAGGTTAAAAGGTACCAAAAAGAAACAAGAACCGCAATTCCTTGCGTCCTCATCCAACAAGGATTTCATCACACATTTGACGTTGTGAAAGTAGGGCCCAGTACTCCAACCTGTAAAATAAACGCCACGTGTCCAGATGAAACGCAGTGTATTGCTTTCGTTTCACCCCTTGTACAAGTTGCTGTTCTGCTAAAAAGTGCAAGACACACAGTAGTGGACAAATCGTCAATGAATCGAACGGCTGAAAATCCATCTCTGTCGCTTAAGAAGCTATCTCCCTCACCGGGCGCCAAAAACCCCTTTCTTCGCTTTTATTTATCAACAAACAAACCTCACACAACTCATTTCAAACGCAACAGTGTGTCAAGCCAAACCACACCGAACGAAAATCCAAAAAGCAAACGCATAAAATTCAGCTTCGCTTTCGTCTATCTCCATCGAATCTAATCGAATTCGATTCGATTTTGAGTATGGACCTTCAGAACACTGTCAAAGAAGCCCTAAATGCACTCTACCATCACCCTGATGATACCGTTCGCATGCAAGCCGATCGCTATCTTCAGGATTTTCAACGAACTTTGGATGCGTGGCAGGTTCTCTCTTCAATCCTTTCTCGATTCGCTTCATTCCCGATTTGTCTTTTTCATCTCTCCTGCTTCGATTCGTTTTTCACTGATTCACTGTGTTGATCTTTTTAACTTTTCTCGATGCTTCATTTTCTGGAGTTTTATTTGATTATTGTGCTTGATTCTCTACCTCTGAACTTCATTGCAAGTTACTAGTACTCTATATCTAGTGATTTTTCAGAGACCGTTTCTATTTCTGTGATGTTTGGATTTCAAGGACTCTTTTAGGGCTTATTTTTATTGTTTCTGATTGCGAACTGAGCAATTCAGTGCAACAACACATATGTGAATTTTGAACATGCTAGTTCTACGGTATATAGGTTAATTAATTACTTTTATTTTTTATTTTAATTACTGCAGGTGGCTGATAATTTACTTCATGATCCAAGTAGTAACCTAGAAACTTTGATATTTTGTTCTCAGACCTTAAGAAGCAAGGTGACTTTATTGTTCTTTTACTTCCTGTTAATGTAGTTTATACTTTTGCATGTTTAAGAATGTTGAGTGAATGCTGGTTTCTGAATGCAATTTTTTTTAACAGAGGTGCTTTCTTCGTAATTTTTGAGTTCATTTTTATGATCTAGGTTCAACGAGACTTTGAGGAACTCCCCCCCACAGCATTCCGGCCTCTGCGTGACTCGTTAAATGTGAGTAACTATTTGCGGTGCTATTCTGAGGGTGTTTATATAAGTTTCAGACACGTAAATTTTTCGTCTTAAAAAGGATTACTGATATATGCTTGTCTTCTCAGCTGCTTCTTGTGAAATAGATACAATACTTCATATGTCTCTGTGTATATGGTTTACTTTTACCAGTTCATGTTTGGTTTGAATGCAGAACTTATTGAAAAAGTTCCACAAGGGTCATCCAAAAGTCAGAACTCAGGTATCATAACAAAGTCCCTTGTACCCTTCTATCTTCTTTGCAATTTGATTTTGTGTAGTCTTGTATTTTTATATGGCTGTTAAATTTACCGAAATGTATTGCTCAAAATTGTCTGCACTTGTAGATTAGCATTGCAGTGGCTGCATTGGCTGTGCACGTGCCTGCAGAAGACTGGGGGGATGGTGGAATAGTGAAATGGCTCAGGGATGAGATGGATTCCCATCCGGAATATATACCAGGATTCTTGGAGTTACTTACAGTTTTACCGGAGGTATATACGCTGATCTTTCAGGAACTTGGACCGTCTTTTGAACTTATTAATGTCACAAATGTCTGAATTTCAAACCACTAAACGCCATGTAGTTATACTTTTCAAGAAGTCTGTCTTGTCGGATAGTTTTACCAGAGGTATATACGCTGACGTTTTAGGAACTTGGACTGTCTTTTGATCCTATTAATGACACAAATATCTGAATTTTGAACCACTAAACGCCATGTAGTTTTATGTTTCAATTTTTTTGTCTTGTCGGATAGTTTTACCAGAGGTATATACGCTGACGTTTTAGGAACTTGGACCATCTTTTGATCTTATTAGTGACGAATGTCTGAATTTCAAACCACTAAACGTCATGTAGTTATATGTTCCAAAATTTCTGTCTTGTCGGATAGTCTTTTATGTAGCACTTAACGTCATACCACTCATGTTCTTCCATAAATGGTCTCAAACAAAATATTTTAGTTTAATTAACTTAATTAGCTATTTGTTTGGTTGCGTTATGCCGCTATATATTATGTCTTTTACTTATTTTGTTGTTATAAGCAGGAAGTATTAAACTATAAGATAGCAGCTCGGCCAGAAAGGCGCCGGCAATTTGAAAAAGAGCTTACTTCTCAAATAGAGGTTGCTCTTAATATCTTGACAGCTTGTTTGAGTATATCTGAGCTTAAGGAGCAGGTGATCGGTCAATTGCTTTTTTATTTATTGTCCATAATGTTGTCATTATGAGGTATTTCGAATATTGGTTTGTTGTTGTGGCCTTATGTGGTGCTTTCATGTAAATATTTCTTTCAGGTTCTTGAGGCATTTGCTTCATGGCTTCGCCTAAAGCACGGGTACAATTTTTCTTTGTTTTTACCTGTAATTAATTTTGTTTACTAAATGGTGCATTATTGATAATGGTAGTAGATTATTAGATTATTCTTCGATGTTGTTTTTCAAGAAGTGTTTGGGTCATCTTAAATTGTGTAACGTTTGGGAGAAACATTTTATTAATGCCGCATTTGTATCAGTTGTCATGGATTGAAGCTTCAGTTTTTTATTTTTGTATGAACAATAGATTACTTAGCCAGGTGCTGTCTGATTGTAATTTGTACGATAGTGAATTGTTTATCTGAGCTCTACATATGTAGAAAATTTGTTAACTGGAAGTGATAGAAGCATATCTAAAAAAACTGCATAATTGCTTTCAGTTGTGACATTTATAAAATTAAATAAAGAGGTCTCATTATGTTGTATCTTTTTGTTACAAATTAGTGACATTTAGATGGATTATCAAGTTAAGTCTTGTTTTTTGTGAAACTGATATTGAGGGTTTCTATTCACTCAATCTTATAATAGGGAAGATAACGGAAATAACACACTCTATTCTATATTATCATTAAATGTTTTTTTTTTTTCAACTTCTCAGGATTCCCGGATCTGTTCTTAGTTCTCATCCATTAGTTCTCACAGCACTGTCAAGCTTGAACTCCGAACTACTTTCAGAGGCATCTGTAAATGGTAGGAAAGCTGGGAAAATATTATTATTTTTTCAAAATATATGCTGTTGATATTGAACTGGATATTATCTCAAGATATTAATTGGGCTGATTTTATCTAATTATAATGGGATAAAAATTTGGAATGCATTTAATTTTACTTATTGGTAGGTCGCATATTAAGGCTTAATTGTATTTGCATATGCTATATGCCAAATGCAGCTTTAATAATCTTATTCGGGCAAGGCCTAGTTGTAATGTACACATACTTGGCCAAAAATATTTCTCCCTCAGTCTCACAATGACTGTTGTTTTTGCTCAGTCACACATATTAAGAAATGACTTTAAATAAAAGAGAGTAATAATTTTACCAAATTAACCTTGTTAATAATTGGTTTGTTTCCCACTATCACAAATGGCAAGTAGATTATAAAACTTAGGGAATAATGTACATAGTATCAATTTGAGGGTACAATTGGAAAAAAATAATTTATCTAACATTGAAAACTAAAATGATATTCATTTTGAGACATTTTTTTTGTTGCTAAAGTGACACTCATGATTAGACAGGGAAAATATTAGTATATTTAAGAGAGTAAAGTTGGTGTTTATTATCACTTGGTCTTGTCATCATAGTAAAACCATTTCCTCTATTCTTCTCATTTCCATCATTTTTCTAAGATTATATCTATTATTATCAAGTATTTCCCACTAAAGTGAAACTTTTAGTAATTTCTTCACCCTTTCATATCAATTTAAGCACTATTAACATTGTGAAGCCAGCAAAAACTCAACGAAGGAAAGCTTAGCACTAATAATTTTAAGATTGAAATTGTCTTTATTTCGAACATTACTTTTGCTGTTTTCTTTTTGGCATTTTCACCTTCTTTAATTTGAGCTATGTTGTTCCATTCCACTCTTATTCTTTAATTTGTCAAGAAATAATGCAAGCATTTATGACGAAGGAGATAACTTGAAAAGAATAAGCAATTTGGTGTTATAAAATGATAAGAAGTTAGTTAGCTGATAATTTGAGTTGATCGTGACAAAAAAAGTAATGGCTTCATTAGATAAATTAATAAACTAGGTGTTTTTTCTTAGCCTTTAAGGGTTGATTGGTCATTTTTGTGAGTCTTAAAACCGTGTTAGTTGGATGTTGGATTAGGTTCCCATCATGTTTTTTCATTCGGAAGCACATAAAATTTAGGTTAATCAACACTTGAGTCACAGGGTTGTGATTCCTGGACTCTACAGTTTTGCAATCTGAAAATAAATTGTGTCCATGGAACAGTTTATTGCTGCATTATTGGTGTCAAATGTACTGAGCTATGCTTTTTAAATCAGTGGCAGACAAATTATTATTATTTTTTATTTGTTACTCCAGTAGTATTATTAGAGAAGAAAAGGATTATACAAATGAACCTGCAAAATTTGCTCTCAAGTTTTTCCCCCTTTTCTGTATAGACTTGTTTGTATGGTAAAACTCTTTAGCTAACATCCTAACTAAGGTTCCATGTGTCCCGCTTCTTCCGCAGAAGTAGCTTACGTTTCCTATTTTCTTTTTCTATTGTGTTGATATTTTTAATTTCTAATGACACTGCTTTCAGTTTCATTATTTGTTAATATTAGAATGTTATTTTTCTTTTACAATCAGTGTGTTGCTTTCCCCATGTCTTTAATTTGACAATATGGTATTCTTTTTTATATTGTACCTTCTTTGCAGTGATTTCTGAGTTGATACACTACACCACAGCAGGAAACATTGATGGTGTTTCCACAAATGTGCCCTTAATTCAAGTTATTGTTCCTCAAGTTATGAATCTTAAATCACAACTTAGTGATTCTACGAAGGTAAACAGAGTTCCCAATCTGCTTTCTCTGAGACATGGGGGGCTGTCTATTTGATCGGAATAGTATTCCAAAACACTATAGCAAATTTTCTTTATGATAGTGTTGATTTAGTTCAATCTGTTCGCATCAATTCCTTGAAAAATGATGGGTTTTGGGCCCTGCATTTTTTCAGAAGTAATCTTCATTATATTATATAACCTGTGAGGTCTCTGTCTTGTTGAGGCGTCCCAGTCACTGATTTTGTGAGCTAATGAGGCACATGATGTCATAGATCAACATTAAACCAATTTCTATTGATAATTCTGCTTGAGGAATTCAATTCTAATTTCTATGTGAAAGGCCATTGACATAGAAAATGATTGAGTTTTTCTACCCAGATATGTATATGGTCATAATGATAATTCATCTGTTGTATATACGGTATTCTCATTCTTATTTTAAATGCAATTATGCTATACTTTTTATTCAAAGCTCTACTATGGTCATGATCCTTTTATCTGTCTTTAGGATGAGGAAGATGTGAAGGCAATTGCTAGGTTATTTGCAGACATGGGTGATTCATATGTTGAGATAATTGCAACTGGTATGTGTACATTGCTATATTCTTTTTAACAATTTGGTGCTTTCTTTCACAGAATGTGACTGAATTACTTTGAAGCCCTGGCAAGTTGCCCATGGATCTCTCTAGTGTTGAGCCATTTGGATCTAAATCGTGATAATTAATATTCCAGGTTCTGATGAATCAATGTTAATAGTGCATGCATTGTTGGAAGTTGCTTCACATCCAGAATATGATATTGCTTCTATGACATTTAACTTTTGGCATAGTCTTCAGCTAAACTTGACCAGAAGGTATTTCTTTTACTCTTGAAAGTATGGTTCTTGCTGGAAATTGCTTTTACCAGATTTTAAATATAATTTTACATAATCTGACAGGGAGTCCTATATTTCATATGGTAATGAAGCATGCATTGAATCTGAGAGAAATAGGAGGCTGCAGGTTTTTCGTCCCGCATATGAGTCACTTGTATCACTGGTGAGTCTTCCTGATTGGAGACTGGAAGTTGGAATTAAAATTCCCCCGCGCAACTTTTGAACACATTTAGTTGTTCATTGTTTCAAGTTGTCATGTGTGCCACCTTAAAATCAATTTTGTTATTATCTAATTCTATATATAGTAAAAAAAGCATCATTCTTCTTTTGAGTATTTATAATGTTATTCTCAACATTCTTGTAGCATTGACACATAACTTTTCTTTTCATTTTCCAGTTATGACCAAATTGTGTAGTTATTGTATTTATGCTGTTAGGTTTTTTCATGGATGTTTTGCAGGTTAGCTATCGGGTTCAGTATCCTGAAGATTATCAAGATCTTTCGTATGAGGATCTTAAGGAATTTAAGCAGACTAAATATGGTAATTGGTTTGTGGAATGATGTTGTTTTCCTTTTCTGTTTCATTGTTGTACATTCATTGATTCTACTCTGGGGTTCAAGTACTATACTCTCATTACTCTTATTATAATATAATATATACAAATAGTATACTATATTATTATTGTTGTTGTTGTTGTTATTATTATTATCATTGTTACATATTCAATGCTCTTGAGACAAGTTATGGGCCTGGTTATTCTTGGAGATTGAGACAGCTTGTGGTTCGTGTAGGCTCTGGCTTGCAATTTTTGGTTTTGCTCCAAATATGTGTTATCTTCAGATGACATTTTTAGTAGCAGTTCCGGGGGATCTCTTAATTACAAATGTTTTAACATCAACTGTACTTTGGCATTGAATTGAAACTTGATAACAACTTTTCTAATCCATTGTGAAGTAATAATATAGCAATCTTGATGGTTAATGTGAAATTAAGAAACTCATGTCTGTGCATATAATTGGATTCGAATGCAGGAATTTTCAATGTTTACTTTATGGTATTAGTGGGACCGCTGATATGGTCCTCAGCTAATAGTTATTGTAGAAGGGATTTTCTGCTTGATATGCTGAGAAATCAGTGAGGTTTGCTTAGATATTGCAAGAATGTTTCCCCCTAAACCCTGAAACTGATCCTCCAAAGCATTGGGCACATCAAATTGGTCCCTCAAATTTTAGATAGCAATTTGCTCCATCAACGCGAAATAGGCATCAATTTAGTCTAGAAAATGTCCTTCGACTTCAATTTGGTCCCCATGCTGATACATATGATACACTGTGAACGGCCAAATTGATGTCTAAAAATCATAGGTGAACCAACTTGATATCTTGTGTATCGATGGAGTACCAATGTCCCAGCTGTTGCATGTCAGCCATGTCTTTCTTTTAGTAGTTTTGGGAGTACATCTTATCCTCGGTCCTTCTTTATTTCTCTTCTTTAAATATTGTCTTTAGATTAGAAAATACAAGAGACTTTTCATATTAGGTCGCACTGGCAGATAGAACTTTCTTGAAGTGCAATTGTCATGTGCATGTGACACAGGCTTTCTCATCTGCTGAAAATTTTGAGCACCTATGCTAATATAAGAAATAGGTTGAATGTCTAAGTCTGAAACGAGAAATTCACTTTGAGATAATTTCTCCTGTTAATGCAAAGGAAGTTAGGAAATAGTTTTGATGTTGAAGGTATAGTGAATTTTTCCTTTGGCCTGGAAACAGATGCTCATTTCATCTGTTCGTCACATTATATTATTGAGCTTTGAAGTTGCTCGGTTTGCTTATTTGAGCTACAAAAGATCTCCCTTGTGTGAGGACAGGCTAGGGCATTCTCTTATTCCAATCTATGAATTGCTATGTTTTTATATTCCTTTTATGATTTGCATGTAGCTAAATGTCAACAGATTGCAAAATCTCTTTATCAACTTCTTTTGATCCAGAATTAGATGGTATTTCTATTCTAATTGGTTAATGTTAGAACTGGTATCTAATTTGACTAATTTAAAGATAAAACAGAATTTTGGGCTAAGAAAGCCTGACAGTATATCACCAGAGTTCATGTATTTATTGTAACAGACAAACAATAATACAACATAGGAAGTTTTTTCAAGAGACCAGGATGGCATAACCAGTTTCCTTTTTCCATGGTTTTAGAGCTTGGAGTATCTCCTTTCTAATTCCTTAACCAGAAACTGTCTCTCCCCCTTTTTTCTTGAACTTCTTTATTTATAACAAACTTATAAATACATAACTGCAACTTACAAATGAATAAATGTTGCTTACAATACATAATTGCACCATAACTGTCCTAATAAATCGGTTCAGACCTGTTTAGGTCTCCTGGTGTCTTGTGTCTTAATTAGTGGTCTAACAGTTAAGTGCAATTTCTTGTTTCAGCTGTTGCAGATGTATTAACAGACGCAGCATCAGTTCTTGGTGGTGATGCCACACTTAAAATTCTGTACATGAAACTTCTTGAGGTGTGTATTACATCTGGATGAGGTTAAGGTTAATTGATGTATGTTTTCCTTATTGTAAACATGAAGCTCTTGTATTGGTGGGACAGAGGGGGAGCTAATCTTTGATTTCATTCCAAACTTCTTGGTCTCTAGTGTTTCATCTTCCTTTCGATTAAGTTTAATATTAGTATGTAGGTTGTAGTTGTCTTTAATTTTTTCCTCTTGTATGTACTTCTTTTGCGTAAATAATTGAATGTTGTTTCATCCAATAAAAAAAAGTGAATGTTATTTCTTAAACCTCTTCATTGTTTCTGACCCACTTTTTCCCTCTTTTTAGGCTGTATCTAGCAATGGTGGTAATAATGAACAAAAGGAATGGCGTCCAGCAGAAGCTGCTCTGTTTTGTATTCGGGCTATATCAAGTTATGTCTCAGTTGTTGAAGCAGAAGTAATGCCTCAGGTATGGTTACATCTTTAATATAATTTTATTGATCTTTTTTTTCCCTTAAGCATCTCTTTTAAATACTTTCTATATCTAAATATTTTTACTAAAAAATGAGAAAACATCCCTTTCATTAAAGCACGCCATGTAGGAGATTGTAGAAGGGCCATAATAATTGATGTTGATGCCCTTGGGCATCAAGGACATCAATGAAGGAGTTTTTTAATACAGAAGTACTCAGTGAATTGAATTTAATATTGAATAACTGGGAAGGCGGTTCTTTATGGCTATATTTAATCTAGAGTATTTTGATATATGAATAATTTGCCCGTTGATTTACAACAATTTTTGAATTTTGAGAGAGAAGTATTTGCACTCAAAGTTGTATTACATTCTTTCCACTTAAATATGCTTCTAATTTGCTACATATCCTATTTCAGACAGGTAGCTATTCTTTCAGTGTGAGGATTATGTATTTTTGTGTTTATCTTTGTAACTGCGCAACATTCCTAACTGAATTTGTTCTTTTTCAAGCTCATAGACTACTATTGTTTTATATTTTACATAGTTGGTGTTTGTTTCATTCAGATCATGGCCTTGCTTCCGAAACTTCCTCATCAACCCCAATTACTTCAGACAGGTAATGTAAAGAAAAGTTATGTCCTTCCAACTAGACTTAGTAATTCTCTCCTTGTAATTTTATATCTAATGATGTTGTTTGTAGCTTTTCTGCTCAAATTTGTTTGGTACCACTCATTATAATGGTTGTTATGTATTGTTGCCAAATTTTCAGTCTGTCTAACTATTGGAGCTTATTCAAAATGGCTTGATTCGGCATCCTGTGGACTGTCTATACTCCCTTCAGTTTTAGATATCCTAATGAATGGAATGGGTACATCTGAAGATTGTGCAGCCGCCGCCGCCTTGGCATTTAGACACATCTGTGATGGTATATATAGTAAACTAGAATTTGAGTGTATTTGTGAACTTTCTGTTCAGTGTTTACCCCTTAGAATGTGGACAAGTTGCCTAGGTGAGCTACAATAGTATTCAGTGCAAGTGAAGATGAGTGACTACACTCAATGATTCCAATCAATTTTTCTGAACTGTGGTTCTGATTGAGGCTTTGCAATAAAGTTTTTCCTGAAGAATTTGGTTTGGTCATTTTCATAAACGGCTAAAAATCTCGTGCTTTTATGTGAGGATGCAACTTGTTTAAGTAAGTTCTTCTAGAAAGTATTGAAGGAATCTAATTATCAAACAGAAAAGTAAAAAGTAGTTGAAGCTAATTTTACTTTTCTATCAAATGCTTTTATAAATAACATCTGTATGGTTCATAAATTTTTCAGAAGATGAATTAAAAAAGAAAACCTTGGATGCAGAGAACGGGGAATATATTGCTTAACTAATTTCCATTGCATTTTTTACTGGCCTGTTATAGCAGAATATCTTGTGTGAAGTTTGGTGTATTTAAAGTCATTAGCGAATCTACACCTTACATATTTTGGGATGGTTGGTACTTTACATGGTATTAAAGCCTCTATGGCCAAGTGCTCAATGCCGTCCTCTTATCTCTAAATAAAAGTTGAATTTCAGCACTAGGTTGGTGGGTTTGTGCATTGTTCATGTTTCAAACCCAAAGGGCTCTTGCATGAGGGGGAAAGTTGAAAGTTGACAATGCTCCATGTATTTGATGTGTTATTTTTTACTCTAAGATTTGTTTCTGATTTTAGACTGCCGGAAAAAGCTTTGTGGATGTTTGGAGGGTTTGTTCCACATCTACAATCGGACAGTTAGTGGGGAAGATAGTTTCAAAGTTCCTGCTGAAGACTCATTGCTTCTGGTTGAAGCCTTAAGGTAATTTGGTTCCATGAAATATTGGGGGGAAGGACTGTTTGCTTCTGATTCTATCTTCAATGAAGTTGATTTGCTTGTCTTAAATTTCAACACAGTATGGTTGTTACTGAACTTCCTTTGGATGATGCTAAGAGAGCTCTTGAGGCGTTATGCATACCAGTTATATCTCCTTTACAGGTTAGTGTCTGTCTGCTTAGATTTCAAGTTATACGTTTTCTTTTGATAATTTTGTTTGTCTGCATTTTGTTCCACCAGGAAGCTATCAATCAAGGTCCTGAAATCTTAAGTAAAAGTCCTTCTCGCCAGTTAACGATTCATATAGATCGATTTGCTTACATATTTAGGTGGGTTCGATGATTTGTACTTTTATGTCTTCACACCCCCAACCCTTGTCCTTTAATTAAATTAATAAATATTTGTTATCACAATACTGATCATGCAACTGTATCTGCTTCTAGATATGTAAAGCATCCTCAAGTTGTGGCAGATGCCATCCAACGGCTCTGGCCAATTTTTAAAGCTATTTTTGATCTGTAAGTAGTCTCAAATTACTTCTCATGTCCGACAGTTCTTTGGTTTTCTTTGTTTCGTAATGACCTTTTATCTTTTGATACCTGTTTATCTGAGACTTTTTTTTATAATCATTGATGTCAGTCGTGCTTGGGACATGAGAACGATGGAATCTCTTTGCCGAGCTTGTAAATATGCAGTAAGCTGGACCATTAATTTTTGTGTTGTGAAGAAAGTAATTAATAATAACATGGTTTTTCATATTGAGTGTTGGGAAAAATCTAACTCCCATATTGGCTAGAGATCAGGCCCGATTACCCTAGGCGTGAGGGTGGGTATTGAGAAAAGTTCAACTCTAGTATTGGCTAAAAGATAAAAGTCTAAATAGAGCTTAGCTTTACAAGCCAATATTGTGGAGTTGAGTTAGGCTCAAAATATAATATTTAGTTATGCAATTGATTTGGCCATTCACGGTTTCAACCCTTGTATGTCTTTATATGTTTCACATGTTAATGAATCAATTTTCACGAGGTCGAAATGAACTATGTTTATGATGTGTTTTTTCCCTTGGGTGATAAAGCTAAAGTTAGTTCCATGCATTTTCTACATGGAAAATATTAGTTTGCATTATTCAATGCAATGTAGCAATTTTCTATTGCATGTTTCTAGGTGAGAACTTCTGGAAGGTTCATGGGACTCACAATTGGTGCCATGCTGGAAGAGATTCAGAGTCTGTATAGGCAGCACCACCAGCCATGCTTTCTTTATCTCTCTAGTGAAGTTATAAAGGTATTCATATCTTACCATGCTTAAGTGGAACCTTTATTGTTCATATAAGTAACTGGTGTGTATGCATACAAAAGTGAGGTTCGATACACCTTTTTTCTTTGAAAGATGATTTTTTTCTTTTTTTACCTAGGGTAAAAATTTGAGTCTCTTCTCAATTTCAAAGCCTTTTTGTCATCTAGTTTATGATTATTTTGGCATATTATCTGCCTTGTTATATTGTGGCTAGTGCTTGCCTTTTCAGCAACAGTGTACAAAATTATTCCCTTCGATGGCATGGTCAATGAACTAATTTTCATACTTTCTATAACTTTGGTGGTTGGTTTCTATCATTTCAGATATTTGGATCTGATCCTTCTTGTGCTGACTACTTGAAGAATTTGATTGAGGCACTTTTCCATCATACAGCACGCCTTCTCACAAATATTCAGGTGTGTGACCTTACTGTATCACCTTGGGGAGCTGATGCCCACAATTTCTTAAAAAAAGTGACCTTAAACACATCCTTCCAGATCTAAGGATGGTATTTTAATTTTTTTATCATATTTTTTTGGTGCAGGAATTCACAGCCCGACCTGATATAGCAGATGATTGTTTTTTGTTGGCTTCAAGGTGTATTCGCTACTGTCCTCAGTTGTTTATTCCCTCGCCTGTGTTTCCTTCATTAGTTGATTGCTCTATGATTGGGATCACAGTACAGCATAGGTAGACTCTCTCTCTCTCCCCTCCCCTACACAGACACTCAACTGTGAAAGCATCCTCTACTGTTCTACAATGCTATTGTCTGTATTTTCACACTTTTTTTTTGCTGACCATTTATTCTTGAGATATTAGGAATCCCATAATGTTCAAGCAGCTTCATTTCTTACTTCCTCACTTGTGTATCATGATCATGTACAACATATTACATCTCTGATGAATTGCCTTTATTTTGTGCACTGTCTTTAAGTTAAGGAGTCATCTGCACGGAAAGAGGGTCTACATAAATTTCTTGTATCTTATAAAATACAGAATTACAAAGGATTAGTTGCTGAGTGAAATTTAGAAGTGAATTATTTTCCACTTAAAATACCAGTTATTTTATATCAAGTGACTTTGCTGCTTGAAATATTTTTCTACCTTCAAACATATTTGTTTCTCGTTTTGGTATGATTGCTGCAAGTTCTGTAATTGCAAGTGCTTCAAACTATGCTACGATTATTTAGCCCTTTGTAACATGGTTGTTTAACCCTCTTCTTTCCTGCAGGGAGGCTTCCAATTCCATATTGCATTTCTTTTCTGATATTTTTGATCTGGCAAACTCCACAATGGGGGAACAATTCATACCAATCAGAGATAGTATAATTATTCCTCGAGGTGCCAGCATTACCAGAATTTTGGTTGCTTCATTAACTGGAGCACTTCCAAAATCTCGAGTAGAAGTGGTAATTTCTCAAGTCAATTTGACTGCATTTCATTTTCATATATATGTAACACTTTTTGATAGGATAAAGTTTAACTAAATTTCTGTGCACCTGAACATCTCTTAGGTGTCTTACACACTACTGGCATTAACTCGATCATACGGGATGCAAGCACTGGAATGGGCAAAAAAGAGTATTATGTTAATTCCATCAACAGCTGTCACAGACTTGGAACGATCAAGATTCTTGAAAGCACTTTCAGATGTGGCATCTGGAGGCGATACCAACGGGCTAATTGTTCCTATTGAAGAGTTCTCAGATGTTTGCCGGCGCAATAGAGCAGTTCAGGAAATAGTTCAAGAGGCTTTGAGACCACTTGAGTTGAATTTGGCGTGTGTATCATAGAGGATGGGTGAACGCCTGTGATAGGGAGGACCATTTTGTTTAGGTCCTGTCTATTGGTTAGGCCAGTTGGTTGTGTATTATTTATTATATTCTTTTTTATCGATCATTCTCCAATTTTTTGGGAGAATTTGCCCCTGCATGTGTTGGCCGGGAAAAATTAAATGGGGTGTTGTATCTTTTATTCTTGAGATGTGGGTTTGGTGAGTTATGTCGTTGTCCTGGTTGTCATATTTGGGGGCTGGAGGTTACATGGTATACAATTGTAAGTTAATGAAACAGAAAAAGCGGGGTAAAATAGAGTACAGTCATAAATTGCTGTAATTTAGCTTTTTAATGAATACCAATTTGGGAATGTGATTATGTTCAGTCGTCAAAATAATCTTTCGATTGTAAAATATTGAATTGATTTGTTTTGGTTTGAATTTTACTTATTTGTGATGATGTGAAGTTATAATTTTGAGGTCTTTTTTTAGGCTTGTGGTAGCACGATAGCTTTGGATCTAAAACTTTGATTTTCAAATTTATTAAATAAAACCATGGGGATACGTTTAACGGAGGGGTGAAGAGGAATTTCAAAATGTTTGTGTTTGGTTGGATGAAGAGATGAGATTTTTAATTGAGGGAAAATGTAAAGTGATATTGGGATGATAACAAATGTCTCAATAAAAATAGAAATTTTGTTTTAATTAACTTTTGAAATGTCAAAATTTATTATTAATATAAAATTTATTTATCTTTTATTTAATATCTATTTTGGTCTTTTATTTATTTATTTTTGTTCTTTTATACAACTGAATATTAGTCATTTTATTATAACTTATCTATGAACTCTAGTTTTGAATAAATTATAAAACTAAGTGTGTAAACTTAAAGATGAAATGAAAATATTGATTTTTTGTTATGTTATTTATTTTAAAATATATAAAAAAAATACTTTTTTTTAAGTGCAAACCTATAATTAAATTAAATGAATGTTCATTTTGAAAGAACAATATAATAAATACATATTAACAATTTTTTATAAGAGATTCTGGTAATCAAGTATTACTATAAAAAATATAAATACGTACATTAATAAAAATAAATAAATAACTAAAATAAATATTAAATAAAAAAAGGAATTATATTCAAGTACACAGAACAAAACTTAGATGCAAAGTAATATATCATCATACATATCTATTATATATATTTAAAACAGACTCGAATGTCACCTCATCCTCAAATGTCATCTACACCCTCAAATGGACCCGAGCCTACTGATCGAGTGCAGAGCCTGCTGCTCTGGACCCGAGCCGACTGGTCTGGACCCGAGACTGCTGCTCTGGTGCCGAGCCTGCAGGTTTGGACCCGAGCCTGGAGGTCTGGACCCGAGCCTGGAGGTATGGACTCGAGCCTGGAAGTCTGGACCCGAGCCTGCAGGTTTGGACCCGAGCCTCCTGCTATGGACCCGAGCCTCCAGGTCTGGACCTGAGCCTGCTGGTCTGGACCCGAGCCTGTAGGTCTGGACCCGAGCCTGTTGGTATGGACCCGAGCCTGCAGGTCTGGACCCGAGCCTCCT
>JBBPBS010000007.1:6891935-6907003 GCA_037974835.1 Cicer judaicum | reverse complement strand
TTTTTTTTTTTTTTTTTTGGAGTTTAAGAGGATTTTTAAGGGACATTCTTTTCCATTCTCTTACGTACACTTCAAAAGTATATATTTCGAAGAAAAAAATCAGTATTTTTGCCTTCTAGATATGTATTTCTAAACGAAGATTTATTTTTAAAAACATTAGAGGTTAAAAGAAACTCTCAATTTGTAAAGGGAAAAGCTGTAAACGGGTTAAAACTCTTATTTCATTAACTGTAACTTGGCCTATATGGTTGTTGCAAAACAAAATTAGTTTTAGAGGGCTGCATGAGACATTAATGAAGGGGTGGAACATGCTAAGATGTTTTCATGGTGGTGGTACTGGTATCATCCGGATTAGACAAATAATTATCTAAATATTACTCACTATTAAATCTTGCCTAATTCAATTTCTATTGAATGAAATAAATAAAAAACAAAAGTGTGAGCTTGTAGTGGAAGGGAAACAAAACCAAAGACATCAGGGCCACTTATAAATTTATTACCATATATGTTAGCTACATCTTCAATAGCTCATGGCTAAATACACAAGGAGTAAGATTTTGAGTCAAATATGTTAATGCTGATATGAACAAAGCTAATCAAAACATTTTTACCTTGTTTTAGTTCAAAACAAGAACTAAACCAAACTGCACAAATATGAAAGCTACATCAGAACCACTGAAAACTCTCTACTTATCTCTATATTCAAATGTGAGACGAACCATTACAATGATCATTTAAAAACAACTTTGAAAATACAGTTTGACACCTTTGCGAAAGAAGATTTGTGTTACTTGATTGCCAAGAAACGAACTTAAAAATCAGTAAGGCTTGGGGTTGTTCTTTTTACTAACCCATATAAACATTTTCCTTTCGATTTGAATATTTCCAGTTTATCTAGAAGAAAGCCAAGGATTGGGTGCCACATAAGTATAGCCTTGGAAATGGTCACCTGCTGTAGGTGTTGATGCCGGAGAATCCTCAAGAGGCATCGTTGTCCAGCATCGATCAAAATTAGTTGTGCAGTCTTTTCCAGATACATCAGATGGTTTAAACTTCGGTTGCAGTTCTCTTGCCTCCAATTTTTTCCAATTGATTGACCTGAACCAATTATGATTTTTTATTTGCTCATCTCCATTTGGACCATTGCCTAACCTTGTTGACGGATCCTTTTGCAGCAACTGTAACAAGCAAACAGACATCACAATGTGCAGTCTTTTAATGTAGATAGGGTCACTTTTGGAGTAAAGAATAGCACTGGTATAAGATTTCCACTGGCATTGGAAAACAATACCAAATAAATAAAGTGAAGACAGTGAATTCAGAAATACACAATACGAAACCTTTATGCAATATGTAGGAAACAAACACATCAAGCTTGTAAAGTATAGTATAGCAGGAGAGGGTACTACCGACTAATGAAACAAAACCAGGAATATTGTGATCTACTTACTCCTTTGAGCAAAGAATGAGCTTCACTGGTAAGGTATGGTGGAAGTTTAACTTTCTCTTTGATGATTTTCTCCTGTAGCTTCTTTCTGTTAGTATGTATAAATGGTGCCTGCCAAATGACGCTCAACAATCAGGGAAACAAATGAACCTGGACACTTTGTAATATAGCAAAAACCCTTTGTATTACAGATATCCACACACACAAGCTTCTTAATAGATAAACAATCAGATTCATTCTGTAGAACCCAATTTCCAAAACAATAATATCCAAAGTTTCCATTACCATAAAATTTTAACTACCTTTTTCCCATTCATAAGCAACTATGTCCAGGGAAAAGACTCTTAGAAAAGACTCTTAAACATTATCCGCTTAAAATTGATTGTCATACACATAACAGGTTCTAAATGCATTTCATTTTATCATTGTATACTGAAATTCAATTCAAGGTGTTCAATGAGGGTGACACCATCACACACACACACACACACAGCTTACACATCATAAGTAATGTTGAAACAGTTCAGAGTTGCATTCATTACCTTTCCTGTTATCATTTCATACAAGAGAACACCAACACTCCACCAATCTGCATCCTTGTTATGGCCTTTCCCCATAAGGATTTCCGGAGCCATGTATTCAGTTGTCCCACACATAGAATTAGATCTCTCAGATTCCTCAATCTCTTTCGACATTCCAAAATCAGTTAGCATCACCTACACATATACCAAACAAACATAAGACCAATCTTAGTGAACATTTCTCAACTAATTGCCAATACTAAATCAATTAGGATCTAGGAACATAACATCAACACATTATCAAAAAAAAGTTAATCAAAATCAAAAGGGGACACAACATAAATTGAAGCAAATGAAATGGCCAATTTACATGGCCATCAGCATCCATGAGTATGTTTTCAGGTTTAAGGTCACGATGCACAATGCCGTTGTTGTGAAGATGTGAAACAGCAGATACTATCTCAGCAGTGTAAATCCTTGCCTCATCCTCACTACCCAACACACACCAACAAAACCAAATCCAAACATCAAAATAAAAAAAATAAAAAATCTTGAATACCTAAATTAGAGTATTGAGCATGAATATAATGAACATACCTAAAAATGCCCTGTCTACATAAATGAAAGAAAAGATGTCCACCGTTTATGAAGTCCAAAATCAAATATAATTTAGATTTAGTCTGCAAATAAACATAAATAAACAGTTAGTAACTTAATTACACAACAAATCAATAAATTAAAAAAAAAAAAAAAAAGAGAGAGAGAGAGAGAGAGAAAAAGAAAAAGAAAGAGACTTGGAAAGAGTAACGAAGGGGAACGATGAAAGGATGAAGAACTTTGGTGAGAATATCTCTTTCGGCTTTCATATAATCAACGTGGTTTTTCTTAATGATGGTGTCTTTCTTCATAACCTTCATAGCGAAGATTCGGTCATCTCCATGTTTATTTGTGACCATAAAGACCTTGCCAAAGGCACCCTGTCCTACAACTCTGAGAATCTGGAAATCGGAGGGTCCGAATTTGTGTTGTGGGTATTGGTCTTCGTCGTCGTCGGTGAGTTCGTCGAGAAAGAAGAGAGAGTTGTTGATATTGTTATCGGAGGAAGGAGGGAAGCGAGGGGAGGGACCCACAAAGGAGTGGGACCTACTGTATATGACTTGAGGGCTTGTAGATGGAGATGGAGATGGATTGGTTTCGTTGATGGAACGTGAATATGAAGATGAAGAAGGGGGAATTGTAAGGCTGGTGAGATTGGAGGCCATTAGATTCACAGAGTGTCACCGATGTAAATTAATGTTATGTAATTGTAATCAACATGGACACCATTTTTCTCTTATTTTTAATAAATTACACAATAATTGATGCTATCAATTTCATTTCATCATTATCATGGGAAACAACTACACCACCAAATTGGATTCATCCTAACCAGATTCAATTTGTCAAAATAAATTCTAAATAAGGTAACTTATAACAATTTAAGTATTATTCATTCATTTTTAAATAATTAAATTGTTTTATATTCAATTTATTATTGATTACTAATTTTTTTATACACCAAATCAATACTAATATAAAATAATTAGTTGTTTTAGAGATAATTCGAATTTTTTATTTTGTGATCTTGTCATGTCTGGGTCAGACTCAACTCATAACTAATGGGACAAGATAGGTTCGCATCGCGATCATATGGCCACCATTTGATCATGATTAGAAAAACTCCAACTACAGTATATTCAACTTCAAGTTTGGGCTTTGGTCTGCCTGTGTAGTTCATATCCTCTACATTCACACACTTGAACACCAATAACCATTCAAATAAGATTAAACAATTTAAATTTAATTCTAATATTTTCAATTATTTTATAAATTAATAATTAAAAAGTTTGTTTTTTATGAAACTTCCCCAATATCTCTAACAATATATGATTGTGAAAAAATCCTCACAATAGTAAATCCAATATATTTGACTCATGTAATGTAACATTGTTTTATCCTTTATACCTTTAATTTATAAAAAAGTTTATACCAATCAATAAAAAGAAAATTAAAATTATAATATTTGTAACTTAAACTCAAATATTAGAATCACTTAATCAAAATAATATATTAAGTTATTTAATTTTTCTAAATTAATATAAAAATTCCAAATATATTATTGAAATTCATGTAATGTGTTCGGAGTCGGTGGTCCTTTGTAAGAGGCTAACCAAGCATATGAGCGTCAATATATTCTCATACAATAATGTCATACGATCGACGTCATCAGTTTCTAACTCCTACACGTCATTTTTTATCTAATTTTGTTTACACGCGTATCATACCCTCATAGGTGTAAACACAAATAAATGCTTTCACATACCAAATTGATAACCTATACAATTATGTGGCTCTGTTCTTTTCAAAAGAATCTTCACTTAGCTCAATGACCAAGGGATCCCTCCACTAAAGCAACTCATCACAAGTTTGTTACAAATATCTGTTTTTTTAAACAATCATTTATCTTATGCTTATAAATATACTCCTTCATTGCTTCCCTTTTATGTTACAACTAATAACACCATGGATTATAGCAGAGTAAAATCCAAGAATGAGAAATCTCTTTGTGAGAAATCAATGAATGTTGTAGTAAATATCATGAGGCTGTCTTCTTTCTCTATTGCACAAAGAACACTTGGAACTACTACTAGAAAACCAGGGAATAAGGAGGAGAATCTTCAACCTGAAATGGAAAAAATGGTTAGTAATCAATTCCCTGCTTCAAGTAGAAGATCACAACAGCCACAGAGCCGCGTGAACCCCACGTATGTAATCAAGTCAGTTGGGAGCAATGGATCAACTGAGTATATGATTCATAAAGAGAGATTGCATCATCATCATCATGATCATGTTAATTCAAAGAAAGACCTTTGTGTTGATGGATTGGCTTCTGATTATATTAGTAAGATACGTAACAAGCTTGGACATAGTTCATAAGCCACGTGAAAATCTTCTCGTCCGTTTTCTCTATTTATCTATCTATTTCAAGAAAAATTATCAACTAAGTTTCGTAACCTCTGATCGTCAGTTTAAGATTAGATGGTGTAAATTTTAAATTTGTATTTTAGATTTAATAAAATATTAATATGTATTTAAAATATGAGTCGTTCGATTTTTAATCGAATGTATAACTACATGCAATATAAATCCCACTTTTTTTGTTGTTGCTTATGTGCACATTTGATGAGTTAGTTCCCATGGTAAAAAAAAGTGATAGTTTATGTCGATGTTTCTGATTAGATCCAATTTAACTTTTTCCTTGCTGCTTTATTTGATATTCCTTGCTGCATAGACAAGTACTATGTATAGACTATTAATATATGGATGATGCTTTTCAACATGTAGGTTTGCATGAATTAATTAAATAAATGATTTCATTTGGTTAGAGATTAATTGTTCAATACAAATAAAATAAATGTTTGAGTGTTGCAAATATTGGTTGTGGTCCAACATATATATCCGGATATAAAGATAAAAGGCAAGAAATCGTGAACAAGCAGTTCAAGAATATGGTTGTCAAGCATCCTGATCCAAAGGTGCCCCAAGTCTCCAACATTAATTGAAGCATCTCATTTTTAATTTAACTATATTTTTATATTTCTAGTACTAGATGAGTCCTACCATTATGCATAATGGAAAAAATAGTTATTAAAATATATTACAATTTTAGATAGAAATGATAGTTGAGATAAAAATATGTAAAAAATATTATTTATATATGTGAGTTTATATGAGAATTAAGATAATAACAATGATAACTAGCTATCGTAACTAAATTTTTATGGATCTGTGTTGGTAACAATTACTTCAAGACTTTAATAGTGAAATTGTTGATAAAAATTATACGTAGCAAATTCAAAAGTGTTGTTATACTAGTTTTTATATTCAATTCGCTCCCACCAATCGGATGCAAATGAGATAACCAACGAATCTCTAAAAAAAATTCAGTCTAAAGTGACACTATTTATAGAAAAATATCGTCACTTGATAAAGAGTTGCAATTTTTAGTTAGGCTACTGTTTTGCGAATGAATATATGATATAACGTTCAAATATTGTTCAAAGCGTTACACCGGTACGGTGGTTGATCGATATATTAAGTTATAAACACACATGAAGGTAAATCAACAGAAGAACTATGTTGTATTTTGTTGCCTTTAAATTAAGAAATTATTGAGTCGAGTGAGAATGAAGGGCTTTCTTTCTCAATTATATCATGTGAAGAGAATATATTAATAATGAAGATAAAAGCATGTGCTTCGCACAAATCTTCAATTCAAACCATGGGTTGATGCTTGCTAACGACAAAAAAAAATAATGCAACCCATTAATTAAATAATTAACTAAATTTCATGTTCAGCTCGAGCCTAATGGCCGGTTACTATCTTCAAAGCGAATGTTGGGTTCTATAGACTTATTTTCGTATGGAATTTATGCCTTTGAAAAGAATTGTGGTTGCTAACTAAACGAGAATCAAAATTTATGCTTCCGGTCTTATGACATGTATACTTCTCCACTTTGTATTTGGCCTGATGACTCTTTATATCATGAGGAGATTTGGTAACTTGACCTCAACAATTTAATTAATGTAGGCTTCATATCAATACTTGGTTGTTGAACAACATGTATAAAATGTGTCTATTGTATTTGTTTGGTGCACAATGAGAAGGTTTTTCAAACAGTAAAGAGTTATCTTATTTCGCTTAACATAGAATGTGGTCACTCGTTGCCAATTAGATGGGCTTTTTCACCTCCCAATCATTTTCCACCATGTCTCATTTTCGTTACACAAGTGTGTATTAATTTTTTTTATTTTATCAAAAAAAAAATTTAAAATTTTTTGGTATATATGTATTTATCGAAAAATTTATTTTTAAGATTTTCAATACCAGCAAACTAAATAAATTTTCTGAAACTATTTAGAAAATTTTTTTCAACAATTTTTAGAACACAACTCATTATCAAAATATTTTTAAATTTTTTTTTGATAGTTAATAGAAAACTTGTTTCAAGTTTTCATGAAATTTTTATAGTTTCTATTTTGTTAATTTTTGTTTAATATTTTCAATTTATATATGCATTTCCAATCTTTTATACTATTTTTTTAAAGATTTATGGTACACATTTTCAATCTTTTGCACGGAAAAAGTAATTTTTTAATTAAATTTTATGTATCCGAAATTTTATAAAAAGTTTTTTTTTGGTAGTTTCCAAAAAAAATTTATTGTTTGGTATAGAAATCTTTAAATAGAAAAAGAAATGGAGTTGGTAAAATAGTTAAAATATTAAAAATAAATTTAATATTTTTAAAATATTGTGGAAGTAAAGGTAAAATAGTGCAAGGTATAGGATAAAATTTTATTGTTCCAATATATGCACTAGGCTGGCCTGTATACTATAACCATGGTTGGCCCAAACTAAAACCCCGATCACATAAAAAGGGAAATTTTATCTTGTAACTCAAATTTTATCTATACCCCATTATATTTTAAAAATGTCAAAATTTACAATTTTTTTTACTATTTTACAAACTCATTTATTTTTTTATTTACCATTCAAAGATTTTAAGACAAAACAATTTAAGTTTTCGTTACGTAAAAACTTTTGAAAATTACTAAAATAAAATTTATAAAATTTCTAGTACAGAAAGTCAATCAAAATAGTTTTAAAAAAAAAATTTGTATTGGAAAACTTTAAAAAAAATTATTAAGGTGAAAAATTTTAAAAAATATTTTTAAGGTATGTCCGAAAACCTTTAAAAAATATTCAATATAGAAGATTGAAAATGTATTCAGAAGTATAAAAGGTTGAAAATATTAAAAAGAAATTACAAAAATAGAAATTATAAAAAAAATTTAAAAAAAATTAGTTTTAAGTTTTCTAGTAACTACCAGAAAGCTTAAAAAAAAATATTTCGATAATGAATTGTGTTTCGAAAATATTGAAAAAAGTTTTCTAATAAATACATTTATACTAGAAAACTTGAAAAAAAAATTTCGATATCTAAATTATGTATTGAAAAATATAAAATAAAAAATCTAATAAAATACAAAAAATTGGCACTAACTTATGTACTGAAAAATTGAAATAATATAATAATAAAAAATAATTAGTTTTAATATTTATACGAAAATAAATATATTATTTCATTGCATTTGTGGAGGTAGAAGTATAATTTGAGAGATAAGGGGTATAATTTTCCAATAAAAGTGTTGAATTGTTTATTTGAGAATAGAAATGTTTGGAAATATTGTTTCCACTTTATATCATGGATTTAAGTTGCAGGGGTTTCTTGACCAAAAAATAATAATTCGTAGGGGTTTTCAGTAAAAAATAGTTTTGTTTAATTGTAGTTTATTTTTTATTAATTTATAAATATGATTTTTTATTTATTTTAAACTATGACAATTTTAATTTTTTATCCTGTTTTTTGAAATAAAAAATTACAATATGAAATATCTTAAATTAGACGTATAGTACGATGATTTAGAATAATTAATATTCATTAAACCGCAATAAATTCATCTAAAAACTTAACTTTTAACTTTAATTTTTTATTTATTTTGTGATTTAGTTAACGACGTAGGAATAATTTATACATTTAGATGGATCTATATTATAAAACTATATGTCACATTTTTAAGTATGTCAAATAGTTATTTTTTTAGTTAAAAAATCTAAATGACGAATAAAATAAAGAGAATAAAACTATAATTAAATTAAATAATGTTTACACTTATATACACATACATTATCTAGAATGAAATGTTAAAAAAAAGCAATATTAAAAAATTATTGTATTTTATCCAAGCTTTAGAAGAAGAAAAAATCAAATTTTGTAATTACTTTTGCTACGAGAGATAAATTCTACAAAAAGGAGGAGCAACCAGAAAAGTATCTGGAGATCCTGCCACTAAATCTTAAATTTTTGGAAGGAAAGAAAAAAACTTCTCAAACTAGATATTTGTTAAATTATATGTACGTTTGTTGCAGATGAAAAGGCCAACCATTGATTGTTTTTTATTAAGAAACAAGCCAAGCATAAATTTTGTGGATAAGGGTTGTGTCTCGAATTGAAATTTTTCCAATAATTCAAAGAAACCAAGTAAATTAGTTTAGGATGATATGCAATTATTTGTGCTCTTTATCCCAGAGACTTTCTCTTGCACCAAAACTTTCTGCATAAAATAAGTTCAGGATAACTGAGTAACTAGCCAAATTAATTGGCAAATATAATAAATACCTTACTTTGGTTCTCATACTTAATTTTCCTATTTTTTTTATATCCAAATTAAATGTAATTTAATTAGAGCAGTTCATTAATCTTTTTTTTTTTTAAGAATCATTGAACTCTTTTTAATAATCAGATCCCTCGACTCTCATACTCGATCTTTTGCATTTTCCATAGATATCATCTTGACGGTACCGTGCCTATTTTGTTAACTTACTATTTTTTGCATTATATTTTCAAAAATTAAAGATGAAAAACTTAATTATAAAAATAATTAAATGTTGGTAAAGTGTAATATTAAAATTTATAAGATATTTAATTATTATAACTTATTATTCAACATCTAATTGAATAAAATTTGATTGTTGTTGCTGCATTATCTATAATAAAAATTAAAATAAAACAAATGGAAAGTATTTTTAAACAACACGTGAGATTAAAAATCTTACTAAAAAATAGTATGTATATTTACAATTACTTAAATGAATTTATTGTACGTTTATTTTCTCCGTTATCAATAATAATTTACTGTATATCAAATGTGAGTTATAAGTCTCTATATTACTTAAAAAAAAAGTATAGTTGAACAACATATAAGTAAGAAAAGTCATAAATTTATTATCTTTAAGATTTTGAATAAATATATGGTGTTCAACTCACTTGTATGATTCATGAACTCTTTTTATGACCAATCATGCCCTAATTCATGGAGGAATTGTTGAAAGTCAATTCAAATTTTTAAAGTGTGCAATTTCAATGGATGGAAAAAATGAATGAATATTTCAAGTCTTATAATTTGATCATTGAGACTTGCACATTCAACTTAGAAGAATGAATTAGGAATTTCCTAAAATTCATTGGAACTTTGGAATATTAATCTCTTTTTAGAATAAACTAAATTCTCTATTTTATAAATAGAAAGACTAACGAAGAGGTGATGTATTCTCAAGTTTTGGTGATAGTAAAAAAAAGTTGTAGAATTTCTATTTTGAGTGATTATGTAAACAATTTAGATATTTCCAACGAAATCTAATAATGAGAGGTGATTATTTGTTCCGTAAAATACAATTGATATAATTTATTGTAAATATCATATGTGAGAAAATATTACAGATTCATACGTACGAATTGAGTTACAAATGATTATAATTTTATTTGAGATGATAAATAAATTATGTTCCGTAAAATACAATTGATATAATTTATTGTAAATATCATATGTGAGAAAATATTACAGATTCATACGTACGAATTGAGTTACAAATGATTATAATTTTATTTGAGATGATAAATAAATTATGTTGATACGCTTTTGTGAATATATGTAAGAGATATTGAATCATGTAAGATCTTAGATGTGTGTGTGCTGGTTTATTTCCAACATTATTTTGTTTAAAATTTATGGGCATAAATTAAGGAGAAAAATAGTTCAACTCAAACAATTTTACCAATACTAATTTAAAATTATGGATGAATATCTTGAAAATACAAAATTACAGTTAAAGTAATATATTTTTTATTTTTCTAAAATAACGTCATAACAAACAAACAAATCAGATAAAATTTTGATTGGCATAACTTTGATTACCTAAAATTGCAAACAAATACTAAATATAACCCCGTTAATGAAACTAACAAATAGTACTCGTAGTTCGTAGAAGCAATTTAAGGTGGTCCTGATTCCTTTATTATGATTAAAACGTGCATATAAATGAAAAAATCCTAACCGGAAACATCGTTTTCAAAGAATTGTAAGTAGAAGCCACGTTGGTGTTGGACAAACCGGATAATGCATGGCTATAAACATCAAGTAAGGGACAATTATGATGCTAATACAGCTACCGTCCATTACTGATTTTTTGCCGTAAATATGTCACATTCATTCATTTCAAAATTAAAAACGTGCCTATCTACTAACACCTTACCGGAATCACAGGTTGCCAACCTTTAAAGTTTAAACACAATATTTTTAAAAAATTAGTAATAGCACACAGTCACACACGCATAATTAATAAATAATCGTGAAATATTAAGGTGAATTAATTTTTCGCCTAAAATAAAAGGCAATAATAAATAATTTGACAATAAACTATAAAAACTTTTATGTAAATATCTTCGCAATTCATCATTGTGTGTTTAGTTTAAATACTACAATTTCACAAACGCATTTAAATATATGTTGTTATGACGCTACTTTATTATATTATTTAAATATATATATATATATATATATATATATATAACAAGATATTTACCAACTGTGTTGACAAAAAAAACTAGATATAAATATATGCGTGTATAAATTCTTCTTATACTAACAAAACAGTACAGTCTTTTAAATCTTATAACTTGATTTGACTAAACAATTTCTTAACTGAAAAAATACAACAAGGCAAACCAAATTTAGATTCTCAATGTGGTAAGCCTAGCTTCAGAATTTGGCTTATTTATAATGGAAAAAAAAATTGAAAAATTGAAAAATTGAAAAATAAATCATAGTTGTTATTTTAACAATTACATAATTTGTTATAACACGTAAAATATCCCATTTTAATTTATTTATCAATTATTAGTCTTATGAGCTGTTTTTTTTTTTACTCACTAGAAAAAAATGGGATGTAGATTTTCAGGTTAAAATTAACGAAAAAAAGCAATTCCCGATTCAACCCGTCAAAACAACCAGACAACAGGTACAGTACGATTATAACAACCATGTTTGAATCCAAAAACTTGATATTATCTCCCCCAAAAGAGCCACAAACCACTCATCTGTGTAGTCGACATCCAACGTTATCAGCAATGAACAGAAAGTACTTTGTTATTTTCAGTTACATCATCAACTACAAACATAAACAACCAAATAAACAAGAATCTAAAGTCATCAGACATTTTAACATAACCAAACAAGAAGAAAACTGGACAGGACCTTTCCCGAGTCTGTACAAGGAACAGAAGGATCAATTTTAGTCACCTAAGCTTGCCTTCTCTTAAATCCATCACCCTTTCCTTCAAGGTCTTTTCTCTTCTCCCACCCCAAAAAGACAGGAGTTAGGAGAAGACTAATGATAAAATCTATGATCTTTGAATCCAAGATGGTCAAGTTATGGACTATAATCATCATAATTCAGAAGCCATCTTAATTAAGCAACACTTATGATGTTATCTCCATTTTTGTTAAAACATGGCATTGCATATAAAGCTGAATGTGTTGATGATGTTTTCCTTTGATCAGATGAGAAGGACAGTCCAAGGGAAAGTGTTGGAGGGTCAGTAGATGAATCACTAGAACTAGAGGTAATATCAGACACAGTGGAAGCTTTTGGATCTGAAACAACAAAAGGAATTGGACGGAATAGGTTGGTTGACACATTATTTTTCACATTTCCTTGTCCAAGAGTGAGTTCTTCCATTGAACTCTCATTAACACCCAACTGAAATACTGACATCATAGGAAATCCATTGATTTTTGCAGTTTCAGGTGCTGCAGGGATCAGAGGCTGTAATTGAGAAACACTATCTTGATTATTGACCTTGTCTTCCTCCATCGGAATTGCAGACACCTGACACATACAAAAAATAGATCAGATCATGAAAGTTTTATTTCTTCAATCCATGACTAACAAAAGATTTAATCCTTAATTATAAAAATAATAATAATTTAACCCTTGATAAGTCAACTCTTTCAATTGCAGTTGCAGGGCACAAACAAAAACCTTAATAACCCCTTTCTAGTTCTGTTAGATTTTCTCTCTCAACTACCAAAGGATTTTCACATAAAGTTACACAAAAGACAGAAGTTTCATTTTAATTTTTGCTGTTTCCTTTCCTATCTTTCAATTTCAAATCCTTAACACCACAAAACTTAGAAAACCAATAAATAACAGAGAAAATTAAATATCATATTAGAAGACCATATTAATACTTTATTGATTAGGAATGTAGTAGTAACTAATTGAACACAAGTTCAAGACCAAAAGTTTTTCACTTTTTCTATATAGAGATTGCCAGAAAAAGTAATCTAAAGCGCATATAATTTATCAATCAACATGATGAGAATATGACAATGGAATTACCGTGTCAGTGGTGATATCAAAGAGACTGGATCTACGGCGACGGCGATTGACATTACTTCTCCGGAGAAAGTACTTCTGAGCATGACTTGCAACCTGCGTCGGAGTTCGAGTTTTGACGTAGTTTCTGGAGATTCCTCTCCAATCACCTTTCCCAACTTTCTGCAATCCAACCAAGAACAGCTTGTGCTCTTCCTCCGTCCATGGAATTCCTGATCCATTCAAAATCAATAACAATAATTACGTTTTAATCCACTACAGTTATTATTAGATTAAATAAAATAAGATAATCTATATTTTTTCTGAGATTAAAAATTAAATTAAAAAAAAAAAATCGTTAACCGATCGGAGAAAATTGAACTAACCTCGTTTACGCTCGCGGTCGCGGTTCTTGCCGGAGTTTTGAGGAACAGCATCGTCGGCGGAGGCATAACCGGCGGCGAAAACGTCTTTGTTATTATCGTCCTTGATGATGATGTTGTTATCTTGAGGTTGTTCGTACTGTGAGAGATTGTTCATACTCACGCTCTTCCTCATGGAATCAACTACAACTCTAACTCCGAACAGCATGAATTCGCCGGAGACGGTGGCGGTTGAGGCAGAAGACATGGTCGGATCGAGCGATGATTAATCGGGATGAATCGGGGTCGTTTGGAATCGGTATTTGAGTCCGTACGAAAACGAGTTAGTGACTCGGTGAGAGAAATATAGAAAGAGAAAATGTTGAGAGAGAAAGAGAGATAGAAAATGAGTCCGTGGTGCTGAATATAAGACTCTCGGACGGCAATGAGGTGGAAACCATGTGGGCCGAACAAAAATATTACAATAATAATTAATTATTTTCTATATCTTTTTATTTTATTTTAAATTATAATTAAAAGTAGTGGATTTTGTTAGTGCTGTTTATTACCTGGCATAATACCCTCCGTACATCTGGCGCGTCTTTTATGTCTTCAATTAAATCTTATCCCTTTTTATCGTCCAAATATTTTGTTATCCAAATATAAATCCCTTACCTTCCGTCAGGACTAAGAATTTAAACGGAAAGAGAAAATCAAAACACTTTATATCAAAACTATATTATTCAGGTATTTTTGGTAATACTAAGCCCATCTTTTTCAAAAATAATATTAAATATTTTGAAAATCATCAATATTTGGATAGTCCAAAAAAAGATAAAATTTTCAATCCACACACATCCTTAAACTGCACAATTCACAAAGAGTTTGGTAAGATCAAATTTATTTAATAATACATCTAAAATAAAATAAAACAAAAATAATATTTGAAAGTATGATATATTTGTTTCAAATTTTAGTTTAAATATATTAAATTTTTAATTATTATTCTTGTTTACAGCTCATTACAGATAGAGTAATTAACACTAGATGTATAATTGTCATATTAGAATAGAAGCGTTTGATACTTTTCAAGATTTATATTCTTTTAATTTAATATTTTTTTTATTTCTTTCATTTACTTTTTTTATTATTTTTTCAATTTGTATTTCGTTTAAATTAAAAATTTATATCATATAAATTTTGTATATAAAATTTTACACAAATTTATAATTATTTTATATACTATTGATATACTTCAAATTAATGTACCATACACATTTATTAAGAATCATTAATTTTTATAATTCTCAATAATATATTAAAATATTTTTATATTTGAACAAAATTGTACATGCATAATATATTTGATATAAAATTTAAATCAAATAAAAAAATTTAAATCAAATAAAAAAATTAAAAA
>JBBPBS010000007.1:6840167-6887004 GCA_037974835.1 Cicer judaicum | reverse complement strand
TTTTATATGGACTAAATCCAAAAAAAAAAAAATTAAAAAGATTAAAATAAAAAAAGAGTATATTTGTTAAGATCAAACAATATTTAAACATCTTTTCTATTATATAATTTATTATTTACTGCTTTAACTTTTTTTCACTTAATTATTTTATTTTGCCTTTTTTCTATTATTAAAGGGTAATTTTGTAAAATAAGTTATAGTTTCTCATTTCTATATAAAATTACTTAAATTTTTTAATTAATTTATATGTCATTAACTGACGTGACACATATTTTTGGATGAATAGAGTCTTTAAAAAAGGAATCGGGAGGTTCTACTTGTTAAAATATAATTAAATATAATCACATGTGTAATTTCTATACTTAGATAGTTAGTTAGTTTGTTAGGGTTTAAAACCACCTATTAATAAGATGATTTGCTTGTAATAAAAAAACACATATAAGAACAATTATCTCTTCTCTCTAAGTCTGAAAACTCTATTATTCACTACTGTGTGCATTGGCTTCAACATCTGGTAACAAGAGCCATTGTTGAAGGATCTTGAAGGACCTTGATTCCGCTACAAGGATATCTCTTCCTGCAAATCCCAATTTCGCGATTTCACTGCAACGATGACAACGACAAAGGAAGCAAGCTTCCCTGCGAATCTTCCAGTTCTTGATGGAAAAAAACTTGAGGAGATGGCATGTGCAGATGAAAGTTATCTTCGGTTACCAAGGGGTGACTAACATTGTGGAATCTGGTATCGGAGAAGCGCCGGTGGCAACGGCTACGGAGGCGCAGAAGGAAGAGTACAAGGAGATGAAACGTAAGGACTGCAAGGCGCTGTTCTTGATTCACCAGTGTGTGAATGATGCGCACTTTAAAAGAATTGAAGGAGCCAAGAACGCGAATGAGGCATGGCAGATCCTGGAGAAAGGAAATGCAGGCGCGGAGCAGCTGAAGAAGGTGAAATTGCAAACCATGCGTAGGCAGTATGAGCTTATGGCAATGGAGGATAACGAATCGGTTGCTGAATACTTCAACAGAATTCGCATTCTGACGAATTCTATGAAGGCCTATGGAGAAGAAATTGATGATTTGCGATTGGTGGAAAAGATCTTGCGAACTGTGAATTCCAATTTGGATCAAGTGGTGGTCATTGAAGAATCTGGAAGAGTACCCAGTATGACAATTGATGAGTTACATGGTTCTCTTGAATCTCATGAGCAGAGATTGAATGAGCGCTTCACAGAGAAGGCTCCTAACCAGGCTCTTCAGGCACACTACAAGAAAGGGGATTCTTCCAATAAAGGAGGGAACAAAGGGAAGGGTCACAAGCAAGAGCAGAAATATTATTCTGGTAAACCAAATTCTGGTCAAGATCATGGCAAGAATGATGGTGATGGTTATCAATCTTCTACAAGGAAAGGTTGGAATAAAGAGAACAGAGGCAACAAGAAGAAGGTAGATCACAAGAAGACGAGGTGTTACAACTGTGGAAGAATTGAACACTTTTCCAATGAATGTCAATTCAAACCCCAGGAAGACCATCATGGAGGGCAAGGTGTGGAAGCAAATCTCATTAAGGATGATGCTTCTGAGAATGGCACCATAGTGGAAATGTTGATGATGACTACTTCATCAAAACCAGAATGTTCAGGTACATGGTACCTTGATTCTGGTTGCTCGAATCATATGACTGGGAATCGAGATTGGCTTGTACATTTTGACGCTAGAAGGAAGAGCAAAGTGAGATTTGCTGATAACAGAACCATACAATCAGAGGGCATTGGAGATATTTTGGTGAAGAAAAAGGATGGACAACAAGCACTACTTCAGAATGTGCTATATGTGCCAACAATGCAAACCAACCTCATCAGTATGGGTCAATTGTTAGAGAAAGGGTTCTATATGAAAATGCAGAACAGGACACTGGACATTTTCAATGCAACTCACAAGAAGGTGTTCAGTGTGCCACTCTCTTCCAACAGAACCTTTCAAGTGAAGATTGAAGCATCTCAAGCTCATTGTTTGGCTATGGAAGATCAGAATTCAAGTCAGGATCCATGGATTTGGAATTTGAGGTATGGTCATTTGAATTTCAAAGATTTAAGCCTATTGTATTCTAAGAGCATGGTTAGTGGTTTGCCTCAAATCAAGGTTCCCAGAAATGTATGTGACAATTGTTTGATGAGCAAGCAACCAAGAAATGCATTTGGCAACCACACTTTCAATAGAGCAAGGGAAATACTGGGAGTAGTGTACTCAGATGTATGTGGTCCATTTGAAGTTATCTCTGTAGGTGGTAATAAATATTTCTTGTCCTTTGTTGATGAGTTTAGTAGAAAACTGTGGACATATCCTCTTAAAGCTAAAAGTGATACATTTGAAGTCTTCAAGAGATTCAAAGTGTATGTGGAAAAGCAATCAGGAAAGCATGTGAAAATACTGAGAACAGATGGAGGTGGTGAATTCACTTCTAATGAAATGGAAGTTTTGCAAGTTTCATGGCTTGTGCATGAAATTATAGCTCCTTACACACCTAAACACAATGGGATGGAAGAAAGAAGGAACAGGACCATCATGAACATGGTTAGGAGCATGCTTAAAGAGAAGCAATTGGCCAAAAATATGTGGCGAGAAGTAGTAGAGATTGCAACCTATGTTTTAAATAGGTGTCCCACACAACTTGCTAACAAAGTTCCTGAGGAAGTTTGGTCTGGCAGAAAACCCTCAGTATCACACATCAGAGTGTTTGGATCTTTGTGCTACTCACATATACCTGATCAAAGAAGAAAGAAGTTGGATGACAAGAGTCAGGCCATGGTGTTTGTTGGATATGATTCCACTGGATCTTATAAACTGTATGATCCTATAACACATTCTGTAAAGTTTAGCATAGATATATCTTTTGATGAAAATAGATCATGGAAGGACTATTTGGAGAAGAAAATTGTTCCTATGAAGAAATTGCAGTTGGACAGTGATGAAATCACACAAACTCAGCATAACCAAGTTGAGGAAGTAGTCAATAGAAGACCAGAAAGAAGGAGACACTTACATGAAATGCTGCAAGACTATCATATGTTTCCTAACAATGCCATTACTGAGGATGGTGAACTAGTGAATGAAGCACTGAATGTTGAAGTTGAACCAGTTCAGTTTGCACAAGCTATCAAAGAACAAGTGTGGATTGATGCAATGCATGAGGAATTGAAGGCAATTCATAGAAATGATACATGGAAATTGGTAGAACTTCCAGCTGGCAAGAATGCCATTTCTGTAAAATGGATCTACAAGATCAAGAGACAACCTGATGGAAGCATTGCCAAGTATAAGGAAGGACTGGTAGCTAGAGGATTTATGCAGAGAGAGGGTGAAGATTACTCAGAAGTGTTTGCACCTGTAGCTAGATTTGAAACTGTAAGGTTAATAGTTGGTCTTGCTTCTTGGCAAAGATGGAAGATATGGCAGCTTGATGTTAAAAGTGCTTTTCTCAACGGCCCTCTAGAAGAAGAGGTATATATACAACAACCACCAGGATTTGTCAAAGTTGGTCATGAAGATAAGGTTCTCAAGTTGAAGAAAGCCTTGTATGGGCTTAAACAGGCTCCAAGAGCCTGGAACAGAAGAATCGATGGTTTTCTTAGAGAACAAGGCTTTATGAAATGCACTATGGAGCATGACATTTATATCAAGTCAGTAGCAGGGTCAGGTACTTTATACATTTGTCTTTATGTTGATGATCTTCTCATCACTGGTGAAAGTGCAACTGACATCATTCACTTAAAAACAAGCTCCATGAGGAGTTTGAGATGACTGATTTGGGCTTATTGGCTTACTTTCTTGGTGTTGAATTTGTTCAACACAAGGAGGAAATTGTTATGCATCAAAGGAAGTATATCTTGGAGGTTTTGAAAAGATTCAAGATGGATCAGTGTAATCCAGTGACTGTACCTGTTGAATATCATGGTAAGGCTGAGAATGGTGAAATTGATGAAGCTGTGGACAACACCTTGTTTAGGCAACAGGTGGGGTGTCTAAGGTTTATGTGTCACAGCAGGCCCGAGATTTCATTTGGAGTTGGTGTAGTTAGCAAATTCATGAGCAATCCTAGGAGTTCTCATCTTGCAGCTGCTAAAAGAATTCTAAGATACTTGAAGGGAACACTGAATTCTGGCGTTTTGTTTCCTTATCAAAAAGGGAAGGATGAGCTATCACTCATAGCTTACTTAGACTCAGATTGGTGTGGAGACAAAGTGGATAGAAGATCTACTTCAGAGTTTGTGTTCTTGTTCAATGGAGCACTTGTGTCCTGGAGTTCCAAAAAGCAAACTGTGGTAGCATTGTCTACCTGTGAGGCTGAATATATTTCAGCATGCTCAGCAGCATGTCAGGCTATCTGGTTGCTGTCCCTAATTTCTGAGCTGAACTTGAAGATGAGCTCGTGTGTTGAGCTGTTTGTAGACAATAAGTCTGCAATAGATCTTGCTAAGAATCTGGTTTCTCATGGGAGAAGCAAACACATTGACACAAAGTTTCATTTTTTGAGGAATGAAGTTGCTGAAGGAAAGATTCTAATGAAGCATTGTGGAACTGAGTTTCAAGTGGCAGATGTGTTAACTAAAGCACTAAGAGTTCACAAGTTTGAGAAATTTCGAAAAATGATGAATGTGGTAGATGTGTCTACATAAGGGGAGTAAGTTTTTGTGTTATGAATTGCTTGTTTTTGAACTGACAGAGTATAGAAATTAAAGGGGAGTGTTAAAATATAATTAAATATAATCACATGTGTAATTTCTATACTTAGATAGTTAGTTAGGGTTTAAAAGCACCTATTAATAGGATGATTTGCTTGTAATCAAAAAACACATATAAGAACAATTATCTCTTCTCTCTAAGTCTGGAAATTCTCTTCTTCACTACTGTGTGTATTGGCTCCAACAGTACTCTTATAGTTGTTTGGACTGTCTCTAATTTTAAACATATTTGGATAATTTCACATCTATTAAAGATATTAAGTCTCCTTTATTTTCTAAAAATATTTTTTTTTAAAGAATGTTTATTTTAATTTCACAACTAAAGAATGAAAGAATTATGCAGTAAAACTATCAAAATTGTATTTTCATAAACAATATTGAAAATAATCTTATTCCATTTTCTAAATTTCAAATTAATTTATCTAGTAATTTGATAAGAGACTTGCATTAAGAAACAGATTTTTTAAATAACGAATATATTATGAGTAATGTTATGTGTATACCTCAAAATTTTAAACTCTCATTCTATATTTTGGTTTTTCTCTATCAATTTCTTATCATCACATATCATACTTATTACACAATTTTTTCCCCCTCAAAGTGTATAATGAATGTACGAGTGTTTATCAAATATTTTCCATATATTATATAATATTTGATGTTTTACTCATGAATTTCCAATCAACTTCGTAACAATTTCTCAATTGACCAAACCATACTTAACAAGTAAGGTGTTGAAAATCCCAAATAGGAACGTGGAGGAAAGGGACAATTTGACAATTTTTTTAATAATTTATATTTAATTCGATGTTTAAAAAGAGATCCACGCGAACAAAATATCATATTTTTTTTCTTCTCTTCTATTTTAAAAAATTTAAAAGAGATGAAAGAAAACTAAAATAATTAATAAACCATTTAAAATTTATCAACATTATTTAATTTAATTAGTATTCTTCCTCTCTTTTAAATTAAACATATATATATATCTATTTCCATTTTATTTTATTTATTTTTGAAGCAAATAGAGCCAAAGTAAAGAAGGACATATTGTCCAGAATGAGGAAGAGGAGACAAGGTAACAGTAGCATCAATTTAGTAATTTCCAGTAATATATGAAGTCCAACACATGGGGTCCAGTAATCTTTAATCACAAAGGATTAAGGGCCACATGCATGCATGGAAACTAAATCTTAAATCTTCATCCATCATATCAATGGTCAACATCACACTATTCTCATCAACTTGACTCTGCTTTAAGTTTTTAACATTAAATATTTCCACTAACCGGATATATTAAATTAAACCCACATGATCAACACCCTAATTATTTTTTGTTAGATTAGTACTACTAGCAGTTACACTTAAAATAAATAAACAACTGCCCCTAGTTTTATATTTTATATGTTTGTTGTTTAATCATACATAGAAAAGGGACAAACAAGATATTATTATATTTGCAAAGATAATGATAATGAAAAGGACTGCATTATATATATACTATTTATTGTGTTTCAAAGGAATAGAAGATGGGATGTGCACCGGTGGATTATTAAACATATTCGATAATATTATTGCTCATATAGAGTATCAGGTGAAGATTTTTTTGTTTATCCCTCGAGCCAAGTACACTTTTTTTTTCTCTATATAATAAATAGTAAACAATAATTTAAATTATATACACGTACTATATAAAATATTTTTATAAATAAGTCAATCAGAACCGTTAATTTATTAAAAATACTTTATTTTTATTACTAATTATTTTTAAAATTATATATATTTTAAATTGTGATATTATGATAGTGTAAAAAAATTTAGATTGATGTCGCATAAAATTTATAATAGAATCTTGTTAACAAGAAATTTAAAAACCCACGTTAAAAATAAAAATGTTATTAAAAAGTAAAAATAAAATACATAAATTTAATAGACTTTTAATATTTTATTTTAGTGTTTGAATTATTAAGGAGTATTTTAAAGACATGATTAAACTATAAAGAAAAGATAATTGTGTTGGGTGATATTGATTGAGTAGTAGAGTGGCGTTGGTGGTGGGGTGCAACTGTGAATGGAGGATAAGCCTTGGATAAGACTCTGTGGGGTTCCACTATCTCATTTTCTGATTTTGTGTCCTTTTCTTGTAAATCAGCTACAATTCTTTATTCTATTTACAAAAAGGTCCCATCTTTGCTTTCCTTCTCTATTGGGTAACTTCATTTTTCATAAATGGAGTATTACGGGTTAAACTGCCAACTAAATCACACAAATTAATTTAATCTCTTTAAATTTACAAGTATTTTGTTCAAATAATAAATTTTATTTTTTGAATTTAAAATTTTGTAAACTCAATTTTTTGATGTGTTACACACATATATATTATATTATTTACATATAATTTTAATTTAATTGTAGGATTTAAATTTGAGAATTTGTTGTTAATTTAATTGTTTGTATGTTTGTAAACTTATATTGAATGATATTTTGTGATGAAATTTTATGATTTTTGAGATGTTTAAGTATTAAAATTAAATTATATTTTTTAAAATAAAAAAATGTTATTTTCTTTATGATTTACGAATCAAACTCAACCTAGTTCGTGACGAGTAGGTTTGATTTAAATTTGATAAATAAATTACATGTTAAAAATCCAACTTAATCAAAATAAAATTGATCGATTCAAATATTGTATTTGATTAAAATTTACTCAAATCAACTTGGATACAACCCTACTTTTAGATTATATTATTTTCCTCCGCTTACATTATTTGTTTAATTTATAATTCTACAGTTCCTGTAAAAATATACTCACAATAGATTGAATAAGAATACATATTATAAGTATTGGCACAAACATAATTAATTACATGCAAAAATAAGCAGATATGATATGTGCTGCTCAAGTACCGTGATATCCTTTCCACACCCAAAATATTTTATAATTCATATATACTCTATTCACTTACTATAAAGAATTTGAGTCTTTAAGATGATACTCAATCATATGTTAAAACTAAAGACAAAAAATAAGACATCAAATTCACTAGGCATCACTCTAAAAATTTGAAGAGCACATCACACTAAAATACGATCGTCTGCAGTATATCAATGTAATTATTTTAAATATATACCACAAAAAAAAAAATTGGTTTCATTATAATTTCTCCACTTAGATTTTTTATCTCAAACATGACAAAGTGGTATGTTTTAAATGACATGGCAAAGTGCAAACTAATTAAGTCTTTAGATAGGTTAGTATATATTTTACATGTCATTACTTTAAAAAACAAATATAATTGTAAACACAATCAAGAAATAGAATTAATAAAAAAATAAATAATAAACCAATTGAAAACACAATCAAGAAATATATAGAATTAATAAATAAATAAATAAATAAAAACCAAAATAAATAATTTTTAGAACATAATGAAAATAAAATTTTTTCTATGAAGAACCATAATTATGAATGAAAAGAGTTATCGATAGAAAATGTGAAAATTAAACTCGTTAGAAATAACACTAGAGGCCTTAATTAAGTCTAATATTATTGCATATTTGAGAATCTATCATTTCTCTTCGGTCCTAACTTCAATATGAAGAAAAAGACAAGAGGCATTGCATCCACGAGTTCAATTCCCACCCTACAAATGTCATTGTTCAAATATATATGGAAGTACATAACTTCTATCTTAAACCTCTACTCACACACAATTATACATTGACTTGAGTATTAAAATATTAGTAAATTCCACCTCAATATTTAAGAGATGAAATGTTATTTTACTAGTTCACTGATTTGAACCACTCTTAGACACTCTAAATACATTTTATTTTATCTGTATATATGAATTAAACTAGTTGAGAACTAGAAAACATATTAGTGAACAATTATAAAAAAAATACTAATAATATTAATCTTACTAATTACTAATTGCTAAAAATTATACTTACATTTTTCATTAAAAAATAATACTAGACAATAAGCCAAAAGAGTCACAGTCACCAATGGATACCCTGGCCTCCACCACAGGGTGCACGTGATGCAAGACACTACAACATTATCTTATATATCTACGTAAATATTAAGCAATGGAGGAAGTTAAAAGTCAAGTGTAGGCCATCCAATCCCACTTTCTCTAAAAATAAAAAAGCATATCTTATTGTGCAAATGAAATGTGGATTGGTAAAAAGTAATGCATTTTGTCCCAACATTTGCCCGTAATCCAATAATATTGGTAATGTATGATGTAAAATTATATTTTAAGGGTTTACTACTCATTTTGACACAATTTGTTGGATGCGTCTTAGATCAATGTTAAATCCCACACGATTACTTCACTTGAAACTCACATGTTAATAATTACTACTCATTTATACCTTGTGCATATAAACATAAACGGAAAAAAGAAGTTTAGATATTTAATGGAAGACTAAATACCAAACAACAGCTGTTTGAATGATCGGACTATAGTCACTTTCGAAAGCAAATTATATAACCAACGTGCCACACATTGAACCGTTAAAAAACCCAAAAAACTGCGATGCCCAGTATTAAAATAATTTTTTAAAATTTCAGCTTATTATTTCATAGGACTTTAGGGCCCATAAACTCTTAATATTTTATTAATTTTAATTTACTTTTTTTGAAAAAAAATTTATTCAAAAGAAAAATGAAAATTTTTTATCGAAAAAGAAAATAAAAAATTTTGTATAGAAAAAGTCAGAAATTTTTTATCAAAAAAAAAATCGAACATTTTTTATCGAAAAAAAATCGAAAATTTTTATAAAAAAAAATTGAAAATTTTTTATAGTAAAAAATCTAAAAAGTTTATAGAAAAAAATAAAAAAAAATTATCGATAAAAAAATTTGATTTCTCAAAAAAGAAAATCGATTCTTTTCTTAAAAAGGTGGGTCTATGGGCCTCATAAACCCACAAATTTTTAAGGAGCTTTTAGTTTAAAGAGCCTTTTAAATTATTAATTTTTTTGACCCCTTCAAAATGTAAGCTAGGACCAATAATTAAGGGGCTTGTCAAATTGACAGCTCTAATCACACATATAAAATAATATGTTGAAAAATAAGTCTAAAATTTTTTTAAAACAAAAAAATTGAGGAGAAGGAAAAAAAAATTATTAATCAAAGTGGCATGATCAATTTCACAATTGATCAAAAGAAAATTTAATTCAATTCCTTAAAATAATAAAACTATATTTTACTAGTTACCACTAAGCTACCACCACCTCAAGAATTAAATAATTCTAGAGTTCTTATTTATGATGGCTGAAGGTGGCCTAAACTGAGGATTAAAATATTTCTAGCTTAGTCTTTTGACCAGAGATCATTCATCATTCAGTGGGCATTGGCATTACAATGATGGGCCTTTCGAAAATAAAGTAAATGCAGAATTTTAATATAAAAGATTTGATAAAATAATCATTAAGACACTAAAACTTAACTCAAATATTAATATTGTTAAATTAAATATTATATTTTGAATCTAAATTTAACTTATATATAATTTTTTTTAACTTTTCATATATAGACAACAACAACAAAAATTATAAAATAAAATAAACTAATATAAGAATTTATAAGACTTGACAAAATTTTATTTTCATATTATACAGCATCTAGAAAATTAAAGTAACATACTTAAAAAAAAAACATCATATAAAATGAAATTATTACATGCGATGATATTATTCAATATCCGGCCTTGTGTTGTATATTTGGATTTATTATATTACAACAATTAGAAGAGAAGTGAATTTTTTCTTAGGCCCAAAAAGCTCAGCTGCTACGTACATTCAGCAAAAGCATATAATTTGATGTATTTAAGCCATAGACAAAGACGGTTGCCTTTTGTATTCCCTATTTAAACTTGTACCTCCAATTTGTTAAAAATCCAGTTTTATTCTTCATAAATTCATTCATGTGAGTGATAAAAAAAAATTATCTCAAAATCTCACCTGCTCGTTGAAATTTTCGGTAAGTAATTTTAGTTAACGAAATTTCCATAGTTATATTTTCAATACCGGATATTTCAAATTTCTGGAAGCTATTGAAAATTTCAAAAATATTGAAAAATTCGGTAGTTTGTTTTTGTTCACCGGAAATTTCGTTGTTTGAAATTTCCGGTAGTTAATCTGGAAATTTCAAAAATCCGGTAGTTATTTATTTTTCTTTGAATATTTTTTTAATTTGTTTGTTATTTTATTTTATTTTATTTTTTTAAAATAGAGATGGAAAACACACAACCAGTATTTGTCGGCGTTGTTGCCGCTACCCATAAGGGCTACCTTCCATGGGGTACTGTGTGCCATATTGGAGCGTCAAATGCTGATTGTGGAATGGTTTGAGCGTCAAATCTTAATGGATTGTGGAAAGGTTTACAGAACTCTCTTGAGAAGGAAACCGGAAAATTGAAAAATTCTGTAGTAAAAAATATATACCGGAAATTTCAAATTTCCGGTATTGATTTTGAACTACCGGATTTTTCAATTTTCCGGCGACCTTCCCGGAAATTTCAAAAACGAAATGTCCGTTACGTATTTTTAACTACCGGAATTTTTTTTTCATCAAAACTTACTTTTCCGGATTTTTCAATTGTGGGGTACGAATGTTTTATTTTTCTTTTCTTCTTTTTGTTACTTTTTTACTGAATTTTTTAAAGATATGTTGGACATTTCACTCAAAAAAACATTAAATTGGGGGTATGAATTTAAATGAGGGTAAAAGACAAGAGTCATAGACAAATTGACAAAGGCGTTAGTTGAATGCTTCGTTTCGGGTTCCACTATCTACAGACAAGAAAAAAAAAACATACAACTAAATGTAGTTATAAGCTAAAAATTTGCCATTTTCTTGGGTGATTAGTTGATTGAAAATTTTACCCATACCCCTTCCTCCTCAGCAATTATATTTGTATCTTACATTTTTCTCAAACCACTCTTTTAACTATTTTCAATTTTTTTTATGAAAAAGTAAAAATTTATATTTTTGAAAATTTTAAATTTATTAGACTTAATTGTTGTTTTAATTCATACATTTTTACATATATATGAAATTGGTCTTTTGTTTTAACATCCTTTATTTTATTCCTTTTCAAATTTTTAGATGTCAAAACGATGATGTGATATTTCAAATTGTCTCATACAATATGATAATGTGGAATGATCAACAAATGATATTGTAAGAAAAAAAATTAAAATATTTATTTTTAACTTCAGAAATTAATCATTTATATAATTTAATTAATGAGATATAAATAATTTATCTACTTAATTAATTCTACATCATCATATCGTATGGTACAATATTTTTGTGTCTATAAATACAAAGGAGATACTAAAACTCAAAAATTATAAAACGAGATAATTAATTCCATTAATATGTAAAAATAATAAAATTAATAATCAATTCATTTTTTTTTAAAATACTATAGGAGAAATTCTTGTGTTCTCAACAACTCAAAATTTTAATTTGTATGAACATTTTTGTATTTTAGAAAATTCAAACTTTGAATTTGTCACAATACATGTGTATTTTAACAAATGTAAATTGAATTTTTCAAAATAAATATATTCTACAAAATTTAATTTAAACTTTTGGTAACACATATCTCCTGGTTCGGATAATTTATCGGTTTTTTATTTCTAAATCAAGGATAAATCTAGAAACTTGGAGGATTTATACAATTGTGCTTTAGGGGATTAAATTTTCTAATTGGTCTAAAGTTCATACTCTTATCTCTAAACCCAGGTTCGGACGTAGCATTCCAATTTGCATGGGCCAGAAATTTCATATAATATGTTCTGGGGCAACTAATTTATAATTACACCATTAACATGTATATTGTGCTTATTGTAATCATTTGCAAATGCCATTATTGTCCCCAAAGTAGATCCAATTACATGCAACTAAAAACTAATGGAAATTTTGACTGAAGGATCGTTGATAAATTTATGGTCTTTCAAGAGACTATTTAACATGGACGAGCAGTCACATATAATGTTGGGAATATTATAATTAAATAAAAAAATTGAATAACTTCGATAAAATAAAGTAAATTTTCATGTTGAGTAATAAGTGGTTTATGATTGACCTCGCCTAGTAACTTGTTGTATTTATGTGTGGGAAATTTTCCTCCACAAAATGTGATGATTTGATATATTAATTTTTCGTATAAATATTAAAAGTTATTTTTTATTTATAATATCATTTCAGTTTTTCGATATACAAGTGATTGCTGATTGTCATAGCAATTTATCCATATTGTTAAATTTTATATAAATAATATATATATATATATATATTTAAAAGTGTATATCAATAAACTTTTTTACCAATTTTTCGATACAGAAGAGTGTCGAAATTTTTCTTTAAATTTTTAGTTTCAATCTTATGTACTGAAAATATAAGAGTTTCTTGTAATTTCCAAAAATCTTTTATCTAAAAAAAAACTTGAATTGATTGATCCATAAATCTTTGAATGGTAAATTGCCATTTTAGAAATATTGTGGAGATATAGGTATTACATTGGAGGTACATAACACTTTGGGTACAGAGTAAAATTTATTCATTTGTGGTGTCTCATGAGCAGAAACAATAATTCAAATACAATGACAAATATTGGAGACAATAACCAAGCCAACTGAGCTAATATATTTACCAAAACTTTGTAGACCAGAAAGCTGGCCCATTTGGGAATATTGATTAGTGTAACAAATAGTAGGTGTCCCAATCCTAATTTCAAATGAACCCAAACAGGGCGTGGAAAAGTGATGAATGTAATTTCTATATTTCTCTAATCTAAACTGCACTAGTTAGAAGCTCTGTTCTCGTACTATCTGTTCTAGAATCAACATCATTAGCTTTACCCCTTTGAACATCAGATTTGGATGTTATAGCTCCTGCAGGAGTCAATGGGGCATTACTTAAAGATACTAATTTATCCAATTTTTTCCTACTTGAAGATGATCCAGTGCCTGACAGAATTCGCCTCAGTTGTGACTGCTGACAAACAATGCGGCCTTTGTTCCATCCAGGGTAAGTAAAAGCGGATGAGACAATATCCTGCAGGAACAAAAAGGCAGCTTTTGCGATGGGGAAATCTTGGGCATCTATGCTTTCCTCCATTTTACCCCGCCTGGTTAAAAGGGAAAATATATCAATATTAGAAAGCTCTAACTTGGTCAAAATCAAGTACTAGACAAGAGTTTTACTAAAAAAAGAAATGCAGACCATTGCATTTTCCACCTTCTCATAAATAAGGTGGGTCAGAGGCAAGTATACTGTGGACTGTTCACCAATGGTGTACGGTAAAGAAAGTAAATAAGATTAAATACATAATTTTAAGAGATAAAAGCAACTTACGCCACAACAACAGCAGCAAGTTCGGGAAGACTCTCGCCAATCATAAACATCTCTTGCATATCGTTCAACCAAATTGATAATGCTGTTAATGCAGCACCTTCAGACATTCTGCAAGACAATCAAGCTTTAGTTAAACATAATTCATTAAAGTCAAAAATGCATAAAACCTTCTCTTTTTGGAGGCTAAGAAAATAGAATGCTCACCTTTTCAATTTCAACAATTAAGCCCACTTGAAATTGGAAAAGGTTTCGACAGTTACATTATCCATCTTGTTAGCCATTTCATATGAACGACCATTCTTTCGCTTAAATTTATTCTACTACCAATTTATCCATTGATTCCTTAGACAGGGGATTGATAATTAGGAACTAAAATCAATTAAAGTTTCTGGAGATTACATAAAATGGAGGAGGCTAATACTCAATTGTTCTAATACTCAACATTCTAGAGGTTTTGCATATGTTTTCCTTCATTGAAGAATAATAAGATAGGTTTTAAAAGAGCTAATTTCCACCATACCTGTGTACATCCACAGACCAGATGAGTTTATTTTTACGAAAAAGTTCAGGAAAAAGCCCTCGCTTAGATGCTTCATTGAGCACTCTGGCAGCCCTTTCTCTTTGGTACATCCACCAAAGAGCTTCTAATAGTGCATTGTAGAACTTCATTCCAAGTCCACATCCTTTGGAATTGAGTTTGTCAAAGATATACTCTACAATCTGCCAATTAGACTCATCATCAAAATCTCCCTTGATCATTTGTCCAATCACTTGATGAATATCCGACACCCTTGTTGTGATCATTTCATTGATTAGACTATAGGCATCAATTGACCTGAAACCACAAAAGTTAGAGAGGTAAGCTTTAGTATAAAACATAAACATGTGCATTAGAAGTAAAATGCAGTTAATAGGCGATCAAAGATAAAAAAAAATTATTTGGCCTTTACCTTGCAGGCTTGCACAAGAACCAGATAGCAAATTTCAAAGAGAAGTAAATAAAGAAGGTTCCCCATTCACATTAACAAAAAGGTTCTACATATAATCTAATCAGCACTCAAATGTGCCAAAAGTCGTTAAGAGTTTCATCACAAACCATTTTTGTTGTTAGACCTCCACTTATGATGGACATCCATACTTTATTTTTTTATTTTGGCCACAAAGGAGTTCTATGACCTACTATGGGGAAGAAGATGATTGACTAAAAATGAAGGTCAAACGACTCAGCTGGGAATAAATGTTGCAATCAAAGTAGTCGCCAAGGGACTTGGTACCAAATGAGCTAAGTCTGTATGGCGATTCTATATTTAAATTGTGAAAACAGTCTCACACTTGAGTTACTGAAACAGCAGTACTCGGAGGTAGAGTTCGATGAATAAAAGCACACTAGAAAATAATTTTGATAAGTAACATGTATTGATGGTAAGCATAGATACAATTCATATTTTTACATGAAAGAAATATAAACATAACATCACTTTTTTAATTATTAGTGAAAATTAGAAAATAAAAACAAAATATTTTTGCAAGGCAAATAAGCCCTTAGATGCCATCATTACTCAGCTGTTATTTCATCTGATTTTTAATCTAATATATCACAATCTTATTAGTGGAACATGCTTGAGATCCTTTTTATAAAAAAGCAAAAGATGTAATGTAAGTAGTATGAGGGGTACTCAAACCCATATAAAAAAGACCAGAGGTTAACTATATTAGCAACATTGCTTCATACATTCATTAGCGCAAGCAAACTAGTTTGAAAAAAGGCATCCAACACTCCCCAGTCTTGCTTTAAGGCTTAAAACAAAACCAAGGTTGAAATTTAATATGGTCTAGGACACCGATCATATAAAAAAATCTTATTATACATAAGCAATAATGGCCATAAGCACCTGATTACAGTTATTTAAAACTTAGTAGTATTGCAACAATTTAAAGATAACAGGAAAAAAAACACTTCACTGTAAATGAAAGAACATTTGTTTACCTGTCATTCTTTGCGTAAAGAGCTAGCATCATGCAGTAGCACGTGACACTGGGAAGTATTCCGGAAGCTTTAATTTCTTGAAACTGCTCCTCACTCTCATCGACAAGACCTGCAGCGCAGTATATGCTTAACACTGCTTCAAGTGTTGATTCATCATGATCACAGTTTGCTTTTTCCATCTCAACATGAGCTTTTACAGCCTCTTCATATTGACCAGCTTGCCTCAAAGCTTCAATCACACCATTGAATGAATGCACATCCCGTGGTAAACCTGACTCACCCATCCTTAATAAAATCGCTTCTACCTCTTTGTACAATCCTCCCCTTGCAAAGGAACGAACAAGTGAATTGTAGGTCTCAACAGTTGGGTTGCTTCCCACTTCATTCATAGTGTTAAATGCAACCAAAGCCTCTTCATACAAAGCTGCTTGCCCATATGCTTCAATCACCCCAGTATAAGCCTTGGAACTCGGAACTACTCCCCTTTCATTCATATGAAGTAAAATCTTCTTCGCATCTTCATAAAGCCCTCCCTTCCCACAAGCAAATATCAAACCTTCATAAGTCTCCATGTTTGGCTCAACATTTTCATCCACCATATCATGAAACAAAGTGACAACCTCCTTAAAGTATCCACCTTCCCCAAACACCTGTATGAGAATATTATAAGTACCAGCATCCGGGTCAGTGTTGCTCACTTTCATTTCAAGAAAAAGATCGCGAACATCATCATACCTCCCATGTTTCCCATACAAATTCAACAGGATACTATAAGTGGCTGCATTTGGCACACACCCCGCCCCTTGCATCTGTCTAAACACCCCAATCGCATCCTTAATTGACCCTGATTCTGCGTACGCCTCCAACAGAACATTATAAGAACTAACATCCGGCAAATTACCACCCGACTCCATTTCCCTGAGAAGCTCAGAAACCTTCTCCAATTTATTCAGCTTACCAAAAGTATGAACAAGATAACTATAAGTATTAATATCAGGAACAACCCCACCTTCATTCATTGTTCTAAACACCATTTCAGCTTCATCACCTAATCCTCTATGAGCACAAGCACTAAGCAATGTATTATAAGTTATAACATCAGGTTGAATCCCTTCATGTCTCATTTCAGCAAATAAACCTAATAAACCCTCCCAATCTAAACCACCCCTAGCACAAGCATTAATCACAGTGTTATAAGTTAATATACTAGGAGAAACCCTCTCTTGTTTCATTCTATCAAGTAACTCAACCGAAGTCTGAAACTGACCGTTACGACCGTAAGCATTGATAACAGCAGTGTAAGCAAAAACACTACGAGGAACACCATGGGTTGGCATTTCATCGAACACCTCGCGGCACTTATCTAACAAACCTTCTCTTCCCAAAAGAGTGATCATGATTGTGTAAATGTGTTCGTTAGGTTTACACCATATCTGTCTCTGCATGTATTTGAAGAGACGAAGCGAGCGTTGCCAATCTCCACGCTGAGCGAATTCCTTGAACACAACAGCGAAATCGTTAAGGGAGAGTTTGTTTTTGAAGGAATCGAGACAACGAGCGATGCTGCCACGTGGAGGTAAGCTACTGAGTCGGTTGATTAGTGTTTCGACGTCGTAACTGTATTTTCCGCTTTCTACTGTTACCGATGGGTTACCGAGGATGAGTTCTCTGGGCTTGGCCCGGGCTTTGAATTGGAGTTTGTATTGGGGTTTGGTTGTGGAGAATGGGAAGGTGAGCTGACGAAAGGTGGTGTTTGGGTCGAGGAGTGTGGGGATGAAAGGGGATGGGTTTGGTAAGTGGAGAGAGCGGGAAAGTGAATGGCTCATTTTCTGTTATACGGTTTTTTTTTTTAATTTAGAAAACGGCTACGCGGTAACATGGTTATGGTGAATGTGGAAATGAATTGAAAAAAGTGTTGGTGAATTGCTTATTGCTGAGTTGTTTCGGTTTTTCGGTGAAGAGGGAAAGGAGGAGGTGGAAGAAGATGGAGGAGAAGAGTGAATGAGTGAAGGTGACTTGAGAAAATGCCACGTGGTGTTTCTTTTTGTGGATAACGGTCAGGGGTATCTAATTAAAAATGGATAGAATAGTCCGGTTATTTGACCCGATTAAGCCCATGGACTACGCATTTACAGGTTAAAACCGGGTCCGACTATCCGTGGTAACGGATTTTTAAACGAGGTTAAGCGGGAGAAAGGAGTGTCACGCCATTACGTCTTGCGTTTTTCGTCTTATGCACTGTTGACTATTGTTGCTATCGTGACATCATGACATATCATTATATCAAAATAATTAGGGTTATTTGTAGTTTTTATTTCCTTATTTTTATTTATTTATAGAATTGGTCATCTTATCTTATTATAAAATTTGATAATTTTAATTTGTTATTTTAATTTTTTAATTATAAGATGACGATGTAATATATTTTAAATTATGTAACATATGATAATAGAATGATCTCCGTGTAAAAAATTACAATAAAATTATTTAAAAATTTAATTTTTAATTTAATTTATGTAATTTGATTAATTATATATGAACAATTAATATATTTAAATGGTATTTCACATCATTTAAAATATATCATCGTTATTTTTAGTTTAAAAATTTGAAAGAGATACCAAAATGTCGAATTTTAAAATAGATATACCATTTTCGTGAATTGGTGAAAATAACTATATTAAAATTGTAATTAAACCAAATAATTATTTTGAGTTGGGATTGAGGGTCGGAATATGTGAAGTTATTGTCTTGAAATTGGTTATATCTAAATTTTATATAACAAACGTGAAATAGAAGTCTCGTGTTATTTATAAAAGTAATGGTTGAACAATATATAAGTGAGATAATTCATAAATATATTATTTTAAAATTTTGACTTATGGTGTCCGACTCTAGTAAGTAATTGTTCTTAGTCCAATGTAGATGATCCTCAAACTCCCTTATCACCCAACAAATATAATAACCAAATTTTCCTATTCATAAGTGACAAAAGGTATAAGAAGAAAGAAAAAGTACTAAATGTAGTAAATTTATTGTTTTATTTGGTATAAGAAAAATAGAAGAAACAAAATTATGTTTTTCTCTCTTCCTTTGTTTGGTCGAAGAGAAAGAGATAAGAGTTGATATTTTTAAAAGGATAGAAATATCCATAGATTAAAAAAAAAACTATGTTTTATTTTTTATTTTGAGATCTATGTTTTATTTTACATAATTTGACAAAGTGAAAAGTAATAAAAAAAAATATATGGACATAAAGGAAAAAAAAATTATGTAAGCAATATATCTCTTATTTCTTTGATGAAGTTTGAAGAGATTAAAAATGTGGTGAGTCCCACTAAATTTGATTTCTTTGTATTTCTCTATCGTACCAAACAATAGAAATAACTCATTTTATTTATATACTACTTCTCCTCTCTCTCTATTTTTATCTCACACAAAACTACACAAACAAACACTCTAAATTGTTTTAGTGTTAACAGGACAAGGTGATTATTACGATTAGAGGTGTGGTGGAACTACTCAAAGGTCTTTGTGCAAAATAGGAGGAATATGTGATCTAGTAAGGTGAACTACTTTTATAGTCAGTCTATCGTTGATCAATATTTAAAAACTATTGAAATTCTAGCGACGATGATGATACTTTTCAGAAGTAATAATTAATGACTTTAATTATCTTTATGAATAAGACGGTGACCTGATTGTTTTCGATTAAATATGAAATATATATTTATTTTCCTTTATTTCTATCGAACTTCTATCATTTCAGTTAATATCTCAATCATAAAAATTAAGATATTATTAACATATAATTATAAGAGATTATATTTATAATCGTTATAGTTTTAAATATTTTTCAAGAACTAATTCATGATAGACCATAATTTTTATTATAATCTATCTCTGATAGTTTGTGATTCTAATAAAATTTATAGTAAGTATTGTGCGAATGTTCTTTGAAGCAAAGCGCTTTTCAAATGCTATTGTGGATTGGAGTGACTTGCATGTCGAGGATAAACAAGTAAAAAATGCTTAATTGATTATCTGATGTATTGAATGAAAGGAAGTGATTAAGTTTGCTCAAGATTATCATGTTATATATCAAAGATTTGCTTTAGATATAACAGGCCGGGGCACTACTTATAAATTATGGAGTGATTTTGTGTGTTGGCATGCAAACTTGGGTGGATTTGTGCTACTACAACATAACTTCTGCTCATCTAGTTCTTGTGACAACGGTGACCGTTGGAACCTGTTTTGTTGAATTGGATTGGTATTGATGATAATATCTTTGGAGGGTTGGGTGTACTTTTATTTGAGGTACCGATAATAGACAAATTATAGTGGATTATTTTATTAGGTGGTCCATAGTGTATCAAGATATGAACAATTGAACTTATCTAGTCTACACACTATTACAATGCTCCTTCTGCATCGGATTATTTTCCTCTTTCCTCCATATTCCCTCTCCATCGTAGACACACACCATCCTCCTCATTCAAAAGATCGTTTGGGAACCAACGCTTCATGGAAATTTGTTGTGCCGTCAATTGTTTTCTTTATGAAAGTTGGATAAATTTTGGACTATCTAAAACATCATTGCAACAAGCTTCTATCCACCCACAATCACACTGATACAAAATCAATATTATCTACATCTCGTAAAAATCTTATTTTTCAACACAAATATTGAACACTCAACAACTTAGCACCAACCATTTTGCAACTTAGTAATACTTGAACCCAACATTTTTATATTTAGTACATTATAAGGAATTTTCACACAATTTTTTTTTACAAAATATTAACTAATTATAATTTTGTAAGAGACACAAACTTAAAAATTTATATTTAATTCATTTTATATTAAAGAATTATAAACTTTTATAAAAGAGATGTTTATAATATACTAAACTATAAAAAATCATTCAAATTTTTTGAAGGACATATACCAATTTATTTTAAAAAAAGGGATAAAAATAAAAATGACATTTATTATTAATTGAAAGGCTATACCTTTTCTATAGGATATATTCATTAGACGTTGTAAATGGATTGTGGATTATATTGTAATAATTTATGCATTTAAAATTAGTTTATCTAAACTTATTTTTGAATAATTTAAAGAAAATTTTTATAAGGAACAACTGTTTTTTCTTCATAAAATTTATCTCAATTTTAAAATTATGATGTATTTTGAATATTAACTAATTTTAAATTTACATGTCCATTCAATTTATTTTTTGTTAAAGTAAGTACTCATATTTTTTTAAATAAATTATAATTATGATGGACATAAGAGTATACGGGCTTCTGGTATTCAAACAAGGCACGGTCTTTCCTTATTTTCGAAATTAATAGTATAAATGGGCTTCTTTGCTATGTGAGGTTTCTTTTTACACTCCCTCTCTGCTATAAACTTCCGCCTTAATATACTCGTGCACGAATAATAAATACTATTATGATATTTGCGATTTTTCTATCTTTAATGTTAACTTTTTGAAAATAATATAAATTAAACTAATATTATACCAACTTTCTTTTATAAAAAAAAAACACTCAATTGTGTCTAAATCAACAATATATATTAAGTTCAAAAAATATGAATAAATTCCATCCATACCCCTTGCAATTAAACTAAACACTCTTAACATAGCAATGGGCAAAGACATTATCTACATGCGTAGTGTGACTAAAATTCAATTGTCTTAAATGTAACAATAGATTTTAAGTTTTTTTTAAAATATATATCTTTGTATAAATCAAAGGTAGATTTTAGTTTTCTTCAATTCGTGATAAAGACCTTTGCAGTCAACTTTTGTAGTAATGTTTTTATGAAAAAAATAACATCAAGAGTGACATTTATTGGGGGAGTTTGAGTGATATTGAGGTAGTCACAAGGTGGTTTAGAGGAGGACTTGAAGTGTAAGAGTGGTTATGAGTTTAACTTCGCGTATAAAAAATTAACAATTAATTAGTAATATTTGTTATTTCAAAAGAAAGTGACGCTTATTGTTTTCACCACCAAAGGATTATGAAATTGTTCTATTTCCAATTCGTGGATGCCATTAAATTGTCGTAAGAGTCTTTAATCATATAACCAAAACACCAATCAAATCAATCTAAAAATAGTATAATTCCTAATATGATAAGTAAATGAGGAAATCAACGTCAGAGAATGACATTTCAATTATATTTAGTTTATGGGCTATCACAAATACATATTTATCTAGATCCGTACTTGTCATACTCAATCATGTTCCCTATTTGTATTGTCATGTCATTTGTAGATAGTAATAATGTCAACCTTAACTATTTCAGTTCTACATACATCATTTTTTAGGTTATGGATCATCATTCTTCTTAACACATTGTCCTATTATGTCTATTCACAGAGACTATACTTTATGTCATTTTATGTTCAAAAGTGAACAAGTTGGACTACCCTATTGTCTTATATTCACATTTAATAATCTGATCAGTTAAGTCTTTAAATTTAACATATATAAGACACAAACCCTTAAATAATAAACGATGAAATATAAAAAATATAGAACAATCATTCTCCTTATATAACATATGAAATATGAGATTAATACTTTAAAGATAAAGATAAATTATTCATTGTCACCCAAAAATACCAATGACTTATATAATCGATTATATTTGATTCACTATTTTAAAATAATACCAATAATTTATATAATTTTTAATTATATTTGATTTACTATTTTAAAATAGTTTGCTTTCAATTTTCTTACCTCACGATTTAAGTTAATAACAGTTTATATTTAGGTACGAACATAGTAGTATTTTACTGAACCCAAAGTACTAGTAGTATTTAAAAATGTATTTATTTAAGCAGAAAAAAGAAACGGTGGCGTTTTAAGTTGGCAATCGCGATAGTAGAGCAGCATCCACGGGCTCTAATTTATAAAACGGAAAAAAAAGAGAAGAAAAACAGAACAGGGCCCACGGCACCAGTGTTACGGTTTATGATTACGACGTTGTAAATGTAATTGCGCTAAGGGCAAACAAGTAAAATCTCCCGTCAAAAGACTTTCACTTCCTAACAGACACAGCAACTCCTTTGAAAGAGGGAAAAAAAGAATCGAAACCAAAAAAAAAAAAAAAACAGAAACAAACTCCCATCTTACAATTCACTCTTTCCCCTTTCACTTCGTTCGTTAGTTTCTCAACCGACGAAACCACCAAACATCCTCTGAATGCATTAAACGACAATGGACGACTCAGAGGTAAAACCGTTTCGCTCCACTTCTCTTCAACTGTTTTTCCTCCGCCGCCAACCGCGGTTTTAGAAAATAAAAAGTTTGATTCTTGTTTTTTTAGGGGTTTATGAGTAATGTTTAAATGAAGGAATGTTTGTTTCTGAATTGTAATATTATTTTTTTTTGGGTTTTTAATTTGATTTTTTGTGTTTTCGAATGAACTTTGATCAGAAATTGATGGCTTTGAAGAAGGCTTACGCCGATATCATACTCAACACGGCTAAAGAAGCCGCGGCGCGTATCATGGTTTCGGAGAGAAAATCCACGCGCTTTCAACAAGAGCTTGCTTCTACTAAAGATGAGGCACTTCGCATGCTTCTTAGGCTCAAACAAATGCTCGATTCTAAGGTTTGATAATCGTCTTTTAAAAGGGTTGCCTTTTGTTTTCTTAAAGTTGTTTTGTTGTGTCTTTTTGTGATTCTTGTTTATGTATATCTTGTTTTTTTGTTCAAATTTTGGTTTTTGTTTTGTTCTGAACTTGGTTCGGGTTTGGGTTTACCCTACTTTTGTTATATGAATTTTGTTTCTATTGTCTGTGTTCTTATTTGATTGATAATAAAGTTTTGAACTTTCTATTTTATTGGGTTAGTTTTGCGTAGAATTGTTGATTCCCTTCCTGCATCAAGAACAACACTCATTTTGTTATGTCTGACAAATTGTTTTGTAAGAGTAATAAGGACCGACTATACTTTTTTTAATGTGACATTTGTGGTGGTCGTTGAAGGAATGCAATCAACATATATTTGAGAATGTATTTGATATATTTAAATATTTATATTGTCACTCGGTTTCTGCACTTCTGTTGTTGCCCATAAGCCTGGTTTGAGAATGAAACTGACTTGATTGTGAATGTAACCATGCTTCAATAGCTATATAGTCTTCATCTTTCTGTGTTTTTGTGTGCTAGGTTTGTTCTTTACTTGTGGAAGCATATGGCAAAATATATCTCACATTCTCAGATAGGAGTTACTTCCTATGATCTTATCTATTATCATTCAGCTTTCGAATCTAAATTCATCAGGTGTGATATCAAATTGATAACTTACTATTGTTAATTTTACAGGTCAAAGAAGCAGAGCTGACATCATTGAGTCAGCAAAAGAAGATTGATGAGCTCGAAGCTCAGCTCCAAGAAGCTGAAGAAATAGTTAGAGACCTTAGGGCTGAATTGAGAGAAACACAGGCTGAGCTGGAGAATGTCACAAAACACCAAATGAATCCCCCAGTCGAACAAAACATAAAGGGTGAAGTTTTTGCAGCTCGGGAAAATTTTCTACAGGAGAACAGACATGACCATTATGATGGATCTGTGCATTCTGCACCCGATATACAGTTTGAATCAGTACCAGTTTCTGATACGAGGTGCCCTGTTGTAAATGGAACACATAATGGAAGTAAGTTCTTTGTGCCTCGCGATCCTGCAAACAACTGCTACATTCAGAACCCGGATTTTGCATCCATAGTCATTAGGAGGAAAGAGCCTGAGCTCTACAGAAATGGGTGTACTCAGAGAATACGAGCGTTTGATAGGAGCGTATTTGATGGGAATGTATCGGTTTCAGGAAATGTAGATAATGCACGGGATGAAACTTTAGTAGGAGCACGTGAAGAAGGTAAGGAAATGACTGTTACAGCTAATGGCAAAGCTGATATTATTTATGAAAAGGAAAAACCAGATGAACTTAAATTACTGAAAGCAGATGCTGACCTTGTCAAAGTTCCGGTTCGTAAACAACACGTAAGATTTAAGAAGTGGAAGATCCATCAATCTAGATTGCATTCCAAACATCTCAAGGGAACAAATAAAGAATCATATCTGTCTGTTGCCAAAAGTTCTCCTCATGTATTGGAAAACAATGACCCTTCTAAGGTGAATTCTTCTATGGCACATGAAAATGAAGTTCGGAAGGATCTAATGTCTCCTTTGGCCAAAGCACCAACTGACACAACTAGAATAGTTGAGCAACCAGATGAAGTTAATGTGGTAAAAGCAAGTGTTGTCAAAGGTCTAGTTCATAGAAAACACAGAAGATTTAGGATGAGGAAGACTCATCAATCTAGATTGCATTCTGATCAGGTTAAGAAAACAAATAAAGAACCGTATCCGTCTTCTGCAAAAGATTCTCGTCATGCATTGGATGATAGTGACCCTTCCAAGGTGATTTCTTCTACGGCACATGAAAATGAAGCTCAGAAGGATCTAATGTCTCCTTCTGCCATAGCACCCGCTGATGCAACTACAGCAGTTGAGCAATTAGGATCTCATACCAATACCAAAAAAGGGGACGAATTTCTTAAAGGTTGCAGTTCTAGGAACAAAATTGAAGATGATAAAGAACCATTGGATAAATCAGATCTGACAAGACAAGAAAGTTTGTCCACTGAAAGTACGGAGGTTACTGGTTGTAAAGATGTTGCTGCAGCTGATGGGTCCCCAGATAAAATGGACCTGAAAGTATCTGATGTAGATGAGAAAGTTTCTAGTCGATTCGAAAATGATAAGTTCCTCAAGTACACATTCCGGAGAAAACGTAAGAAGGGGTTAGTCAGCAGCGACGATGCAGGCTGCTCTCCAGATAATAGCAATTCAAAGAAAATTTGTGGAGAGAAGCAAAATGGTCATGTGGAGCCTCAGAAGTCTTGTACAATAACTGAATCATCTAGGGAAAGCCGACGACTAGCACAAGTTGCTCGCCAGGTTGGTGACACACTTGGATGCTTATATATGAATGCTTGTTTATGTCTTTAACTGTTTTGGGTATGCATGTTTCTGTTTGCATATCTATGCATTTGCAAACTATGTGGTTTTGTATCAGGGATAAATGAACCACTGCTCTATTTCAGAGATGGTTCTAGCCATGTAGAAGTTATGCTGTCAATTGGTGACAAGGGAAATTGGTTACATTGAATATTCTTTTTATAAAGTTTTGCATACCTTAAAATAAACCAATAGTTCCAATGCATGGCATTTTGTGAGCCTTAAAAAGTTTTTGGCAGATTCTAACTAAGAGTCTATGAAAAACTGACACGAATGTTGAACATGACACTGACACGTAGATATTGGTAATAATTTAAAAAATAGATGTGATTGATGTAACCACATGTATTGGTAATAATTTCCTGATCTTGCTTCTTTGCATGTTGGTTTTGTCCCTCCTAGGATGCTCCCTTTTCCAAGATATACGAACCCTGTATTTCTCATTTCTTTTCAAAATCTATTTGTGGCCTTCTAGCCTTTGATTATTTGCTTTCATCTTTCTTAGTTGCCACTCTAAATTCCTTTCCAAAAAACATAACCTCTTTGATCTCTCCTTTCTATTATTTTTAGCCTATCACGGCGCTGCATTATTCTCCGCTTTTGCTCCTTAGCATTTTTGTTGTGATTGACTTGTTAATTGTTTGTCTGCAGTCTAAACTACAACTTTTGATTATTGATGATGATAGTGATAGATATATTTAATTTTGGGTAATTTTATGTTTTAAGCATTTATATATGTGCAACTTAAATTCGCTACATGCCATCTTACTAATTACTATAGTGTTTTGAAGAGTATCACTCCGAGTTCTAATTATCATAAAAACACATCCTCTTAATGAAATTTAGTTCTCCTTAATGAGGTTTCCTCTTATTCCATTTATTTATTAATATCCTACTTACAGAGTTTTGCAATCTATTTATGTTTTGTGTGTCTGAATTGAGACCTATACTTCATAAAATACTTGTATATGTGTGATAAAGAAACTTATAAGTTGTTAAATCCTAAACTGTTGGTTTTCTATTTACCCTCTAAAACACACTTTTTTTACTGTTGAGAAGCCAAATCCATTAACTTGATTGTTGAACAGATTATTTTTTTTACTGTCAATGGAATACCTTCCCCATTAACTCAATATCTCTTAATGATTCATATCTGTTTTTTCCTAATTTTTTACTTTTAATTGTTTGCATTGTTGGTTGACTTCTGGCTTTTGCCCGATTCTATGAATTTGGTGTCAAAACATTTTCTAGAATTATGAACCATAACATATTTCTTCAATCTTTTGACAGCTCATATCTCTGTCTGAGAAGAAATGGTGGCAGTAGATTCATGTATTGCTATGACGAGTAGCGAGTTCAAATTCAAAGCACAGGTTTAATGCACTATTGTTTTCGGAGGTGGCGTTTATAAGGATGCTTTACGTTGATGGCGTGGAACATGTTAATAATATCTAATACTTTTCTTTCCTCCTTAGATAGCAATTGCTAATTAACATTATATCTATAGAACATAAATCATATGTGCTGTGATTTCATGGGTCATGTTTCCAATACAAATTTTGCTGTGATTTTGATTTTGGGTTTGTTGCTAACTCTATTCAATATCTAATAAATATTTAACATACATAAAAATTATGTTATTTTGTAGTAATAGTTTCTGGTCAAATTATGTTAAAGGAAATTCATAATTCATATATCTTATTTGCAAGTTATAATTGCTCTACATAGGTGGCATATGGGTCTAGAATCTATGGTTCATCTTTTATTATTTTTTACCATCGATGTGTCAAGCGAGGTCAATAACTCATTGCAATTTCATACATCAATAATTGATTATATAAGTTTATAAAAATAAATTTTTTTAATAATATTTAAAATAGTTGAATTGAAATAATTATGGTACATGGTACTAAAAAATTAGGTTTACTTCGTTCAACCTTCAACCTATTTACACTTTTTTGAAGTCAAAATACAATTTACATCCTATGTATACAATCAATAGATTCAAGGATTTTATGTTATATTCTTAAAATATGAAATTTGTTATTCAAGGATTTTATGTTATATTCTTAAAATATGAAATTTGTTATAACTTACAACGTTACCATTAATGAAATTAGTGTCATTTTCATGTTTTTAGAAAACTGAAAATAGAAGCTCGACAATTATCAATTTTTGTTTAAAAATTGTAATTTTCAAAATAATTGTTAAAAACACACCTTTCAAACAAGTTTTTTGCTTTTTAAGGTTTAAAAAAAAAAATTAAAAATAAAATCAAACAGGTTTACTCTCTAATTTTTATTGTTGCAATCTTGTCTCTTTTCTAACCTACAAATAAATAACTTATTAATAAAGATTTATTTGTCGACTAATTGAATTAAAATTTGGAACTTGAGAGTGAAACTTAGAGGAAAAGATTTAAAACTTAGAATTGTACGAGCATTTCAATAAAAATTTAATTAAACTCTTGGAATTTAGGTATTACTCACACATACTTCCTCTCAAACTAATCATATAAATATATGCTCCAAAGTATGCTGGAGCAGGAGCAAATGAATACTTGAAATAAAATTAAACTATTTTATACATTAAACCAAACAATAAAATAAAACCAAATTCACTTAATGTTAAACAAAACACAAACATGTACCAAAAAGACATAAATCTCTACAAAAATTCAATATTCAAGTTTACAACATAATTTAGCAATATGTTTAAAAACCATATTTTGGTTGGGCCAATACATTCAAACTTGCACTTTCATGCTCACTTGGAGGTAAAAAGGAAATATCTTTCCAAGAAAATTGATCAAGTTGACGAATCCAATTCAAAATATCATCGTCAAGTTGATTGGTCAAATCATCAACATCAGCAAATTGATTGACCCGTTCATTAATAGGCTTAACCTCTAAATCATCACACTCCACAGGTTGACAAACATTAATAGGCTTAACCTCTAAATCATCACACTCCACAGATTGACAAAGTTGGTTTGTTGATGAATTTGGAGGCAAATCAACATGATTAGTGAAATCCACCATCTCATAAACATCATCAAGTGGTAGTTCCACAGGATCAGGGATGTATTGTTCCATTTGAAGAATATTTTGAATGACATTGATTTGATTTGAATTTGAGGACTCAAGACTCTCTAGAACCATATTTTGCATGTGAGACGTGTTATGCAAGAAATTAGTTTCAATTTCTTGAATATTTTTCATCATATTTATTTTTTCATTACAATCTTGAACCTTAGCATTTATAGTTTCCATGAAAGCCGTAAGATGCTCCACTTGCATGTTATTGAAAGATGGATCCCAAGTTGGAAACTTGTTTCTCAATATAGCTTTTTTCACTTTTAAAATTTCAGCTTCAACTATTTCTTTCTTAATTTTGAAGTAGTCTTTGATATCAAAAATCTTAGGAGATGTTTGAATCTTTTGATTCTCATATTCTTGAAGCATTGAGTTTATTAGTGTAGGATCTTGTGGCCATATTGTTGGCGCAACATTACCATCACAATCATACATAATCAAACAAGCTTTGACTCCAGTTTTGATAGAAAAATCATAAATTTTCTTTGTTAATCCTTTTTTTCTATTCATAAAAGTTATTTTGCGAACTTTTTCGTTATTGATGTATTTCGTCTCTACTTTTGCACGCCCCATTCTACAAATATCAAACAAAAATCCAAAAGTTAATTAAAAATATTAATCAACAAATTTTTACATATTCTTGTGATATAAAATTACATCCACAAAATAATTTTATAATAATAATTTCATTTCTTGTTGAAATATTTAAGAATTTATATCGGTTCTTGCTCATTTGATTTCTTTGGATAACTTTCTTAAGACAAGATACACACAAAAAAAAAAAAAAAATTAAACAAAAACAATAAATCATAATTGGTCTCGTTATAGATCTTAGCTGAACAATCTTTTGTTTCTGTCAACAACACATGAAATCATGAAAATGCCCAAAAGACATATCCAACAAATAACAATGCATGTACGTTTTAGATAGGGAGGTTTGAGATTCCAATCTTGAAGTTTTTAAAGTTGAAAGTTCAAATTGCGGTGCCAACTTGCCAACAGAATTTATTGTCAATTTGAAATAAAAGTATCATACTAACTATAAATAGTAATAATAACAAATACACCCAATATGTTTTTTTTAATATGTTTGAGTTATTATCACTCAAATCAACCACGTCTTACTTATTCTTGGAATACAAATACACCCCTTCAATAATCTTTTTAGGTATTTCTAATACAAATATATTACTTACTTTAAATAATACTTAATATATATTTATTTGTTTAATAATATTTTATATAATATTTTTTGAACAATTATTACTTTAGATATTTTTTATTTGTTTATTTAAATTTTAGAAAATAATTAAAATAAAATAAAATATGATTTGCTTATATTGAACTTTAATTAATTTAAGTAGTTTATGTTTTTTTTTAAATAACTTTTTTACAAATTATTTTTTGGTTTTTTGACAAAAAAAATTTTAATCTTAAATATCCTTATTCATGTCTGTAAGAGGTGGAAAAACTTTTATATTAAAAATCATATCTAATTTAACAATAAACTAAAATTTGTATTTTATTACATTCATAATCTTTTTAGTGAGATCAGAAAGATGAGAAGTAAATATAGTTTTTTTTGTGTGATTCTATTACTCTTTTTTGTTTATTTTATTATGTCAAATTTCATCTCTATTTTATGTTTATTGTATTAGTTTTAAAATTTATTAAATTTTATCTTTGACTCAAGCACTAATTATATATTTCCAATCACAATCGTGTTTATTTTTTTTTTTTTGTTTCTTGTTAATCATACTATCACTTAAACATCGTAACAATTTTAATCATCAACATGTAAAAGATTTACCTTACATACGCAAAAGCACAGGTATCTAAGTACTAAAAAAAAGTGTGGCTTGACCTTGTAATGTGGTGCTTGGTTTACAAGCAACTTTTAGAATCTGAATAACCGTAACTTGACTATACAACTAGCTAGCGCCGCAAATCTAATGAACTCCCAAGATAGTAATAAACTTAGTGCACTTAAATTATAGTGGAAAAAAACAAGAATCCTAAAAATATCTCTTTTATTAAAATATTTATATAAAGAATTCATCTCAATTTCTTAAGGTTGAGACTTGAATGGTTCTTTATGCAAAAGGCAATGAACATATGGAGAGAAAAAAAAGAACATGAAAACAAACATCATCCAAAGATAACAAATATTTGAACTCAAGAACAAAGAAAAAATAATGGTGTGTAAATATAAAATATAAAAGTTGTAAGATCAATGTGTCTTACCTTATTGGTTGTTGATTTCTCAAGACTCAAATTTTGTGATGGAATGGAAGGTGTAATATTCAACAAATAAGGTAATGTGGAGTTTAACAATAGATGAATTTATAGAAAGGGAGATAACCTAAGTTTAACAAAATCTTTTATTTTTGTATAAGATCTTTTTCTTTTTTCTGAGAAATAAAATCAAGGGTAAGATTTATTATTATTATTATTATAAATTTATATCTTCAAAAAAAATCTTAAATTTTTTGTAGGAATATGTAGATTTTAAAATATTATTTATAAAATTTTAAATGATATTTTATAAACAATAATTGAAAACACTCTTTAATTGATTTGTAATATAAGATTTTGAAATATTTTATAAATCTATAATATTTAATAACAAAATATAATAAATATATTAAACAGTTTTAATAAATAAAAATAAAATCGATTCAATTTTTAAAATCTTTCAACAACAAAATAGTTTTTAGTTTCATGTCATCAAACATCATCAAGATAACAAATACTTAACCCAATAATAAAGAAAAAACAAAGGTGTATAAATATAAAATATAAAAGTTGTAAGATCAATGTGTGTTACTTTAATGGTTGATGATTTCTAAAGACTCAAATATTGTGATGGAATTTGTGATGGAATTAGGGTTGTGCAAAAAATCCGGTTATAAGGTCCAAATTCAAAATCGAATTTAAATCTATTTTAAAAATCCGATTTAAAACATATGGTTATAATCCGGTTGGATAACCACTTATATTTTATATTTGGATTTGGTTTTTATCCACTACCAATATTTTGTTAGTTTTGAGATTTTATTTTTTGAAAAAATTTTGAAATTTATTTTTTTCAAAAAAATATCGAAAAAAAAAAATTCAAAAAAATTTAAAATTGAATTTTTTCTCAAAAAATTTGATGAGACAAATTTTAAAAAAATTTATCGAAAAAATCGATTTTTTTAAATAACCGATTTTTAAACTATGAATAAATGATCTTTTAAAAATAATTAAATTTTAATCGATTTTAAAATTAAAATTTTTAAAACTGGTTGCTTAATTATAAACCATTTAACCATAACTAATTTTATAATTGGTTTTATAACCGGTTTTAAACCAAATAATAGATTTGGTTATAAATCTAAATCCATATATTGATTTTAAAATGGATATGGTTTGATTTTTAAAAAAAACCAACCATGCACAACCTAAATGGAATGTATGCTATAATATTCAATAAAAAAAGTAATGTGGAGTTTAACCAGAGATGAATTTATAGAAAGGGACATAACTTGAGTTTAACAACAACAAAATTCGTGCAAGATCTTTTTTTTTTACGGTTAAAAATTTACATACTATAATTTGAGAAATAAAATGAAGGAGTAATATATATATTGTAGGAATGTGTAGATTTTAAAATATTATTTATAAAATTTTAAATGATATTTTATAATCAAAAATTGAAAAAACTCTTTAATTGATTTATAATATAAAATTTCAATTTTTTTTATAAATTTATAATATTTAATGATAAAATATAATAAATATATTAACCCGTTCTAATAAATAAAAATTGTTTATGGCCTTTTCTTGGGTTTGTTGCTAACTCTAGTCAATATCTAATAAATATTTAACATATATAAAAGTTATGTTATTTTGTAGTAATAGATTCTAGTCAAATTATATTAAAGGAAATTTATAATTGTTTAGGCAAATATGTATCCAAAAATATGACGCACATCATATTAGATTAGAAGTAGAAATGAGTTATTGCATTTCCCTTTTCCCAAAAGAGAGCATGTTCAAATGATTGTATGCAACGCTATAATTCATATATCTTATTTGTACGTTGTAATATTGCTCTAGATAGTTGGCATATGAATTTAGAATTTATGATTTATCTTTTATTATTTTTACCATCGCCATATCAAGCGAGGTTAATGATTCAATGCAATGTCTACTAATAATGAATACATGAATAACTAATTATATAAGTTTATAAAAATGATTTTTTTTTAATAATGTTTAAATGGTTGAATTGAAATAATGATGCTACTCAAAATGTAGCTTTCAATAACACAATTTTAGTTGCTAGGAATAAACATAATTTAACAGTGTGTGAATGGATAAGAAACTACTAGATGAATATATATGCAAAACCCTTAGACAAAAGGTTGATAGATGGCAACAAAAAGTCATGACAATTCCTATGAAGAGGTTAGGTAAATAAGTTAAGCATATCGGTATTTGGGTTCGAACCATGTCTTACGGAGTATGAGTTTCAAGTTAAACATTTTCCCTTAAAGAATAGTTTTGTTGTTAACACTGTGAAAACAAAACATGTACATGTAATTTTTGGTAGCTAGTTGGAATACCTTGTAGGCATGCAATTGTTGCATTATGTGTAGGGATGACAATTAGATTCAGACCAATGAGTATTTGCAAAAATATTTCACAATAAATAAGGTAAAAATCTGCATAATAAGTATGAATATGGAGTAAAATTAAGCAAATATGGGTGCGGGTACGGGTACTATAGTATCCACCCCGTCCCGCACCCGTACTTATATAAATATATTATTTATTTATTATATTAATGTTTAATTTAATTAATTATTTTTTTTATATTTTAATATCTATTAATATCATTGAACCATTATAATATTTATAATTTAAAGATAAATGTATGCAAACTTTTTTAGAATTTGATTATGATAAATAGGTAAATAATTGTGATTTTATAACTAATAGTTATATCTTATTAATTGTGACATTATAATTATACTTGCATGTTCCTATCAATAATTTTTATAAATCTTGAATAATATTGTTGTAGGACTTGCAACTTCATAAATTATTATTATGGATATTTGGATCTGTATTGTAACGAGTGTTCATTTGAAATATTTTGAGTTAAAAAATATTTTGGTGTATAATATTTTTTGATTTGATATAAGATATTTAGATAATTTTTAAATTTAATTACAACAATATCATTTATTTATCAATCTTTTTAGATAAAACGCGAGTAATGAGTATGGGTACAAACACTTAAATACCCAAAAAGGTACGAATACGTGTATGAGTATTTTTTTAAACTGCAGATATGGGGACGGGTATTGTAGTACCCTACCCAAACCCTACTCATTGCTATCTCTAATTAGGTGTTAGGTCATTTATGTCAGAAAACTTCATATATGATTGTTATTAAAAGCAATTTATGTAGCTTGTTACAAGAACAATTTAAATTCATTAAATAGATAAGACACGTGACACGAGGTTGATGTTGATGAGATACTACCTCCAAATTATAAAAGAAGTCCTAGAAGACGAAACAAGTAAAGAAGAAGATAGTTGGCGAGGATCCTAATTTGAAAAAGTTGAAAGCAAGAAGAATTGGTTCAACTTATAGATGCACAAAATATGACAAGCATTGTCACAACCCAAGAAGTTGTACAAGTCAAGGGTTAACCCTCAAGCTCAACTTCGTAAGGTATTTATTATTTTTTAATTGTTTTCTCATATTGTAGTATTTATTTTGTTTATATTAATTAAATGTTTATTTTTTATAAATAAATAAATAAAAAACTAAAAAGACAATAACAACAAAATCACATCCTATAGAAGGTACAAGTGGAGCAAATGGACAACTTACCCAACCTAAACCTATGGAGGGTATACAAGGTGCAAATAGACTACTTGTGTGATCTTAACCTTCAAATTTTGATGTTGATCATGAGTATCAGACCTTAGCCGTAGAACTTGCAGCTATATATGAGGCTATAGAGTGTGCGGTACAATATGTAGTGAATGTTGAACATGAATCAATTTAAGTGATTGCAATTAATGTAATTTCTATTTTTGTTGATGTTATATGAAATTAAGCTAAATAATACTTTATGTTTTTATATGAATTTGCAGTTATGTAATTTCTATATGGTTTTATATTTTGTTTTACATAAACCTAAGACTAAAAATAATAAAGGATGCATGAAGGATTGATCTTAATAATGTTAGGAAAAGTGATAGGATGACAAATCTAAAACCATCAATCACAAAAGGACTCGGAAGTGATGTAGCGGAATCATTACCACACATGTTTTGATTTAATTATTTCAAACTCAATATATTTTTGTAAATATTTTTGGAATTTTTCATATTTTGAAGGGACTAAAACAATTTTGTTTATATTTTATGTAACAAGTTTTTTGATGTAACATTTGATGAATATGGTTATAAAATTTTGATATGTATATAATAATATATATTTTGGTTATGGTTATAAATATTTGTTGTACTTATTCTACATGTTTTGATTTAATTATTTCAAACTTAATGTTTGCAAAAGTTTTTGAAATTTTTCATATTTTAGAGGAATTAAAACAATTTTTTTAAAATCTTTTACAAAGTCTATTTTTAAAATTAAATAACCAATTATAAAAAGTATTATAAATGAAAGTAATAATCAACGTTATATTATTTTTTTTTACTTGAATATAAAGAGTTTTTTTTTTTTTACTTGAATATAAAGAGTTACGAGAGAAAGATAGATTAGTATTCTGATTTACCTAATTTTGGTCGGATAAACACTTGATGAGATTTTTTCTCTATAATGCTTGCAAAAATCTTTTATCTTATACAATTCTCTATAAAATAAAATAAAAACTTAATATTATTTTTGTGAACCCAAAAAAAAAGTCTAATAACCTATAGCAAAAAAATACGAAAAGCATATCCCAATAAAAACTTATATAACCCTTAAAAAATAAAAGAATAAATCACTAAAAAAATGGAAAAAAAAATATATAAAAAAAATAATGAATAGTACTAAGGTTAATTTCCTTTAAAAATGACGATGATTATTATTTATATAAATTTTAAATAGTGCATGAGAGAATATAATTAAGTTGGTAGAAGGGCAAGAGGGAGGATCGTGAAAAAACCCTAATTGTGTTGTGTTGTGGATCGAGAATGGGAATTGGAGGTAAGGTTGGAGATTATGCTTTTAAAGCATTCACAGCAACTCTCGGTGTAACTACTATTTACCTCACTGCTACTTTCTCCGCTAACGTTTACAGAGGCCTTCGCTGGCACAACGCTCAATCCGTACTCTCTCTCTCTCAATGCTTTTTTTATTTAATCTTATTATCGAATTACTAGTTTCAATTTCCATTTCCATTTCACTGATCAATCTCTAGTTTGTATGCTAAACTATACTATTTGCATCAATCAATTTAGGTTAATCGCTTTTAGTTAGACTTCTGTCATTGCGATTCATATTTTAGCGTTAGTTGAATCTTGTGGAATTATGCAGTAATTGTTTCCGTTGAAATATTGATTCTTATGTCATGTCTGCATTGATGGATTCAAATAGTCGTAACTAATTTGTTAGGAGAAGAGTTATTTAATTAGTTAAATAGGTTGTTAAATATTAAGAGAGTTTGTTGTAATTGTAATTGTACACTGCTCTTGTAAGTTGAAAATGAATTTTAATTGTCTGATGAAGAGTTCTCTCTCTTTTTGTTTTAAAGGTTAATTAGTTAAAGTAAGGCATTTCTCTTGTTACTGAAAAAATCAGTAATTGATAAGATTGATTTTCTCATTAACAATTTGAAATGTCTGATTTTCATGTTTAATAAAGTGAGTAGCCAAATTCTGCATTAGTATACTTGGTTTGGATATGTTCTTCTCAAATGATGTCAAAATATAGGTTAAGTTTGATGTCTTTGTGTTGGGCTGATATTTATGGATTTGGACTGGATATTTATGGATTTATTTTCATGACTTGTGAATTATGGTGCTGTGATCTTAATCTTATTGTCAAATTTCCTTGAGCAGAGATATCTTTATCTAAATTTTAGTCTATTTTTTGCAGAAGCTTGATCAGGAAGATGCTGGCGAGAAGGCTTAATGATTGATTTTATGCAGTCTACCTTCTTGAATTTCAAATCCTGATGTGTAGAAATGTATTGTGAGATTTTTTCTGATAGTTTTAGCTTGATTGGTCCATAACTAAAAGGTCATCAAGAGTAATAACCTGTTTAACTATCAAAAGTAGATAGTGATATTTCATAGATTGTGTTCTTATACGTTATTTTATAATTTACATCTTATATGCCGAAAGATTTGCTGGAATTTTCTTTTCAACATGTATGGGGGTAAATAATAGAGTGGTATTGAGAATGTTGGCTGGCTATTTTGCAATATAGTTTATTTGATTGGGACGATAAAACCCGGTCTTTTGTGAAGCTCTCTTATGGTCTTCCTTTCATCAATCTGTCACATTACGGTTTTTCCCCTGGTAAGTTAAAGCTGTACCATTCCACATTATGGGCTGTTTCTGGTGGTGTCTTGAATCACCATTTATCTGCTCTGGTGAGAATTGTTTCTCTGTGGTAGACTGGCAGTATGTATTCCATCTGTATGGCATGAAGTCTCAACTTATTTTGTATTTGATTTTACCTTTTATCAGTATTTTTTTTTCTACTTTAGCTTTTAGGTTTTCAAAATCAAGTAATGGCAATGTCAAATTCATATGTTACCAATAAAAGTAAAGTCAATAATTTAGCGATTCCCTTTGTTCTACAATATTATTATATTATGATTTTGATTGGCTACAGCTATATCATTAAATAGAATATATTTCATGGCATTGACATTTTACTTGGTTGATTATATGTGTGTTTGGAAAACTCTAAAATCATGGTGGAAAATCACTGTGGACTAGAACTTACCCACTGTAGCTTTTAAAAATCACAGTAGGAGAGCTCTAAATTCACATTGGTGATTGCCCATCACTCAATTGAATACATGCTAAGGCTTGTTTGAGAGTTGGAAGGGAAAAGGAAGGGGAAGAGGTGATAGTCATCCACCTTGCATGAGAGATTCATCTTCCTTCCGATTCCCTCCCAAAGCTTTTCCATTTCTTCCCCTCTCAACTTTTAAACGAAGCTTAAGTTGTTCCGTTGAGGCTGCTTAAGATGGTTTAGCATTTGTCACTCAAAAGCCTAAACACATATATTAAATTATCGGTTCATATTAATTATTGTGTACATGTAGCCAATTATTGTAGACAGACACTCACAATAAATATGAACACAAATATATGGGTGTTTATTCTCCCACCTCTAATGTTTTCAAATATTTAAAAAAATACTCATCCTAGCTTATTAGGACATGTAAAATATATCTCCGGATTAGTGAATTAGACAAAATTTGGAGCCTTTTGAGAAGATTTGAAGGTGAGATAATAAGTTTTCTAAATATTTTGGCTTGGTTGGAATTGAATTGGTTTTTGACATAAGAACCAAAAACTGATCCATTTCAGTGAAAAGGGAGTTTCTTTGTCTGCTTTTTGGTTTGTTTGGAGTTATTGATTTAACTGTTGTTTGCATTGGATTGGTGATAAACATCTCTATCAACTTGGCCATATCCTACTTACACTTGGTCTTTTTATCAAATGAGTGTACTCTATTTATTTTAATTATAATTATTATTTTTAAAATCCATTTATTTGAAGTATAGTTTTGCAAATTTTTATAAACTTTTAAAATGGACACTCATTATGTTTGTAAACTCGTCTTATAATTGAAAAGCTTTAATTCAAATTAACAATATAGGTATCTTATTGACCCATTTTCCTCATCTTAAATTCAATCTTATTGACAAACAGTTATTTACGTTCTCTTTTTATAACTGAAACCCCTGACTATTTTCATAAGGTGGTCGAACACCTTAGATCATTCCAATGTGGATTTCTTTCAAAGTGATGCTCATTCCAATGGGGAGTGAAAGCTTCTTTTCTCTCTTACAAAAAAAAACTAATCCAAATTTTGAATAAATTCATCGTATTTCACATGTTTAGTTTAATCAATCTAGACCTATAATTGAATACATAGGGAGAACTCTTGAGGAGTTAGTATTGAGAGTGTTTACAGAGAGAAAAATAACACAACTTATCTAAGCACTCTCTCTCTTCCCCTCTAATGCGCAAGTCTCACAAAAAGTTATTAAAAAATATAATATACATATAGTTATAATAATATAAATTTTTTGTTGAAATATAATAATGTGTAGTTATTGATTACATCAATTTTGTAAAATTTTTAGACTTATCGCATTGGAGGGATTAAAAACTTAATAGTACTAACACCTCAAGAGTAGTTATTGATTACATCATTTATTGATTACATAAATGATGATTCAATGCTTGATAGGTATTATACTAATATTAAAAATGAGTGAGATGTACTTGTTGAACTACTTGGGTACTCATTTAAAGAGTTAACATTCTAGATGTGTTTAACCACTCATATCGAATCCCTCATCGTAATTGTGATTGAATTATTTTTTCAACTCTAAAATAGTATCTTGATCACCCAAAAAACGAGTTTAATATCTTTTCTAATTTAATGGCAGAAACAGACTGATATGTTGTTCTAAAAAAACACATATTTAGCAATCAATAATGAGTATGTTTTACTTTAAAATATTTTATAATCAATCAAATATTAGAAGCTTGAAATTATGTAATCAACTTTACAGTTTCCAGCCACTTTAGCAAATCATTCTTCAATTATTATTCATTAGCAAGTCCAATTGTCCAAGCAACAGCCTACAAAGCGCTGGGGATGGGTTGGCACATAAGATTCTTATCGAGCCCTTTTTATTTGAACTACTTCAGAAGCCGAGTGAAGCTCCTAAAATGGTAGATGTCGCAATTTCAGGGACGAGCCATAACAGCGTGTTAGACATATTGATACCAAAATCTATAACATAAAGAGCATAGAACTCTGTCAAGGTTTAAGTTATAGACCTTAATGATTGACACATCCTTACTCAGCCTTAAAAAACACTTAAATTGTCATTGCACAACTATAATAAACTTTTAGTTAACAGATGAAGACTTCATCACTTGCCACTTGTATTTCCAACCTAATCTTGACTTCATACCAGAAAAAACCTAAAGAAAAGGGCAGTGAGAGGCGAAGGGATAGTAAAATAGATTACGTAGTCATCTAAAGATGAAATGTCATGAGCGCATGCCAATGACCATTCTGAAATATCGTTGTACAACACAATATTTAATGCATAAAAATAGCCTGTCACTCGTAAAATATCCGTCTACAAATTCACCCTTTTTTAAGATAGTGTTGTATTTAGCCATGAAAGTCCTCCAATAGTCCAATGTACTATTCTTGCCCAATATACGCACATGAAACTCTACCGTGGCATGTAGAATGTATAGTCTAGCCAGCTTTCTCGCCTTCTTAAGCATTAACAAGACACATGAAGTATTTTTGAGTACCACAACAAATGTATATATTTAGATTAAATCATAATTTGTTGAAACAGAATATGCAATTTTGATCAGAAGTTCAATCTATCAAACATTTCTCCAGACTAAGGTCAAGGGATCTTAAAACCTGATTGAGAATCAAATGATCAAACTTGCTTTCTAGATTGTGCAGAACATCTGCAAGAAAGTAAAAAATATACAGGAACAAAAATAGGCATACGAGTAAGAGTTGAATGATGCATGTCACAAAGTTGCAGAAACGTGTTGAATGATGCATGTCACAAAGTTGCAGAAACGTGTGCAATAGTGCGAAGACTATGCCTAGTCCCGAGGCAAAATGCGAACCTTCTTTTTTAGATTGGCTCTGATCAAGCAAAATTCCTGGAATTAGTGTGCACCTCTGCCAGTGGATTAGTGATGAAATCTCCATTAAGCCTGAATCTTTGGCCTGTAAATCTAGTTTCAATGTTCCTGCCAGCTGTGTAGTGCATGGCAGCAAGTGATGGAGCACCATGACGTCTAGAGAATGGCGAGGATGTATACTGGCCCTGTGTTTTCCTCCAGAATTTGGAGCTCAAGAATTCTGCTCCAGGTAGCAAGCAGCATGTATTACGAGGGACATCAGAATTAGTCATCCTTCCGTTTGATACAGCCAAATCATAAGAAATCTCATCCAATGCCAACTCCAGGCCATGTACACGGGTCTCTAATGAATGCATTCCATTCTGTGAGCTTCCAATGAATTTCTGTAACAATATACAGAAGCATGTTGGAGATGTTCATTATTAAAAAATGGCACATGCTACATGTAAAAATGACAGAGAAAAGAATGAATCTTTAAAACACAATAATAGTATATTAACCAGTCTTCCTTCCAGAAATTTGCAGACAAAAAACAGCACAGAAAAAAACAAATACTTGGTGTTAAGAATTAGCAACAAACCTGCAGAAGATCAAGTAAATTTGACTGTTGTTTCTCAATTTGGTGTAACTGGTTGCGGATCAAAGATAATTCTTCACTCTCTTTCTCATTCTTAAAAAGATCTTTGGAGACATTACTATCAGGAACTGAGTCTTGACTCTCTTCATGATATGGAACCACACGAGATCCAGCTTTGGAACCACCATGCTTTTTTATTCTATCATCGGGATTTTTGTGTAGCAATGCCCGCTTCATTTCTGGCTTTAGAAATTTGTTCTTCTCCATTTTGCTTATTTCCAATGGAGATTCATTTTCATCCCTCTGATGAAGATCAACCTGATCAGCCATGACCACAGAGGTAGCGTTGGACAGGGCCACTTGAACATCCCAATTCTTATGGTTTAATTTTTGCGAAAAAACCGAACTCCTTCTCTTGTTACTACTTAAGGCACTCACATTCTTGCTATTGCTAGCAGAAGAACTATCTAGCGGACTGAATCTGCTAACAGGAGCTGATTTCCTTCGCAGAGTCGCCATTACTGAACCAGGATTACATGAATTTTGAGAGATATGGGTATATCTCCGATCATTTGCATTCTCTGAGCCAAAAACACAAACTCAGAAAAAAGGTTTAAGAAACAATCATAGACAATCAATGCAACAGATCACAAACAGACAGAGACACTGACAAATCAATGGCCCAGATATACATTCTAGATAACTACAAAAATCATGAATTTAGTTAAGATCAAACATCGCAAACACTTTTTGTTTTTTTCTTTACCTTTCTTTTTTAAGACTCAACAGTAAACAATGCACAATCTGCCTTTCTATTTTTGTAAAGAGATCTAATACTTACTAATCTAGATTCTCAACAGCAAAATCAATCAAACACTAGATTCTAAAAGTAAATTAAGTACCTATAGAAGAAGATTGGGATTTAGGAGGTGGTGAAAATTCATCCGAAACATCAGGGATATGCTTCCAAGCTTCCAACATCTGATTCATAACTTCACGAACTAACTTTACCTAACCAAAAACAACACACATTCTCAATTCACTTTCAAATTACCATAAATAAACACTAAGAACAAAAACAGAGGGTAGAAATTGGAAAACCTTATCAAATCTTCGATTCTCGAAAACTGTCAAACACTCAGACTTGAATTCCGACAAGAAATCCCTCTCCACGTTAGCCAACACCAACAGCGTCTCCGCCGCAGCCTTCCTCACCGCCCAATCGCGGTTGCTCAACAATTCCACCAAACACGAAACTAAACTCTTCAACGAAGCGTGACCGGACGCGCCACTGGCTTCGACGACGCTCCCGATCAGCGTCAACAGCGCTGGCTTCGCCTTAAACACCTCGCGTTTAAGAAGCTTCTGGAACTTCGGCAACAGCTTCGCAAGCCTAGCCGGGTCCGGATCCGGAGCTCCATCGATCGCCGAAGCGAGACAAAGCGCAGCTCCAATCTGCGCGCTCTGATCTTGTTCCGTAAACAGAGCCTCCGATAACGGTTTCAGAAAGGAATAAAACGGTTGTTTAGTGACGTGGCAAGCCAATGCTGAGACGGAATTCACGCACGCGGATCGGACCGAAGAGTCCGAGTCACGGAGTCGGCGAACGATATTGACGAGAATTTTCGAGAGGTAAGGAGAAAGAGCGTTTCCGTGTGTTTCAGATAGTAATCCAAAGAGTTGAACGCATTGCTTCCGAACTGGAGATTTGTCGGAGACGTCGGTGGAGTACATGCAAGAGAGAAACACCGGTACGGTGCTTGCGTCGAGGTTCCGAGCAATTGTCACCAGTTCCGTGGCGGCGAGGGAGTGAGTGTCGCGGTCGGAGAGTTTTGTCAGACATGTGAACACCTTTTGTTTTATGTTTTGCGGTGACGACATTGGGATTGTAACGGTACCGGCGTTGATAGTTACGGTGGCGAAGTGGTTATTTCAGCGGAGGTGGATCGGGAGGAATATCCGGCAACATCGCCGGTGAGTGGTTGGTTTGGTTATGCGTGAGAATGATACGTGGGAGCGGTTTTATGATTAATTGTGTGAAGAGTGAAGACGAAGATGGAAACGGCGTGTCGTTTTTTTGATTATTTGAATTAAAGGGGATAAGTGCCTCTGAACTGCAGTGTCGTTTTGTTGGTCAGGAAAGGATTTGGTTTAGTTTGGGGATTACTATCTTCTAGAATTGTTGTCCTTTTTTTTTCACTCTACTCAAGAGCTGGTTGGGTTGGTTTTCGTGTTGCTAACTTCTTGCTTCTAATTAGAGGATGAGACATACATGGGAATTCTGATCCTATTCTCATTTCTTGATTATGTAAGAATAGTTTAAGAGAATAATAATCATTGAGATAAAATTATTTTATATTAACGAATTATTATAATTAAATGATAATATAAAATTATATGTTCTACACTCTCAATATACTTACTATATTTGTACTTATAATTTAAAATTTAAGTTGAAAACTCTTGTACCCAGAAGTTTTGTTAATTGGTATCATCATTTAATTATTTAATGATACTTTATTTTTCACTATTTAATTTATAAATAATTTTGTCTTTGACATTTCAATTTTTTGCCAAAGTTTTAAATACTTATAGTTATTACTGCATGTGATGTGATTGGACGCCTTTAGATTTTTTTCCGGTGGAAATTAAAACTTATTTTAAAATTAAATATAACATAATTTTTTAGTGCTAAATTTAACATGAGCTAATTTTAATTAAATTACTGAATTAATAAATCACGTAAGAGAAATATTTTCTATATTTTGTTCGATGTGTCTCTTTTTTACAATTGTTTAAGTAATTTGCATTTATAGTACTAAAAAAGATACTCCTATGGTTCCATCAAATATTAATAGTTATATAATTTCAATCAAATGTGAATAGTTATATAATTTTTATGTTAAAAAATCTAATAAATTTTAATAATGAGGTGATTAACATAACTCTTTATGTTTAATTGAAATAGGAGAGAATCTACATTTTACTAAAAGTGTCTTTTTATTTTGTAAATTGAAATCCTTATATTTTCTTAAAACTAATTAACTTGAGCACAATGATTAGCTGTAGCAACTATTCATTAATTAATTTAAATTTATAGATTACCAACCATATTAAAGAAGTAAATATACAATTATTTATTGTAAAGTTGTGTATTCTAACACTGAAAAAATTTGTTTTTTCAATATAAAATTTATATTTTATAATTATTTATATTTTAAGAGCATACGCTAACAATATTTAGGATGGTGTAGTATACAAGACCAATGAGACCATTACCTTAGACTTCAAAAATTTATAAGTTTTTAATAACTAATTACTACTATATATATAGATAGGCGAGTTAGTGTAAAGAAACTAACAATAATATTTCTATTGAAGTGTTTAGTTTCTGCATAAATTTAATTAACATAAGTAAGCGGTCGTTCGAAAGTAAACTAAAAATTAGTAGATTAAAAAAATAGTTAAGTATTTAAATTAGTTATAATCAATGTTTATATTTCAAAAAATTTAAGTAATGAAATGAACTATAAGAGAAAAAATTAACACTTCAAAAGAAATATTAAGTTACATAAAATATTATATATTCTTTTTCAAATGGATATTTTTTTTTATTAGATTCAATAGAAATGTTATACATTTTTCTTATATTTTTCCAAATGTATACTTTTTTTCAAATGTATATATTCCAAATATTAGATTCTTTTTTAAATATATATATTTTGTGTTATCTTGGCAATTATCGAATCCCTACTTCATCGAAACATATTGGCAATAACATATTGGTTTCACTACTACATTTTTTTTCTTCATAATTTGAAAAATAAGGTAATATTAGGTAAAATATTAAATACAAATTTATGATTTTCCAACTGTTAAAGGAATTTATAATGGTGTGGTCCACTTAAATTATGATGGATTTATAGTATTACCCGAGTTAGGAGTATGAGTATTGGTTTCCTCTTTAGCAATTTATGTTATGTTTTCTTATCATATGTATATTTGAAATTTAATTTTTTTTAATAACCTAACTTTTTTATAAATAATAACACTATTTTCATACACAACATTTACACAAAATAATCCTAACACATTAAAAAATCCGTGCATCTAGTTAATATAAAAACTAATAATTTCGTTATATTAAATTACTTTAAAATTGTCTTAGGGTCCTAATTTCTATATGAGGCCCTGACAATAGCCTAAATTAAATGAGCCTGTCATGATCAAAATATAGATGGTGGCTAATGTAGGGTTGAAGGCAAACCGACTTTTATTCAAAAATGATTTTTCCATTCAAAATTGATCCACGTTTACAGTGCTTCTTAAAGGCTTACACAGCAATACACCTAACACACCCACACGCAATAAAATGGAGTAGCAAAAAGAGTTAGTTGTGTAATGGCAACATTGTTTAAGTAGTATTTGCGTATTGCTAGGAAATTAATTTGAGGGAGAGAGTGGAACGTGAAGAAGAAGAGTTATGAGTAGCAGAGAACAATCAGTGATGGGTTACAGTAATTCAGGTCAAACGTTGTTATTAAAAGTGTAAGACTGTCGGGAGAAGATGCCAACTGCCAAGACACCAATCATTCAAAGTTACTAGTACCATAATGTTACCGTGCTCCACGCATCTAGCCTGCCTGAAAAATCTGCTATATAAGTATTTTTTTTTTTTTAAAGTAAATAAACATGCATGCAAATGTATTGAGTTAAATTTTATATGAGAATCATGTAAAATCTGAGTTATACAAAAAATAGAGATAAATAACTTAAAATATGAGAAATTGCACAATAGGGAATCCATCCTCATTTATCTTAAAAATTTAGGAGTTCGTTTAATATGTAAAAGTATTTTTTATTTTGATTTTCAATTGTTTTTATTAGTTTTAGTTGTTGAGAAGAAGTTAAACGATTTTTTAAAATTAATAATTCTTTCTATTTTAAAAATAATAAAAAGATTAAAAAAATATTTTTATTATTTTTAAAAATATATTTTTTAATAGCTAACATTTTATCTATTCTATTTCAGAGTAATTCACCTAAAAAAAAAAGACTTACAGTAAAATTAATTTACTTACCTCCTTTGTCTTTTATTTATTTATTTATTGTTTCTT
>JBBPBS010000007.1:6684944-6839866 GCA_037974835.1 Cicer judaicum | reverse complement strand
TCACCTTTATAAGTTATTTTTTATCCTATTTTATTTAAATAAATTATTTTCAAATGTATTTCATTTTTTTTTGTTTTAATACAATATTTTTTTTTATTTTTTTTGCTTTATTGCGGTGTTATTTTTGTTTAATATTGATAGATCAATTTTAATTCAGTATAAATTCAATTAATAACTTTTGTGTCTTTAACGTTGCAATTTCAAAAAAATAATATTAACTTCGCAATTTCAAAAAAATAATATTACACACTTTAATTTTATTATATTTGTAGATTTCATCACATTTATAATCATTATTTCGTTTTATATTATTAATCTAGATGATGTTAATTTGATTCAAATTTATTCTTTTTATTTTTAACGACTTTAAATTACACTATTAATCAATATAATTGTTATTGATTTAAATAAATAAATATATTTTTTAAAATAAATAAATAATAAGTACACCTTATATGTCAAAAGTTATATGCAATAAGTTAGTGGTTTAAACAAAACCCAACGGCTTTGGTTTGGTTAGCGTAATAAAATGATAAAAGGGTATGTGAAAAAAAAAAAAAAAAAATCTTTTTTAAGTAAATGTTAGTTGTTAGGTCGTTAGGAGAGGTAGAATATGTTTGCTAGCCGCAAAGATTGAATTTTGGATTAAATCTAGTCGGTTCTATTCGATTCGAAGTAGTATAATACTTATTTTATGCCATAATAATAATAACAACACTAAAGAATAAAAATAAATTATATCAAATTAGACTTTGTACTGTATGAATTTGGTCAATATGACACTGTTAAACATGAATCTCATCTATTATATGTCAAAGATCTATTATTAAAATTTGACTTTTTTTTAGAATCTAAAAGGATTTAAAAATATATTTAAAAGTTTATTTTATTATTATATTTTATAAAAATCTACACCATTTCTCGCTAGATGTATTATATTGTTTTTTTTTAGTATAATATTATCTTCTATTTTATAATAATATATTTAGATATGTCAAATTTTTATATAGATTAATATATTTAAATTATATAAAATGTTAATAAATTTACAATTTAATATAAAAAATAAAATTTAATGTTATTATTTAATAAAAATAATAATAATAAATTTATTTAAATTTTATTAAATAAACCTAAAATATTTTTTTAATTGTATAAATATAACCTATTTAATTAAATAAACTTTAAAAAAATTATTGATCCAACTTATATATAAAAAAACATGTCACAGCAACACGTTAATGAATAAGAAAATAGCAACAATGTCTTGTTGAAAAAAATAATATTTAACCAATCAAATAGTAGATTTATATATTTGATATCTTGAATTATGACCTTAAGACATATGTTAGCATTTAATAAATAAAACATCTAACTTAATTTAAATATGTGATAAGCTTCTTGTCGGTGGTGTTACTTGTTTCCACCCTTAATCGCAACCCTTGCCATTGGCTAAAGTGATCCAATTCAATCATAACTCATAAGTGTTACTGAAGAAAAAGCTAAGTCATGCAATATCTATAATAGGTGTAGCGTAAAAAGTAAAACTCGGCTTGATAATAATTAGAAGAACACCTAATTTACAAGGCAAATTATTCACATGCCGTGTGTTAATTTTGTTTTCTCCGCTGATGAAAGTTATGGTGCACCGAACGATGGGATACACGCGTCTGATTAATTTCAAATAGAAAAAAAAAATCTGTTTAGTTTGGAGGTAGGTAGATAAAAGAAAGAAAAAAATAGCAAAATTCCTCTTAAAATTTGTTTTTGTTTTAATTTCTATTTTTGAGATTATGAGAAGAAGGGGGAGAATGTGCCTATATATAGCTATAATAAATAATTTAAAAATTGAAATTATTCATTTTTTTCAAATTAAAATTGTTTTAATTAAAAAAATATTATTCATATTTTTCTTTTGTCTATTAAAACTCTTCGATCAAATCAAATAGACTCTATTCATAAACAACATAAAGTGTTGGTATCAGAATAAAGTTGAGAATAAATTTTGATCATCTCTTTTTCTCTTTCAAATTTTTTCTAATGTTATAGAGGCACACATAAATAACTATTTACTTATTTAAAAATATAAGTTCGTAAAAATTATTTTTGTGTCTATCTCTTTCTACTCTTATAGTTGGAAACAGTCATGTTCAAATTTAAAAATTGAAGCCTTCGAATTATAACATTGAAATATAAGCTCCAACCCCTATCACATACTCACACTTGGTGGCAAACTGATGTTTATAGCGTACAAAATTAAGATATTGATCAATGCAATATTTAAAAAGATTAATGTGTATTTAAAAAAAAAAAAAAAAATTCTCTGATAGTCTTATCCTTTTTTTAATATCAAAATACCACTTTTTTTTTTCTTTTTTATGAAGATTAAAAATTGGTATTCATAGCACTGATTTTTGAATAAAAAATTTAAAATTAAAATAAAAAATTTGCTGAACCGATTTCCCAATATTCTATTTTTAAATTTTTTAATTGTAAAATTTATTTTATTATTTATATAATTTTTTTATTAGTAGTACACCACATGTGAGAAAGTGGGTAATTATAATTTATAAATGTGGAATAATGCGACATATTATTTCTCTTTCTTATATACGTCTTTCATAATAATAAGTTTATATTTTATTATTCAATAATTATTATTTTAATTAAACAATTAAGTTCAGTTTCATTAATACATAAATAAAGATTTTCCTTTTATATTTTAATTTAGTAAATAAACAAATGATTATTATTTATTATTGTAATTAATAAATAAATAATGTTTATCTTTTTTCATAAACATTAATTATCATTTTAATTAAATAAATAAATAAATTTAATTATTTTTATAATAATTATCTAATTAAAAATTATTTTTATTAAGTAATTATTAAAAAATGGAATAAAATAGAGCCCATAAAAATAAAATAAAAATTAAAAATACAAACATAGAATGAATGAAAATATAATTAACACAAATTTTATTTAAACATTTTTATTACATTAATTTCTTATATGATGTCAAGTTTCACATCGTAGTGGTCGGCGAAAACAACATTGACGATGTGGAGGTGGTTTCTTTCGTCGACAAATGCATGTGTCTCCTGCACATTCTTACTTAGTGGATCAACATGTTTCGAATTATTATGATCTACTTGATTAGAGAAAGATGAAACACCAAATGAATACATGCTATTAATACAATGAGCAACCGACTTAGGCGTACCCAGATTTTACATAAGTCTGCACCAAATGAATTATTTTGTGAAATTTTGGTCGCTTGAATGTAGATATTGTCGACGATCATATTGGTGAGTTAATGTGAATTGAAATGAATGTTTTGGTGGTTCAAATTATTTTTGTGTTGGGATGAAAGAAAATGAATGACTATGTGGTTTTGACGCTTCATTTTCAACAGTAACAGGGAGAGTCGGTGGGTAGAGTATATTACGCCTTTATCGATGCAATGGTTGGGTCGGTCTACTCAGACCAATGTTTGAATCTTCTGCAACACCATATTGTGGGTCTCGCAATAGTTGTGGAGCTTATTGGTACATATTAGAATTATGTCTAAACCACAACATGCACTCCCCTATCGGTATTGGGTGTCCATGTATCGGTTGGGCGATAAAACAACGACTTTGATATTCATTTCAAAATTGAATTCATGCAATATGTCTGTTTTTTCAATTTTCTAGGTGATTACCTCTCATATCTTAACAGTGAAGTGTTTCAATATTTTCCAGATACTCTAGTATTTAATGAGAAAGTTCAAACTGCAATTTGACTCTATCATGTTGATGTCATTCTAATAATTATTAAATAATAAAATATATATACTTATTATTATGAATGTTGTTGACAAGAAAGATAAATAATAAGCGATATTATCTCGCATAAATTATAATTATCCATACTTTCACATATGTCATGTTATTGCTAATTGATCAAATTATCTATATGTGTGTCTACTAAATAACACTATTAATGGAAAAAAAGTTATATAAATAATAAAACAAATTTTACAATTTAAAAAAAATGGGACATTAGAAAATCGGTACGGTAACCGATTTTCCTTCTTTATTTAAAGAAAAATATATTTGTGTCAAATAAAATGAATTTGATATACTAATCCTAGTGGTCTGTGTAAGTTTAAATATTTTTGTGAAAAATATGACATCAAATGTTGTGCTTGAGTCAATTATATTTTATTCAAACACTCGTTTTAAAATGAAATGTTTAATAGAAAGTTACACGATAAATATTGAATAAATATTTATGATAAATTTTTACTTTTATCATTTGTTTTAATTAAATTGTTTACTTTGTTAAAATTTTAAAATGATGTGGTGTTTTTAGAAACGTTAATCAAATTAGTTCATCCATAAATAACTTTAAAAAAGTTAATTTTACTGACATCTTATATTAATTGTTTTGTGGGCAAATATTATGGATCAAATAGATATATTTTTTTTAAAAATCTTGTTTGACATAAATTTACCATGTGTTGCAAATTTTATTGATCAAATTGATATATTTTCATATTTTTTGCAGTAAATATTGAGAACTATTTTGATATACATTAAGACTTTTTTTTGTTGATATCATTATATACCACACTAACTTGTTGAAAGCCCATTTTGTGTGTACTTTAAACTTTAATTAATAGTGTGACATAAACTAGAGATACAAATCAGATAACATTTCGCTAATTTTAATATCAGTATATTAAAAAGGCATTACAATTTAAACAACTATATTACAATGTCTTATATTTCGAAGAAGAAAAAAACACACCCACACACAAATTCTGCCAATCTATAATACAATCAACAAAAACCTCCACAATGATTTTGTCCAATAAATAATGCCTTTAAATTTGTTCATAAGCTTCATTGTAAGACCTCCGTGTTGTTTCTATGCTATTAATATATATTGCATCAACCCCAATAAGTTAATATGGAACAAATATACTAGCAGTTTCATCATACAATATAAGCTAACCACATCTAACATCATTCTATACCATTAAATAGTCAAATTAAATTGAACATGAAGAAATTTCAGTAAAAGTCAAAGGAAAAAATACAATAAAATACTAAAAAATATAATTTTTTTTATTTAAATATTATATACGAAATTGAATTCGTATATTTAATATATTAATACTTATGAGAGATAAATTTTAATTTTTAGATCAAGTACCACTTAAGTTTTTCAACTTTTAAAATTGAAAGTTTCCACTCATCCTCTTTTTATTCATTGTCGAAGCAAATGAAAATTAGATGAGAAATGATAATAGGGAGAAATAGAGAAATAAAATTCAAAAATAAGGATGACAATATAGGTTTATTTAAACTCTAATAATCGTCAAAATAATATTCAATGTTTAACAATAAAAATTTAAAAATGTATCAATTTAATCTCTAACATTTGTATACTTGACCCTTCATAGCAAACAATTTTTTTTCAAAAAGTATTAATTTAATTCTTAATATTTTTCTACACAACAATTAATATAACACATCAACAAATTACAAATGTCAAGTGACTGTCATTGAAAGAAAAAATAAATTAATTAACGTTTTAAAAAATAAAAAATCTTTTAATTTTTTGATTAAGTCGAAGGCTTATTCAAAATAAATATTAAAATTGTAGGACCGTCTTAAATATCTACTCGATAAATATTAGAAGACAAATTAGTGCCAATAGATATTGTCGAAAAAACTGCAAAGAACAAAATTACTTGTAACTACTCGTATCTATACTTCGTTTCGACAGAAACTATTCATATCTATACTATAAAGTGTTTGTTTAAAAAATATACTATAAAGTGAGTTGAGAGGAAAAACGGTGACATTAGAGTTCATTCATCAAAATTCATTTAAACATGATATGTATATACTCCTCTTTTTGCCTCAGTTCGCGATGACGCTAGAATTTGTCGGAGTTTATTGATAACTCCACATTTTAGACTTGTAGGTGAAACCATGCATGTGGCTGCCAACAACAACTTGAAGTGGTCAACACAACTAAGAGGAAGATTTAAATGTAACGTTTATACTTTATTTTCTGTATTCATTAATGTTTTTGCATGTCATATACCAATCTAAAAAATTTGGTTATTAATAAAAAAAATATAATTTAAAATATTATAAATTATTTTAAAATATTATATTTTTAAGAAATAAAATATAAAAAATTTAAACTATTTAATTTAAATTTATCAAAATAAGTAAATTGTAAATAATATCAAACATATACTAACTTTTTTGCTATTTAAAAGAGTCTTTTTTTAATATTTTTTGAAACAAATTGATCAACCAAGTCTTCATTTGTATGGTCTTCAAAACATCATTCTCAATTACTATTAATGTTAATCCATCAAGTTTTTCTTGTAACATAATACACCCCAAGTAAGGTTTCAATGACTTCAATTTTGAAAAACTTATTTTTAGAGAAACAATTGTCATAAGAATAGTCAACAAAATTTTATATGCAATAATTGTATTAGAAAAATAATCTAAACATTTCAAAAATCTTAATATATCAATAAGTTCAATTTTTTCTCCACACAATTTCACTTAGTAACTTTAACTCCACAAATAATTCATTTCCATCAATATCAGATTCCTCATTATGTTTCAATACATGTTCAAAATGACAACAATAAGACTTCAAAGTTGTATCGTCCAATTATACTTTTTCATACTCTTCATATTGCTAAAATATCCTATTAAGAATTTTTTTCTAACAATTTTATTTTTAATTGCAAAATCAAATAAAAGTATTAACTCATTTTATATGTTATCCCTAAGATAATTAAAGTGAACTTTATCATCTGTAATACGTCTAAAATGCTCTTGTACAGTTTGATCAAATTCAGCTAATATTTCAATTAAACTCAAAATAAAATTAATTGCTATTTTGGTACAATCTTTCATTAGAAATAATCTTTAAGTCATTTTATCAATAGTTTGACACTTATTCAGCCTTTTACACAACTCATATCAAGTGGTCATATGTTTAATATGATCAATTTCAACATAAACATTATCAATGTTATGATTTTCAACAAAAATTAGTGGTTCTTTTATGAAAAATAAATCAAGAGCTCATGCTTGAGATTGAGTTAAATCTCCAAGTTTTTTCTTTATGTTTCTCATATCCATAATCATATTTTCTAATATTATGAGGCATAGTTAAAAAAACCTGGAATTTATCACAATTGTGTTAGCTAATGATCAACTACGCAACGTTCCCAATAAATAATCTATTAGTACCATTGTAAATAACAAAATTAGTAATAAGTTCTTAAAATATAAATCTCTAACATTAGATTAAATATTAATAGATAATAAATTTATAAATTCTGTAAATTAATCATTTCAAACAAATTGAGTTTCTATATCAGTAAATTACAAAACCTGAACATCAAGAATACCCTAGCATCAAAATTCAAGATTCAACCATCACAAACTCATAGTGGTAGGTGTGGAGAGAATATAATAGTTGAGAGAAATCATGTTTTGTCTCAAAAAAATATAGTCTCTATATAGAAAATGAATATTTATTTTGAGTATAAGATATAAATATAAAATTTTAAAATAGTCATTATACAAAATTAAGAATATAAATATAATTTTTTAAAGTTTAAGTATACTAAATTTTTTTTTGCGACCATATCTGATCTCTAATTGGAGGTCTATGCCAATATTATGGTTGCACGGGTATATGAACAATTGTGGCATATGAATATTGGATGTGTATTAGAGATGACGATACTCCCCCATGTGGTCTATTACTAAAGGTAAAACACTTATATATTAGCGTTAAAGTGGGACAAACTTTGAGTTAAATTCTAAGGTAGTTGTGTACAAGTTACATACTAATAAAGGGGATGAATTTGAACTAGGTGTCATAGGAGTTCGAATGTTCTTTATTTTTATAAATTCTAAGATTGAAACAAACGAGGTAGTTTATGCTTTAACACAGGATATCTACATCTTTAATCGATCACTATATTTTTATCGAGATTTCTATTTATATTCAACATCTTGTTATTAATGATATTCTATAAGAACTTTTAAATAAATAAATAAAATTGATAGGTGTATACTCTATGTTTTCAAAATTGCAAGAAGGAATCCGCAAAGACATGAACGTATCTCCACCTTTGTATAAAAATTTAATACATTAATTAGTTTATGAAATTGTTATACTAGTAGTTATTTTTTATTGGCTATATAAATTTTATGTATATAATTAATTTAATACTTTTTTATTATTTAATATATTTTTATTTTCTCTTCTCACTAAGTTTCTACCTAAAATCATAACAGTTATTTAAATTAATAAATAATTAAAAGTGCATTTGTTACGACTTATAAGTTTGTCTTTTTTCAATTCTTTTAGTTTTACTTATTATTATTATTATTATTATTATTATTATATAAATCCCCTATCTCCACGTATAACAAAAATATATTTTTGCATCCCCTTGATTGTTGAAGCCGTCATTAAGCCACGTGCAATTTACTAGCAAGCGAACGGACATATAACATGGAATGGGAGCAATAATGTCACATGGATTGTTACTTTGTCTTCTTTGGCGCATACAAGACAAGTTTAATATAATTTGACCTCATTATTCTAACTTCTAAGCCGGAATGATTAGAACAAAAAAAGATTTTATGTGCGACATCTTTCTTTTAATATATACATAATTATTTATTACATTTTTAATATTATTTAAATTAGTTATTTATTAAATTAAATTAACCGTATAAAAATATGTCATTAGTTTTATATTGTTAGTAATATATATACAAAAAGATGTAAAATACATTGCGTTGGTTTTATTTTTTAATTTTCCCGAAATACATTGCGTTGATCAATTAAAGAGAACTCGAACTTTTGTTCAATAAAATATCTGACTTTTTTCTTTCCTGATGTTTATATGTTATCAATTGATGGAATCGAATCTAAATTATTTTCAATTTGATTCAACTAACAAGAAATATAAAGGTGTGCCATTTATAATAGAGCCTAAACCAAAATCAAAACTGGTTGGGAAGCACAAACTCAACTAACTAGAATGGAATAAAACAACTTCTTAAACTCTATCTCAACTAACAATATTGTTATATTAAATATTTTATCTGATTTTAAATTTGTGTCATTTATATTGGATATATCGGCATAACAAGTATAACAAAACATCATTAAAATTCAATGTTAGTATAAAAAAATATCATTAGTTAGATTTTAATTTTTTTAAATAGTCAAAAAATTTGTGATAAAAATAAAATGTTTGACTAAAAATCAAGATAGAAAATATTACTAGATTACCTAGACCGTAATTGGCAATTTCAACTAAAGATATTTATAACTCTCTAACAAGCTCTGGTGTCACTATCAAAGTATATCATTTAAAAATGATTCTATTCGGCAATAGTCATTGCTAGTTGAACAAACAATGCATAATCATGGAATGCTAACTTTGAAGGACATGGACTGATAAGTTTTTTCTCATTGAGAGTAACTTGCCTCCTGATCTTCTGTCCACTTGAATTTGTTCTACTCACTATTTGTGTAATCAAACACTATATGAAAAAGATACTCCATTCTAAAATTGAAGGTTCCACATTTGGTTCATATAGTTTGACCTATATACAATTTTAATTTCTCAATTTTAAAAGTTAAGAAAATAACATTTGAGAGTTATTTGTAACAATAAAAAATGAGAGACTGAAAATATTATTAAGAGACTAAAATACACGTATTACAAATATAAAAAATTTAAACTGCAAATAATTTTAAAATAACTTTTAAAGATTGATTTAATAGTAAAAAGACAAGTCTTAGACATGGATATTGTGAATTTGAATCACTCTACTCTTCTTAAAGATAAATAAATGTAAATATTTATAAGTATTCTTTGAAGTTAACATCTTACTTACATTAGACTTAGATGTCACCTCTTTAACTTAATTTTTTTTTAATAAAATAAATAATAATTCATTGATAAAAATAATTATCATTTTTGGTATGTTTTTATTTTCTGTCTATCTTAACAGGTGAGCACACCACTATTCTAGTGTTATGTTTAATAACTCAATATCTAATTATTTAATGTTTTATTGTCTTTTCATAGTTAATAATGTTTAAGTAAAATTAATTCTAAATTATTTTCGCCTTGGTACCCAACAAAACTTCAAAATACTAGCATAACAATGATATTGTTGACACAAATTATTTTTCTATATTTATTCAGTACATTTTATTTTTCAATCTTTCTCTCTCTATTACATCACAAACATATCACTTTTATTAGACCAATTTTGCTACTTTTCCCTCTCAATGTGTCAAGAGGATGTATGAGCATCAACCTATAGTTTTTTATATTAGAATTTACGATATCAAGGCGATATATGACTCACTTAGCGGTGAAATCAAATAATTATTTTTGTGTGCATATCTATCTCCAAATAGATCATAAATGAAGAGGAAAAAAAATAGAAATTATCTTGTTTCTCTTTAGGTCAAAAGATATTCATTTTTCTATATATCCAGGAGACCTGCTAGTTGATTTTATAAAATTTTACCCTATAGTCTCACATTTGTATTCTTAATCCATATTTTGTACAAACAATCAATTTTACTCTTTTTTTTCTCCACCACTAAATTTAAATTTTGTTTCGTAAAACTTAAAAACAAAATTTGAAACATAAATGTTTATTAGAAAATTCAAATTTTATATTTCACATAAATGTGTTAGAGAATTCAAATTTTGTATTTTGAATTTTTTTTAAGTTTCCGTAACATAACCTTGTACTACAAGAAAAAATTAAATTAAATTAAATATGAAGACAAAAGTATAAATATGAAGTGAAATAAAATTTTATTGATTTTATGTTGTCCTTCTTATTCCATAATAAATTCCAATCAACGATCGTCATTCATCATCAAGGTTCTAACAAAAATATTGGATTTTGTACCCCTTGATTTAACTTATACCCCAAAATGTTAAAAATCTAAATACGCCCCTTTAATTCTCATTAAATTAATGATAAAAAAAAAAATTACTTCAAAATTCACTCCTTTATTAAAATTTCTAGTAAATAATATATTTTTTTAAAATATTTAATAAAAAAATTTATAGCTACCGAAAATTTCAAAGCACAAAATTTTCGATGCATTATTTATATTATTGGAAATTTCGTGTCCTGAAATTTTTTGTAATTAGTTTTACTCTACCGAAAAATGGTGGCTTGAAATTTTCGATAATTAATTTTACTCTAGAGATTTTAAGGCATAAATTTATGGTAGAGTAAAATTAACTACCAAAAATTTCAAATTATAAAATTTCCATTGGTATAAATAATATACTAAAAATTTTGTTGACGAAATTTCCAATAAATAATTTTTTCTATTAGAATTTTTGTGTCTTGAAATTTTTTATAGTTATAATTTTTTTATTGGATATTTAAAAGAAAAAAAATTACTTACTAAAAAGTTTGATGAGAGATGAGATTTTTGAATAATTTTTTTTACCATTAATTTAATAAAACAAAAAGAGGTATTTGAATTTTTAACATTTTGGAGAGTATGAGTTAAATTGAGGGGGTACAAAATCTAATTTTTGTAATGGCAACTCTAATTGTGGACCAATATTTATTTTTGCATTGGATGGACGGACCAATTCAAATGGACATATCTTGGGCTCCATTTTTTACTCTAAAATCACATTGAGAAAAACATTAAAAGATATAATAACAATTAAATGTTTTTTTTTCTTTCTATTTCAAAATATATATTTAAACATAAAGTCAATTGAAGAAAAAAATACTAACATTAACCGTTTAAAAAAAAACTGAAACATATTATTTTTCTGTTCGAAATTATAATTTTTAAGATCACACGTAATTTTCAAAAACATGGGATTGGGAAGAATTTGAACTGTTTTTTTTTTTTTCAATTTATTTAATCCAATGCCCTCCTTTCAATTACACAATACCAGAAATAAGTTAAATCTAAAATAAAATTGTCTTAGCCCTCTAAAAAATTAAAATTTCTGCTTAATAAAAATGTCTTTTTGTCAACAACAAAAGAGTGTCTTATGTAATTATGTCATGATTTTGTGACACCATATACTTTATTATGTTAAAAAATAAAGCTAATATCATCTTATACAAAATAATTATTTAACGGACTTTATTATTGATCTAAAAATAAATATCAAACGAAAATTAAATTTATATTTAAATCATAAAAAAATAAAATTAAACCATAAATATAATAATTTTATTGAAATTTGATCATAATATTCACAAGAGCATCTCTTAAAAGAAGTTCCTCGTCTCACCTCTCTACATTTTCAAAAGCCATTAAAATTTATTTATTTGTCTTTTTATTATAACCTATTCGGATAAATCAATCCAAATAGGATTTTTCCTAATTGAATTGGAAAGTGAAAATACTAATTTGTAATTTCTTAAAGAATTTTTACACTTTTAGATTAATTTATCTGAAGGCATAAAATGTGTAAAAAATTCAAAAAAGAATTTAAATTAGTATTACATTTCTGAATTAGTCATTTCGCCTGAGTAATTTATGGGCGGACCTTGAATAAGTTATAACTTGGATGGGCTGGGTTAAAGACATTGTTGTTTGAGTCTATGGGCTGATTTTTTTATTAAGAAAATATCTGATTGGATTTATTGACTATCATGCTAACTCATTTTCACCATATAGGTGTCAAATTTATTATTAAATTCTTAGCAATTTAACCTAGATAATAAAGTAAATAATATTATTTGTAAATAAGTAAATAATATTAACTCTTTATGTTTTTACTTTATTATTTTTCATCTTAACGGATTCAAATCCTACTTAAATATAAATGAGTTGGGGACGAATTTTATTTTCTCCAACTCTCCTTTAATTGATAAAATCTATGGTCGTTTATGTTTATTATTGAGTTTGAAATTTGAGTTATCATCCCAACCTCCAACAAAGGTCGAGTTTCCCCGTTGTGCCGATACATCCATTCTTAAATATAAAATAGAAAATTAAAAAATTATATTTATTATAATTAATATAAAAATATTACATAAAATATACAAATTAATCATATTTTTTATAGAGATGAAATTAAAATTTACAATATATAAACAGATTAAATAAAATTTACAAAATATTGATCTTTCAAAATACAGAGATTCATTTAAAGGATTCTATCACTTAAAAAAAAACATTTCCATACATACCAACAAGGAATCGAAATCCATAATCACATATTAAGGTTTAATTATCTTTCAGTTGTAGGCATGACAACGAGACGAAATGGGAACGAATTTTGCCTCTTCCACCCCCCGCACCCAACTAATTGGAGAAATTTTGCATCCACTTTTGTTTCAAAGAAGGTGTAAAATTTAGGCTCCCGCAACGGGCTCGAATTTCTCCGCACCACACCCGCACCCACTAATATATATAAAATTATAAATTAAAATATGATATTTATTATAATTAATATAATAAAATAATAAAATAATAATTATTAGACAATAATAAAATTAAAAAATATTTTTTTATAGAGATAACATTATAATATTTAAAAAATATTAAATATATTCAATATGTATATGTATATAAAATTTAAAAATTACAAAAATATTACCTGCAGGGCAGATTCACTACCCGTCATCATCTCCGAAATTTATTTTCATAGAAAATTCGCAACCACACTTATATCCAATTTAATCAGGTTTCATATAGATACTCGAGAGTTGAGATTTTGTTGACATCCATAGTCAATTGTGATATAGGCTCATAATGACACTTCAATTAGTCTACCAAGTGATCAAGTGATTATGGATAACAATATTTCCTACTATGAACCCACTATTATGAGACAATTATTTGAATGGAGACCTTAAAGATCTTATACTCGTAATCAAAAAACGAAGAGATGTGCTGATATTGAATCATCTCGTATAAATGCCACATGTTGAGACAATTTGTATGTAGATATAATTCCCAATAGATTGAGTTTTGTAGGTAGGTTACAATTAACATAAAAAAAACTAGTATGAAATGTTATCATCGTTGTCACATCATTTGATTAGTAAGTTGTAATTGATATTGTACTCATTTTTCGCAAGGAGATATCATAACCTACTCTCAAAAGCTAAATTTATTGTTATTTTCCGAGAATTCAAGTGAAAAAAAAAAAATTGTACCAAACTAAATCATCGATAATTCCCTATTTTGTTGTTTGTTATTCATAAGGCGATGGAGTTCGTGATCTCCAACTTGTTATTTTTATGTGTAATAATTAATTAAAGCGATAGTCTAATCAATGCTATAATATTAGGTTAAAAAAAAACTTACGGATATCGGCAAATCAACGACGTCGTGTTACATTCCCCTCCTTGCACTTCATTTTACGTTTTAACCCTGGGCTGCGTCGAGTTTTAACAAATTGTCACCTTAATGTGCATGAAAATTATTAGAAAGAAAGGGGGTGAATCGGTAATTAGGTACACTATAAAAGCCACCTGGACCCTCTTTTCTGAGCCAAAAAGGGTGAGAGGATCAGAGTAGTTACCGTGATCCATTGTTGTTATCTCTCTAATTTTTTCTTTCTATCCCTCTCTCTAGAATTTTCTATCGGCTCATTCTCCTCACAAATTAGGGTTTTTGCGAATCTCTTTATTCTTTGAAAAATCAAATCCAACGGTTCAGCCATGGTTTCCGATTCAATCGCCGCCGCTCCGATGCTTTCCGCCGCAAACACTAAGAACCCAGGCAAAAAGAAGAGGGTAAGATTTTTCATATTGGTTCCGATTTCATAATTTCGTTTCTACACGCTTTTTTTTCCTCATCGTTCTTATTGAAACTCACTCGCTATAATCCTCTTCGAATTTCAGACCAATAGGTCCGCGAAATTGAAGCAGTATAAGATTGACGCGCGTCGCGAGCAATGGTTATCTCAAGGTATCTGTGACCTGAACGCTGATGTTTATGTTGATCTATTGCTTTTCTGATTTTGTTCTCTTCTTTGTGGTTTTTTAGGTGCGGTGAAGAATAAGGGATGCAAAGACGGAATTGACGATGATGGCCACGTGCCGACCTTGCCGGTGGGGAAACATAGCAAACGTGAATTGGAGAAAGTGGAGACAAGGCGCAGAGGCGAAGATGACGTGTCGATCCATCAAGACAGTGATTCTGAATCACCGTCGAACAGTCCTATCAGTTCTAATAGTAGTGTCTTGTGTGGTAATGATTCCGGGACGAATTTCACCGGCAGCAGCAGCGGTGGAAGCAGCAGCAGTAGTTCTAGCAGTGGTGGGTGTTACTCCGGGAATATTACGGAGGAGGAGGAAGATGACGATGAAGAAGTAGAAGAAGGTGATGATGAATGTTTGGATGATTGGGAGGCTGTGGCAGATGCTTTAGCCGCCGATGACAAGCTTCAAACCTCTTCACAAGATGAACCCGTTGTAGAAACAGATTCATCTTGTGAAATGACTAACGGTTCGGGTGGAGGATCTATGAGTTCAAAACCAGGGACTGATGGAGTGCTTCCTTGGGCATCTGGTAATAACAAAGCTTGGAGGGCTGACGATGCTTTTCGTCCTCAGACTCTGCCCAATCTTTCCAAGCAGCACAGTATGCCGAATCCAGCCCGGTGTTGTGGAGGAGGTATTCCCTGGTCTCGCAATTCTGTGCCATCCAATTGTCCAATTTGCTGTGAAGATCTCGATATAACCGACTCGAGTTTTCTTCCGTGCAACTGTGGTTTCCGGCTTTGCCTCTTTTGCCACAAGAGGATTCTTGAGCAGGATGGTCGTTGTCCTGGGTGCAGGAAGCAATATGAATGTGAACCTATCGAGACAGAGGCAAGTGTGCACGGAGGTAGCCTTACTCTTCGGCTGGCTCGTTCTGTTAGTATGATTGAAAGGTCTTAAGAGATTTATCTGTTTTCATTAGTTGTGTATGTCGCGGTCTCTCCTTTTTGCATTATTTGCATTGTATGTACTTTTTAGGTTGAAATTTCTAATTTTCATAGTTCTAGTTGGTTTAGGTCATGAGTTTTTTTAGCACCACGATATCAAGTTGTTTATCATTTCATCTTACGGTGCATGTGTTAATGTAGAATACTCATGTTGGTATGTGAATACATAAGGTGGTATAGAATTTCAATACATCGAAAATAATGGTTACATCATGCTGTGGCATATTTCCTTTAGGCTGCTACTTCACATTTTGTGTACAGTTTTTGTATTCAAAATTCCAAAACTTTGCAGTGTTGTTGTTTGGTTGAACATGCTTGCAATTATGTGTCAATTCAATTTTTGCTTGTGTTGCTATGAGTTGTGTTTATTTTCCTTTCCTAACTTTTACAGTTATTGACAAATATGCTAATAATCACTATTCAAATTATTTTTCCTGTAATTTTATAGTTTATAATGTTCTTTTGACCATATGTTTTACTGTCTATGTAGTATGAATGTGTCAGAAGTTCTTTTGCCGCCTCGTAGTTTGGGGATAGTATTGTTTGTGAAGTTGTGTAACACTCTCATATAATCAGTTTCTATTTTATTTAAGAGTTGTCTTGGCAGTGTTAACAAAGCTCCTAAGGTTTAGTGTACGACAGGGCCTTAAAATGCCTCCAAATAATCATTCAGCAAACTGGCCCGTGGGTTGTTTTTGAACATCAAGGGCGGTACAGTACAGAAATACTATGTTAGTCTGTTTTGTTTTTCTCTATTATTGCTTTAAATTTGACAATTTTTGCAATGAAAAATTGAAAGTGACTGCATTGTTAGTGTTAGCTAACTTTGTAGATACATCTTATTTAAATATTCTCATGACATTTGAATATTGGTTTTGTTTCCTGATGATTCTCTTCTAGGAACCAATTATACTTTTGTAAGTATAAGTTTGAAGGCTGGTCAATAGGGTTTTCAAGTTTTTCAAGGTATGATCTAGTCGCTGCGAATGAATAATATGTCCTTCATGTTTCCCTGGGGTTCTGATAATTGTTCTTGACTTGTTACGTTTCATTTCAATCAACCACTATCTGATCATCATCGTGAAATACCATGTACTTTCCAAACACATTGTGAACTCTTCTTTGAAAATCCTTCCGGCTATAGGATTATGGATATTCCTGGTATATAAATAATTCTAAGATGTATTGTGGGAAGATAGGTGATTGCTCTTTGGAATGAAAGTCGTATTTACTTGTTTGCCATAATGAAAAATTGAGAAGAGTGAAGATTTAATTGACTGAATTTTGCAGATTTTGTCTCATTGTTTAATAAAGACCTATATCATCTTTGGGTCTTTGTGGTATATAGAGTGTATGTTTTCACAACTTCTTTCTGTCTCTCTCCTGCAGTTACTCCCATGGTTAGCTGGTGATTGTTGCAATGTGGACAATAGAAGTCCTCACATTACTTATGTTGATGATTATTTGTTCTAGATACACAGTGGTACTCTTCATACTCATTTTAATAGGTTTTGCCCTAATGAGTTAGAATCTTTTACTCTCATTTCACCCAGAAAACAATCATTATCCTTTAAACTTAGTTGATGCAAAACAGATGACCTAGTTGTTTGTCTTTGAAACTTAGAAATGTTAAGTCATTCGCAAACCAATACCATACTAGTGTAGGTCTGTCATTTAAATAAATCTGTTTGATCATGTTCAAAACGAGCTGAAGAATGAGAATCCCTTGGAAACAAAGATATATAATATCACTAGAAAACTACTGACGACGGTTAATAAGTGTGATAAGTAACAGCAGTTTTTGAAGCGTTGCTTTGCAAACAGAAGACCTTGTTATATTTCAGAGTGGAAACATACACAAGAAATCCAACTTCTAGGGACTAATTCGAATTTTCCTCCATGGGGATCGGGCGTTTGGTCTTACATTTGGCACTTAAACTATTATTTTTTTAGAGATGATTTTGTGTTGTGCTTATGCCTTTTGTGATGCTCTTGTACTTAAAATTAGCCCTCTATGATGTTGTAGTAATTTGAATGAGCCGTACCTATGTTTTCTTCTCATTTTCACATTTAGATATTTTGAGTGATGCTACCACACTTAAATTACTCTTTCCGGCCCAACATACAATTTTCAGGTGGAAACTATATGAGTATTCCCCAATTAATTTGATAAAACTAGGGTGATTCAATTATTATGTGGCCCACGGTGAACTATGATGTATAGACTATTGGATTTATGAATAACATATTGAACGCTTGAAAATGAATTACTGTTTGTATACTTTTCTCCATGTGTTGTGCCACATTTTTCCACCGTGTTTACTAGGTTTCATCTGACGCTTGCTTCTTTTGTTATTATGTGACAATAAAGAAAAATCCCCCTACCTATTTCACCAAAAAAGCTCATTTTAGATGTTTCGTGTTTTTCCTTAAAGAGACTAACATCGAAATTCACAGTAATTGTGAAGAATATAATGCATACTTTAGGGCCTATTTGAGTATATTAGAAAGTAAGAAAGAAAGAAAAAACGACTATACGTAGCTATCGCTCAAAATGCATAAACGCTTGGCAATATCACCCCATCAGTAAAAATAATAATTTCAATAACCAAAACTATTAGGAATAGATGATGTAGTGAGGCAGGAATTTAACAAATGAGAAAAATAGGTAAACTTCGTCTTTTTATATGGATGTATATCGCTTATTTGGATTAATTGAGATTCGAGATCCAATACGACCTCCGAATACTAAATGGAATCATAAAATCACATCGTAAGAAAAATATTAAATTATTTAGTTAATATTTTTTATAAATGAAAACATGTAATAATCTTATTTAATATCGTTAAATCATTTTAAATTAAGATTCGGTTAAATTACGAGGAAATGCAAATAAATTTCGATGATATTAAACTTGCAAGCCCAATTCCATCCAAAATTTAGGAAGAGAGCTCAATTTCTTTTATTTTTTATATATTAAAATGTGACTTAAGATAAACGAGACATAAATATACTAATTATCTAACAACAAATGTCTTAAAAAAATGTATTGTCCGGTTACTCTTAATTAGACACGCTTGTCTAGGAAAACAAACGGGGAACGATTATCCAACAACAAATGTCAAGATTATTTTCACGTTATTGATGCGTTTATTGAGGAAATTGGTTTCAAGTTTGAATACTTCTTTATAAGCATCCAATTTTTTAGTTTCCTTCACTTGTGCCATAGAAAAGAAATAGATCCATGTCTAACAATCAGCAATGGAGATGGCTTTGGCGTTTGCAAATCCCACAAAGGTGCAAAATCTTTCTATGGTTGGCCTTAAATGAAAGCCTCCCTACAAATGCACCCGCAAGAGCTCCTTGTATTGTAAATTTTATTGCATCAAAATCTTGCCCCTTTTGCCACGGACACGAGACTCTACTTCACGTGTTGCGTGATTGCCCTCGTGCAAAAAACACGTGGATTCATCTTGTTGCTCCACGTCACCAGCATGGTTTTTTCTCGTGCTCTTTATGGGATTGGATGGTGATATATCTTCAACAACCTTGGTCAATTGTTGATTCTAATGATTGTGTTTTATTTGCTGCAACGGTGTGGTTATTATGGAAGGATAGGAAAACATTGGTCTTTGATGGACATAGTTTTTCGTTGGAAAGATCGCTTCATCGAATGAGTGATTTAGCATATGATTATGGGAGAGTTGTTGAAGTGGAACATTGTACACCTAGTCCTGCTGTGCGTTATTCTTCGTGGTGTTTCTATTGGAACCAACCTCCTTCGCAGCTTCAGTTGAGGTCGGTTGCTGACAACTCACAGGTTGTGTTTTCCAAGTTGTAGATTTGCAAGGTTGAGTTTTGACCCTTGTAAGACACCAAAGAATTATATTGGTGAAATGTGTCCAAAGAAATACTCTAGAAGTAGTTGCAACGGTTGGATAATATTATATGATTATTAGTTAACTACTGCGTGTATAAGAGAACAATAAAAAATCAAGTGAGTGACCATCACTTTTATATATTTTTTATTTTTTAAATATTTTTTTTATCTTCACTTTAATAAAAAAAATTGTCTCAAAAATAAATTTTATTCTTAATTTTTTATACAATTTTAATTATTATTTTTTTATACTATCATTCAATAATTACTATATACATAACTTTTAAAATATTATTATACTTTACATTGATAATATTGAAAAATCTACAAATAGTTAACATAGAATTTTGACAAAATAATTTATTTATTTTTTTTAATTATTATATTTTTTAATATCTATGTAAAAACCTTAAAAGACACTCATTATGAGACAGAGAAGGAATATATATTATGTTTTTCATATTTGTAGATTTTATACTATAAGTAATAAATAAACATATTGAGTTTTACAAAAAATAAAAGTTATCCAGACGGGATCACGAAGGATGGTCAGACTTGTTATACGAACAATCTTCATTTTTAAGGTCAAGTAGTATTTGCAAACACTCATACGCTCAAATAAACAATTGTTTGAGGAGAGTGAGAGGTATACTGGAGTAGAAAATGTGTACCTTTATGATGATCGAACAAATTTATATTATACATTGAATTCGTCAAAGTTGATTTCTCCTGATAATCGAGAATAGATCCGATTGTGGTCATAGAGTTACCTTTGAGCATAGCCACGGGTCACACTATTATAGGTTTGGATACTATAGTTAAAAAGATACTAGATTTTGGGTCGGTGTGTAGAAATTATTCTCAAGTCGTTGTCTCAAAAAGAGAAACAACGACTTGTGACATTTTCAGATGCTTTGCAGTAAATATTTTTTGTGTTAGTCAAAAATTGTATCTGATGTTGGAGATCATCGTTTCAGAAGTGTTTCATAATTTTGGCAATCATTTATAATCAATAACCATATTAATAATAAAATGGAAAAACAATGTTGACATTTGTATTAGAAATAACATAATATTATTGTTTTAATACACATTCCAATCTTTATAATAATAACAATATGCCATTTTAAACCAAAAGATACTATTTAACTTAATAATTTTAATATTTGACAATTGAACTAAAACTTAATTACAAACTATAACACTTTTGTTAGTCATTTCTTAAAAACATACACCATACTATCTTACACATATTTCGATAAAACATCAATCATGAAATACCTAATAATTTAGAGTTTGGCTCTCGTTGTTTAACTCATGTCAATAAGTTTAATATTCTGCTTTTAATTTTTAATTGATTTATATTTTGTAAAAATAAAATAATGTGGAAAGAGAGTCACAATCTAAAACGAACAAATAAAGTATGACATTTTTAAGCTGTTGCAATAAATTTGTCAAGATAATAACGCGTGTTTTTGAATTTCGATAAATTTCATTTGTAAAAAAACAAAATCAATAAACAAATAAGAGGCCAAAAAATAATAATTATAGTATATTGCCTTTTCTCATCCCAAATCCTAAGTACAAACTGTATAGATTGGTTAACACCAAAATATGGACAATTGTATTGCAAAAATGGATAATATTCTATGATTATTAATTAACTAATGCGTGTAATAGAATACAAAACTAAAAAATCAACTGAGTTACTATCAATAAAGATAACAGATTTTGAATAGTTGAAACTACTATATTTAATTTTTCGCTTTACACTTTACTCAAACATCCAAATTTTTTTTTAATAAATTTGCACCAATAAAATATTTTTCTTTTATACATTTTTCATTTTTTAATATTTCTTCTATCTTATAATGAGTGTCACTTTAGTAAAAAAATTGTCTCAAAATGAATTTTATTCTTAATTTTTCATACAACTTTAATTATTATTTTTCTTATACTATCATTCAATTATTACTATATATACAACTTTTAAAATATTATTATACTTTATATCGATAATAGTGAAAAATTCATAAATTATTAAAATAACTTATTTTTTTCTTCTAATTATCATATTTTCTAATATGTGTGTAAAAACCTTAAAAGACATTCATTGTGAGGCAGAAAGAGTATATATATATATTCTATATTTATAGATTTTATACTATAAGTAATAAACAATCGTAGTGAGTTTTAAAAAAAAAAAAATTCTCTAGACTGAATCAAGAAGAATGGTCAAACTTAATATATAAACAATTTTTATTTTTTAGAGTTGAATAGTATTTACAAACACTCATACGTTCAAATAAAGAATTGATTGAGGAGAGTGAGAGGTATATTGGAGTAGAAAATGCGTGCCTTTGCGACGATCAAAAAAAATTATATTATATACTATGTTCGTCACAATTGTTTTCTCTTGATAATTGAGAATATATCGGATTATGGTTAGAGTTACCTTTGAATATCACATTACTTTTGAATTGGATACTATAGTTAAGATGATATCAAATTTTGAGTTGGGAGAGACAACGACTTGTGACATTGTCGAATGTCTTGCGGTAAATATTTTTTGTGTTAGTCAAAAACTTTGTCCGATGTTGGAGACCATCGTTTCAAAAGTGTTTCATAATTTTCGCAAGCATTACAGTCAGATAACCATATTAGTAATAAAACGGAAAAACAATGTTAACGTTTGTATTAGAAATAACATAATATTATTGCTTTAATAAGCATTCTAATCTTTATAATAATAACACTATGGCATTTTGAACCAAAATATAATATCTAACTTAATAATTTTCATAATTTACAATTGAATTAAAATTTAATTAAGTAATTATAAAACTTAATTATATTATTATAACACCTTTGTTGGTCCTTTCTTAAAAACATGCATCATACTATCTTAGACATGTTTCAATAAAACATCAATCATAAATTAGCTGATAATTTAGACTTTGACCCTCGCTGTTTAACTCATGTCAATACTTCTAATATTGAACATCTCAATCTCTCCTTTTGATTTTAAGTTAATTTATATTTTATAAAAAGCAAATAATTTAGAAAGGGAGTCAGAGTCCAAAAAAAACAAATATAGCACGACGAATTTAAGCTGTTGCAATGAATTTGTCAAGATAATATCAGTTTTTAAATTTTGATAAATTTCATTTGTACAAAAACAAAATCCGAAGAAATAGCCAAAAAATAATGAGTCTGGTATATAGCCTTTTCTCATCCCAAATCCTAAGTACAAACTGTATAGATTGGTTAACACGCAAAATATGGACAATAGTATTTCAAAAATGGAGACTAATCAATCACAGTATGTGATCACAATCTAGATTTCTTAGAGGATAATGTGGATGGTGAGAGTGGAGAGAACACTGATGATGGTAGATCGCATGAATGACACTTTGGTGAGAATGTAGTTGATAGAGATAGAGACGGACCACAATCATCTGTTGATCGCCTTCTTTTGAGAGAACTTTTTTGATCATTCTTCCCTTCACCTCTGATGATGAAATCTTTCAAGCGTCTTACATCTGACAATTTGACTGGCTTCAACAGAAAATCCTCTGCTCCTTCTTCCAAACACCTGCAAATCAGTGAAAATAAAACTATTAAGAGAAGCAGGACTAGGTACACTTGCCACATGAAAGTATAGAAACTTAATGCATCAATCATTATTCTTGCCAGGTAGAGAATATGATCCAATGTTATACTAAATAGTCGATAAATTTGGAATTATATCACCTAAAGCACACCATATATAAAAGTGTGCATTTTATTAGGTTGTTGATAATAGGTAGAACATTGATAGAAGGTTGCTGCCACACCTAAAAGGCTCTTGTAAAATATTGATTTTATCGGTTTCTAGTTAGTTTTCTGGTCGGTTGTTTCTCAATCAACTCTGTCTAACAGTTTAATGCTATTATATGATTGCATGAGATTGCTATTGAAACAGATAACACCATAAACTCATTCAAGTTAAAAGAGTTAGGCCCTGTTTTTAGAGGGGAGGATTTATTTTGGAAATTTTGCAAAAGAAAAAAAATAGTTTAATACTTCTTTTCTGTTTTTAAAACAACAAGTGATGTGAAACAAAAATTTCAGAGAAGCCTGCATCTCTACAATCACTTCAACCATTCTTAGTGTTAATCATGGCATGGCTTATAGCATAAGACTAAGTGGCAAATACAGATTACAGGGAGCTTCAATAGCTAACACTAAACACTCATGCCTCCACAGGATTAAATTTGGGATTCACCCAAGGAGTTTATTTCCTGATTTGGTGGTAGATTGTATGCATATTTACAGAAGACAATTAAAGAAACACCATATTAAAATTAAGAAACTGTAAGGAATTCAATTGGACCTTAACTTTAGATGGGATTCATTATTTAATTTCCAAATTTGCACGTTATTCTCATGAAATGTTATGTTACAAATACAATATCGATTTGATGCTTTATCTTACTAGAGAACAAGCACAATCAAAAAACACCATCCAAAGTGTAAATCACACTAGAATCAAAAGACATATATTTCATTCAAGTGCATACCTATCAATTCGAGTCAAAACATTCTCCGACGACATGATCACCACTGGAATCTCCCTAAAAACAGAAGACTCCTGCTGAAATTAACACAAACAAGTATAGAGCAATAAGAATCACCTTTCTCCAATATAGAATTTTACAACAAACTTTAAAATTAACACAAAAGCATAAAAATACAATATAGAATTCTCTGATCAACAATTCAAATAAGGAAATTCAGCAACAAATTAGAATCAACAACCAATAATTACCCACCTTGATTTTCTTGAGTAAGTCATATCCTGTCATCCCAGGCATGGAATAATCTGTCATTATCAGGTTAACCTTAACACCCTGCCACCATAAACAATAAAAAAAAAACATAAGAACAAAACAATTCCAACATCAAAACAAAGTTAAAAATCCACAAAATAAAAACAGAATTTGCTTACATCAAATCCAATATCACTGTTCTCTCCATCTAACCCCAAATATTGAAGAGCTCGTCTTCCACTCTCCACAACCGTCACTGAAACAAAAAAAAAAATTCAATTCCAAATACACCTTCAGAATCAATTCAAACACCAAACCAAACAAAATTCACAAACACATAGAATTGAATTCTATATGCTGTGTGTTATTACCTTTACACGATGAAATCTTCAACAAACGTTCAATAACCTTTCGATCAACAAGATTGTCATCAACAGCAAGTACGTGCAATTCATCTGCACTTGAAAGTGATTCATCTAACAATTCCGTCAAATTAGACCGGAAAATTTCGCCGGCGGCAGCCATCACACTCTTGGTGCTTAAAACTGAAGAACTTAAATGAATGTTACGTTTTTTGTAGTTAAAGGAAAAAAAAAAGCGTAAGACAGAAGTATTGTGTGAGTGAAAATGCGAAATGAAAGAGTGGGGGTTTTATTTACATGAAGTTATAGGAAAGAGAAAAAAGGAACGCGTGCTAATAATAGTAATAAATAGTGAAAATAATATAAACGGAGAAAAATGAAAGTAAACTGATTTGTGGGGCTGAATTAGAAATTGAAAAGGCAGAAAAAGGTGAAGAAAATTAATAAAGTTGATAGATTCGGAGGATCCAAATCTAAGATATCTTTGCAAATCCACCAACTAGGTCCACTTGTCGCTTCTCCTGTCAAACTCCAAATCCAAAACAAAATCTTTTTTTTCTTTACCAACAAAATCTCTTTTTATTTAACATGGATTTATTCTATAGTTTAAAGACTATAAACTTTTAGTATAAAATTAATTTACAGATATAGTTAATCACAATCGGTCAACATATTAAATAATTATATAACATTTTGATTAACTTTTATATTGTAAAGTGACATATTTTAATTATTGTCGGTATAAAATTAATTAATGAACGATTAAATGAATAATTTTTAAATTCTTTATTTTAATAATATTTTAGTTGAGATTTGATGATAAATTTAAAAAGAAAAACTGATCCAATTAAATATGGTTTAGATTAGATAATTTTTATTGATCTATTTTATAATTATAAAAAATTCAATTAATATTAAAATTTAAAAGTCAAGATTAATTTATAAATTTAACGTAAAATATAAGATATAATATATTACATCATAACAATAATCAATAATGAACTAGTAAAAAATAAATAGATTAGTTTTTTTTTAAGAAAACAAATATTAAATTAAACCAAATAAAATTATCAAATTAAAATAATAAAAATCAAAAAATGATATATTGATATAATATTCATGTTAATAAAAGTTAATTAAGCATTAAAAAAAATTATATATATATTGATTGATTTGGCACGCTTTTAAAATCTAAATTGAAAGTTCAACCTAATTTAAATGATTTTTACAAAACGAAGTCCAAAGATAAACAATAATTTTTTATTATACGTAGTCTTTGAATTTTCATTTGTATGTAATTATTATTCATATTTGTTTGAATTTAACTATATATATTTTTTTGACCACAGTTTAACTTGTTTAAAATAAAAAATTGATAAAATAAATAAATTAATAATTAATATCATGATCACTAACCATTGTTGATATATATATATATATATATATATATATATATATATATATAATATCAATTATCAAGTAGGTTCCATCATTTTTTACGATCTCTCAAAAATGAGAGAGTTGCAAGAATGCCCTTAGAGGAGTTTAATCAATCTAGGTCGGCGAATGCGTATATTTAATTAAATTTAACGAATTGGAATAATAATAATAATAATGAATGAATGAACAGTAACGTTGGTCACGGTCAGAGGAGGCCAAACGTATATTTATGGTCAGTTTCCCTGTTGTTGTTGCCGCTGGTTGAGAATGCTGGAATTTGACTAGGCAAAGGACACTCACTAGTTTTGAAGTTTTATTCTAGACTCATACACCACAACAACCCTTTGCTTTCCTCGATTCTTCCTCCTCAATCTACTCTAGTGATTCCAATTATTAGGACGGCTTGAACCAAATATATTAGAGAAACTTTTAAAATTTTCATTGACAATTCAAAATCTTATTTTAATTTTAGGTTCAACTGTGGTATTTCATCTTATTATTATTGGGCTCGTTTTATGAGCCACTCGGTCGCAGTCGCAGGGGATCTTAGTGGGACAGGAGAGACTGATTATATATATATAAATATAAATGGCAGTTTTTGTCATTTTATTTCATTAATTTATTAAATTTAATTATTTTATTTTAAAATTTGACTATTTTTCTTTTATAAATTTTTTAATTAAAAATAGAGATTTAACATTTTTTAATGATATAATATATAATATCTAGTGTAATAAAAAATGATTGATTTTAAAATAAAAAAATCAATTTTATAAATTAAGTGAAAATAAAATAATTAAAATAACAATTAAACAAAATAAAATAATTTTGAAGTTAGTCTATATTTAAAACATCTATAACATCAATTAATACCTTCAAAACAAATATTTATCTTCGATTTATAATAGATAAATATTCATTTAAGGAGTATATTGCTAATATTTTAGTTTTTTTTAATCAAATTTTAGCTTCTAGTAATGTATTTAAGGATGAAATACAAAATCAAAATGGAGCATTAAAAAAAAACAATCGAAACCTTTTAACTCAACCTAATTAGCTTGCATAAATGCGTGTGATTGGACTCAGAATGTCCATTAAGTTTTAGCTCGGTCAAGTACCATTTAACAAGATCTTCACATGAGTTTTGAAAGAAAAATATTAAGTCACAGTTTTAACAATTATTGTATAATTTTAAAATTATTAAAAAATTATATTTAAATACGTAAATTTGAAAAAATAATAAATATATTTACCTAAAACTTTTAAATTTTGTAAATTATAAATTTAATTCAATTAAATAAATAAAATTTAAATTTAATTGATATTCGATGTTATTGGACAATATTTACATATGTATTCAACCATATATCAACCGATAGGTATTTGTGATAATTAAAGTGGAGCAAAAACTTAGTGAATAAACAAACAAATAAAAAAAGGATTGATCCATTGGCTCCATATAGTCCATGATGGTTCCGCCGAAGGAATATACCATGCATTTCCACACTTATACTTGTCATCCGTTCAATACATATGAAAACACAATTTTATCTTTATAACTATTTATAATAAGTTTAAAATTTGATAGTTTCGAAGTTTCAAATTTTTGAAATAAGGATTACATTTCGAAAATTTAGAACATTTCGAAAGTTTCTAAATCTTAAAAAGTTTTGAAAGTTTCCAAATCTATAAATTTTCGAAATATGATTGCATTTTGAAATTTGGAAAGTTTTGAAAGTTTTCAAATTTGAAAAGTTTCGAAAATTCTTGAATTTTCTATTTTGGATGTTTCAAAAATTCTAAAAATTGTCATTTTGAAAAGTTTTGAATATTTTGGAAAGAGGGGTGAAAAAATGAAAAGTAAAAAAAGTCAAAGATTTTATAAGGGACAAAATTATATTTTCACGTTGATTGAGGGAATGACAAGTTTAGACGTGGAACTGTAGGGTAGAATCCTTTCCAACTAGTTTAATAATTTAAAATCCAATAATAAAAGGTTTGAAATATTTTATAAGTTTACGTAATTGAGATTAACTATTGGGAATTATATTGGCATCAGGGTCCTTGGAGAGCTTACATGCGAATTCGGGTTGACATCAACACAAAAGCCCCCTTAAAAAAGGAGTTAACGATTATAGCAATAAATGGCGACCCCTTCGCCGTCAACTTCAAGTATGAGAGGCTTGTCACTTTTTACTTTATTTGTGGCATTTTGGGCCACACAGAAAACTTATGTGAAAAAATAATGGAGATGAAAAATGATATCGTTGCCCGTTTTTGGGGAAACTTCCTCAAATCAGATTTAAAAAAAGCAAGCAAGGGTAGTGGTAATAAGTGGCTCAAGGAGGTGGCCAAGATGCCTCCACAACCCATTTATCATCACAAGACAAATGTTGGTCGAACTGATGCAAATTCGAGTTCTTCTGGTGTCCAAAATATAGGTACGATCAACACTACTAGTTCTTAGTTGAGCATGATTTTACTGCGTCAACTTAGTGGTCAAGATCAAGGCATTGAGGGGCACAAAAAGGGTGTGATGAATTCAAATTGTGAGCATATGTTGCTGCCAGGTTCATCCAGCACTTGTGGGCAGTCTATGGCAAAGAAGATTCTTGCTAATGATCAACAAATGGTTAAGGCAGGACTTATGAAAACTGATGAGGGCAGCATTGCACCCAAGAAACGAGTTCGAATTGATGTAATTGCTAATTCTCAAGAGGCTGGACATACAAGTTTGCTATATGAGCTGATGGGGCTAACCATTAAATTCTTATGTATTCGAATCCTCTTTTCAAAAAAAATGTTGTAATGGTGGGCATTGTTAAGCAGGCATGCCAATAGAAATAAGTATTATTAGTTGGAAATGTCGAGGTCTGGGTAACCTAAGAGCAGTTCCAAATTTAAAATACATTGTTCAGAATTATAATCTGGACATTACCTTCTTGCATGAGACTTTGGTGAACTTGAATAAAATTGAAGAATTAAGAGTTTTGTTTTGTTATGATTTTTGTTTTTCTACTAATAGAGAAGGTCGAGGGGGAGGCATAGCCATGTTTTGGCGCTCATCTTTTCCTTGTGTTATTATTGGTTTTTCAACTACTCATATTGACGTTGAGGCGAATGAGAGTAGTCTTGGGCGATGGTGGTTGACGGGGTACTACGGCTATCTTGAGAGTCGTTGTTGAAGAGATGCTTGGAACATGCTATGTAACCTTGCACATGTTTCTAATTTACCTTGGTGCATAATTGGGGATTTTAATAACATATTGTTTGACAAGAAAGGCATAATGAATCGAGAGCAGTGGTTAATAAATGGTTTTCGACAACCAGTGTTTGACTATCAGTTCACTGATGTGAATATGGATGGTTATCCTTTTACCTGGTTTAAGAGTTTGAGAACTGAACGAGTTGTGGAAGAACGATTTGTAACATTTATGGGTCATATATGTAATTAATTAATAAAGTGTGTTATGGTCATTATATAATTAGCCAATAAACTAGAGGTCAAATAATATATAATAGTTTATGGCTAAAGAGCATAATAATTATGAAAATTAATAGTGTAGATACCATGCGATTTCTAATTTAATGAGGGGCTGAATTATTAATACTGCAATTTGACATATAACTAATAATAGTTATATATAGGGGTAGTGGTCCCCAAGGCAAACACAACAAGACTATTCAGTTTCACAAACCCTAAAGAGAAAACTCTTTAGGGTTCTCTCTATCCCCGTCAAGAGAGCAAGGTCTTCAGGGTATTTTGTTGAGGAAGATCACCCAACCCATTGGCTCTATCATCATCATCCTAGGATTTCATCAATGGCAATTCCCACAGGTACGCTTCCGCCTTTGGTTATTGATCATGTAATTGGCATGGATTGTTGAGCATAATGTTGTAGGGTTTATATTCCAACAATTGGTATCAGAGCCTACCATGTTTAATTCATGATGAAATTCGGTTATTGTCTTTGTTTTTAAGGATTCAATTTGGGAATTTTGACATGATTGAAATCTTAGAATTTGTAATTTGGAAATTTAGATATATAAATTATGGAATCCATATTTTCTGTTTTTTTTTTTTTGGTTTTGATGTTGGTTTGATTTTTTACATATCAGTAATATTTATATATTTTGCTGAGCATGTTATCATATTAATATGTATCATCATGTTTGAACTAAAGCATAATTGACAATTATTGTGGTTCGTCAAACGGAAATCTTTGACTGAATTTTGGAACTGATAGTCTGAAACATTATTTGTAATTGAATATAAGAAAATAATTGCATTTCATAAGCTGCAAGTGATTTATTTTAGCTGTAATATGACATGTTAAGAAATCCTTAGGACATATTTCTGCAGTATCGCGCCTGCCGGTCTGAACTATATGATATTCTTCAAGTGAAGTTTAAACTAATGTCTTTTTAGTTAGAGTAACTCTAGGCCACCTGCTTTTATTTTCTCCGCCACTTTACAAACTTGTCCATAGCTATCTGGTAAACCTCTCTATTAGGACACTTGCTGAGCTGGTTGTTAGGCTTGGTTAACTAATATGACTGGCCATGTACTTCTTTTGACTATTTTCATTCTGGCAGATAACTCAAGTGGAGGGTTGGTTCTTAACATGAACTTTAATTTTGATAGATGCTCTATTTCCTTGTTCAGCAAGCGTATAATTAGCAGGTTTACTTCTTACAATTAGAGTGCCTTCCAAGCCTTTGACCTTGACAAGACTCCTATAATGTGTTTAAGTGAATTGAATTATATCTGCTTATGGTCTTCTTTATGCAGATAATAATGTGAATGGAAGAGTTTAAAGATTGGTTTTCTATTTTAGTTAATTTTCAACAACCTTTTTATTTGATCTAATTGGAATATGATTTTTTAACAATAATTATCAAATACTAATGAAATACAGTTTATATTAGTGAACAATTTTTTTTTTAAATATTATTTTATTTGGATATAATAAATATATGTTCAAGTCAAGTTTGACATTTTGAATGAGTTAATTGAAACTTGACGTCGCCAAAGTGACCTCTCTTGTCTAAATTGCTTGTAAAGAGTGTCAAATGGCTGAATATATGTTTATTTATGCGGGTATTGACCGGCCCAAAGGAAGGTTAATATTTGGCAGAATTACATGTACACCTGCAATGATAAATGTGTGACAATTATTTGGTATACATGTGAGCAGTAAATCGACCCAAAGGATGGTTTATTGTTTGACATGTCTTATTGTCAATAGTTGATCGTTGCAACAAGAGTACCACCAACAGTTGGTGTTACTGTCCAAAGACTTGACACCAATGGTGCACTGGGTATCTTGAGATGGGTTAAATTCCATGATTTGAACACATGTATTTATTTATTTATTGATTTATTTTCCTATAATGTGAGTTTCTAAGTTTCGTTCTTTATTTAATTCACAACATCTATTGCTTCCATATTTGCAAATTTGAGTTCTATTCCTGTCCTTGATGGGACAAATTTTAAGGAATGGAAAGAGAACATTCTGATCGTTCTTGGCTGCATGGATCTAGACCTTACATTAAGAATTGAACGACCCCCTACTCCTAAGGACTCTAGTTCTTCTGAGGAAAAATTAGAGTATGAGAAATGGGATTGACTTCACAGACTTTAACGTTTGTGTAGCATGCATTAAAGGAAAATAGACTAAAGATAAGAAATTAGGCGCATATAGAGCTACAGACGTCTTAAAATTGATACATACGGACATCTGTGGGCCATTTCCAACTCCTTCTTGGAATGGTCAACAATATTTTATATCATTCATAGACGATTATTCTAGATATGCCTACCTTTACCTAATTCACGAAAAGTCTCAATCAATACACGTGTTCAAATCCTTTAAGGCAGAAGTTGAGAATCAACTTAATAAGAGAATTAAAAAGGTCAAATCTGATCGTGGTGGTGAATACTACGACAGATATGACGGTTCAGGTGAACAACTTATGGGACCATTTGCCAAATACCTAGAGGAATATGGAATCGTCCCACAATACACTATGCCGGGGTCACCCAGCATGAATGGTGTAGCTAAAAGACGAAACAGGACTCTTAAGGATATGGTAAGGAGTATGATTTGTCATTCCACCTTGCCAGAGTCACTCTGGGGAGAGGCTTTAAAAACAGCAGCATACATTCTTAATAGAGTACCAACTAAGGCAGCAGCTAAAACACCTTATGAGCTTTGGATTGGGCGTAAGCCTAGTATGAAGCACCTTCATGTTTGGGGATGTCCAGCTGAGGCAAGGCCTTATAGGCCGAATGAAAAGAAATTTGAACCCCGAACAATTAGCAGCTATTTTATAGGGTACTCAGAAAAATCAAGGGGCTATAAATTTTATGATTCAAAATTGAGAACAATTTTTGAGACGGAAACGACAACGTTCTTTGAGGATATTGAGTTTGGGGGGAAGATTAAGGTTAAAGATTTTGTCTTTGAGGAAGAATCAGTAACAATTCCAGAACTGATTCTTCCACCAGTTGACTTTCCCATTATTGAACAAACTCAAAATGATCTGGTTGTTCAGGAAGAACAAAATCTAGATCAAATTCAAGATCCTCAAGAACAAGTGCCTCAAGAGCCAGCTCCATTGCGGAGATCCACTAGAGAAAGGAAAAATGCTATTTCGGATGATTATGTAGTATTTATTAATGAAGTAGAAGAAAATGTTTGCATGACGGAAGACGACCTGGTCAACTTTCATCAAGCCATGCAAGATTCCCATTCAGATAAGTGGATCGAAGCAATGAATGAGGAGTATAAGTCTATGCAAGACAATTCAGTTTGGGAACTTATCTCATTACCTGAAGGAGTGAAACCCATTGGTTGCAAATGGATTGTTAAAACCAAGCGGGATTCCAATGGTAATATGGAGAGATATAAGACACGTCTTGTGGCTAAGGGCTATACTCAAAAGGAAAGGATTGATTATAAAGAGACTTTCTCTCCAGTTTCATCGAAGGACTCTTTAAGAATAATCATGGCTCTTGTTGCTCACTTTGATTTGGAGCTTCATCAAATGGATGTAAAGACAATATTTCTCAATGGCGACATTGATGAGACGATCTATATGGTGCAGCCAGAAAACTTTGTGTTGGGAGACCCAAAGAATATGGTGTGCAAACTAAGAAAATCCATTTATGGGCTAAAACAAGCTTCTCGTCAATGGTACCATAAATTTCATCAAGTAATTCTCTCATTTGGTTTTGAGATGAATACAGTTGATGATTGTGTGTATCATAAGTTTAGTGGGAGCAGACATACTTTCCTGGTCTTGTATGTTGATGACATACTGCTTGCCACTAACGATATAGGCATGTTGCACGAAACTAAGAAATTTCTATCAAAGCATTTTGAGATGAAAGATCTTGGTGACGCCTCTTTTGTATTAGGAATTCAGATACACCGAGACAGATCTCGAGGTATTCTTGGATTGTCACAAAAGAGCTATATCGATAAGGTTCTCAAAAGGTTTGGGTTACAGGATTGCAAACCAGGGGATACCCTAGTTGCTAAGGGAGACAAGTTTAGTCTCAAACAGTGCCCTAAGGGAAGTTTAGAAATTCAAGAAATGCAAAAGATCCCTTATGCTTCAGCTGTAGGGAGTCTTATGTATGCCCAAGAATGTACGCGTCCAGACATAGCGTTCATAGTAGAGATTTTAGGCAGATATTTAAGCAATCCAGGTCTTGACCATTGGAAAGCAGCCAAGAGGGTCATGAGATATTTGAAGAGAACAAGAAACTACATGCTCACATATAGGAGGTCAGACCAGTTAGAGATTATTGGATACTCTGACTCGGATTTTGCGGGATGCCAAGACAGCTTAAGATCAACTTCAGGCTATGTCTTTCTGTTAGCTGGTGGAGCAGTTTCTTGGTGTAGTGCCAAGCAAGGTCTTACTGCTTCATCAACCATGGCAGCAGAATTCGTAGCAATTCATGAGGCATCTGACTAGGGCATTTGGCTGAGAAATTTTGTCACGGGGCTGCAAATAGTTGAAGGGATTGAAAGACCACTCAAGTTGTATTGTGACAATAGATCATCAGTCATGTATTCTAACAATAATAGCACATTGACATTAAGTTCCTAGTTGTTAAAGAGAAGGTACAAAGTGGACAGATATCCATAGAACACTTAAGGACAAACTCCATGATTGCGGATCCGCTCATTAAAGGTCTACCACCCAAGGTCTTTCATGAGCATACTGCTCATATGAGTGTGCTACAGTTTGAAGGATCTTGATTTTAGTGGGAGTTTCGTCTATTATGTAATTTATGTTCTATGTTTAATCGCAAAATACAAATACATTGTATTTGGATTTTCTGATCAGAAATAAAGTTTAAAATATTCAGTTTTGGTTACTTTGTACATTTGAGTTATGGTATGATCTCATTCGGTAAAGTAGGACCAGTTGAAAATTGACATGCATTGACCAACTTCATGTAATTTTCATGCTACACTTTTCATAATGGGTCTATGTCATTTAGTTGTGTCAGTGCGGGTGATCATTGATGGGTTTAGTTATGCTTATTATGACGAAAGCCTCTTTGATTCCATGTGCTGATACGATTAATGGACGAGACAATTTGGATTAGGCTCAAGGTAATTATAATGACATTTTTTGACGTCATAAAGTCTAACACACTCCTAAGGATACATGTGTTACCAGTGGGAGATTGTAAGATTTATGGGTCACATATGTAATTAATTAATAAAGTGTGTTAGGGTCATTATATAATTAGCCAATAAACTAGGGGTCAAATAATATATAATAGTTTATGGGTAAAGAGCATAATAATTATGAAAATTAATAGTGTAGATACCATGCGATTTCTAATTTAATGAGGGGCTGAATTAGTAATACTGCAATTTGGCATATAACTAATAATAGTTATATATAGGGGTAGTGGTCCCCAAGGCAAACACAACAAGACTATTCAGTTTCACAAACCCTAAAGAGAAAACTCTTTAGGGTTCTCTCTATCCCCATCAAGAGAGCAAGGTCTTCAGGGTGTTTTGCTGAGGAAGATCACCCAACCCATTGGCTCTATCATCATCATCCCAGGATTTCATCAATGGCAATTCCCACAGGTACGCTTCCGCCTTTGGTTATTCATCATGTAATTGGCATGGATTGTTGAGCATAATATTGTAGGGTTTGTATTCCAACACGATTGAGTCGTGATTTGGCTAATTCTCTATGTCATCAAACTTTTCCCAATGCAAACCTTGTCAAACTTTCCTCTGTGTCATATCACTACCCTCTTTTACTGCGATGTGGAGGAAGAAGACAAACCCGATTTAATTCTCGTACTCTCAAGTTCAAAAATGCATGGTTATTGGAACCTGAATTAGATGATTTTGTTTGAACACGGTGGCTTTCTAACTCCCTTTCGGTTCTTCTTGTTAAACTAGAAATTTGTGCACATGATATGGTGGCTTGGGGTCGAATCAACTATCATAAACTTCGCCAAAAAATAACACAATGTAGGAAAGCATTGGAAAGAGAGTGTGAGTTAGGCAACGACACAAATGCGGAAAAGTCACTTATTTGCGGAAGCAAGTGAGTGCACTGTTAGTCAAAGAAGACATTTTTTGGTGACAACGAGCTAAATCTTTTTGGTTGAAGGAAGGGGGGCTGAACACTAGATTTTTTCATGCGGCTGCCACATCCAGGTGCAAGGTAAATCGAATTCTCTTTCTCAAGGATGTTAGTGGGAACCGTCTCACCGAACATAGTGAATTATGTCGTGTTGCTAGAGATTATTTTACCACTCTTTATTAGAACACACAAAGTATTCATGCTCCTGTTTTGAATGCCCTTTCACGTGTTATTGATGCATAAGATATTGATAAGTTGCTTGCTCCCTTTCTAATAGAAGAATTCAAAGCAGTTGTTTTTTCTATGGAGGCAGATAAGTGTTTGGGGCCTGATGGTTTTAACCAATGATTTTATCATCATTTCTAGTCTTTGTGTGGCAATGAGATTTTTCAACAATGTTGTTACTGGCTCCTGACTGGGGTATTTCCTAGTACACTAAATGTAACCAATATAGCTTTAATCCCAAAAGGTGACGAATAGAAGACCATGAAAGATTGGCGACTTATAACTCTCTTTAATGTGATTTATAAGATTGTGGCAAAGGATCTTGCAAACAGATTAAAACATGTTCTACATAAATGTGTATCTGATAACCAATCAGCTTTTGTACCTAATAGGTCCATCTTTGACAATGCAATGGAAGCCCTTGGAATTGTTCATTACATGAAAAGTAAGCCCCCTGGTAGAGTTGGTGATTTGGTGATGTCGCATTGAAATTGGATATCAACAAAGCTTGTGACCGCATTGATTGGGGTTACCTTCGAGAGGTGCTTACTACTTTGGATTTTGCAGATCAGTCGGTGAATTGGATTATGCTTTGTGTCGAGTCAGTATAGTACAATGTCATAGTGAATAATGATTATGTTGGTCCTATTCTCCTGGGAACATGTCTACGACAAAGTGATCCATTGTCGCCATATCTATTCATCTTATGTGCGGAAGGGCTCTTGGCGTTTTTAAAAAAAGGCAGAAAGTTGTGGTGACCTCCATGGAGCAAAAATGTGTCGAAATGTCCCAGTTATTTCACACTTTTTATTTGCACACGACTGCTTCTTGTTCTTTACAACCTCCATTAGAGAAGTTGAGACTATGAAAATTATATTGTCTGTTTACGAAGCTGCGTCAGGTCAAGCTATAAATTTGCAAAAATATGAAATGTTTGTAGTAGAAATGTGAATGAAGACTTGGAGGAAAGGATTACAAACCTTATAGGTGTGCGCTCGGTATTAGAAACTAGAAAATACCTGGGACTACCTTCAATAATTGGTAGAAGTAAAAAAATACGTTTAGATTTATTAAGGACATAATTTGGCGGAAGATCGATTCATGGAGCAGTAAAAGTCTCTCCCAAACGGGCCAAGAAGTCCTAATTAAATATGTTCTCCAAGCTATTTCGTCTTATGTAATGAACATATTTCTGTTACTCCCTGCTTTAGGAGATGAGATTGGAAAAATGATGAACTCATTTTTGTGGGGCAAAAATGGTGGACAAACTAGTTGACGGAAGTGGGACAAGCTTGTAATACACAAATGTGATGGAGATTGCTTTCAATCTATCCATGCTTGGTAAACAAGGATGGCGGTTATTATCTAACCCGAACAACCTTGTCACTCGTCTTTTCAAAGCTAAATATTTTTTCTATAGTGACTTTTTGTCTGCTAACCTTTTGTCATAATCAAGCTATGTTTGGAGGAGCATTTGGAGTGTGAAACCGCTTCTGCACGCGGGATCTCATTGGAGTATTAGAAACGAATCCAGTATCCCTTTGTGGAATAACAATTGGCTAATCGATGAGTCTAACCTTGTTAAACCACCAGAGGTGTCTGATCAACATGAAAATACTTGTGTTGATGGTTTGCTTATGCTTTGGAAAAAGAATGGAAGAGATCCCTTGTTACAACAATGTTTGATCCTAGCATCGCTCAAAAGATTCTCAAAACACCTCTTTTTGACTTAGTGAGAGAGGATATCTAGGTCTAGAAAGTCAATTCTAGTGGTATGTATATTGTCCAAAGTGCTTACCGGTTTTGTCTGAATAACTTCATTGATACTTCCATTTTCAAAATGGCTGGCAACTGGAATCTAATCTGGAAGTTATAGGTACCGCCAAAGGTAAAAATATCTTTTGTGGAGAATTTGTATAATTATCTTCCTACGCGCTCAACACTACACGATAAGGGTGTCAATTGTCCTGATCGTTGTGCTTAATGTGATTATGGTGTCGAAGATAGTTTACATGACTTCTTTTTATGTAGGAATGGTAGGAATTGTTGGCAGCAATGTAATTTTAGAGATATGGTGCAAGTGGCCACTATAGGAGCGAACTCCATCGCAACTGTGATTTTTTTTTTTGCAAAGACTATCATACCCAAGTGGCCTCGATGGTAATGATCGTGTGGATTCCATGGCTACAACGAAACAATCGCATATGACCTAACATTAGTGAAAATCCAATGCAAGTCATCAACTGCAGCATGCGACTTCTAGAGGAGTGGAAGTTGGTACAAAATCTACAACAACGGCGAATGTGAGATATTATAATTAACTCCCCCACTATTTGGCTCAAACCCAACGACCGAACATATAAATGTAATGTAGATGCCTCTTTCTCGAATCTTTCTAATCATGTTGGCATTGATATCTGTATTATAGATGATGCAGGACATTTTGTCCTAGGTAAAACAGAATGGTTCACCCCCATATGCTCACTAACTGAAGGAGAAGCGCTCGAGTTACTAAGTGCTTTAACGTGGGTCCGCAATCTTCAACTTATATAAGTGGATTTTGAATTAGATTCGAAGGGTGTTGTGGATCGTTTTCACCCCATCAAGAAAAATAAAACTGAATTAGGTGCTATTGTTTCTGATTGTCGAGCTATTTTCCATTCTCATTTTAGAAACTCCATAATTGAATGTGTTAGGAGACAAACAAATGAGACGGCTCATACGCTAGCAATGGTAGCTACATCTATGACTAATCCCCATATTTTTTATTGATATTTTAAATTGTATTCATGATATTATTATTATTATTATTATTATTATTATTAAAATACTATAAACACTTTTTAGTAAAAAAAAAATGTAATTGAAATTATTTTGACTAAAGTAAGATTTATCCAACCACCCATTTAACTGCTCTACCTTAAACATATGAAAAAGTTTATGTTGGATATATAAACTTTTTAAATAAATTTAATGGTGGCAATTTAGTTTTGTGCTAATTAGCAACAACCCAGTCGATAATGTTTTTATGGACTATTATCGCAGGATATCTAGTGAACAACCTTTTATAATTTTTTGATTTAATTTAATTCAATTAAATATGCCTATAGTTTCATAATTTACTATACAGTCTATTATTTTCTTTTATGATTCCATTCTCAAACTATTGAAGCTTATCTCCTCCACAAATATCACCTCATTCTCATCATACAAAAGCATCTCAAAATCATACTAAAACACAATTGCAATTCACTTATCACTAGACCCACACTAAACTTCACCACAACAACAAACATGCAGACAGTCACCATACATTTGTAAGATTGCAGTTATCTGCGTCACCATAGATTCATTTGAGGGGTATATTCACAACTATTTTTTTATTTGGAAGTCAAATAACAAAGTAATTCGTATACAATTGTAAATAGTAATGTGTTTGAATTCGACATTTTTCAATTTAGTTAAACTAAAAAAAATAAAATTATACCATTGTTGCATTTGATTCTTGCGATAGATAAGAGAGAAAGATGATCAAAAGTTATAATGTCATTACCCTTACTTTTTTTTAAATCTCAAATTATACTTTGCTAACTTTTACTAGTTTTCTTCATCGGTTTAAATCAATTAATTATTAGTTGCATTTTCTCTTTCATGCTAGCTATTCTTTTCTTTACACAACATTGTCATAACCTTTCATTTAGGTTTTCTCGTTGTTTTATTGATTATGTGTTTATTTATTATTTTTTACGAGTATTCACGTATATCGATCAATTTGAAATGTGTCTACAAAATATAATAAATTATTAAATTTAGAAGTGCTCAATTTAAAATATTTAGATTGGTTTATTATAGTAATTTTGACAAATATTATTGTAAATTTGACAAAGATTATTATAGGAAGTATTAAGCACTAACTTATGGATAATAAAAATATATGCCTCGGTAAATATAGATAATGGAATTTGGTGATTATAAATAATAAAACTATAAAGAAGATTCATTTTGAATTGTTTTAAATATGTGATTTAATATTTTTGCTGACTTGAATATCAATTAGAATGACAACTAAAAAATATGTAAAAAAATTTAGAATGATGAAAGAATTGTTGCAAATTGGTACATGTATATTAACATTTATTTGTATGTTATTTACGATAATTTTGTAGTTTAAAAAAATTGTTTTTACAAAATTATATACAAATAAATTAAAAATTATTTTTTATAATAGTAAACAAATGAGAGTTAAAAGATCATTTTTAAAAAAATCTCTGTAAAAAAATCTCTAAATTATTTAAAACAAAAATTATTTTTATTTAAACTCAAACAAACGCACCTAAAATATAATTTTTAATATCTATTTATTATCTAAAGTATTATTTCATCATTCAAAAGGTAAATTTGAATTCATTAAAATAACATTTAAATTGCATCAAAATTATTATTATAATTTCGAATCCATTGAAATTAACAGCTGTTATTAAATTTTGTGATTTTGTTGTTGTGTGCATACAATATACCTCATAAATCATATCAGTATTATGCCAACTTCTAAAAGAGAAGAACGGTTTATTTCCTTATATATTGTGTGTGAATATTGCACAACAATATGTTGCCAATGGAATGGCCATTCTTAAAAGGTATAAATCATTTTTATTCATAAAAGTAGGGAGCTGTGCTAAGGTACTTTATTTTACCAAATTTAATTTAAAACAATGATATATAAACTCTAACACTTTATATACTTATTCAACAATTCATTTTCTTTCGATCTCTTTTTTCCGATTACATCATCAATATATCCCATCACACTTTTTATTTATTTTTCTCTCAAAAGTGTCAATAAGTGTATAGGTATCTACCTATAGTTTTTCTTTATTTTATTCTCTATTAATGTTGTGTATGTTATGTTGGAAGGCACAACCTTATAAACAATTCCATTGCAAAAAATGCACATGTTAGTTTTGGAGGCCTACTAGAGTTCAGTAAAGAAGTTTGAATTTGTATTATTTGTGTGTGATTGTCTGTTTCATATATCCTTTAACAAGTGCTTAGGCTACCAATAGGATCATGACTTTTTCTAAACATGTATTGTTTAGTGGAATATCCACACACAAATATTGATATTCATTGCCTTGTCTATCATTCATTGGTCACTCTGCAGGATGGTTTGCAGATATCTATATGCAACAATTTCCAATATATCCTTCTTAAGAATTCTATTTTCTATATGTTTAATTTCAGATTGTTGGCTCCTGGTTGGAATCTAACAGATAATTTGATCTTGGCTGTTGAAGGTACTTATTATTTTCCCTCTTCAACATTCTCATGTTTTAATTCTTACCTATATATAATTCATCAATTCTATAATAATTTCAACATTATTTTGAAATGAAAAACCCTCTTGAATAAAAATATTTTGAAGATTAAACTTTTAAATGCAAATGTTAGTCTATACGAAACATAAGCTAAAGATGTAAATATTTTGCTAAATGTATTTTGTTAAGTCCCTAAAAATCTAAAAGCTCTTTTATTGTCTTTCATTTAATTGAGTTTTTTGTTTGTCTATGATGAGATTCAAGCAGTTGTCTTTTGTTCACAGTAAGGTTGTTGAGGTAATGAATGATCTCTCCATTTCTAGTTCGTTCCAAACTTACATTTAAGACAAACTTTCAAATTGGATAAAACAAAATACTATTTCTTTGTGTTGGCATTATACTTTATCTTCTTGTGATATTTGTTACCCTCTTGTACTTTCCAAATAATGCTTTTAGAACATTGAGTATTTTTAATTAGTGGTTGCTCGTTTTGTTCTCAATTTAATTTACTATTTTGACTTTTTTATAATTAGTGTCAAAGTAGATAACCCTTATTCTACTAGTATGGGTAATATTGCATCTAAACTTTATTTCTTTGTTACATATGCTACTAGTTTATATAGATCTTAAATTACCATTGTTTGAAAGTAGACTTCTTATTTGAAGTTGCAGGTTATATATAGATGAAGTAAATCTTTAGAAGTGCCATCAATCTAAACTTTAACTGTGGGGGTCTACAAACATTAGGATTAGCTAGGTGTTAGAATACTGTATACTGCAACGACCTACACCTTTGTATAAATTGTAAATAAAAACACTATATGTGTCTAGCAAATATTCGATGTAATGGTAATTTTTTGTTTCTTTTGTCCATTTCATGTATTACATAAGAAAGTTAATATAATTTGAATTAATTATCGTGTCATTGAATCTTTGAGTCATATCACACATCAAATTATCTATGATCATGTTTTATGTGCAACCTGTTCAAATTTTTTTAATTGTGTAGTTAATAACAATAGTTTTCAATGTTTTGTAATGCATGACAACATCAACGTTTTAATTGCTAGCAATTCTGCGGACGAACACATTGTCGGAATCAAAGATAATGTATTTATTGATTTTGATGTTTAGTGATTCTAAAAGGTAATTGTAAATCCATATTGTCTTAATTAAGCTTGAATAATTTTTACAACCTCTAAATTTTCTTCTTTTATTCGAACTTTATTTTGTGCTTGTGCGCAACACATGTTTCAAACCACAAACACAATTTAAGAGTTCATAAATTTAATTGAAAACCAAAGAACTATAATTGTAAAACTATGAATCTGATCCATTTGAATATGATGATGCCACATATTTCAAGTTTTGTAACTGTTAACATGAACTTTCATGAATGAGAGACGAGAAATACAAACAAAAGTGTGAAGGAGAAGAAAATGGAACTAAAATTTTTTTAACAATCGCTTAAAGACTTCTTGTGTGACCTAATTTGATATTTTTTAGCTAAATGTCCTTCTAAAAAAAATTATTTTTGTCTTTTGAGAAAAGCATTTTATTTCTTGAGCTTGTAGCATACCTGTACGAGTCGACGTGAGTTATTCCCACTCAAATTTAAAGATGCATTTGTTACCATTTTTTATCATAAAATAATTATTTATGAAATTTTGCATATTTTGTTTTAAATTAAAAAAAAATTCTAATAGAATATTCATTTCAACTTTATTTAATAAAAAAATAAAATAAAACAAACAAGTGCCTAATGTTAAGATGACCATTTTTAATTATACTTCGATTGTTAAACTTGTGATTAAATAAAGCAAATGTAACTTGTGTTTTGTAAAAAATGTCCACATGATACTAATTTTTCCGATGGTCGTTTGATATTTGGTGAAGAGTGAAAATGGAAGAAGAAAAAGCTGCAGCATATTACGATGAGCTCACTCGAAAAGGCGAGGGAGCCGCAAAGTTCAAACAAGGTCTCGGCTTTTCCACCTCCACATCAAACGACCTCGTTCCCAAACCCGGTTCAGCCCTCGTCTCTTCCTCTTCCTTTCTCTCCCAATTTGTCAAAGCTTCTTCCTCCATCGACCCACCCGAGCCCGATAAAAAAGCCCAGCTTCAATCCATTCAAAACAAACTCAAAAAGAAACCTCCCTCCGAATCTAGGGTTTCGGAGAAAACCAATCACGGTTCTTCTTCCAGGGAAAGTGATAGAAGCAGACGACGAAGCAGGAGTAGGAGTAGAGAGAGGTATAGAGAAAGAGGTAGGGATTCGAGGAAGCGAAGTAGGAGTAGAGAGAGATATAGAGATCGTGGTAGAGGTTCTGATAGAACCCGAAGCGATTCGGATGATGATAGGAGGAAAAGGGAAAGAGAGAGAGGGAGACGGAGGAGTAGAAGTGTTTCTCCTCGTAAACAACGTAGGTCTGAGGTGAAAACAAAGGATGTTAGGGAAATGGTGAAGGGGAAGAATGTTGGGGTTGATTATGCAAAGCTAATTGATGGTTATGACAATATGGTAATTTCAGTTCCAGCCTTTTAATTTCAGCATTGTGTTACTTTATTTTTGGGTTATTGTGAGATGTTAGTTTTGTGTGTCATGCATGAGTCATGGTTATGTATGTTTGTGATTATGAATAGGCCCCTGCTGAAAGAGTCAAAGCCAAGATGAAACTTCAACTTTCTGAAACTGGTAAGTCAATAGATCTTAATTCTTATGCAATATTTAAGACTGAACTTAACATAGTATGGCTGATATTTAACTTTATGAATGAATTTCAAATCTTTGCTGTTTTGTACTTGTTTAAGAATGAATTTCAAATTTCCAGGGGTTGCTATGGGGGTCTACTCTGAAAGTTTAATTTTTGGTTTGAATTGTCTCACTTAGTGATAATATTGCAGTATGATCATTATGTGTAAGAAACTGGGTTGAGTTGCCAATATCTAGTGATATATATGAGGGTAAGGTATTATTGAAAAAGTTTATTCATATTGTGTTAATTTTCTTTTATCGGATACTTTTAAATGCAGCTGCACGGGATTCAGAAAGAGGTGTGGGTTGGGAGCGATTTGAGTTCAACAAAGATGCCCCTCTCGACGATGAGGAAATTGAAGGTCTGATGAGTTTGATAATGTTGTTATGATAAATAAATTTGTGGGATTTCTGTCCCTTTTCAAGTCATAGTTTTCTTCACTTAAATCCTCGTTTGTTATACTCCTTTTCTAAGAGCTGTACATATTATTTGGTTTGTTGGCTGGTTATTCTCCATTGCTGGTTAGAGTGATCAAAATACTCTTACATCTTTTTTATATTTATTCCGATTTAAACATTGTTTTGGTCTGTGGCCTTACTGGTTATGTAATCATTATTATTATTTGACATAGTTTTCTTTTTCTTAATAGTTCAGATGTTCGGTTATTTTTTTGGGTAGAAATCAGTTTAATTGAGTGCTGTCATTTTATGCTTGTCAATGACCATTCCTGTAAATTATGTTTGCATCTTTATTACTACTACTAGTTTATACCTTTGCATCGCTGAATGTTGGTCTTCCTAGCTATATTTGCTTGTGATATAATCAACAACGAGTATTGGTGGTGGGTTTGGGTTGAACTTAATGTAACAGTTATGCTATCCTATCTGCAGCTGCTGAAGATGATGCATCCTTAGTCAAGCACATCTGCAATAGTTTCCGGTTTTCAGCAGTCGAGGTAGGTTATCTTTTATGTGCAAATAGCCAAATTAGTTCCATGTTTATATGGACTTCTGACTATGTAGACTGGATATATAAACTGAATTCATATTATTATATAGTCCAAAAGGGAAGAGCAAATTCAAGCTGCCCATGATGAAGCTATGTTTGGTGGTGCTTCAGCTCCTCCCCCTCCGATCAGTATAGACAGTGAACCTGAAAGGGAGAACGAGAAGGAGATTGATAATAAAAAAGAACTGGTTTCAAGCCTCTTAAGTGAAACAGTGAGTAATCTGTATACCATAACAGACAAGTATATGCATAGCAAATAACTAAAATGACCCTTGTATTTGGTTTCAGGTGCTGGCAAAGCATAAAGGGTCTTGGCGAGATCGGGTTCGTCCGTCGTAGAGTTTGCACCTTGACTTCGATGTGTGTGATAGAAAACCTTGCCAAATGTCACATGGATAGTGGCGCACTACATTCAATTTTGCAACTTGAATCAGTGTGCAATTTGCTTGGTTTCCATATATCTTGAGGTGGGCTTTCACCATGTATTCAACTTGTACATGGTTCCTATGTAATTGCCATTATTTTCAAGCATATCCCTCTAGCGAGGCAGGCAGGCTATGTGTGCAGGATGCTTCAATGGGGAAGCGCGATTTAAGAAACATGCTTACCTTTCATGTGATGTCAGTGTAAGAATTATTATTTATAAACAAAAAAGGTCAGTTTCAATACAGAGTCTCAAATTTGCACCACCACCAAGTGATGGAGGTTGCTGAAGTCCTATAGTACATGTCAAGTTCGCTCCTTGTATTGTAACGCTAACACGTAATAAAAGACATTCAGGGCAAGACGTATTGTTCGTAACTTTCTTCTTAATAATCTTCGTATAGCGCCAACATAAATTACTAATCAACCTAAACCTTCGTTTGAACGCGGCAATACTAAAACACAACAAAAACTTCAATACGGTGATTTGTGAATCACAATAAACGGAACCATGCATTGATAGCGTCAATTTAGTTACTGTGAATCAACAACCTCTAAGGATCTACGGGAGATCTTCACCAAAATCGCAGACCCAACAACCTCTAAGGTTGATTTAAATATGCTTGCAAATCCTAAAATTGATTTAAATATGTTTCTAGAGGAAGATGAAGAACGAACAGATGAAAAAGATGTTTGAACTACTAAGTATAGCATGATATTGATATGCTCGGCGTATGAATCATATAATAAAAAGATGCAGCGACGGAGAAGCCTATGCAAGATATTAAGCTTCAACAAAAGTAGTTACAAATGTAAATAATTGATATTGATTAGAAGGTTATTTCAGTAACTATCTTATTTACCATTAACATAAATATGATTAATTATTTTCTGAAGAAGTTAACATAACTTTAGAAAACATAATTGTCTAATTGTTTTAAAATAGGTTAAATAATAGTAAAATATGTTTAATTTTCAAATAGTTTAAAAATCTTGAAAGTATCTCCAACTCTAGTCAAAATAAATTCGTCCACGTAGTTATTTAACCTTCAGTTTTTGGCGAGTTTACGGTTGAACATGTGTCAAGCTGTTATCACCGTTTAATTTATCTCCATATAACAAACTCTAATCAAGTGTCCTTTATCTTCATTATTATATTTTAACATTCTTGCAATTTTACAAAACATAAATATAACTTAATAAAATTACAATTTCATATAGATCAAAATCATATGAATATACATACTTTTTATATTGATAGACACTTAACCTCTTTTAAGAATGGACAAATCCAAATTTAGTGTTTTTTTTACTATATCCTTTTTTTATACAATCTACCATCCTTTTCAAATTATACTAGCAATAAATATATTCATGCTCGAGTGGTGCATTGTTGGTTTTTCACAAATGGTTTGTTCATATTTTAAACAAAAAAATATTTGTTTAGTGTTTTTTATATATCATTTATAAATATTTTTTTTTAATATTTATCAATAAAAAATGTATCTCATATTTTTATATGTGTTATAGATAAATATTTATTGTGTGATTTTTATATTTATTATTATCAAATATTTACCTCATATTTTTTATACATTAATTATAAATATTTATTTTGTGTTATTTTTATAATTATCCTTTATTTTTTTATCCAACAGTATAAGATATTTATCCCGTAACTTTTTTTTATTTAATTGAAAAAGATTTATCTCATATTTTTTTATACAATAATTATAAATATTTATCTCATATTTTTTAAATATTTATTAATGATAAATATTTACTGTAACTTAATTTTTTTTTTACACACATATAAGTATACTATTTGTAGTTTTTTTTAGAAGAAATAGTAACTTTTTTATTCTTAACTTATAAAAATCACCCCATTACTTATTTTCATATATTGATAGTAGATACCATCTTTTTAAAACATCCTCACAATGTGACCTTTGCTGAGCATTTTTTTTAATTGTAGTGGATGGCCACGTTATTGGCATGCACGTCCAACTGCATTTGCCTTCCTTTTATTTATTTTATTTTATCATTAAAACAAATTTTGATTTTAAAATATATTATTAAGAATAAAATTTTAAAAATAATACACTATTATTGTAAAATTGATTTATACCATCATCTAATTATAATTATTAAAATTTTTACATCATATTAAATAATTTTTAAATCAAATACAATTATTTAATATTTTATCGACGTGATGAATTATCTTTGATTGTCAAAGTAAAATATTTTTTATAACCATGCATCTCTTTTAAATAATAAAAATAATAATGATTGATAAAAAATAATAGTAAGTGTTTATTAATAATACTAATTAATTCATTAAATTAATTAGCAAAACACATAAAAGTTACATAAATTGAATAAAATTATAATTAATCGGACAATAGTTTTTATTAAGCTAAAATATATTTTTGGCCCCTCGTATTTTAAAAATAACACTTTTAACTATTAAATTTAGCTCTTTTGTAAAAATATAATTGTATTTTAATTCTAAGATGCCAACTGTGATTATTTTTATCAATTTAGAACAATTGCTATTATTTAAAATTTACAAAGCTTAAACTAAAAAGAGAGAAACACAAAAACTAGTGTTTTTTCCTTTGTTCATCATATTTTTCTTATTCACCAAAACTTTCACATCAATCTTCATCTCCAAAACTAAACTCATAATCCAAAAATATGAATCTTACAACAAAACTCCTCTCTCAACACAACAACAACAACATTTCATTTCCTCCTATATATTAGAAAAAGCTAAGAATGAAATCTAAATACATTTAACAATCAACGGATGAATGACAATGATAGAAAAAAAAAATGCTACATCAATGAAATTATTTCTCACCTCTAACTTATCTTCCCTTTCCTTCCTTTCTCACCTTCCAGTCCCCTTGTTTTGCTAGATGAATTATCGATTTTTAAATTTATTGTGTCAATAATTATAATTGTTGACGATGAATATTAGAGTTAAGATGAAAATCAAAATTGGAGACAAAGATTGTTTAATTTTTTTTATTTAACATAATAAAAACACTTTTTAATTTAATAAATAATAACTTTTTTAGTTAAATGATAAATGAGTTGTTATTAAATAAAATTTATACTATCAACATACATCGTGTCATCAGCCTAACAAATTAAAATGGTATAATCTTTGAAAAATGAGCTAAAGATAAGGGAGTAAAAATATTATTTTTAATATGAGTCCAAAATCAAAGGATTTTGAAACTTGGAGCAAAAATACATTTTAACATTTTTATTGTGATTGGACAATTGACACAATCTACATTTTCGTAACACATTATTCCTAACGTGTACCACATTTATACGAGGACCAATATTATCAATTGAATACTGTTTTGAACCAATTATTTATCATACATTAACAATCGTTACTTAAATTACCTGAGCTGAACTATATAAACAAAGGGGAAATAGATAATTAGTGTGCCTTTTTACTTTCCACTTTTCCCCTTTCAACATCAAATTGTTTTATTTAAAAAAATCACTTTATGGATGCCACCTCCAATTTCCTAAAAAAAAAAAAGAAAAACTCCATGCCATGTAACCTTCGCATTTTAAACTGCTCCACATTAAAAAATAATTTTTTTTTTTACTCTTTCAAATAGCAGTTTTTATTTTATTTTGTCTGCAAAACAAAATTCACGTATAGACATATAATTTATAGTAAATCGTAATTAAAATTATAAAATATAATATAATTTATATACGCATTATCACAATAAAAAAGAAGCCATATTAATCTGTTATTTTTATTTTTTCTGAGAGAATTGGTGTATTAATTTTTAAAAAAGGGTAGATTGAGTTTCTTTATTTAAAAAAAGAGATAATTAAAAAAGAATTTCAAATTGATCTTAGTCAAAATTACGAGATTGAATTTACTAAAATCAATGAATTAACGTATTTAACAAAGTTAGATAATCAATAATAACTTAATTTTGATCGAAAGGTGTTTAAAAATCTAATTTAAAATTTAATTTTATAATTTAAAGTACCAAATATAAATATAAATAATTTAATTTTAATGTAACAATTACCAAATTTTGAGTGCGGAGAATAGCGATCCCAAGATTAAGCGAGAACCCTAATAAGATTAAGAGTGATGGCGCGTGGTAAGCGACGGTAAATGAAAGAAATTCCCGCTTAAGTGAAAGATTAAAAGTGATAAATGAATATTAAAAAAGATTCGTCCTCCCTCCAAGTTGCAACCTGAAACACGAAACCCATTTTGGATCAAAAAAAACGCTCGCTTCCACAACATTTCAAATTTCTGGCCCGCCACATATACACACTCCCTCCCTCCCTCTCTACTTATAATCTTAAATCAATTCTTAACGGCTCTGTCGTTTTCCCCTACAACAACATCGTCCTTCTCCGCTCTCTCCTTTTTATCTATTCTCTTCCCTCCAATTTTCAGATCCCATGGCTTCCTCTTCAGATCCTCCCTCTTCCAGACACCACACTTACAACCGTAAACAAAAATCCCTCGGCCTCTTATGCACCAAGTAATCATCTCTCTCTCTCTCTCTATTAATTAACAAATTCAATTCATTAATTTATTCATTCAATTTTCCGATTGCAGTTTCTTGAGCTTGTACAATCGAGACAACGTTCACTTAATCGGTCTCGACGATGCCGCCACCCGACTAGGTACTAAATACGATACACACTTATTTTTTTCTAATTGAATGATTTATTTATTAAAAAAAATTATTATTTTTTTAATTGAGAGTGGATCTAATAGTTGTTACTTTACTCTTTAGGTGTTGAAAGAAGACGGATCTACGATATAGTCAACGTCTTAGAGAGCATCGGGGTTAGTTTTGTCGTTTCTTTTTAACCTTAATCTCTGTTCACTTATGTTCCCATTTTATTTTTATTTTTTTTTATTCTCGGACTTAATTGTTTTTATTTGTGTTTATTTTAGGTTCTTGCAAGAAAGGCCAAGAATCAATATACCTGGAAAGGATTTGCGGCAATTCCTGTTGCTTTACAGGAGCTCAAGGTAATTTCGATTCGATTCGTTTGGTAGTTTAAATTTTCAAATTTTTGGGAATTGTTTTTGATTTTGTAATTGTGTTTTGTAGGAAGAGGGTTTATGGAATAACCTTAATTCCCAGGAAGGTGGTAATGAAGGGGGCAACGAAGATGCAAAGGTTGGCTTTTTCTTTACGAACCCTAGTTTATCTTTTTGATTTTTTTTTTGTTGAAGCATAGTTGGTTTATTAGGTTTTTGATATTAGTTAACATTGTGGTTAGGTATCAGACGAGGAAGATGAGGAAGAATCATTATCCCAACCCACTGGCAGTCAGAGTGACAGCCTGAACCCTAATTCTACTGTTCCCAGATCTCTGAAAAATGGTAACTTTATTAAAAGCATTTTTTTTTACCGATTTTATATTATTATTATTATTTATTTATTTATTATATAAACATAATAAAACATGTATGAACTTGTGTTTTGTTCTGGTATATGATACTGCTAGGGTTAGGAAGTGACACAATATTAGGGGGAAAAGTTCATGTATTTGGTCCAATTGTAGTAAATAAATACATATAGTTTTTTGCTGACAAATATTTATGAAGTTCACACGAACAACACCATTTTTAAAATTATAAGGTATAGTTTGTGACTACAAATAATAATTTAAAGAGAAAGTAGACTAATTATGGTTAATGTAAACTAATTTTAAATTGAATGTAATTTATTTTGTTATGTTATTATATTTTTGTAACTATTTGAGACAGTAACCATACCATGAAGATTGTGAATGATTATTAGTGTAAAATATTTATACATTGATTATGCACACCCATTAATCTCTTATTTAAAAAAGATAACTAACACTTATAAGTTATAACTAGTGTAGTCATGATACTATCTCTTATTGAATTTTACAATTCATACATTTATTTATATTTTACATTTTTATACATTTTTTTCATAACAACAAAAGTAGACACTTGCATAGTAAATTAGGAGTAGATTGACTAAGACTTGACACAAGTTGTCATTGTTGAGGCAGCGGTGCTCAAAATTTTAAATTTGCAGTCACATCATTTTAATATTGTAGAGAATTGTGATCAAAATGTGGCAGACACAATCATTTGCAGTAATCTTATGGTTCTTTAGATATCATAAACCTTGATGTCGGCCTAAAGTGGTCCTGAACTTTTTTATTTTAAAAACCCCCGCACATGCTGTTTACATAAATGTAAAACAAATGTAGTGTCATCAATTTGGTGCTCACTCTTCTACTCCAATGTTTTGCAGATAGAAGGGAAAAATCTTTGGCGCTACTTACTCAGAATTTTGTCAAGCTCTTTGTCTGCTCTAATGTAAGAATTGCCAAGTTTCTTGTACATACTAAGTTGATTTATGTCTTGATTATCAATATAGCTGATATGATAAAAATGTTTATTAACAATTATCATTCTACTCTATAGGTGGAAATGATATCCCTTGATGATGCAGCAAGGTTGTTACTGGGAGATGCATATAATTCATCAACAATGAGAAGTAAGTGATAGAATGGTTTTACTCACTTGTTCAGTGTTTGTTATGTTGATTCTTTTCATTTACACTCAACATTTGGCATTTCAGCAAAAGTTAGACGCCTATATGATATTGCAAATGTGCTAACCTCCATGAACCTTATTGAAAAGGTGATATTCCTCTATTTGTTTGTTTATTTGTTCATTTTATTATTTGTTGTCACTGCAAATTTGGCTTATGCATATTTTGATGTTACAAATTGATGCAGACCCATACCACAGATACAAGAAAACCAGCGTTCAGGTGGCTTGGCTTAAAAGGGAAGACATGGAATGAGTCAATTTACAATTCAAATCAAAATGAGTCTAGGAAAAGGGCATTTGGAAATGATGTCACAAACATCAGCTTTACGAGGAGTAATAGAACTGATTTTTTCATGAGTGGGGACTTCAGCCAGAACATTAAGAAGCAAAAGACACAGGAAAATGATAGTGGGTTATGCCAGGAAGACAAAAGCAATATGAAACAAGGCATAAAACAGGCTTCAAGCAACTATCAATTTGGTCCTTTTGCTCCAGCCTTTGTATCCAAAGCTGGAAACTCTGAGAATAGCAAAGTGAAGCAGGCGCATGATTGGGAGAGTCTCGCAACTGCACATTGCCCTCAATATCAAAACCAAGGCAATTAATTAAGTACTTTCATCTTTTTGCAGAACAGTTATAAATGACTTATTTTTTGAGACTGGTTATTCATTCATTGTACTTTTTCGCACTAAGTGGTAGTTTTCTTTTGATACTTATTCATTAGTTGGGCAGATTTAATATGTTCAAACTTTATTCATTGGATTGATTACTGAAATCTGTTATTGAAAATTCAACTGATCTGTTATGATTTACTTTTGATGCAGCTTTGAAAGATCTTTACTCTCATTACATGGAAGCATGGAAATCTTGGTACAATGAGGTTGCTGGGAAAAGGCAAACGCAAGTTTTGTAATTTATAACTGACCAAGTCAAATAAAATTGTTTTTTTTTTCTTTCTAAAAAGAGATAATCCATTGTAAGATGCATTCTAGATGTGCCAACTTAGAGGCTACCATTTACGGATATTTTTAACCGCTTGGCCTATTATCAGATTAGGCCTTACTTGGAAGTTCTTTATCACACCTGTTTACGAGAGTTGCAACCCCCTATGTAAAGGGAAACATATGGGCTATCTCGTCTACAACTGTTAATTTAAGAATGAGTTTGTTTTAATTGATCAAATAGTTAGTTTTGTCACCAAATTTTTTATTGATATTATCCTTGCATTATTTTTGTCGTTAATTCTGTATTGAGGAAAGCCCGCACATGTTGACAATTAACACCCACACGTTCAACGATATTTCATTATCATATACATCATACCACAAATAGAGTAAAAGAATATGCAAAGGTTGAATGTAGTTCAACATCACTCCAAGATTCTAGATACTATTCATTTTTTAGACTGAATCTTTTAAATTTTCACCACCATGCTTTAATATTTGAAAATTATAATTGATTTTTTAACAATCTATTCCTCAATTATAATTTTAAATTTCGTAAACCATCTAATTTTTCTTCTTCATTACTGCCACCACTGTCTACCCTTCTCATTTCTTGCCTTTCTTATGTAGTTTTTCTCTTTTTGTTTCATGCAAGACTAAGTGCCTTTGCTTGTACACCTTACAAGCTTATTTTAATAAACTTGACTGTGTTTACAGAAATTACTCTAATTTCATCATTCTACAAGTATTGAACAGTGACACTTCAATGTACTTGTTCAGCCTTTAAGAATAACATGGCACACCTTTTGACATCTATATAGTTGTGAATTTTTTTGATACAAGGATGTCCATATGATTCAACCATCAACTTCATCGTGTACTTCAATATCGTCTGCTTCTGTCGTCTGGTATCATTTATAATGGCTGAATTGGTCTCTTGAAACTATTGACTTTGATACTCCTGTTGGAAAAGCCCACTCAGACCAACCAATAATCCACATGTCGAAATATTTTTGGATGAACATACATAACCACACCATAGAGAGAATAAAAGCACAGACTTAAGGTGGTTCTACTTACGTCTACAAAAATAATTTACCATAATATATTCACTGTCATAGTCTAACAATAATGTAACCTATCCAATATATGTATAAACCTACAATTCTTTCTCTCTAAAATTATAAAAAATGCTAACCTACACCCTCTCTATGACATAGCTGGAGATCCATCAATGCTCCAAGCTCTTCGATAGATTATTGTCATTCAAACTAATTTTTATGTATACAATGTTTGGTTAATATTCTTCAAGCTGCACATGTAACATCTATTTATTGTTTGGAAAAAGAGAAAATAGATTATTTTTTTTCAATTTAGAAGAGAAAACATTCAAAAAAATGAGACAAAAATTGAAGTAACATTGCAAAGATTAACATTAAAGAAACAGGGATTTTACAAAGGACAAACTGCAAAGCAAGCCGATATTAGTTCTAGAAACATAAAAGTTAATTTAAACATATTTGGTGTGTTTTATATAATTATTTTTGCATCTTGAACGGTTTCCAATTTGTAATTGATTTGTAGTTTTATCTTTCAAACATGATTTTAGTATGAAATTTACTGTTTAACTTATTTTTATATTATTGTATTCAAAATAAAATTTATTTAACATTTAACTCATTTTTTAAAATTAAACCAATGTTATAAGTTTAAGCAATTCAAAATGACTTTTTGTCCCTGCAAACACACTAGGACGATCAGCTGCAAAATGAGTTTCCTATGTTTATTTAAAACCAAATCAAGTGAGAGAAGTCTGTCATTATAGCGTTCGAAAACTGAGGCATGATGGTTAGGCCAGCGATAAAAGCAAATCAATGAAAACACTACCAGCATAAACTTGAGTGCAACCAATTCCACTGTTTTACAAAGACATTATTTGTATGTCTCTCCACCTCAGAATCATAGTTACACTTTGGTATTACCCAACCCTTATTCGATGTCATTTTTTAGATACCTATCACAGTTTTGCAGGAGGTTGGTACCAGCCCCATGGTTCCTCAGAGATATACCGAGTCACTTGTTTCACGCTCAAGTAATTGTCAAGTCCCCTGAAAAAAACATTATTAAAATAAATCAGACTCAAGCTCAAATAAGATAGGTTTAGCCAACTTGTTTATTTCTCACACCAGATCTGACAATAGTAGAGGTTGAGGTATGTAGTCTCTATAGAAATCGTGTAACAGAGTTCTTTGTCTCTGCAATCCAATTCTCCCTTTATACCAGTTTCAGACCAAAGAAACATACAAATTGGGGTGAAGTCACCCAACCAGCATACCACTAAGGGGACCTAGCATTGTTTTATTATTCTTCACTGTGAACAAAAGGGACTATTTATTAATTTTAATGTGCCGAACCACAACAATCCCAATCATTTATAATTACTACAATTTTACAGTGTAACGGTTGCACCAGTGCCATGATCTGTTCATAGCTTTATTGGCTGTTAGATTAAATTTAGTTGTACAGGATCAGATGATCAATACACTGTCAACTGGGAATGGTACAAGGGCATTCAACAATCCATAGACTTCACCTTATAATTGTGTGTTTCTTTTACATATTAAGTTGTAATCACCTCTCTATCCAGAGAAAAATAAGAAATAAATAAAATGCATTTTAGAAGACTTCCACAATTGCTAATATAGTAAATAGAGCCATACCATTCTCCCAGTTCACGGCCAAAACCACTACGTTTAATGCCTCCCCATGGGGCTTGAGTGAAGCATGGTTGAGAGCAATTGATCCATACGATTCCAGCCTTAAAAGCCTGCATTGGAGCAACACAAACTATTTAGTTGCAACCCCAATCCAATTAGTTAATCATTTTCTGTGATAACCTATGATCAGTCTCACCTTAGTAATGCGCTCACATCTTTCTAGATCATTTGATATTACAGCAGCCCCTAAGCCATATCTGTGGAGGACCAGAGTATATAACTTAGATACCAATCCACAAATGAAGGAAAAACTGTATACAGATGAAGTTAATATTAGTTCACATAAAGTCATCAACTCACATTGTGTCATTTGCTAGATCAATAGCTTCTTCCTCAGTGCTAAATGTTTTTACACAGAGAACAGGTCCAAATACTTCTTCTTTCCAAATTTGCATGGAAGTAGTCACATCAGTGATAATGGTTGGTTCAACAAAGAATCCTTTCTTTAGATGCTGCCATTGAAAGAAAAAAAAAAAAAATCAATTCTCATGGCAATTGCGGAAATACGTAACTGAACACACTTGCACAGAAAGCATAATCATACCTCTGGTCGAGACCCACCAGTCAAAATGGTTGCACCCTCACTCTTAGCATTCGAGATAAACTTCAATATTTTTTCATACTGAACCATATAAATATCACATAATCATTGTTCAACACCAATATGCATAGTATCATACTATCACTAAACTGATTTTGGTTGTCTGACCAGAAAGGAAGCTACATTATGTGAACATATGCAATGATCAAGGGAAGGTTCCTTATTCCTTGTCATATATAAAACCAACCAACAAGCAAATAATGCTTCTCAGGAAGCTTTGCATTGGTCCATACTTCAAGCAACTTGATATATTTCATAATGATATACATTTAACCATACATTTTCATTTGAATAAGCAATTTGAACACACAAAAGCATCTCATCCTTTACTTTACAGAAGGAAGAAGATAAGTTAAATAAATATATAGCATATACAGAAATGAGAAATGAAAATATACCTGTCCTTCGCTAACAACAGGTCCTAGCCTGCAACCTTCTTCCAAGGGATCTGAAATTTTGATGTTTTTGATCCATTTCACCATCCTATTCAAAAATTCTGTAGCTATACTTTCCTGAAATGATAAGAGTATGATAGGTTATCAGTTTTCGCAGATGAATGCCGAAAGAATTCCTACCAAGTTGTCCGACAAAGTTCTAGCACAATTTTAACATGATCAGTCCCATATATGCAGACAAAAGAAAAAACGTAAATGGAAGTTACAATTACTTGTTTTATGAGCTAGCACAAATGATTATGGAAGGAGTTGAATCTATCTATTATACTTACATGTACAATAAGACGGGAAGTTGCACTGCATATCTGACCATTTGTCCAGAAGCAGCCAAAGATGGCCCATTCAGCAGCTTTAAATCATAAGAAAAAGGGGGTCAGATTATGCAATAGGTAATCAATAAAGTTCACTCATCCTCAACCAAATGTACGCTGTTCATAAATAAATAGTTATACTGGAGAAGGAACTGACCCTTATCGAGGTCAACATCCTCAAAAACAATTAATGGGCTTTTTCCACCAAGCTCTAGAGAAACAGGCTGCCAAGAAACCACAAATTTGATATTACAGGTACCCGTGAAAAATATAAAATGCAAATATGAATGGGCAAAAACGGTTCCAAACTCTTTGAGTGTGTTGCAGTGTGTGTTTTTCATTTCATTAAAACAGAAAGAAATATGAATTGTACATAGTTTGCAGAAAATGCTGCTTAAAAATACCTTGACCAGCTGGGCTGCAGCTGTCATAATTTTGCTCCCAGTTGCAGAGCTTCCAGTAAAGGCAATCTATTAGAAATATCAAATGTTGGTCACTAGATCATAGTAGCTTTGCAAAATTAAAGATATTATAGAAAAATGAATGAGGGGCATAGAGCAAGATTCAACCCTGTATATCTTGAAATGTATTAAAAGCTAAAGACAATTGAACCTTGTCAACATCAGGATGAGATGCCAAAGGAGCACCAGCTTCATGCCCTAATCCAGTGAGAATATTTAATACACCCGGAGGAAGGTCCACTTCTTTGCATATTTCACCCAGCTCCAAGCAGGTTCTAAAATTGTAAAAAAACACAGCATGAGGGAAAAAAAAAACAAAGAAATAAGACTGCAAGAGTTGATGAGAACATAACATACAAAGATGCCAATTCAGATGGCTTCAATATTGCAGCACAGCCAGCAGCAAGAGCAGGAGCAACTTTCCACGTCGCCATTAACAGAGGATAATTCCTAAAACAACATTTCATTAAGCATTAAACAACACTCAACTAGCAATCGACAGCATTATTAAAGTAAGCAAACACAACCATCTGCACACATACGGGACCTAATATCCCAGAAAAGTAATCGTTATCACGAGAAAAAGTTTGCATTGCCATATCAAATCTGGAAATTCCTTAAAACAAAAGATAACAAGCACAAAATCAGCAATCCAGTCCTTCCAATCAAATCTCATGCCATTGAACTATGGTCGCATTGCATTTCGATCCATCGGCCAAGATTTGACTGAATTGACCAGATTGAAGTCAAAATAGTTCCTAATCTGGTACAAAAAAAAGGTTAAATAAGAATTAAATGAATACAAATGCAATTAGCAAATGAAGAAAGAAGAAGCAAACAAATACTACCATGGAGTTATTAATCCAACAACACCAATAGGCTCCCTAAGGACATAACTCTTGAAAGTATCCATGGGAAGAGACACAGGAGCCTTTTGCTTTGCATCCAATTTTTCAGCAAGATCAGCATAAAACTCAAAACAACCAGCAACATCATCCTACACAGAATAAAAATAACCGTTCTCATTTTGCAACGTGAAAGCGTAAACAGTAGAGTTAGTTACAACTAACTAATGGCTCTTACAATGTCCCACGCGGCTTCATCGAGTGGTTTTCCACAATCAACGGCTTCAAGTTTAGCGAGCACAGTCTTTTTCTCGATAACCTTGGCGGCGATGGCGCGTAGATAGCGAGCTCGAACAGCGCCAGAAGCGGAAGCCCAATCTGCACCTTTGTTGCGAGAGAGAGCAGTTTTGGCGGCGGCAACGGCAGCATGTACATCTTCCTTAGTAGCCGCCGGGATATCACCTGAATTGAATCAAGTAAACAACAATTGAGATTTTGAGATGATTTATCAAACCTAACGGTGTTAGTAAAAAAAGACGGAACTACTAAAAATGGAGAAGAGCAAAGACCGATGATGTGTTGGGTGGAAGGGTTGATGATGGGAATCCGTTTGTTGAGGACGGGAGATTTCCAGTCTCCGTTAATGAATAACTGTCGAGTCGGGATCGGAATATCCATTTTTTACTGTCTCTTTCTCTCTAATCTATCCTTTATTTAATGGAGATCAAATCTCACAGTACGAGTTGCTGAAATTATTTACCCAGCTTAACTCTTAAGTGCTAATAAGGTATGCTTCTTCTCTTACACGCCTTTTTTTCCTTCCTCATTTTCTTTTTTCTCTCTTTTTCGATAGTTAGTTATGGTAAAAAACAAAAAAAAAACTACGTTATGCAATTAATTGAGCTTGATTGGAATATTAAAGTGCGTCGTACCTAAAATATTAGGCAATTAATTGGTCTAGGGAGGGGCTCAAATTTAGTTATTTTATATTTATGTCCTTCCTCCCTAAGAAAAACAGTTGTTATTCTTTTTTTTTTAATTGAAAATATTTATAAAATAAATACAATCAATGATTTTTTTACGAAATATTTTATGTTTATTGATAAATTTGATCAATAAATTAATAATTAAATGAATTTTAAAAAATAATTATTTTTTATCATTTATATAATTATAATAATTAAAAATTATTAATTAAAAGTATCAATGAAATAAAATTTAATTTTTTTAAATTTGTATTACTTGTATATAATAGTGAATATTGAGTTTTTTTTTTTTGTAATAAAATGTTAAAAATTAATATCATTGATACTTATAAAAAATAAAATGATATATTTTTTATAAAATAATCTTTCTTAAAATATGAAAGTCAATAAATAATTATTTAATTTATATAAATACTCATTAATTTATTTAGTTAGTAAACAAATGTACAAAACTCTTAAATTTATAACTGTATCATAAAAGCTCATCAATATTTGTTGTTATCTGCTGATGCTAATTGGGGGTTGCTTAGTAGCATTGTAGTTTATTTTTTGGGCTGAGGCAAACCTTATTCCATTAAAAAAAAAAAAAAAAAAAAGAGGTGATGGTTATGGACCATAACTTATGGTGGTGGTAAATGGCTGTTATTTTGATTGCATTTAATCTTATTAAGTTTTTGACTTGGTCTTGACTTTTTTTCAAACTTAGGTGCTTGGGGTTTTCCCTTAGGCGCTTTGCTAAGAGGAACGCTTATAGTTTTTTAGTACAAGGATTGAAAAATCTCATGCATGCTTATTAATTTACTAGATCCTTTTTATTATTATGAAAATCATTTTTCAGAACAGAAGTGTAATTTGTTTAAAATACAAGAAATCCTTAGATTAGAAAAAGCTTTTGTATTGGTTAATTCATTCACACATGTATACCAGTACTATACTGTATATATTATACAGAGGTGAACATAATTCACATAAAAAACGTGGAAACTAATATAGAAACAAGAATCAACATATATATGGATCGTAAGTACATGTACACCCAGAATAAATTAAATGAATTCAAAAGAAAATTAAAAAAGAATATAGATAATAGTTTTCAACCAATTAATCTACACAAAATACGTTAATTATATTTCAAACTGTGAATCAATGTTTGTGGGTGGCTTTGGAATACTTGGTTTTGATCCAGTGGAGACCAACGGAGGTACCATCCTTTAACTTCTTGATGCCAGTGGATGCCACTCCTTTGGTCTTACCTAAACCTTCTCCAAACTTCTCCTTGTACTTTGTTGTGTTGCTCTTGTTGTTGGAACCAACCATAATAGGGTCTGGGCCATTGTCCCACTGATCTGCCCAAGAAGTTCCATATGAGTTGTACACGTTCCCATGTTCCATTCTAGCTTGATCGATCGATCTCTACTTCTTTCTTAATCCTTCTTTGTTCCACCAAAATAAATCACTTTGTATAGGGAATTGAATTGATGGATTACCAATTAATTATCAACGCTTATATAGTCATGATTGGCAATTATATTATATTAAATAAAATAAAAAATTCAACTATTTTCAAATGCATGAGCTAAGTAGTTACGATGGCGTGTGAATTTTGGCACGTGATTAAGAATCGCTTCTACTTATATTTTAATTATTATTACTGTTCAACAAAGACGTCTATAGAGTAGATGGAACCTTCTCTTGAGAAGTTTATTTGAACAATTTTATTTTATTAATCAGAAAAAACATATGTGAGTTTTAGACTAATGTCAACTACTTTATCTACCGTGTTTTTACGCTCTCCAAATTTTTTGTTCAAACTTCAAAGGCCTCTCTTGGACTAGAAGCTTCGAGGTCCATCTGGATATGATTTGTAATTTCAACATTCAAATTTAAAATAATAACAAGTCATAGAATGGCACCCAAAAATTAGAGAGAAATCCTATGACCTAACGTGTCCTATTCCTCAATGGTCTCCAACAAAATGGATAGGCAAATTCTGTGGTGGCCGGTGTAGTAAGAATGCATAAAACTTTTTAACTGAGAGTTGTCGAGTTGGTTGATTAAACATAATTCTTTTCGGTTTTTTTAATTAATTTATTTATTTATAAAATAAATTTTTTATAATAATCAATCTCATCTAAAATGAATTAAGAGAAGGATTAATCAAAGATCTAACAAAAGTTTAAAACCACATGATACATTTATATTTGAATTTTTATTCTAATAAATTTCTGTATTTAATGTTTGTCGTACTTTAATTAAAATTATTTTGGATAGAGAAAACCAATAAAAAAAATATAGATAAATACAATCTAAAAAGTTAAATCTTTTAATCATAAAACTTATTTGAGATTAAACCACGATAAAATGTATTGACAAGAAAATAAAATAGTTAAATAATATATAATATGATATGTAATATATTTACATAAAAAACACAACCATACTTATGTAGTTTTATTTTATATATATATATATATATATTTACAAAAAAAAATCATTAATAATAAAACATGACACCTTTATAAAGATAAAAAAAAAGCTTTTTTAATAAATAAATAATATTATTATAAGTATAAATGGTACTCAAAACACAAATAATTTCAAACACACATGAAAAACATGATAATGAGTTATTCCACCAATTTGAAAATACAAATTTTTCCTCTGTCCTTCCAAATAATAAACCATATTAGTCATCCTAATTGAGAGAACTTTTTAACATTTTCTTCCTTTAAACATTGAGTTAAAAGTCAAGCAATTTTCCAACACAATAAATTCAGCTAAAATCCACATCATATACTTCAAGTTCAACATAAATATTTAGATTTAGATTCTACGTTCTTTATATTTATCATTTTATTGAATATTTTTCAATTTCAAACTCAACTCGACTATATGTAATTTTTTATTTGTCCAAATTAACCATTACTATTTTAATATTATGATGAGTGTAGAGAATGTTAACAATGATGACAACTACTTTTAGCTGTCATCACAACGCACGAAGACATGAAATCAAACATAAAATTAAATTAAAACGAAGAACAAACACAATTTTATGCTCAAAAGAATTTATAAATAAAATATGAAAGAAAACTAAACATGTGTATAGAAACCCTTATTTAAATAAAAATAAAAAATAAAAAGACATAGAAAGATAATTCTTAATCCATAAAATACCCTAAATCATTGTTTCCGATGGATGAAGAAGAAGTGATGGACTAATTTTTTTTGTGATATTAAAATAAATATCCCTAATAAGACCCTTTTTAAATTTTCAATCACATTAATTATTATTTTAAATACACATCTGTAATTCTATTATATATTTTTTTTCTATGATTCATAATAAAATACTCTATTGAAAATATGAACTAACTTCCCCCACACCCCAATAGATAAACCCGTAAAACACAATACTAATTGTCAATCAATGTAATATCACAACAAACTTTTTTAAAGAAGGCAGTATAATAGAGGACAGATAAAAATATAATAGAGGAGTTATACTAATGGTTATATCTATTCAATAACTTCATACCAAATAAATATTATTTAAAATCAATTGTTTGATTAAAAATTAGTAGCATATGAATCATATATACAAATTTTTATATTAATCAACAATAATTTCTTACGACATCCAAATGTGTCAAAAGTAATGTTATATAATATCATCAATGAAGTTAATCTTAACGCATCTTATTTAGATATATTTGTAGTTTAAAAATAAGAAATATTGAAAAGTAAAATTAATAGAAGAGAAGTAAGTTCGGAAAATAAAAGAAAGATATACGTGTAGTGTTAGAAAAGAATTGTAATGTTCGAATAAGTAAAAGGTGAGAAAATTAGTATAGAGTTAATGAATGGATTTTTTTTTTTTTAAAAAAAGAAAAGGAAAAAAGTGGTAAAGAATAAATGAATGAAAAAGTTGGGATTTAATTTATTAAATTGTCCATATTTTGAATATGCGTCAATGAATTAGGCTATGGTGATAGTGTAAAAGTGGTAGACATTGGTTATATACATAAAATATAATATAATATTTATGAAAATAGATTTCAAAATATTTGTTTTCTTATATTTTTTCGGTTTTTGAAAAATATCATAAACAAAAATTTTCCAAAATTTTTTGAATTCTTTTTTGCTTCGACTGTATTTAAAACAAAAAAATTCATATAAATATCTCTCAATTTTTTTTTTAATTTCAGAATACTATTATGTTCCAAACATTTAATTTTCAGAAAACTCCAAATTTTTATTTATTTTTAAATAAAATGTTCAGAACACAACTATATTAAGGATTTAAAAAAAAAGAGCTTTTTATTAAATTAGAAAAATGACTATTTTCTAATTTAGGTGGGTACGAAGATTAGTTGGAAGTAGCAAGTATATATTTTATTAGGAGTTTCTTTTCCTACTCTAATGGTCTCCTAATCAACCAATTTATATATTTTAATAAAAAAACAGCTCGTGATTGACCAATCAAATGTGTATTATAGATGCTATTACCAAAAATACCCTTCAGTTGTAAACGGTGGATCGCGGAGAATAGATGGATGGTGCCCATCAAATGGACAACCTAAATCAATACTATTACTAGTGTAATGAAACTGTTCAAATTGGAAGCAAATGATCATGATATTTGGTAAATGGAAACTCATAGGAGGTCCAAATGAATTAATGTATGTCGAGTGGTTATGAAACAAACTGATTCTCAACTGAAAAAGATATATGGGCCATGACAACTCAACAAAGGGCTGATAGACACTGTTCAAGGGTCCATATAGCTAGACGACTATCAATTGTTGATAAGGAAACTTTTGTCAAAAACTGTGACTAAGATAGTCCAAATGGCTCATGAGACCTCTTTGGTCATTGAATAAACCTAGCATATGTGTTCTTTACAAATAAGATCAAGGACCATATAAACAATTAAGTGAGATATAATTGAAGACAATTAGACAAAGGTACATGCATGAATACATATTTTTTTTTGTCGTAATCGAAATGGACGCTAACTAATTCAGAACTTTGAGGGAGATAAGCCAAATTTGGTAAGTAAAATTTTTTTCAACCAATAATCAACTTTGACTTTGACTTTCCCCATAATACATTAACCATTTGCATACAAAGTTAATATATGGAACCCAAAATTTAGTATAAGTTAATTCTGTGAGTTTAGGATCGACTCAAAGGTCAAGTAGCATAAGTTAAGGTTTTATATCTAAAAAATTAAAATATCTATTTCAAACTTATGTTGTCTTATTTAATGTTGGATTAATTTTGTTTGATATAACTGAAGTCTTAATCAAACTAAGATTTATATCATTTATATTTATATTTATTTATATATTTTTTGTCTTTTGTAAATAACTCGGCTGATCAATTAAAAAACACTAAATATATTTTAAGAAAGAGGATTTAAATCCAAATAACTATTATAACTATTAATTTACTAAAATTTGTTTATTCCAAAATAATATTATTTTTTTCTCTTGCTCACTATCTCTTCTTTATTATGTTGTGAAACCTGAACCTATAGTATTCTTTTGCTTTGTCCTGGATACCTACAGTATTGGCAGAGTCGATTGATAATATCCTAAAAGTCTACTAAAAATAAGAGAAACAAAATGAAGATTACCAACAAATACAATAAATAAAATCAATAAAGAGAAAAAAGATAGGAGAATGAAAAGAAAAAAAGTGTTATATTTGTCAAATTAATTTGAAATATATGGGAAAATTTGATTTGAAAGACATTTTACTAAAATTCATATATTATGCAAAATTAGAGCCCGAAAACGTGAGAAAGGCACCGAGATTAAGCAATAAGGTAAATAGATTCCCAATTTTTTTGTATTTTTTATATAAAAATATTATTTTGTGGTATCTCTATTTTAAAATTTGAGTCAATCTTTTATATGTTCATAAATTAGTATTGATGTATAATTTTTTTTATCAGTCATGTTTTTATTTGAGTCAATCATATGTTATCTTTGAATTTGATTGTACTCAATGTTAAATCGAATCATACAGAATATATAATTTTTATTGGAGAGTGACTTTATTTTAAGAAATCTCTTCTTGTTTTAAATTAGAAATAAAAAATGGCAAACTACGTTAAATTTAGATAGTTATCTCAAATTATTCTTTTTTTTAAAATAAAATTTAAAAATAAAAACAAAAAATTGAAATTCATTAGAGAAAAAGAAATGATAACTTTGTTTGTTATGGTAATTGTTGAGAAATTACAATTACACCGTCTCTCTTCGTCAACGGACAACACAATATGTTTCGATCATCCTAAGTAAAGAAGGACTATGGGAATGAGAGGGCGAGAAATGAGAGGGCGAGAAATGAGAGAAAATAAATTATTATTTTCTTTTATTTTAATTAAAAGTTAAAATTATTATCAGAAGTTAATAAATTATTATTTTCTTTTATTTTAATTAAAAGTTAAAATCATAGAGGATAGAGAAGATAGAGAATGATAGAAAAAAGAAACTTAATTATTTCTTATATAATTTAAATAAATAAATATTAATTATTTTAAAATATAACAATAATGTAAAACTTTAAAATTTGGTGGTATAAATTTAAAATATAGTTAAATTTAATATATGTCATTAAACTATTAATGATTTAATTTAATAATATCAAAACAAATTAATTTTTAATTAAAAAATAGAACTCTTCTTAATTAAATTATATGTAATTAAAAAATATTTAATTTTGTATATGGTTCGTGTTGAGAAAAAAATTGTTTTTTGGTAGATAAATTATTTATTCTAAGAAAAAAAGAATATTATATAGAAATTTTTTGAGTTATACTAATATGACTAATAATAATAGAAAAAAAATTACAATTGAATATGGTTTTTGTTTTTTTTACTATTTTCTGGTATGAAAGTTTCCTCTATATAAAAAGTGAAATTGAATAAAGATACTACGACAAATCTTGTACAAAATATTTAGAGGAGTTAAAGAGCGACAAATATTAACTGAAATATTATAATTGAAATTTAAATATTATAATTAAATTTTTTAAAATTCATATAGTTTTTTTAGAGTATCACTAAATTTATATATAGCAGACAAGTTGAAAAAAAAAAATAGAATTTCAATTTTCACAAGTCACACAATTTTCACAAATCATACAATTTTCACAATTTTCATAAGTCACACAATTTTCACAAGTCACATAATTTTCACAAATCACACAATTTTCACAAATTACACAATTCACACAATTCAATCAAATAAAACTTATTCATTTTATAATTTTCATCTTTGTCAAAAAAAAATCTTCTTGAAAAAATACATCAAATTTTTTAATGTTTAAATATCATGTCACTTCTAAAAAAAATACACATATTAATTAAAATAATATACAATTAAAAAATAGTATCACACTATATTATATATCAATGATTAACATGAATTTTTTTTAATAGTTAATAGTTGAGTTGCTAATTAGGATTTAGAGTTTGTTGATTCGAGATTAGTTAGTTTATTATTCTATATTATATAATTTATATATATATATATATATAGATTTTTATATCAAATAGTTCAAATATATTTTAATAATTTATCATTATTATTTTAATAATATATATATATATATATATATATATATATAAATAAAAGAAATTAAAAAATATATACCACTCCCAAAATCCGCCACATTTGAATATATTACTAGTGCTCACATTTGAATACTAGTGCTCACATTAGAAAAGGTAAGTAACATTAAAAATTGTGAATGGAAGAGCCACATAGATGGATCTAAATTCCACGCATTACTATATATAAATATTTACATGTATTATATAACATTTTTATCCAACAAAGGGAATTTTTATTATTATTTTAAAATTCAACTGTAAAAATCAATAAGTAGTTATCTCCTATTTTAGTAGTTTAAGCAATACGTATGAATAATATGTCTAAAACGTGAGAAAAATATTATCATAGTTTATTAATAGACAACACTTATATAAAAGACTTTTAAAAAAACATTGCTTTTAGACTATTTTTAAAGAGGAAAGAAACTTGGACAAAAAGAAACACGTGACTTATACAAATTTTTTTACCAATTAATTAAATATAGATTATTTTTTCTAATTGCATTATTGGGGCCAAATGCTAAAAAATCAGATTTTACCATTACATTTTCGCCCAAATTTTTAAGTTATTGTATATATAAATTATATTTTTTATATATATTCAATATTTAACTCATTTATAATTAATGTGAGATTTAACAACTCACCATTGAATTTAACAACTATAAATGAGTTAAATATTTGATAGATAAAAGCTATAACACATTTACTTAATATCGATCTTAAAGTTTTGAGTAGAAATGCGGTGTCAAAATCTTCGATAAATCCTAAAGCATTTGATTTGTAGTTTCTCTCTAACGCCCCCAGACTTTCCAATAAGTTTCAGCTTGATAGAAGGAACGAGAGTAAATTATGATGTTTGATGCTTGTATCAGAAGTCTTAAGTTTTATTAACAACGAAGATTAGAAGGAATTTCTCATTTTTTTACAATCAAAATTTATTATAAAATAAAAAATACAAAAAGTACTCTAATCCATTACAAATTTTTTGGATAGTTACACCAAAGAAAAACATTCTACCAAATTTACACGGATCCAAATAATTTATAGAAGAATGTTTTTCTTCATTATACTAGTAAATTTTAGTTGAAGTCAAATACTAAAATGTGATAGACTCATACTTACATGGGAGATCATTAAATATCAAATATAAATGATTAAATTTTATATTGACTATAATAAATGAAAGTTAAATATATAAGAATTATAATATATATTTAGTGAAAATATAATATTCAAATCTTAAAATATTTAATCCCGCACCTCAGACTCCCAACATAAATAACTAACTATACTAATATTTGTATAAGGTTGCTATCGTGAACAAATGGATGAGTCTGTATCCATATGATATAGATAACCGAACCGACAGTTAATTTAATGGCACTGTTGGTACGTTCCTTTCATAAAATTTGATCACATCGACGAATCCGTGTGATTGATAATTGTTATATGATTGCTCCACACCACCAGCAGCTACTACTATGTATAAAACATGGTATTAACTAACGGGTCCCCATACTGCACAGTGTATCCACTTGGACGATTTTTTGTACAATCTAACTGTAATAATTTTAGTCTTTTTCGTCACCTTAAAAACGTTTGCTATTTATTTTTCGAAGATTCTTTTTTTAGATCTTTTGCATATATGTCATCGATGAAAATATTTGTAATTGTAACTAAATGATATTTTGAATGAGACAAAGGTAGCTCGGGCCACTCTTTACAAGTTACAACGGGTTGGACATGTAAGTTTACTGTGGAGAAAAATTCTTCTTTTGGGCACGAAAAATTGGTGTTTTTTTAATGCAACCATACAAAAAAAGAAATTGATTAGAACATCAAATACTAATTATATCCCTTTTAGAAAAATGATGTTGTTTTATGTTACTTATAGTTATAACTTACATTTGAAGAATAGGTAAAATGATTGTTTATGTTACTTAGAAAAACATTGGTTCACTTATTTTTTTTTTATTATGTGATGTTTTATTTTAGGTGAATCCATTAGAATAAATATTGTGATCAATCTAGTGACAAAGTTAATTTTTGGATAAATTACAGAAAAAACACGTAATGAACTTGATGACCAATGTTACATGTGAAATTATATATTCTCCACCAGTTAGTATTGCTAGGGTTATATTTGTCACTGTAATCTTTAAGTTAAATTATTGTAAAAGATTAATTTTTTAACTTTATATTAAGTATGTCATTTAACTTTTGTAAGTTACAAAGACCCAAAATGTTAATCTCATATATATATATATATATATATATATATATATATATATATATATATATATATATATATATATATATATATATATATATATTGTCTTTGTCTTTGATCAAATATTTTGCAGCAGAACCAAAAAGAAGCGTAATTTCAATTTTAGAGTATCAAGATCCTCACTAATTTAAAATAAAAATAAAAATAGAGGTTCCATTTATCTCATAAAAATAGATCCCACCAATTCTTTTGAGAAATATATAAGACCTCAATTCCTTTTTTACTCCCTCCATCCCAAATGTTTGTCAGTAATTTTAGCATGTTATTTTTGTTTTAAAAAATTGATAATTTAGAGTATTTATATTCTTTATAAGGAAAAATGAGAATTTATAAAATAGTTAATTAACTATAAAATATAATACTTTGATGTAAATATGCATACATCAATTAAATAATATCTTAATTTGTGTGGAAAAGTTTTAAACCTAACAAAAGATATTGAAATGAAAGAGAACACATATACCACAACTTCATTGTTTTTGCCAAAAATAATACCCTCATTCTCAATCTTACACTTTCTACTTTCTTCCCCATTTAGACATACAAGAAATCTATTGTTTTTCGTAATATTTTCTCTATCTCTCTTAACTATCATGCATCCAATTAATTTTATTTTAATCAAACAACTCTCTCTTAAATATACTAAAATCATGAAAGTTATCAAAGTAATTTACCAAAATTCAAAGTTAAAAAATCTATTTTTCCATTAACACTCTACACTAAGGAAAGCATTATGAAAAAAAAGAAAAATCACTTGCGAGATATCCACCGACGGCTGAGTAACCACATTTTGAGAGATATATCTAAATCAATCTTGCTTAATGCTTACCAAACAATTCATGTTGTACGCACTATGTGTAATTCTGTAAGCAACTGCATGGTATTATTGTTGTAGAGACAATTAAATCTAAAAAAGATAAAAATTTGTCTATTTAGTCGAATGTTTTCACATGTATTTTACACCATGTAATAGTGTTTGTGTGTTGTTTAAATTAATTATAAGATAAACAATCGTCCTATCAATGATTAAAATATTAAGAGTTCAATTTAATTTGAATGATTTCTTTAAAAAAAATATATTATATTCAAATTAATATGGTTTAAAGGTGATCGACTCGATAAAATTGCAGTAAAGTAACAAAATGGATGCTAAATATAACATTATATTTAATTTAAATATAACAAAATTGATGCTAAATATAACATTATATTTAAAATTAATATGTGCGGTTTGGTTTTATTCAATTTGGTTGAGAAAGTAATTTAAAAATCCATCTCAATCTAACAATTTTGACAAAAGAAAATCCAGAAACATCTAATAATATTAAATTTTGTGTAATTTTCGATTTTTTTATATTGATTTGCGGATTTAATTAATTTGGACCAATTGTCTATCTCTATTGCATCCCCAATAGATCTCTATGACATTATTTACATTTCTTTTTCTCTCATTGAGTTATTTAGGATTTCTTTATGTCTCAGGTTTCCAAATAATATTGATGTTGTTACTATAAAATCCAAGTACTTACTCTTGATATAAATGGCCTGCACTGCTATATATATAAATCATTTTTCCTTCTCCATTTGCATTACTCAACTTCAGTTTATATAAACACCATTTTTGCTCAACTTAGTAACCTTAATTATACCATGTGAATGTCATGGAATTTGAAACATCCTTCAGTACCTCTATTAACCACACTACCACACGTTCTCTTTCTTCACAACAAAGCCTTGCATCAGTTCCTTCCCTTAATTCAACCTCAGAACAATTTCATAATTCAACCTTCACATGTCTCGGAACTCTCAAACTCTACACTTGCATTTCCTCTTTAACCCTTTCAGAAAAATTCCTCTACACCGGTTCATCCAACAGAGAAATCACATCATGGAATCGAATTCATTTTCACTCTCACCCTCAACAATCAAATAACACAATAGTTTCTGGAAACGGTGCCGTAAAATCCATAGTAATTCATTCAAGCAAGCTTTTCACCGCTCACCAAGACAACAAAATCCGCGTTTGGAAAATCACCATTACCAACAACATTAACAACAACGAATCTCAACGACAGCAGCAGCAGCAGCAGCAACCACAACAACAACACAAGTTCACTCATTTAGCCACGCTTCCAACATTCATTGACCGTTTCTCGAAAATCTTAATCCCGAAAAACCACGTTAAGATTCGAAGGAACAAAAAACGAACATGGGTTCACCACGTTGACACAGTCTCTTCCCTTGCTTTATCAAAAGACGGAACCTTGTTGTACTCTGTTTCGTGGGACAGATCAATCAAGGTTTGGCAAACCAAAGATTTCACATGTTTGGAATCAGTGAACAACGCACATGACGATGCAGTGAATGCAATAGTAGTTTCTAATGATGGGTATGTTTACACTGGATCAACAGATAAAAAAATTAAGGTTTGGATGAAAGATAAAGAAGAGAAGAACAAGAAACACTCTTTGTTATTGGTTGATACTTTGGAGAAACACAATTCTGGGATTAATGCATTGGCACTTAACAGTGATGGTTCTGTTTTATATTCTGGTGCTTGTGATAGATCAATATTGGTATCTGAGAAGGGTGAAAATGGTAATTTGGTGGTGATGGGTGCCCTTCGTGGTCATACAAAGTCTATATTGTGTTTAGCTACGGTTTCTGATTTGGTGTGCAGTGGTTCTGAGGATAAAACAATTCGAATTTGGAGAGGTAATAATACTAATACTAATAGTGTTCATAGAGACTATTGTTGTTTGGGTGTTTTAGAAGGGCATAAAGGTCCAGTTAAGTGTCTAACTGCTGTGCTTGAGTCTGAAGAATCTTTTCTTGTCTATAGTGGTAGTTTGGATTGTGATATTAAGGTTTGGCAGATTTATGTTCCTCTTCTATAAACTGTATATAACTAATTAAACTCCTGCTTCTTTTATGTACCAAAAACAAAAAAACTCATGCTCCCTTTTTTTAAAACTCGGATTCATTCGGAATTCTCTACATTTATGCAATTGAAATACCGATGATTGCTCAAAATTCTCTACATTTATGCAATTGAAATACCATTGATTGCTCAGTTGAAATCATGTAGTTTAGATTTAAGTTCGGTATTTCGAATTATAAAATAAAAATAAAAAAATTTGCATTTTTTGGACGGTTTAATCTCCTCAGAGTTAGCTCTATATTCACAAGAACACAAATGCAAGTTTCATTTCAGAAAATCATAAGAAATTGAGTGTATACTGTGAGCAAAGGTTAAAAGCTGTGTTAACTGGGCATGATAAAGATAATGATGCATCCATCCTCTTGATGGTGCTTTCACTTTCTTAACTTTCATCCTATCCAAGTTCATCAGACATACAATTATTAGATGGGTCACAACAAATGCAATACAACATAAGAACCATAAAATTAAATCGTATTGCCATAGAGATTGTATGAAATATCCTATACTTAAGCCAAGGCTTACTCTGCTGCCACAAATTGATAATATCAGTGACTTGATTGAGAAGAATAATCTAGTTCTTTTGAGTTATCCAAGGCTTACTCAGTAGCAACTCCTTGAGCTCTTCCCAAGTATCTTTCCTTGGACAAAAGTAACAAGGTGTGAGAAGAATGGTGCCATGGTTAGGTACCCTTTGATCAAGTGCAATATACTAATGTTCTTCTCCATCGAAAAGCACTTCAGAACAAGTCATGCTTGTCTGTTGGTTTCACAACCTCTCCTAGCTTCTACATCTCAACAACCATTATATAAAAATTAAAAAACAAACAAAAATGCATACATTAGAGAAATAAAAGTTTTATTTTTTGATTTAAAATATCAGAGATAATAACAAAATCCTGATATTTCAGCACATACGTTCTCATTGAATACATATCATTTTCCTTTTAATGTTATATCCTAACTGAATTGAAACTTGTGGATGGCCGCAAATTACAGAGTTGGAGTTTACTTAGTTTACTTCTCCATGAAACTACACTACCACTCAACCACTAAAAGCAAGACAGACAAACGCAGAAAGAGAGAAAAAAACTATCTAGACAATAATTCTGTATATTCTTTTTATCTCAGTTTCAATGTGTTACGACCATGGTCAACAAATCCTAATCATGATTTTTTAAGTTACTCCCATATGAAGATGAGATACTTTTCTTACATATAAGCATGAAGTAAAATTTTAGAAATTCAAATTTTGAACTTGACGTAGGAGTGATATAAATTTGATATACCCTGCCTCATCTAATAAGCCAAAATTTAAATAAGATACAAAATCCCAATCCCAAGAGCCAAGTATATCTACAAAACTGGCTGGCCTTTAGCACAAGTTGTGCCATAACCGAACATACACCACAAAAAAGTGCTCTTTAGTCACGGTTAAAAACATGGAAATATAATGAACTACATTATTTCAAAGATTTGCAAATTACAAACATAAGCTGTTAAGTAGGATGTATCATAATTTCCAACTTCATAAGTTCCTTCAGGATATAGTTCAATTTGTTAACAATAAAAAGAGGAAGAAGATAGACAACCAAGAGATAACCGCTCTAGGGTTTCATAACATAAAATGAACAAAACTTTGAGTTAATAGGGTTACAATGAGTATATATACAAAATAATATAAATGTCTAAAATACCCTTATTACTACTATATAATAATATTATCTAACCTCTCCCCTCAAACTCACGATGCATTAACATGGAGTATCGAGAGTTTGTCAACTAAAAAACGAAAACGTTTGATGGAATGCATCTTTGTGAACAAATCATCAATCTGTAAAGAAAAAAAGACAAACGGTAGAGTAATGGTTCCATGTTGAAGATGATGACGAGTAAGATGACAATCAATCTCTATGTGTTTGGTGAGTTCATGAAAGACCGAGTTGTGAGCCTTTTGAATAGCACTCTTGTTATCGCAATGCATCGGAGTTGGCTCAGAAAGAGAGATACCCATATCAGACAAAAGCCAACGCAACCAAATTATTTCAGCGGTAGTAGATACCATAGCACGATACTCAGCTTCTATAGAGGAACGAGAGACAATGTCCTGTTTCTTACTCTTTCAAGAAATAAGAGAGTCTCCAAGAAAGATACAAAATCATGTGGTAGATTTACGATCTGTGATGTCACCAGCCCAATCAGCATCAGAATAAGCTCGTAACTCTAATGAGGACGACGATGGAAAGAGAAGGTTTTGAAATTGAGTTCCTCGAAGATAACGAAGAATCCGAAGAACTGCTGCCCAATGTACTGTAGTGGGAGAGACAACAAACTGGCTAACAACATGAACAACATAAACAATGTCAGGTCTGATAATCGTGAGATACACTAAGCTGCCAACCAAAGTACGATACAAAGTGGAATCTGGTAAAGGAACACCATCCGATGGAGCATATTTCACATTCAACTCAAGAGGAGTATCTGCTGCTCTAGTATCAGAAAGATGAGCTTGGTCAAGAATGTTGGCAATGTACTTGGATTGAGAAAGAAGGTAGCCTCTAGGAGAGTAGGCAACTTCAATCCCCAAGAAATAGCGAAGAGTTCCCAAGTCCTTCATCAAACTGTTTGGCTAACTGCAATTTCAACTCATTGATTCCACTAACATCATCACCTATAATAATTATATCATCAACATATAGAGAAAGTATAATGCGACCATAAGTGGTGAACCTTATAAACAATACAAAATCATGTTCACTAGAGCAAAAACCAAGAGAAGTGATCACATTAGAGAATTTCTCAAACCAAGCTCGAGGAGCTTGTTTAAGACCATATAGAGCCTTTTTTAACTTACATACTTCCCCTTGATTATGAGAAACTCCTTATGGAGGGACCATATATACTTCTTTATGACGCTCACCATTTAAAAAAGCATTTTTGACATCCATTTGGGAAATATACCATTGACGAATAGATGCAACCGCAATAAGAGTACGAATAATGATCATCTTGGCTACAGGAGCAAAAGTTTCTTCATAATCCATACCCAATAGCACGACGTGCTTTGTAGCGTTCAACTGACCCATCAGACTTAGTTTTGATCTTGTATACCCAATGAGACCCAATAACACGTTTTCCAGGAGGAAGAGGTACTAATTCCCAAGTGTTGGTTTTGTGCAATGCAGATAGTTCTTTTGCCATAGGCTGCTGCCAAAGAGGATCAAGAACAACCTCTTTATAGGAAGAGGACTCAGACAAACTGTGAATAGAGGTTAAGAAAGAAGCAAACATAGCTGAGTAAGTGGAATAGACAAAATCAGGTAACTGAGTGGACTTACGTTGACGATAAGGGTAACGAGGAGGATCAACAATCGCAGGAGGTGGTTGGGCAGCCGGGGGGACAAGAGGGACAAGAGGGATGTCATTATGTGGAGTAGAAGTATTTGTCCTGTAATTCTCAATATTACAATCGCTAGAAGTGTTATCATTAGAACCAAATGGATCAATATGGGTTAGTTCAGAACTCTTAGTAATTTAAGAATCAGAGGAAACAGAGTAAACATGGATATGCTCAAGAAAAACAACATTACGAGATACATAAAGTTTTCTTGCATGAGGATCATAACAACGATAACCCTTTTGACCATCCCCATAACCAAGAAAAACACACATGGCTGAACGAGAAGACAACTTACTGCACTCTACTTGAGGGCGAAGAACAAAACAAGTAGAACCAAAAACTTTCAAAGAATAATAATCAGGGGTAGAAGCATACAATTTTTCAAAAGGAGACAAACATGATATGATAGAGGATGAAATTCTATTAATAGCATGAACATCAGTAAGAACCGCTTCTCCTCAAAACTCACTAGGAACTGAAGCGGACAACAAAAGGGAACGAACAGTCTCTATAATATGACGGTGTTTTCTTTCAGCAACTCCATTTTGTTGAGGAGTATCAGTACAAGATGTTTGGTGGAGAGTGCCATCATAAGCAAGTAATTCAGAAAATTTATTAGAGGTATATTCACCACCTAAATCACAACGAAAGCACTTTATAACAGACTTATGTTGAGTTTTAACCATTGCACGAAACATATGATAAATGTCAAAAAATTCAGACCGATTTTTCATAAGATAAACCCAACAATAACGAGTGTAATCATCAATAAACGAAACATAATATCTAGATCCACCTTTGGTGAGAACCGATGATGGACCCCAAACATCAGAGTGGACTAAATCAAAAGGCGCATATGAAACAAAAACACTTTTACTAAACGGTAAAGCTGAAAATTTTGCAAGTTTACAACCACAACAATCTGAGATATCACATGTTTGTAACTTTCCTAAGGCTCCAGTAGAAGCCAAATATTTTAATCTAGAAGCAGAAACATGTCCAAGGCGAGAATGCCATAAATAAAAACTAGAAGATAAAGAATTCAAGCGAAAACTAGATAATAAGTCAGCAGTAGTTGTTGAGGCTGCAGTATCTGGGAGTCGCAGGTCATCCAAAACATAAAGTCCCCTGTCTATGGTCTGTCCCAATCAGCCTCCCGGAATGTGGATCCTGCACACAACAAGAAGTGGAAGAAAATATAACCGAATAATCGAAATCACATATTTGACTAACAGAAGCAAGACTCAAAGTAAGATTAGGAATATAATAAACATCAGAAACAGAAAGGTTAGGTGTGGAGACAGAACCAATGCCTGCTAGTGGCATAGGAGTGCCATCAGCAGTTACAACTGACACAGACGAGGCAAGTTTCATATACACAAAAGATTTATCATTGTATGTCATATGATGAGATGCTTTAGAATCAAGAATCCATATGGAAGGAGATATACCTGACATACCAGAGGAGTTCAAACCTTTAGAAGAGTAACCCTATTCCCGATTTTGTTAAATCAGTCTCAGAAGAACATCGATTGCGCATTCGTTAACCGTTGGATCGGGATGATTTTTGGACAGTAGGTTCGCAACATTCAGGTCTTCGTTTTCAACTGTCGGATCGGGGAAACGACGTCTGGAGGGGGAGAAATTGTGCTCGCACAACAACAGGTTATCCCTAATTTATTTTGTCTCAGTGATTGTGTTTGTCGTATTTTCCTGTTATAATTGGTATGGCTGGTGCTAAGGATGATTCTCTTCAAGCTGTTAGTGTTCACCTCAATGGACAAAATTACTCTTATTGGAGTTATGTGATGAAAAATCTTTTAATTAGAAAAGATATGTGGAGTTTTGTGGATGGAACTTCTGTTAAGCCTACCGATAAAAAGGATGAAACTCAAAATCAACCAAAGCTCTTTGATACCATGTTAACAATGAAAAGAGGAAGAAGATAGACAACCAAGAGATAACCACTCTAGGATTTCATAATATAAAATGAACAAAACTTTGAGTTAATAGGATTACAATGAATATATATACAAAATAATATAAATGTCTAAAATACCCTTATTACTAATATATAATAATATTATCTATAACAATTACGCAACTGAAACTAAAAAAATCAACTACATACATCTAATATTATTAATATATTCAGCAATTTCCTTTGGTGATGTCTTCAATTTCATCAAAGTCTCGAAACCCTCAGATGAAAGCATCATCAGTATCTCCTCATGAAAATCACCTTCTGACTTTACTGAATGCATAAATAAATCAAAGAGTGAAAAGGCATTGCACAATAAATAAATAAAAAATACTAGGAGAGTGAATAATAATAATAATAATTACCCATGAAATACTCGGTCCCTTATCTTGGCTAAAGCTAAAGGCGACTGGAACCGTGCCCACACCGCGTATTCTCTCGCACTCTTCTCTTTTGCAACGCGTTCAGCTTCTTCTGCATCAATCTATCTATCAATCATTAGCAACACATTCATAAACCAAATTAAATTAGAAACAACAACAATAACAACAACAATAATAATAATAATAATAATAATAATAATAATAATAATAATAATAATACTTTCGAGGATAAATCTGAGTCTCTGTTTCAGGCGCCTCAAACTCTGTTTCTTCTTCTTTTTAACGCATTTGTTATTTTCTAACTGAATTGGAATCGATTTCTCCATTATTACAAAAGTAGGTTAAAGGAATTTGAGTTGGTTGAGAGATAGAGAAGATTAACCAAGGTGGATGGATGGATGGGCTAGATTATGTAGGCCTATCACTACCCGCACCACCAGTTTTCGTCATAATACATATAAAAGCCAATATTATAGCCTACTTAATTTCTAGCTATACTTTTTAGTTTCAACCAATTTTATCCATTGGATAGAACAGTTATTGGTGTTTACGTTTTTTACATCAAAATTATATATTAATCAATTTCATTTAATTTATTTATATCCAAATTAAAATTATACCAAAATTATTTTTCATGATTAACCTATTTTAACAAAATAGAAAATCAAGTATTTGGACACAATAGTACCTGTATGGACACTAGTCTACATATATACTATACATTGTGATGTTTTACCTTTAATGGTTTATATGGATTAAATTCAACAAATACATACATGAGTATGTTTTTATAAATAAAACTTATAACAATATTTTTTTTTAAATATTTTGTGTTCTTAGTGATTCTATTAGATTGAGAAATATACAGATATGAGACTCTTTTTAAATAAAACAAAATAAGTTAAAAACTTTGATGAGAATTATTTATTTTAATTTTACCACTTTCTTTATTTTATTTTATTGATGTGATTACGACTAACGTATTATTTTTGTTGTAATTTTTATTACTTTGTCACATTGTATTTTCTTTTTCTTGAATTATATTATTTATCTTAATTTAGAAAGATTAATATAGATTTCCGAATTACGGGACCATTAAATATAGTTATAATTGGTTTAAAAAAGTTAAAGATTAATATAAATTTTCTTTTTTAAAAAAATGTTGTCATAGGTGGTAACTTAAGGGATTTTTTTCTTCCTTCTAAAAAACGTTGTCATAGGTCTTTTAGCATTTTTTTAACAAGTGTTGTCATAGGTCTTTAATAGCGTTTTTTTTCTTCATAAAACGCTGAATGTTATTAGATTAAAGATTGTGTTGTTCTACCCTTCTCAAAAAGCCCTGTTATTAATTTCATTCAAACTCTATATTCTATTGTAAATTTAGTTTTTCCAAAATCATCAACATCATGTTCATATTGATACAATAGCAATTTTTTAATTCAAACTCTATATTCTACTATATATTTAGTTTTTCCAAGATCATCTACATCAAAACACAACACAATAAACAATTTTTTCATTCAAACTCTAAATTCTACTATACATTTAGTTTTTCCAAGATCATCAACATCAAACACATATTGACACTAGCAATTTCCAGCAACATAAATTTTTCTAAGATCATCATCAACACAATAAAGACCCTATTGTAACAAAAAAATAAAATAAATTAATTAGAATAATTATAAGTTCACACAAAAATATACAATAGTAGTTTACAATGTGAAACTCAACTAATATCAAATTATATATCTATCAGTTCGAGCACATACTGACACCAGTCTTGCTTGATTTCAGTCAGATCCCTTTCAAGGTAAGTTGACTTGGAGCTGTCAAAGTACTATGTGCGATATAATATTTAAACATAAATAAGTTAGAATAAAATATATATGTAGTTTATATATCAAAATCAAAATTTAATGAAAATAACGTACCGTTTCTGGAATTATACTTTGATTCATAACAACAATCTCCTTCATGAATATTGCAAAATATAATACCCGTAATTTGTAGTCTATGTTGTTATCTTGGCGAGGGCCCTGTAATATAAAACATGTGCATCCATATATAGTTATGCATTGATTGTAAATAAAAATTTAAAGGTATATAATTAAACTCTATAACAAAAATTTAAAAAGTATTAAAGTAAAATGTATTTATTATTTCAAACCTTTATTGTAACCCATGTGATGTTGCTTGACTTATGTTTTGACGTTGTGGCCCCTCTTTGAGCGCGGAAAACTTGTAAAGTATTATCAAATAAATATGATTATTTTGCAATAACCAAACACATTATTTATTCGTATAAGAAATAAATAAATATTACTTACGTATCTAAGATATTTTTTATTTTTGAGTGATTGTTATAATGACCGTGCAATATATCCAAATAATATATAATTTATGAGGTGACATTGATGACAAATAACACCCAATATTGCCTACAACAATAAAATTTTGGTTGACAAATTTGTTTACAATTGATAAAATATCATAAATTAAACAAGATATAGATAAAAAATATCTAATTATTATGAATTATATGGCATAAAAAACAACTTATTCTTTTCGCACCATTCTCCAAATTAGTGTTCTCTCTCTTCTTCTTTTTTTCCTCACCCATGTCTTGTCCAACATGTATAGCTTTGATCAATTTCATGTCATACTAAATGTCCTTTCAATTGATATGCTCTAATGCTTTTTCTAAAACAATATTTTAAACAAGGACAAATGATTCGATTTGGGTCTTTTGCATTCTTCATTGCAAACTTAACAAACTCTTTCACTCCATTTTCATATTCTTTTGACAATCGATTGATACACATCCATTTCCGGTCTATTTTCATACTCTTTTTCTATCTACTTTATCATAAATGTATAATTAGGTAAAATAATTGTAGTTCAAAACAATTACATTATCCTAAAGTTAAAAGTGTTAAGAAATATAAACATGGCTGCTTATAGTAAACATAGAGGTGCCTTTATTTCTTAGTTTTTTTTTTAATTTTTCTAATGAGCCCAGCTCGAAACACACAGACACAATTATCATTTGAGCAGCAATATTATTATTACTAGTATTAACATGTTATTTTAGGAAGGAACTTTCGTCACTCCAGTAAATAATAATAATAATAATAATAATAATAATAATAATAATAATTTTGATTAAGGAATTACCTCTTCCATCTCCAATGTTGCAACCTAAGTAATCAATCTTTTGCAATAATATCAAATGGGTAACTTCATAAGGAAGATCTTCGTTTAGTATTGAACCTGAAATCAAATTAAAAAATGGAATAGTTCAATTATATGATTTTATTTATTTGTAGATTACATGGATTGAACATGTAGAAGTGGATGATAAGACAATTTTGGTATTGTAATGACGCTTATCTACAATGCACAATGTTTTAGGATACTAAGATGTTATTCCACAACTTGTTTTGTAATTAAAATAAATCCCTTTAAATATTGACCTAATATGGATCATATTAACTTAATATTATTATTGACTCCAATGCTTAACATCATCAATTCAACACAAATCATAGTCCTACTTCAATATTATGAATACATGATATCAAACATATGTTTCACACTACATGGAAGTGAATGGAGAACTAAAATTTCAATCTTGCAATTTCATTTCAAACTTGCAATTTCATTATTGTTTCTGTAACATCATATTAAGTTTTTTGAAGTCTATATCTGCACAAGCATCCAAACAGTGCAAAATTGAAACTAAACAAAAATTGACTCTAAGCTTAATTCGACAGGTCAGAAACAATGCTACCTTTAGACGAGATGAATTAATCTGCACAAGCATCCGATCCTAGACTTAAAAGAGAGAGGAATTAACACTGAGTAAAATGAATATTTGCAGAATTGAAACTAAGCAAAACTTGACACTAAGCTTAATTCGACAGTTCAGAAACAGTGCTACCTTTAGAAGAGAGAGGAATTAATCTGCATAAGCATCCAAACCTGGACTTAAAAGAGAGAGTAACTAATCTGCACAAAACCTTTATATGTGTTGGAATTAACCTGCACAAGCATCCAAACCTGGACTTAAAGGAATTAATTTGATTGGTCATTGCATGGTATTAATAAAAACATGTAAGTCTGATGCAGTAAATATCAATGTTCCTAATGCAAAAATAAGAACGTCTAACCTGGACTTAAACCAAAAATTAAAATAAGTTGTTTTAGAGTCTTAAATATCAGTGTACCTAATGCAAAAATAAGTTTGGTGCAGTAAATGCATTATAGTTATGCAGAAAATGACAACTAGTAACATGGACAATAAGTATAGTCTCAAGATGGACAACTGAAACTTCTTTAAACTTATTTAGACATTTATTTTATATTGATTCAAAGTAATATAAAATTGGGGGCTTCTAGTTGTAACTTTATGTATAGTCAAAAACAATATAACGGAGGCTTCTAGTTAGGCATTATGTATAGTAAAAAACAATAGGGCTTCTAACAATGTAATGGGGGCTTCTCTAAATAAGTGAACCTGATACCATTTGCATGCTTGCCATAGAAAAATCATTTTCAACACTTAGAAAAAACAATATGATGGAGTACATTTAATATTTCTATTTGCTTACAATAGAGTTTTTTAAAAAAGCGTCATAAATATTTAAATATTTGGTGTAGTGTAAATTAATTTAATTTAATTTTTATTAAAAAGGAATCCTATGACAGTTTTTTTAAACAAAACAATTTAAAATGATTGTATTATTTGTATAAAAAGCTGTAAAATTGTGACTCTATAAAATCGTTTTTTTATAAAAATGCCGTAAATATTGTGATATTATGAGAGTGCTTTTGAAAAACACGTTGTTTTATCCTCGGTGTATTTTTAATATATATTCTAACAATGCTTTTAATTAAAAATGATATTAAAAGTGCGCTATAATATTTATATTTTGGTGAAGTGCATTCTACCACCACAAACCGTCTTTTATTAAATAATAAAATAAAATCACATGAAAGAAGTAAATATAAATAATAATAATAATAATAACATATAAAAAAATTAATAAATAAACAATAATAAGCTAGGCAGTTAAAAATGACAACCATTAATTGTATAGAATAAACTAAGTTGTTGCAAGCTCCTTTGTCCTAAAAAAGAACTAAGCAATTGCAAATCCAGGACGACGATGTCTATTTAGTAAGAGAGAAATAAAAGATTAAATATATAAACACCAGTTTACTTTAATATTGGAACATCAAACTTACACATTATTTTATAAGAAAGTACAATTTTAATAATTAAAAAATAGTAAAATAATTTTTTAGTTTTTATAAAAAAATTTCAACTTTTTACTCATAATTTTCTTTAATTATTTTTAATTTCTATTTTAATTATTTTTTAATGAACAATTGATAATGTTAATCCCAAAAAAAGTCATTATAAAATCATACATAAATAAATTTTTTTGTGGACTAAACTTGTAAGTTCATAATTTTGTTGAAATTAAAATTATTTTTAATCCAAAAAAATTCACCCAAATTTTATTATGTTATATAAAAAAAATTGGAGCACCCATCAATTTTTGGTTCTCTACTTTTGGTCTTGGTGTACAATCCAATGGACCCCCTCTAAGAAAGAGAGAAAGTGAAAAATAATCGTTCATGCACTTCGCTTATTTTCATTAGTACTGTGCGTCGTAGTATTCATCATTTCTCTAATAATAATATGTAAACAAGACAAAGATTGAAGTAATGTCCAACTTCTAAAACATACTACCACTACAACATCTTTTTTATCTACGAGAACGAAGTGTTGTTCAAAATAAAAAATAAAAACGTGGTGTATTTTCTTTTAACAAAAGTTTTTTAACTTTGTTGTTTAAGGTGTTGTCTAACTAAAACAATAATTGTGAATTATAAGCCACACTAACAAAAAAAAACGGTTGTCATTAATATATTATAGACATTTTTAAAATTATTCTAGACAATATTTTTTAACCATTGTTGTTTATAATATCTAAAACTTGCGTATACAACATAAATATAATTTGAAATTAATTAAATTACTTTTGAAAGTTCATTCAAATTAATAAAGATAGAGATATTCCATAAAAAATGACAGAGTGTGAGTTAAAGAAAAATGAGATCTTAAATACAACTTCAATAGCTAATTTATTTGATAAAAATTATGTAACATTTTTATAGAGAAATTTGAGATTAATTACATCAAATATATATAGTTATAATTTTTTTTATCTAATTGAAAATAAAATATGGTTACTACATGAAGTGTCTGACAATTCAATTCACCATTGCATGTCTTGCCTTGCTCTGAGCATATCCATGTGCCTCGAGCATATTGATGCACTTGATAACTTGCTTATAGCATTTAGAGTCACTACTTTTGTCTTGTCGTCTATAACTGAGGAACTACTTGAAGAAACCTTTAATATGATATTAGACAATCTATAAAGATGGTTCTACACTTCAAACACAACCTAAGAAAAATATTACACAATGTTAAGAATAAATAGGAAAATAAAATAACTTAAAACAAACTCATAATTTAATTTTAAATAAAATTGTAAATACATTTATAAGTATACATACAATCTATTCAGTTTATACTCATAATTTAATCCTTATGATTTTTTTAATTCTAATATGTTGTTTCTTCAATTCTGTCGTGTAAATATACATACAATCCATATAGTTTGTACTCAAAATTTAGAATGACAAAGACAACATACTTGAATCATTATTTTTTGGCCTCTTATTTATTCACTAATTTTGCTTACGTACAATTGAAATTTATTAAAATTTTAAAAACATGATGTTATGTTAACAAAATTCAATGCAATTTAAATACCTGTGCCTTATTTTTTCTTCTCTATCGCTGACTATCTTTCTACGAAATATTTGAATTTACTAAAATATGAATGAATTAAAAATCAAACACATAAATAGTAATGTTTGATTTTTAAACAATTAATGTAACAAAAGAAATCTTCATAATGTGAGATTCACAAGGAAGTCAATAAAAAAGATGAATATGAATGAAAAGTAATTTCATTATAGTACTACTTTTAATTATTTATAATTTCTTCTAAATTATAATTATCCTAAGCTAAACTTTTTCATATCATACGACGAATTAAGTAAAGGCCTAAAGGCCAAAAATCAATAATCCTCCTACTCTTGCAAGAAAGTCTAGAATATGTGACTTTTTTTTTTAACCAAAAAGATCTGGTATTTGTTTTGTTAATTTGATGATTGTTGTTTTATAGAAACATGTGTAGGATAGTAATGGTGCATGTTTCGAAATTACAGGCAAAGGTGTGTGGTTATAAAGATTGTAATGCTTTTTTGTCCAAGAATATGTTATGTTCTTTCTAATAAATGTCAGCATTGTTTTTCCTTTCTACTAATCAATAGGGCCAAGATAACTGTTACTGTGACTTCCATTTCATTGTAGGATATGAATAAGAAATTTAGTGTATACTAGGAGCAAGGTTTAAAGCTATGTTAACTGGGCAAACTTGCAATATTGATGCATCCATCCTCCTGATGGGGATTTCAGCTTTTTTAACTTCATCCTATCCAAGTTCAAGGCAAATGCAATGCAACATAAGACCCATAAAATTAAATCTTATTGCCATAGAGATTGTATGAAATATCCTATATACTTAAGCCAAGACTTACTCGGCTGCCACAAGTTGATATTGTCAGTGACTTAATTGAGAAGAATAATCTAGTCCTTTTGAGTTATTCAAGGCTTACTCAGTAGCAACTCCTTGAGCTCTTCCCAAGTATCTTACCTTCGACAAAAGTAACAAGTGTTGAGAGGAATGGTGCCATGGTCAGGTACCCTTTGATCAAGTGCAATATACTAATATTCTTCTCCATTGAAAAGTCCTTCAGAACAAGTCTTGCTTGTCTGTTGGTTTCACAACCTCTCCTAGCTTCTACATCACAACAACCATTATATAACAATTTAAAAAATACTTAAATTATAAAAATCAAAGTTTTATTTATTTTTATTTAAAATATCAGACATAATAACAAAATCATGATATTTCAATACATACATTCTCATTGAAATTACAATAACATGTCTACATATCATTTTTCTTTTTATGCTTCATCCTAACTGAACTGAAACTTGTGGATGGACACAAATTACATATTGGAGTTTACTTCTCCATGAAACTACACTACCATTCAACCACTAAAAGATAAGTCCAAAGTGTTATATGTAGTCCAAAGTTGTAACCAACACATATGTGATGCTTCACTATTATCATTTCATTAGGTAAACTTTCTATATGATCCATGAACACAGTTTTCTTGAGTGAAGAAGATTACTCTAGAAAATCCATATTAAAAGAAAGACTTACAAGAATATGCATAAACTACTCACTATAACTTTCTGCGCTTGTTGGGATTGGAAGATGCTACGTTCTTTTTTCTTCAAATAGTAGTAGGAAGTCCAAAATATTACTGTACCCGCCCCCAACAGTAAATCATGGCTGTTACGAGCAATTGACACCAGGGCTCCGATTGTACTTTTGTTGTTCTTAGGCTCAAGCTCTTTGCCTTTTGAACTCCAATCAGATCTTGCTTTCAACATATCCTTAAACATAGTTCTTATTGTCTTATATGTATAAAAATCTGTCACAGTCCATAGGTTGGCAACTACAAATGGAGAACCAGCATAAAGATATGACGTGGGAGTACAAATTGGAGCATAACTTCCATTTAAGACACATGCACCGCTCTCACAACCCATTAGAAATGCAGCAGGACACTTCTCTAGTTTCTTGATAGCATCATAGGCAAGTAAATGTGATCCTGCAAAGAAAAATTCTTAAAAAATAGAACAAGGAAGAAATAACAAGTACATCATCTATATCTATACATTAGCTTACCACAACCATGCCCCATGTATAGATACAGGTTGTATTTCTCCAAAGCATAAATTAATTTGTGGAGGGCGGGCACACAGTGTATAATTCCCTATAAAGTAGCAACATGGAAGACATGAATATTCAATATATAATTTTTTTTAATATTTGTTTCCTTTCTTTATATTCTTGTAAATTAAAAACATATAAAATACCTCAATTCTTTTCCTTTTGAAAAAATTCATGGTAGAATCAAGGATGTCTACTTCGTCCCCTGAATTTATTACATAAAATGAATCTAAAGGAACTACAGAGCAAAAACTCTTTATCTCTATATTAGCAAAGATGCTGTTAACAGAAGACATGCGATAAATTTCCTTTTTCTTCATTATGGGAAAACATTCCCATGGAAGCATCTGTCACAACATTAAAACTTGTTATTGAACTACAAACAAAAATATGATTATATTACTATAAAATACATAAAAATAATTCATTTATTTGCACCTCATAATCCAATACAAAAATTATAGACTTTCTATTACCGTTATCATTCACGTCCAATTTGTCAAGTGTTTTATTTAAATATTCTAAAGCATCCCGATATGCACCTGTATCGATGGCAATAGGGAGTATCCGACTCACAACTTTACTAATGTAGCCCACTCCTGCTATAAAACAATGTTTCTCTGAGCACAATTGTAAATCCAATGTTTTTCCTTCACAATCACATTTCCTAGAACCAAGAAATTCTTTTAAAATATCCTCGTTTATTTTTACTTTCCATTTCGTTTTTACAAAATCTACGACTTTATAAAGTCTCGACTCAAACTTTTGGCAATTCAATATTTCCTCAAGAATGATGCATTTCCACGAGCCAAACCATGAATCTTCAAGGTTCCTGGTAAGGTAGAACAGTTGTACAAAGAAAAATTATAATTAGATTCTTGAAATACAAAATTAGTTCCTTTTATCATGTCAATGATGTCGTTGTACATGATCCTATTTGAAATTTGAAGCCCTTCATAAGAATAGGTAAATTGAATGTCACATTTAGGATGCAAAATTGTTAGTCTATTCAATAATTGGAAAATGATTTAACTTAATTATGAATAATAGAATTAGTGTACCTCAACAATGTTTCAAAATGGTCATCAATATCCAGTCGTTGCTCGTAAGGAAATATTGCAAAGGACTAAAACGTTACCTGAAATTAAGTTAAGGGATCGCAAATGTAATTTAGCCATAGAAGTAAACTTCTTTGCAATATTTCCTTATGAGCAACGACTGGATATTGATGACCATTTTGAAACATTGTTGAGGTACACTAATTCTATTATTCATAATTAAGTTAAATCATTTTCCATTTATTGAATAGACTAACAATTTTGCATCCTAAATGTGACATTCAATTTACCTATTCTTATGAAGGGCTTCAAATTTCAAATAGATCATGTACAACGACATGATAAAATGAACTAATTTAATTATAATTTTTCTTTGTACAACTGTTCTACCTTACCAAGAACCTTGAAGATTCATGGTTTGGCTCGTGGAAATGCATCATTCTTGAGGAAATATAGAATTGCCAAAAGTTTGAGTCGAGACTTTATAAAGTTGTAGATTTTGTATAAACGAAATGGAAAGTAAAAATAAATGAGGATATTTTAAAAGAATTTCTTGTGATGTGCTTCATCAAACAAAAGATTTAAATATAATGAAGAAAAAAAATTAATGAGAGGATAAACAACGCACTTCATCAATTTTACTAAACAAAAGGTAAAACCTTGCACATTACTCTACATTTGGAGCAAGAAAATGTTTTTTCATTAAAAACCTTCTTCATATATTGAACTTCTGATTCTTCTTAATAATGTAGAAGTTGACTCTTTTTATTTTCTGCTAAAAGACTTGTTTTAATAAACAATTTTCCTAATAATACAAAAATGATAAATTAGTAAGAATAAATAAAATTTATGAATTAAGATAACGGCTACAATCGTACCTAACATTAAAGAGAAAGTCATTGCAATATAGGGGTGTCGTGGCTCATGTCCCCTCCCATCCACCACTGGAGGCAATATGGATCATGTTAGATTAGAAATTAAATTGATTTCCTTATGTTGAATAATATGTAGTACTTTATTAAAATAATCTATTTACCAATATAATTATAGATTGGAAAATTTTTGCAATACACTCTAGTGTTACCTCTAAACCAAAGCCTTTTCCTTTACAGCGCTTTAGCGCTTTAGTGTGTATATACTAATTAGAATGTTTATAATTCCATAAAATAGCTTAACAGAAAATGCAAAATTAGAGAACATTGTATATATTTATACATAAGTGAAAACAACATAGACTCCATTTTTTCTTCTAATGAATAGATTTTATTTTTATTTAAGAAATCTCTTCTTGTATTAAATTAGAAATGAAAAGGGGCAAAATACATTAAACTTACATAGTTATCTCAAATCATTGACTTAATAAAAGACAACACAAATGGTACTTTTAGCCAATAAACTATGTGTTCAAACTTCATTAGAATTATTTCACATAAATGTTTCCTGTTAGAAAAAACAAGATATCCAAAGCATACATACATACATACATACATTCCCTGAAGGCTTCAGGGAATGAGTGAGTTGCTATCAACAAGCATAGATATACTATTGAGAAGAATTTTGCATTCTTCATCAATTTGATTGGTTTTTTCATAGAATTTCACTGTGAATGATAATGGTATTAGAAAATAAAAAGAAAAATAAATACTCCCATGTCAAGTTGACAAGTACATTAAGTCATCCGTACTCTGACACTTCTAAGGGAAGACAATGCCAACACATCGAATAGATGGTGCTTTTGAATCCTCTCTCTTTGTTCTCACCAACACTTACTTCCTTGGGACAACTTAATAGGTTTTTCCAACTATCTTCCTTCAACAATCTTAAGGCTTTGATATACTGTTCCGTTGTTTTTTTTCACATTTTTGTTTTCTGAAAGTTGCATTTGAAGTAAATCTCCAAAAGATGTGTGAAGGGTAACCTTGCACATTACTCTACACTTGGAGCAACAAAATGTTTTTTCATTTAAAACCTTATTCACATATTGAACTTCTGATGATAATGTAGAAGTTGGCTCTTGTTATTTTCTGCTGAAAGTGTGACACCCTAAATTCAAATTCAAATAAAAAGTAAAATGCATTAGTTTTTAAAGAGATTCACAGTGGTAATAGAGTATAATTTTTTTTTAAGCTATAAGGTTTAAGATGTCACATTCACACTTACACAACATACTTGTATACAAATTTTCAATAAAAAAATTATTTAATATTGAATATAGTTGAGGTTATTAAATAAATATTTCTCTTATAGAAACAAGTTCTAAACTCAGAGAAAATTAATTTCTACCTTCGAATAAAAGATAAAATAACACAATTGATCGATCATATTTACAAAATTCGAGATTAGTTCAAAACTCAACAAAATACAAAAATTACTCCCACCTAGTATCACCTATTCAGAGCGTGGATCACCAATCTATAACTTGAAACAATTGTGCTCTCGTAAGCGCCAAACATAAGCAACGAGGGGTGAGTTTCAAAATTATGTAACAGTATAAGATAAACGATGAGAACACGCAAGTAGTCAAACAACACAAGTATAGAGAAACATTCGAGAACATAATATCAAAGGTTAATCTAATTCAATCACAATCAAACAGTTACAAGGATGAAAATGTTATGTATGTCCTATACTCTATACTTCTTCATCATTTGGTACCATTATACTCTGAAGTACTTGGTTAGAAGGGCTGATACTATGCCACTACAAAATTTGACGGACAATTCATGAATGGCCAAGTCCTCATAGATCCCCTCAACTCAACCCAAGATACATATACATGGCGGTCGGGGTACTCTTGTGTTGCACGGTAGCTCCCGGCCTTAGGGAATAACCCACTAATCCACTTAGGAATTCCCCACTAGATGTACCCCCAAGGTCTATCAGTCTTACTTTACAGTTCGACTGTAGCTCATTCAGTTGTACTTCCCTAAATCACTAGGTTTGTCAGCTCCCTATATGATGACAAAATAATCCTAACTCCAAAGTCTACAACACATATCTCATACTTACTCAATCATCATAACTCAATTAGTTTCAGTTTGACTTCACAATATTCATCATTATATATACATATCGTTCAATCACAATAAAATCTCAATATTTGGTTTACACTAGTCATAATACACAATCCAGTCTCATCAATCACATGATAAGGAATCAAATAGGTGGCACATTCAAGTAACATCACAATTTCAATCAAGTAACAAAATACTCAAGTACATATCATTCATAGGATAATAATCAACATACGATTTCATGAAATCATATAGCATGCAATCTTGATATAAATAGATTCACGACAATTCTATGGTTGCTAAATTATATTTTAGTTCTCACTATTATCATTCATATATTATTAATTGATTATTATTACTCAATAGGGCTCGACCGTACGTAGTAAGCCCCGGATGAAAATCTGGGAATTTTGGTATTCCCGTTCATCCCACGTTATTTTATACTCATAAAGTCGAACCTTATCTCACCCCTTACCTCGATTGAAGATCTTGCCGAAAATAAAAATTTGATATGTTAATATGTCATGTCTTCGTCATCTGTCGTCTCTAATAATCCGCTAAAAAAATAAAACAATACGACAACCAAATACGTATTAATTACTTGCTACAATAGGTAAATAAATTGTTTACTATTTACAACACCATCCAAATATATATTTATTACCATATATACTTTTGGTTATATTAATATAAACAATATCTTAAAAATGATAATTATGTACTGCTAAATAGATATGGTGTATTTATAATTTTGATATTATATTAGTGCACAACATATCATACGTATTTAAAATCAAATAATAAAGCTATTAGATGTAGAATAAAAATATATTCTTTATTATTAACATGTAAAATTGTAAATTGTAGGTGTATGTATATATACCATAAATATAGTATATACTATCTTTAACTTCAAATAAAAAAATATACCTTGATTATGCTTTTCACTTATAAGATAGAAAATATATTTTAAATTTTTATATAAAGGGGAATTTAAACACTTAAAATTGCCTAACAAAAATTATATTATATAAGATTTTAATATCAATAGATTTATATATTCAATTGAATTTATCAAATTAATTTTATTATAACATAACATTCTGCTACTCGTAAAATCACAAGGAACAATTATGCTATTTTAGATATAAGGTTTACAGATTTCGTTCAGAACACATTACTCTTATAGTCAAAATTTCGACTTATAACCAATTGATATTCAAACAAAATATATATAAAAAAAATTAATATTTTCATTTTAATCATGATTGTGAAAAATCAACTAAAACATGACAATGGAATAAATTGTATACCAAAAAACAAAACTGAATAACAATGGCATAGATAATAGGTGTTTGCAATTAATTTAAGAAGGACAAGCAACTTACCAGAACAATGAAAAGTCTTATAGAGATCTACTTTAATATGATAACAATAGTCGAGGTTCCTCTTATTTTTCTTCCCCTTAAGACTGAAGCTCTTGCACTCTATAATACTGACTTGGTGTATTTTATGGTATACGAGGGCGGCTATATTATTTTGATAGGACATGCGGCAATCCTATTTTTATACTAAAAAGCTTTAGGCATCTATTAATTAGTCTCACCGTGTGCAAAATTAGCTTAGGTTTTATTATTATTATTATTATTATTATTAACATTCTCAAACCAACTCATTTAGTGCTAAAGTTAGCCGGAACATCCATTTACTTTTTGTTTTGTTCTATATATATATATATATATATATATATTTAAAACAAATTTAATATTATCAATATTAATAATTTAAATAAATCACTAAGGCAAACACATAAGACAACCACGTAGAAGTTATTACACCACACTAATAGTAATAATTTATTATAATATTAATAAAATATTTTAATAAGAAATCTAAGACGTTATAATATTATTAAATTATTTTAATACGAATTATGGGGGTTACAGAAAGACTTGTTTTAAGAAACAATTTTTTTAATAATAAAAAAATGATAAATTAGTAAGAATAAATAAAATTTATGAATCAAGATAACGGCTACAACCGTACCTAACATTAAAGAGAAAGTCACTGCAAACATAGTTAAATGAAGTGAATCTGATATAACTTTCCCTTTTTTTAAATAGAATTGAGCATTTTCTAAAACTCCAAGTACTTCATTTGCTATCCCTAATTGAAGTATTCCCTCGAGGTAACACTCCATAGTTTTCCACGAGCTAATATAACAATCTTCGAAGGCCGTTGATTTAGACTCAGAACATAAAAAAAAATTCACAACTTCTGTCTTCACTTCCACTATATTCTTTGAGGGGTTAACAATTTCTAAATTGTCATCTCTATCTACTTCATAATTTTTGATACAATTCTCTTCGAAGACTCTTTCAAACAAATCATCAGTTTTGTGTGCATGTAAAAAAGCCTAACAAATAAAAAAAGACCACATATATATTATATTTTGAGAAACAATACAAGACCAAGGTTAAAAGTGCAGTATAATAAAAACTAAAACAGTTCATAAAGAAATACTAATAAGATTCCGTAGGGGTACATTTTCTTATTTCTATTTTCTTTATAATTTTTTGTTTTCTATTGGGTTTAGATGTTGGACCTGACTCTATAAACAAACTATTGAACTCAACTCATTTCAAAATATTATAGCCACTTCTAGCTTTCTAGCTTTGTTGTTATGCACTTTTTGATAATGTTATACACTTCTATTGGATAGTGTTCATGTCACTAGGGTTAATCTAGGATGTGACTATCCTATTAAAATGTGAATACAAGAAATGTTTGTCTTCTTTTTAACAAACTCAATTGATCTAGAGTTTTAATTTATGAAAAAATAAAAGTCATTCAATCAAGTATAGCAACACCAAATTTAGTAACATTTGAGTTTAGTGAGTAGAAACTAACCACAACAATTTTTGAGTCAATTTCAAATATCACATTGTCAAGTGAAAGCTCTTTCACCACCTAATAACAATAACTAATAACTTGATGGAGAGAAAAAGTCTCACTTAACTTATGCTTATGCCATTGTAGACGTATACTGCTTAAAACTTTTGATGTTTAAATTATTTTAATAATACTTTACTTTTAAATGATTTAAATTAGTTTGTATAAATAGGTAGCAAATGCTTAAGTTTTTTTTACATTCTACCTGTATAAATAGGTAGCAAATGATCTCATAAAAACAACTAGATATTGAGAAGGAAACTAAGTCTAAATATATTATATTTTTTTTACATTCTTATTTTTCATATAAACTCAGTGTTCAACTACATTTGTAGCTAAAAACATCACACCTAAAATAAAATGGTGCTTTTGAATCCTCTATCTTTGTTCTCACCAACACATCGAATAGATGGTGCTTTTGAATCCTCTCTCTTTGTTCTCACCAACACTTACTTCCTTGTGACAATTTAATGGATTTTTCCAATTATCTTCTTTCAACAATCTTAAAGCTTTGATATACTGTTCAATTGTTTTTTTTTTCTTCACATTTTTGTTTTTTGAAAGTTGCATTTGAAGTAAATCTCCAAAAGATGTGGGAAGGATAACCTTGCACATTACTCTACACTTGGAGCAACAAAGCATACATACATACATACGTTAAAAAAATAAAATATTTTGAAATCAAAAACATAACTTTATCTTGACAAGAATTTTGCGTTCTTTATCAATTTGATTGGTTTTTTCATAGAATTTCACTGTGAATGACAATGGTATTAGAAAATAAAAAGAAAAATAAATAAATTTATGCAATAAATAAATAGCTCGTACCTAGTTGATTTTATACACACAAGTAAATTTGCATACAGACTTTTTTCAACAGGATTTTTAAACGTTTTTGCCGTCTTTCTGTTTTTTAATTTATTTCTCTGAGGTGAAAGTTTGATTCTCATCCCGAGAAAATATATATAATTTATAGCATCATATTTTGTAACCTTTATAAAATAGCATATCACAAGTGCTTGTGTGTTTGTGATGTGCTTCATCAAACAAAGATCTAAATATAATGAAGAAGAAAAATTAATGAGAAGATAAACAATGCACTTCATCAATTTTACTAAACAAAAGGTAAAACCATGAATAAAAAAGGTAAACAATGAACATAAGAAAGGTTTTGTTTTTATAATTCTTTTCCTTTCTTCTAAATAACACCTTACTAAAAATGAATATTAAGAAAGTTTTGACTTTTACCTTTCTTTTCTTCCACAAAACACCTTGGTTAGAAATGGAATGATGTTGTTGTTGCTGCATAAAGCTAAATAAAATTAGAGTTTAAATCTGTGTAAAATGAAAAGAGACAAACTACATTAAATCTTTAAAAACTTTCTTTAAGATAAAACTATTTGAGTTGAGGAAGAATAGGAGAATTTTTTTTTTTTTTTTTTTATCTTTTTAGAGAAAAAGGTGGTTACTTTGGAAAGGAGGAGTAGTAACGAGATAACCTGGGTGGGAGGGAGTTGTGTCGTTGGAGGAAGTAGTGTCGAGTAGTGTCGTTGGAGGGAGCAGTGTCGTGGAAAGTGACAGTACTAATTAATATTAAAATAATAGAAAACGGGATGATCACCTTTCACTAGTCGCTGCACTTTGCTTACGTATTTTCACTATTTTGTGGTTTATCCAAAATGCACAACCTGAATATCAAAGTCTAATTTGCATGAAAAGGGGAAAGGCAAAAGACACTAGGAATGTACTGAATGTAGTTGACAAGTACATTAAGTAATTCGGACTCTGACACCTATGAGGGAAGACAATGCCAACACATCGAATAGATGGTGCTTTTGAATCCTCTCTCTTTGTTCTCACCAACACTTACTTCCTTGGGACAACTTAATGGGTTTTTCCAACTATCTTCTTTCAACAATCTTAAAGCTTTGATATTGTAACACCCCGTTTTTCTTAACGAGGGTGTATTTTTTTTTAAAAAAAAAAAGAAATTAAAATACAACACATAATTAAATAAGGTAAAACTCTTGGATAAATAATTGAGTCATTATAATTTACAAACAGCGGAAAAATTTTCTTTTTCAAAATATAAATCCAAAGCATGTCCTGATGCCAACATTAGTACATATACATCTTTCCAATATAAAATAAAAGTAGCCCAAAAGAAAGACATATGTGTCTTGAGTGACAACCTAGTCTGATCATTCTATACATAACAAAAAACTATACGCCTCGAGTAATCTCTACGCGCCCCGTGAGATCCTCCTAATGTAGCTCCAATCAAGCATTCCCATCCACATTCCCATCCGTAGGGTACGAACCAGTAGGACCGCCCTGACTCTCATCTGAGGGCAAAGCCCAGATTTCCACAATAGTTGTAAAGGGTCACCAACCGAAATTAACAGTTAACAAATAACATATAAGTTTTCAAATGCACAAAATACCCCTTCCAACTTAGCATGCATCTTAAAAGGTTTTCCATATGCTAAAAGTTCATACAATGCTTACCAAATGATAATGAAATCAAAATAAAGTTCTCAATCCATCAAGTAATACATAACTGACCAATACATTGATAATCAATTGAGAAATCCATCATCTAACACAAAATAAGATTTCCTACTGTGTCAATCGATTGGGCAAATCGATTTCTTGAAAGTTTTTAGTAAAAATTGAACCCCAGACTTGCCTCAATCGATTGGGGCAATCGATTTCGAGAAGGATTGAGCCCTTGTATTGTCCAATCGATTGGGTAAATCGATTTCGTGAAAGACAGAGCCCCTGTATTGGATCCAATCAATTGGGCAAATCGATTTTGGGAAAGACAAGCCCCTGTATTGAATCCAATCGATTGAGCAAATCGATTTTGGGAAAGACAAGGCCCCTGTATTGAATCCAATCCATTTACCAAATCGATTTCTCAAATCATTTTGAAAAACATATTACAAAATCGATTGGGTAAATCGATTTCAAGAAGGACAGGGCCCTTGTAACTCATCAAATCGATTGGGTAAATCGATTTCCCTGTGTATTCTTTCGAAAATTCATAAACCAACTCAATCACAATTTGAATCAAAACACACCTGTACATAATTTCAAACCATAACACTTAGCAAAATCAACACAATCATAATTTGAATCAAAAACACACTTACACATAATTTCAAACCATAACACTTAGCAAAATCAACACAATCATAATTTGAATCAACTACGACTCGTGTGCCAAACACCCTAATGCAATGCGTATATGCCAAAATGCATGGACTCGGAATTCCAAACCAAAACCCTCCTCAAAGGGCCGTAAATCATAATTGTACCGCCTATCGCAGACCAAAGTACCAATTACTGAGGTGTCACCTATCACGGGTCTGCACGATTTACTAAAAAGCGTAAACCATAAGCGTACTGCCTATCACGGGCCCGTATTGTTTACCAAGGTGCCACCTATCACGGGTCTGCACGGTTTACTAAAAAAAACGTAAATTGTAAATGTATCGCCTATCACAGGCCAAAGTACTCTTTACCAACGTGGCACCTATCACGAGTCTGCACAATTTACAAAAAACCGTAAATCGTAAAAGTATCGCCTATCACGGGCCAAAGTACTATTTACCAAGGTTGCACCTATCACGGGTCTGCATAATTTACAAAAACGTAAATCATAAATGTACCGCCCATCACAGGCCAAAGTACTATTTATCAGGGTGCCACCTATCACGGGTCTGCACGATTTACAAAAAGCATGAAAATGCATGAGCATATACTGACTCCATCCACAACAATCGTTAAGTAAGTACAGATATTAAAAGATTCCCCATTTTCAATACTCATTTAACTTAAACGATTTTCACGCCAAACATTAAGCAAACATACATATTAAGAGATTCCCCATTCTTAATATTCTTTTAACTTAAACGGTTTTCAAAACAACATTAAGTAACCAAAACATTAAGAGATTCCCCATTCTTAACGCCCGGTTAACTTAAACGATTTTCAAAACAAACATTAAGTAACCAAGACATTAAGAGATTCCCCATTCTTAACGCCCAGTTAACTTAAACGATTTTCAAAACAAACATTATGTAAACAAGAAATTAAGAGATTCCTCATTCTTAATTCTCATTTGACTTAAACAATTTTCCAAAACATTAGTAAACAGAGATATTAAGAGATTCCCCATTCTTAATACTCATTTAACTCAAAACGATTTTCACAAACACACATTAAGTAAACAAGACATTAAGAGATTCCTCATTCTTAATACTCATTTAACTTAATGGTTTTCAGATTCCACACAAAACAAACTCAAATATATTATCAATCCACATCAATTCGTAATTCACACTAAAACACATCCAACCACTTTTCCACACAAAACACATCTCAAATTCTATGATTATCAAATATGAACACGCCGAATACGACGACACAAATTGACACAATCCATCACTCGAACCCAACAAGTTTCATATACTCGAAATCATACATAAATGGGTTTAAAATTCATTCTCCACAAAAGATTAGTTTAACCCTAACCAAATTCTCTTCCACACAACCACAAGTAAGTCCCTAAATGCAAACTAAAAGTTTGGAAGGAGCCCTTACCTTAACGTTAGCTTTAACGTCGATTTACGGCACCACGATCAATTTCGGTAAAACTTTGCTCGCGACGTCGCTTCCAAAGTTAGCTCACTAGCACCGTAGTGTAGTGGTGAGCAACTTTCCCTTGTATCCCTTCGTGAAACAAAGCTTGGATCCAGAAGAAATGGCGAGATTTGTGTTTGACGGTTTTGAAATCCCTAAACCGTTTTCCTTCATTTTCGAATCAAAGAGGAAGAGTGGAGTTGAGAAATCCTTGTCCTATCACCCACTATCAATTTTCGAATCCAAAGGAAAGAAAAGGAAGCAAAAACGAGCAACAATGGAGGAAGGGAGAAGAATGGGTCACGCAAGGAAGAAGAAGAAGTTTTATGTTTTCTTTCTTTTCTTTTTCTTCCCTCTCCTTTTCTTTTCTTTCTTTTTCCTTCTTTTCCTTTCTATTTTCTCCTCTTTTCCCTCCACACAAACATATATATTAATATAATTAGCAAATACCTCAAAATCTTTAGATATTTATTAAATTACCTTTTCACCCATAACGCATTAAACTCTTCGTAAAAGATTCACCGCAGTTAATTTAATTTATTTATCGATGAGTAATTCAAATCGGACATCAAAATATCTTTTTGATCATATAAACTTCAAAATATTAATAACTTGGCTAAAAAGCCCCTGAGTTCAATACCAAAATCCAATAAAATACATAAGGTATAATTTAAAATTACGGGTCTTACATTACTACCCCCCTAAAATTAGTTTCCTCCTCGAAACTATGTGTCGATAAATAACTCTGGGTGTTGTGCTCTCATCTTGCTCTCCAGTTCCCAAGTCGCATCTCCAGAAATTGGGTTCCAAATCACCTTGACCAACGAAACATCATTGGTCCTCAATTGCTTAATCTTCCTGTCATCAATTCTCACAGGTGGTACTTCGAAAGACAAGTTATCCTTTAGCTGGATTGTGTCTGGTTCGATCACATGAGATGGATCCGCAAGATATTTCCTCAAATGTGACACATGAAACACGTCATGAATATTGGACAGTATCGGAGGCAATGCAATCCGATAAGCAACAGGCCCAATTCGTGCAGAAATCTGATATGGCACAATGAATTTCGGAGTCAACTTCTTCGATTTCAATGTTCTACCAACTCTAGTAGTAGGTGTGACTCTTAGAAACACATGGTCACCCTGTTCAAATTCTAACAGTCTACGACGCTTGTCCTCATAACTCTTCTGACGATCCTGTGAAGTCTTCATTCTCTCCTTGATCTTCCTTACCTTAGCTGTAGTCTGTTGCACCATCTCTGGTCCGATAATCATATTTTCACCGTCTTTATACCAACACAAGGGCGTTTGACACTTCTGCCCATATAAAGCTTCATATGGTGCCATCTCAATACTTGCGTGGAAACTATTGTTGTAGGTGAACTCAATCAACGGAAGTACATCATCCCAACTTCCTCTATCATCTAATACACAGGCTCTCAATAGATCTTCCAAGGACTGATTCGTCCTTTCAGTCTGTCCGTCCGTTTGTGGATGGTAAGCTAAACTCAATCGTAGTTTCGTTCCCAATGCTTCGTGCAATGCTCCCCAAAAATGTGATGTGAACTTTGGATCACGATCTGATACAATACTCGATGGTAACCCGTGTAGCCTCACAATTTCAGCAATGTAAATCTCTGTTAGCTGATCTACCTTATAAGTGGTCTTTACTAGAAAAAAGTGTGCGGATTTAGTCAGTCGATCCACTATCACCAATATAGAATCATTCTTTCTCCTCGTCTTAGGCAATCCAGTTATAAAATCCATGGAAATGTTATCCCACTTCCATTCAGGTATATCTAAAGGTTGCAATATCCCAACAGGTCGCTGATGTTCCACCTTCGCTTTCTGACAAGTTAGGCAAGTCGATACATACTCCGCTACATGCCTCTTCATTCTTGGCCACCAATAATTCTGCCTCAAATCTTGATACATCTTTGTCGCTCCAGGATGAATACTCAACTTACTCTTATGAGCCTCTTCTAAAATCGCTTTCCTCATATCTGCAATTTCTGGTACACAAATCCTACCATTACATCGCAAACTATTATCTGATCCAATCTTGAATTTTGTGGTCTTCCCTTGCACTATTAGGTTCATTTTCTCTTGAATTAAGGCGTCATCTTGAGAATTTGCAATGTCTTCAAGTAGTCCACTTGAAATCTTAATCATTCCGAATTTCAAAATTCCCGGTGCAAACTCTGCGTTCAAGTGTAGGTCTCTAAAAGCTTCCCACAACTCTTTTTGTCTAGCCATAATTGTAGAAGACACCAACACACTCCTTCTACTCAACGCGTCAGCCACTACATTGGCCTTCCCAGGGTGGTACTGCAGTGTGAAATCAAAATCCTTGAGAGTTTCCATCCATCGCCTCTGGCGCATGTTCAATTCCTTCTGATCAAACAAATATTTCAAGCTTTTATGGTCACTGAACACTGTGAACGTGCACCCATATAAATAGTGCCTCCAGATCCTCAGTGCAAAAACAACCGCCGCAAGCTCCAAATCATGAGTAGGATAGTTCCTCTCATGATTCTTCAATTGCCTTGAGGCATAAGCCACAGCTTTCTTGTGTTGCATCATAACACATCCCAACCCTTGGTGAGATGCATCACAATAAACTTCATAGGGTTCATCTGATTGCGGTAACACCAACACTGGTGAGGTCGTCAATTTTCTCTTTAGTAATTGAAAATTTTCCTCACACTTCTCCGTCCATGCAAACGGTTGATCTTTTCTAGTAAGTTGTGTCAATGGAGTCACAATCTTAGCAAAACCTTCAATAAACCTCCTGTAGTACCCTGCCAGTCCTACAAAACTTCGTATGTCAGTGACAGTCTGAGGTTGTTTCCAAGCAAGAACCGCCTCGATCTTAGCCGGATCTACAGCGATTCCTTCCTTGGTTATCACATGTCCTAAGAAATTCACTTTCTCTAGCCAAAATTCACACTTTGACAGATTGGCATACAATTGCTTCTCGCGTAAAATCTCAAGAACTTGACGCAAATATTCTCTATGCTCCTCTTCAGTTCTTGAATAAATCAATATATCATCAATGAACACCACAACAAATTTATCAAAGAATGGATTAAAGATTATGTTCATGTAGTCCATGAAAATTGATGGTGCATTGGTAACTCCAAACGGCATCACGAGATATTCATAATGTCCGTAACGGGTTTTGAAAGCAGTTTTCTGAATATCTCCTTCTCTTACTCGAATCTGATGGTAACCCGACTTCAGGTCAATCTTCGAAAATACCGCGGCCCCCCTTAATTGATCCATTAAATCATCGATGCGTGGCAAAGGATAACGATTCTTAATAGTTGCTTTATTAAGCTGTCTGTAATCTACACATAACCGCGAGCTTCCGTCTTTCTTCTTAACTAGTAAAACAAGAGCTCCCCATGGCGATACACTTGGTCTAATAAATTTCTTCAACAAATCTTCAATTTGGCCCTTGAGCTCATTTAATTCTGATGGTGACATTCGGTACGGCGCAATCGAAATTGGTCCCGTTCCTGGGTGCAAATCAATGAAAAACTCCACTTCTCTTACCGGTGGCAATCCTGGAATTTCTGTTGGGAATACATCCCGGTACTCTTTGACAAGAGTCACATCTTCTATGTTCACATTTATCCTTGCCTCCACATTAGCCAGAGACAAAAACTCATGAGTCCCTTCACTTAGCGACACTTGGAGTTTGTTAGCGGCTAAATACTTAACAACTCCTGGTTCGGGGAAAAGAACCAATTTACGAGCACAATCCAAGATCACATAATGATAAGTAGGACGAGTAGCCCTAGCTACATTCACAACTGGTTCCACCTTTGGAGTCGTGCAATCCTTTGCCATGTGTCCTGGTTTCTGACAATTGTAGCAGGTGAGAGTACTAGGGGTACAGGCGTTAGCATAATGTCCCTCTTCCCCACATCGGAAGCATTGAACCACTCGTCCTAGTTGTCTCCCGAAATTCTGGTTCCCTGGGCGATTCTGCCCACTGTTGTTATTTTGTGGTCGGTTATAGGGTTTAGCAACTTGTTTCCCCTTGTTGTTCTGATAATTCACCCGACCAGACCCTCCAGCACTAAAATTTCCTCCTCGGCTAGCCCTCTTATTCTTCATATCCTCAACTTCCCTACATTTTTCCACAAGAACTTGGAAAAGTTGAATTCCCAAGCGCAAGACGGAGTCTTGAATCTCATACTTTAGTCCGTCTTGGAAACGATAACACATGAACGGTTCATCAATCTCTTCACGGAAAAACCTAAAGTGTCTTGATAGGGATTCAAACTTAGCGGCATATTTGCCCACGGTCATGTTTCCCTGCTGCAGTTTCAGGAAATCATCACCCAGTTTAGTCCGGGTGCTCATCGGGAAGTATTTGTCTAAAAACATCCTTTTGAACGATTCCCAATTCACCTCCTCGTGGGCTGACCTCATCAACAAACTTGTACTCCTCCACCAGTACTCTGCATCCCCTAACAGCATATAAGTGGCATAGTTGACTTTCACTACCGCCTGACAGTTAATCATTTCGAAGATCTTCTCCACTTCTTGGATCCACTGATCCGCTTTCTCCGAATTCTCATCCCCCTTAAACTTGGGAGGATTGTAACGACGAAAATCTTCCAACCCTCTTGACTCTGCAGCACGGATCTCTCTTTCCCTCTTTTCGAGATCACGTTGAGTCTTAGCAGCAGTCTGTGCAACAACGGCAGCAGCCATGTTATTCATAGCCTCCGCCATTCGACCATCCCTGTTAGCATTGGCTCTCAGAGCGTCATCCCTTCTTGGCGGCATAGTTTCCCTATAAAACCATCATCAAGTAGAATCTTAACACTACTTCAATAATTCTAAAATTAGCTTTCGACCACATCAACACATAATAATTATTTCGGACTTGACCACTCAAACCACCTAAACCGACGCATGATCAGATGACAACTCCCAACCTATAGGTTGACCTACAATCTATAACCAAAGGTTCCACAGCCCCCAAAAAAAACCAAACCAAACCAAAGCTCTGATACCACAAATGTAACACACCGTTTTTCTTAGCGAGGGTGTATTTTTTTTTTTTAAGGAAATTAAAATACAACACAGAATTAAAAGCATGTCCTGATGCCAACATTAGTACATGTACATCCTTCCAATATAAAATAAAAGTAGCCCAAAAGAAAGACATATGTGTCCTGAGTGACAACCTAGTCTGATCATTCTATACATAACAAAAAACTATACGCCTCAAGTAATCTCTACGCGCCCCGTGAGATCCTCCTAATGTAGCTCCAATCAAGCATTCCCATCCACATTCCCATCCATAGGATACGAACCAGTAGGACCGCCCTGACTCTCATCTGAGGGCAAAGCCCAAATTTCCACAATAGTTGTAAAGGGTCACCAACCGAAATTAACAGTTAACAAATAACATATAAGTTTTCAAATGCACAAAATACCCCTTCCAACTTAGCATGCATCTTAAAAGGTTTTCCATATGCTAAAAGTTCATACAATGCTTACCAAATGATAATGAAATCAAAATAAAGTTCTCAATCCATCAAGTAATACATAACTGACCAATACATTGATAATCAATTGAGAAATCCATCATCTAACACAAAATAAGATTTCCTACTGTGCCAATCGATTGGGCAAATCGATTTCTTGAAAGTTTTTAGTAAAAATTGAACCCCAGACTTGCCTCAATCGATTGGGGCAATCGATTTCGAGAAGGATTGAGCCCCTGTATTGTCCAATCGATTGGGTAAATCGATTTCGTGAAAGATAGAGCCCCTGTATTGGATCCAATCGATTGGGCTAATCGATTTTGGGAAAGACAAGCCCCTGTATTGAATCCAATCGATTGAGCAAATCGATTTTGGGAAAGACAAGGCCCCTGTATTGAATCCAATTGAATCCAATCCATTTACCAAATCGATTTCTCAAATCATTTTGAAAAACATATTACAAAATCGATTGGGTAAATCGATTTCAGGAAGGACAGGGCCCCTATAACTCATCAAATCGATTGGGTAAATCGATTTCCCTGTGTATTCTTGCAAAAATTCATAAACCAACTCAATCACAATTTGAATCAAAACACACCTATACATAATTTCAAACCATAACACTTAGCAAAATCAACACGATCATAATTTGAATCAAAAACACACTTACACATAATTTCAAACCATAACACTTAGCAAAATCAACACAATCATAATTTGAATCAACCACGACTCGTGTGCCAAGCACCCTAATGCAATGCGTATATGCCAAAATGCATGGACTCGGAATTCCAAACCAAAACCCTCCTCAAAGGGCCGTAAATCATAATTGTACCGCTTATCGCAGGCCAAAGTACCAATTACCGAGGTGACACCTATCACGGGTCTGCACGATTTACTAAAAAGCGTAAACCATAAATGTACTGCCTATCACGGGCCCGTATCGTTTACCAAGGTGCCACCTATCACGGGTCTGCACGGTTTACTAAAAAGAACGTAAATTATAAATGTACCGCCTATCAACAATATAGGGAGCTGACAAACCTAGTGATTCAGGGAAGTACAACTGAATGAGCCTGATCATGGAGGGCTACAGTCGAACTGTAAAGTAAGACTGATAGACCTTGGGGTACATCTAGTGCGGAATTCCTAAGTGGATTAGTGGTTTATTCCCTAAGGCCGAGAGCTACCGTGCAACACAAGAGTACCCCGACCGCCGCGTATATGTATCTTGGGTTGAGTTGAGGGGATCTATGAGGACTTGGCCATTCATGAATTGTCCGTCAACTCTTGTAGTGGCATAGTATCAGCCCTCCTAACCAAGTACTTCAAAGTATAATGGTACCAAATGATGAAGAAGTATAGAGTATAGGACATACATAACATTTTCATCCTTGTAACTGTTTGATTGTGATTGAATTAGATTAACCTTAGATATTATGTTCTTGAATGTTTCTCTTTACTTGTGTTGTGTGACTACTTGCGTGTTCTCATCGTTTATCTTATATTGTTACATAATTTTGAAACTCACCCCTCGTTACTTATGTTTGGCGCTTACAAGAGCGCAGTTGTTTCAAGTTATAGATTGGTGATCCACGCTCTGAATAGGTGATACTAGGTGGGAGTAATTTTTGTATTTTGTTGAGTTTTGAACTAATCTCGAATTTTGTAAATATGATCGATCAATTGTGTTATTTTATCTTTTATTCGAAGGTAGAAATTAATTTTCTCTGAGTTTAGAACTTGTTTCTATAAGAGAAATATTTATTTAATAACCTCAACTATATTCAATATTAAATGATTTTTTTTATTGAAAATTTGTATACAAGTATGTTGTGTAAGTGTGAATGTGACATCTTAAACCTTATAGCTTAAAAAAAAATTATACTCTATTACCACTGTGAATCTCTTTAAAAACTAATGCATTTTACTTTTTATTTGAATTTGGATTTATGGTGTCACACTTTCAGTAGAAAATAACAAGAGCCAACTTCTACATTATCATCAGAAGTTCAATATGTGAATAAGGTTTTAAATGAAAAAACATTTTGTTGCTCCAAGTGTAGAGTAATGTGCAAGGTTACCCTTCACACATCTTTTGGAGATTTACTTCAAATGCAACTTTCAGAAAACAAAAATGTGAAAAAAAACAACGGAACAGTATATCAAAGCCTTAAGATTGTTGAAGGAAGATAGTTGGAAAAACCCATTAAGTTGTCCTAAGGAAGTAAGTGTTGGTGAGAACAAAGAGAGAGGATTCAAAAGCACCATCTATTCGATGTGTTGGCATTGTCTTCCCTTAGAAGTGTCAGAGTACGGATCACTTAATGTACTTGTCAACTTGACATGGGAGTATTTCCGTATGCAAATTTCCTTGTGTGTACAATATCAACTAGGTATGAGCTATTTATTTACTGCATAAATTTATTTATTTTTCTTTTTATTTTCTAATACCATTATTATTCACAGTGAAATTCTATGAAAAAACCAATCAAATTGATGAAGAACGCAAAATTCTTCTCAATAGTATATCTATGCTTGTTGATAGGAACTCACTCATTCCCTGAAGCCTTTAGGGTACGTACGTACGTACGTATGTATGTATATATGTATGTATTTATATATGCTTTGGATATCTTGTTTTTTCTAGCAGGAAACATTTATGTGAAATAATTCTAATGAAGTTCGAACACATAGTTTATTGGCTAACAGTACCATTTGTGTTGTCTTTTATTAAGTCAATGATTTGAGATAACTATGTAAGTTTAATGTATTTTTCCCCTTTTCATTTCTAATTTAATACAAGAAGAGATTTCTTAAATAAAGATAAAATCTATTCATTAGAAGAAAAAATGGAGTCTATCTTGTTTTCACTTGTGTATAAATATATACTTGATTAAAAATGTTCTCTAATTTTGCATTTTCTATTAAGCTATTTTATGGAATTATAAACATTCTAATTAGTATTTACAAACTAAAGCGCTGTAAAGGGAAAGGCTTTGGTTTAGAGGTAACACTAGAGTGTATTGCAAAAAATTTCCAATCTATAATTATATTGGTAAATAGATTATTTTAATATAGTACTACATATTATTCAACATAAGGAAATCAATTTAATTTCTAATCTAACATGATCCATATTGCCTCTAGTGGTGGATGGGAGGGGACAGGAGCCACGACACCCCTATATTGCAATGACTTTCTCTTTAATGTTAGGTACGGTTGTAGCCGTTATCTTAATTCATAAATTTTATTTATTCTTACTAATTTATCATTTTTGTATTATTAGGAAAATTGTTTATTAAAAACAAGTCTTTTAGCAGAAAATAAAAAGAGTCAACTTCTACATTATCAAGAAGAATCAGAAGTTCAATATATGAAGAAGGTTTTTAATGAAAAAACATTTTCTTGCTCCAAATGTAGAGTAATGTGCAAGGTTACCCTTCACACATCTTTTGGAGATTTACTTCAAATGCAAGGTTTTTAATGAAAAAACATTGTGTTGCTCCAAATGTTGATAGGAACTCATTCCCCGAAGCCTTCACACGTGTTCCTAAAGATTGCATCAAACAATCAAAGGGGACATATTTGTAATCGAAAGGGCAAAACTGATATATAACATATGTTGGTTTTTCCTTAAACACTATGGCCACATTGAGCTTAAAAGGTAACAGGCTTAATTATAAGCATCATTCTTGAAGATGTTATATGAAATAAAGGCACTATAAGACTGTATAAATTGTTGATTTTTGATATTCTACTTCCTTTTTATATAAGCATTTGTTGAAAATTAATAGTTATGTTAGTTTTCTAAATTTGAACCTTGAGACCTCCTTTTTAATAGTCTTTCATAGTCCCTAAACTCACCAACTAAATTATCTATGTGGATCTAGAATTCACTTTCTTAAATTTTTTTAATCAGCGACATATTTATTGTATGTAAATGTTTGTTTTAGTTATGTATATCTTATCAAGATAAAATTATGTTGTTAATTTAAAAACATTTTATTTTTTTAACGTATGTATGTATGTATGCTTTGTTGCTCCAAGTGTAGAGTAATGTGCAAGATTACCCTTCACACGTCTTTTGGAGATTTACTTCAAATGCAACTTTCAGAAAACAAAAATGTGAAGAAAAAAAACAATTGAACAATATATCAAAGCTTTAAGATTGTTGAAAGAAGATAGTTGGAAAAACCCATTAAGTTGTCCCAAGGAAGTAAGTGTTGGTGAGAACAAAGAGAGAGGATTCAAAAGCACCATCTATTTGATGTGTTGGCATTGTCTTCCCTCAGAAGTGTCAGAATCTGGATCACTTAATGTACTTGTCAACTACATTAAGTACATTCCCTGTGTCTTTTGCCTTTCCCTTTTCATGCAGGTTAAACTTTGATATTCAGGTTGTGCATTTTGGATAAACCACAAAATAGTAAAAATACGTAAGCAAAGTGCAGCGATTAGTGAAAGGTGATCATCCCGTTTTCTGTTATTGTAATATTAATTAGTACTGTCTCTTTCCACGACACTGCTCCCTCCAACGACACTACTCGACACTACTTCCTCCAACGACACTACTCCCTCCCACCCATGTTATCTCGTTACTACTCATCCTTTCCAAAGTAACCACCTTTTTCTCTAAAAAGATCAACAACAAAAAATCTCCTCTTCTTCCTCAACTCTAATTTTATATAGCTTTGTGCAGCAACAACAACATCATTCCATTTCTAACCGACGTGTTTTGTGGAAGAAAAGAAAGGTAAAAGTCAGAACTTTCTTAATATTCATTTTTAGTAAGGTGTTTTTTAGAAGAAAGGAAAAGAAATATAAAAACAAAATCTTTCTTATGTTCATTGTTTACCTTTTTGATTCAAGGTTTTACCTTTTGTTTAGTAAAACTGATGAAGTGCATTGTTTATCCTCTCATTAATTTTTTTTCTTCATTATATTTAGATCTTTTGTTTGATGAAGTACATCACAAGCACTTGTGTTATGCTATTTTATAAAGGTGACAAAACAGGATGCTATAAATTATATAGGTACAAAATCACAAGCACTTGTGTTATGCTATTCCTTGTGTGTACAAAATCAACTAGGTACGAGCTATTTATTTACTACATAAATTTATTTATTTATTTATTTTATTTTCTAATACCATTGTCATTCACAGTTAAATTCTATGAAAAAACTAATCAAATTGATGAAGAACACAAAATTCTTCTCAAGATAAAGTTATGTTGTTGATTTAAAAATATTTTATATTTTTAACGTATGTATGTATGTTTTGGTTACTTAATGTTTATTTTGAAATTGTTTTTTGTGGATAAATTATTTACTCTAAGAAAAGAGAGTACTATATAGAATTTTTTTGAGTAATACTAACATGACTAATAATAATAGAAAAAAAATCACACTTGACTATGCATTTTATTTGTGTTTTTTCACTATTTTGTGGTTTATCCAAAATACACAGCATGCACCTTGAATATGAAAGTCTTCCTGTGTATGAAAAGGAAAATTGAATAACCGAAGGTAGCATGCATGCATACCTAGGATGAGAAATGGTTTGTCCTTATAAAAAATATACTTAGGAAGTGAACTTTCATTCAATGTGTCTTGCACCGATAAGGTAGTTTTTTCTTTCTTGACAAATATCATGTTTTAAGCAAGTGATTTTTGCATCCGTTTCAAATATAAAATAGACCATTTTAAAAAACTACTCTCAAATTTTATATACTAGTTATATTACATATATTTATTGAAATTTGTAATAAATATTCTAATGAATGTATTAAGTAATTTTGTATCTTAAAAAATAAAATTTTAAAATTATATTACTTATCAATAAATTTAATATTAAATTTTTTCTTAATCCTCGTTATTTATTCAAATGGTCATATATTTAAAGAAGTGTGTAATAAAATTCTAGGATAATAAGAAACCATGGACTAATTGTGTTTTTCTGTTGTAAAAAAAATAAAATTATTTATTAATGACGAATTGACGATGATACCGATAATATTTTTATAATCTTTCTATACAGAATTTGAATTATATTCTTTGCAAATACAATGTCATCTATTACCACTAAACCGATGTTTGAAGATAAATTTTACTCTAATTTTAGCTTTTTTTCTAATCAAAGCTTCGTTTACACATTATTATGAAAATTAGCAAATACTTTTTAAAATCTAGGCCTGTTTGAATTAGATGTAGTTCATATATGTTAATAAAACAATTTATAAACTGGTTTTTTTTTAAATCAATTCAAAACCAATTATGACCGAATTAAAACTTGTTTTAAATTGGTTCCTCAATTTGGTCCATTTTTATTTACACAGTGAACCATATATAGTCCTACAATCAATCACTGAACTTTCAAATTATTTTGTATAAAATAAAATGATCTCTATTACACATCATTAATATGACATTTACATGGATTGAAATGTATATAATTAATGTGTCACCTTATATTCTTTAAAAACAAAAGGATATACTATTTTTATAAATGTAACATATTTTAGAGATATTTTTGTTATTTTGTAAATTTTAGTGACCCAAATGATTGGCCAATCTACTTTAGAGAATTAATTTGTTGATTTACTCCTTAAAAAAATAAGCAAAAATTTGATGTTGTTAAATTTAAAATATCATCAAACTTATTCGTACATAAATTTATTCGTACATAACATGTTATTAATCTATTAGTGATTTAATTTGATAATATCAAAACATATTAATTTTTAATTGAATAGTAGAACTCTTTTTAATTAAATTATATAATTAAAATATTAAATTTTGTATATCATTCGTGTTGAGAAAAATTGTTTTTTGTATAGATAAATTGTGAGAAAAATTGTTTTTTGTACAGATAAATTATTTAGTCTGGGAATTGAGAGTACTACATAGAAAATATTAATTAATATGAACATGATTAATATAATAATAATAATACATAGAAAATATTAATTAATATGAACATGATTAATATAATAATAATAATAATAATAATAATAAATAAATAAATAAATAAAAAGGAATCCCTGATTACTGCACTTTGTTTTTGTCTTTTCACTGTTTTGTGGTTTATCCAAAATATTTTTTAATTATATAGGATGAGAATAAAGGCATACTTAGGGAAAGTCTAACTCTTTGTGAAAAGAGAAAGAATAAAGACACTAGGACAGAAACCGAAAGTAGCATGCGTGCATACCTAGGATGAGAAATGATTTGTCCTTATAGAAAATATACTTAGGAAATGAACTTTCATTCACTGTGTCTTGCACCAATAAGATAGTTTTTTTTCTTTCTTTTGAATATTGACAATATCATGTTTTAAGCAAGTGATTATTACATCCGTTTCCAATATAAAATAAGATAATCTCTATAAAATACTACTTTCAAATTTTATATACTCCTAATTCCTAATTATCTTGCATATATTTTATTTAAATTTCTAATAAATATTCTAATGAAAATATTAGGTAATTTTATATCTTAAAAAATACATTTTTAAAATTATATCATTTATCAATAAAGTTAATATTAGATTTTTTTTCTTAGTCTTCATTATTTATTTAAATGGGTCATATATTTAAAGAAGTGTGTAATAATATTCTAGGACAATAAGAAAACATGGACTAATAATTTGTTTTTTGTTGTAAAAAAAATTAGAATTACTTATTAATAATGATGATACTGATGATATTTTTACAACTTTTCTATATAGAATTTGAATTATATTCTTTACAAATACAATGTCATCTCTAAACATTAAACCGATGTATGAAGAAATTTTTTACTTTAATTTAAGCTGGTTTTTCTAATTAAAGCTTGGATAATACATTATTATGGAAATTAGCAAATACTTTTTAAAATTCAGGCCTGTTTAAATTATTTTATTATTTTTATTAGACATGTTTGATTTGAATGTAGTCCATGTATGTTAATAAATCAGTTTATAAACTGAGTTTTTTAAACCAATTCAAAACCAGTTATGACCGAATTAAAACTTGTTTTAGAAAATACCTAATTTTGCTAAAATAGTTTTTAGAAATTAAATTGGTTCATCAATTTGGTCCATTTTTATTTGGACATTGACCATACATAGCCTTACAATCAGTCACTGAACTTTCAAATTATTTTGTATAAAATAAAATGGTCTCTATTACACATCACTAATATGACATTTACGTGGATTGAAATATATATAGTTAATGTGTCACCATATATTCTTTAAAAACAAATGGATATATTATTTTTATAAATGTGACATACTGAGCTATTTTTGTAATTTTGTAAATTTTAGTGACGCAAATTATTGAGCAATATAATTTGTTGATTTACTTCTTAAGAAAATAAGCAAAACTACTAATAATATTTAGGCTTAATTGCACTTTTGGTCTCTCTATTATAGGTGAAAATTAAAAGTAGTCCCTCCATTTTATTTATCCTCAGTTTTAGTCTCTAAACAGAATTTGAAGCTAAATCATGATGAGTTGTCATTTTTTAATGATGTGTCAATAAAAAAGGTGACGTGACAGACGCTTACGTGGAATAAACTAATTATTATATTATTTTTGATTAAAAAATATAATTTATATTTTTAAAAATCATTTTTATAATTGTGACAATATTTTTAAAAATACAATTAAATTGTTAAAATTAAATTAAAAGAAAAAACATCTAAAATTATTGACTCATGAACAAATCAAAATCAAAACTCCAAAATTATTCTATCTCTCTCTCTTTCTATTTCTCTCTGCCTCTTTCTTCTTCTTTTTCATCAACAACAACAACAACAATGGTAGCTTCGTTTCCTCCTTCTTCGATTTCTCCAGCAATGTTACAGAACGTCCTCCGCGCCGTTAATAAAAAAATTGGAGGTCAAAAAATAAAAAAGCTAAAGAGAAAGGCAAGAGAGAGCCAAATGCAGACTGTGCCATCTGCTGATGCTGAAGCTAATCAACTCTTCATCCATTGGCACATTGACAACTCAGTGATATTGTCATCATGCTTACCAATAAGGTTCACCCTGTCAATCAACTTATCAATGGCACATTAGAGAGGCTCCTCTGCAGAAAAAGTTTTACCTTTTCCAGCTTTCATAGTGTCAATTTTGAGGATATAGTTTCCAATAGCAACAATTAAAATCTCCTGTTGGTCAATTTCAATTATAAGCTAAGAGTTTAATGGAGTTAAAACCAATTGAAAAATAATAAACTCAAAGAACAAAATTATGAAGTCGTTGTTACTTGTTTATGGGGATGCCAGCATATTCGCAGATGAAGGATAAAGGTCCTGTTTGGGATGAGATTGTGAAATAGAAGAAGAAGAAAGAGTCGCATAGAGAAATAGAAAGAGAGAGAGATAAAATAATGTTAGGATTTTGATTTTGATTTGTTCATGAGAAAATGATTTTAGGTGTTTTTTCTTTTAATTTAATTTTAATAATTTAATTGTATTTTTAAAAATATTGTCACAATTATAAAAACTATTTTTAAAAATATAAATTATATTTTTTAATCAGAAATAATATAATAATGAGTTTATTCCACGTAAGCGTCTGCCACGTCACATTTTTTATTGACACGTCATTAAAAAAATGACAACTCATCATGATTTGGCCTCAAATTCTGTTTGGGGACTAAAATTGAGGACAAACAAAATGGGGAGACTACTTTCAATTTTCACCACCAAAAGTACAATTAAGTCTAATATTTATTGATTCTTATTAAAGAAATAAGCAAAGCTTTCTATGTTGACTCCTATATATATATTAGTAGATTATTATTGGAAAAAATACAACTCAGACATAAAAAAGAAATACGATCAAACAAAAATTTATAAAAAGAGATACTATTCATTTTAAAAATAAATTTATAAGAATGAATTAAATTTAGTAAATTTAATACAATATTACAACCTGCTCATCATTTATATATACATTTATCATTTAATAAATAATAGTAGGATATTTTTTTCTTAATAATGTAAGAGTTTGCTTAATGTTTAATAGTATTCTTTGAAAATTTAAAACTTACTTCGCATATCTATCTTATATATATATATTCCCTCCGATAATCTTACTTAAAGGTAGTTGAGAAATAAAAAAACATTTCATTAAGAGACATTAAAAAATAATGAAAGAGTACTTGTGATATATATTGAGAAAAAACGGTAAAGTAAAAAAAATAAAAATTATCTATTAACTTGTCAACCTCAAATAAAAGTAATCAGTCTTTAGTTATAAGCAAACAAACATAAGAAAATTTGGGATATTGTTCTTAAACACTATAAGCAAACAAACTAATGCTAAATTTGGCATACATCATGGGACGGTGGCGTGTAGCACGGGGAAGGAAAATAATTTTCCACCATTGACAAGTGCAATTTTTACTTTCAATAGGCGGTTGCAACGGTTACTATAGAATTTTTTTTTATTAACTATTAAATATATTAAATAACTTTATATTATTACAACTCTCATTCTACACATTATAATTTATACACTCCCACTCGAGTCATATTAAAAAAAAAAACATATTATTCTACATCAAAGAAAACAATGTTTCACTTATAAGAAAAGACAAAATTATATATTCGACGTTTAATTTTATTTTAATTATATCATTTTAACATTTTTTATCTCAATAAAAATTCTTTATCTTTAAAATTTATTACAAATTCAACTTTTTTTATTAAAATAATACGATTTGAAACTCAATTTTTAGAAAATTGTGAGGAAAGAACGAAATTGAACAAAATCGAATAGAAAGGAGAAGAAGCACGATTTGAGAGAAGATGAGCAATTTTACAATTTGAGAGAGGAAGAGCAAAATTGAACTGCCGAAAATCGAATTGCCACAAGAGAGAAGCAGGAAAAAACTGAATTTGTGTAACTATTATAAGAGAAATCCGATTGAACAAAAGGATTGAAGAAGAATATGAATCGAAGAGGAAAGTCGAAGGAAATGGAATAATTATTAGAGAAGCAGAGTGGAAAATTTTCTAAGAGGAAATTAAGGAAAATCAAGAACTGGGTTTAATGAATGAGAGAATAAGAAGAAACGAAAACCATTTTCTACTTTATAAGGATTTTGTTCATTTAATTTTTCTTTTACAAAGAGTATAATACTTTTAAAAATAATGACACTTTAACTAACTAAAAATAATTTTAATAACAAAATAAAAGTGGCTTTTAAGCGCTATATTGAGGGTGTAATTCTACAGTGCAGTGAACTCCGATACAGTGAATCTGAGTTGTTTTATCCTAGAGACTTCGTAGTTGATAGTCCTTGTACAATTTGGGCAATGCCACGAAACGTCTTAAAGAGAGCGACCTAATCCGCAACTCAACTTAATAATATCTTCGATGACATAAATTGTGATTTTTAAATAGTTTTTAAAACTCAAAATCCAACAAAAGAGAGAGAGAGTGTGTCTTGAAGTGCCGATTTATTTAGTCGTGAGTGTGATGGTAGTGTAGACCATGAAAAGCGGGTTCCATGATTTGAAATTCGAGGGTTTTTGAACATAAAATAATAATAAAATTGAGACATGAAAATGAAAAGAAAGAGAATGTTTTGGTTATACTTCAATTCTAATATGTAATAACCAATGGAATGAGGTGTTGAATGCCACGTTAGCGAGCGGGATTGTACGTATATAGGATCGCGAAGCTGAGCACATTTGTGTATAACATTGCATGTCTGAAAAAGTTCACACTTAAAGGAACTATACTTCATACGGTTAGAGAGAGCATTTTAAACTATTTTGGAAATTGCATTTACCCCCTTGAGTTTACTTTTAATGATAATAATACCTCTTTAGTTTTAAAAAAATAATCACCACCTTTATATTTATTAAAAAATATTGCATCAACTATTTTTTATCACACTTACATATATTGATGTCATTTATTATATTATACAGTTCAATTTTTATTTTTAATTTATAAATATACAATTATACATCTAATATTTATAATTTTAAAATGTATCATTATATTTTTAGTAGCACAACGAAATGCGTATTCTAATATCTTTTTTATAAATGACATAAAGTTAAAAGAGGTATATAAAACAAAAGTTATGCATAGTTTTTTTAGTGAGTAAATAGAAGATGAATGTCTTTTTAAAATTAAAAAAGATGTTAGTGTCATTTAAAGTGACTTCAGAGAATATAAATATAATTTCCTTTTAACTATTTATTTTAGTCTGAATCAATTGACGTATTGGTCTAAGATAGACTATTTTTATAAATAGTTAGATTTGTTTATACACCGTATCTTAATATGTATCATTTACACTAAATCTAATCCAACAATTTAGATAATTTCTTTTAAAAAAGAAGTCGCATCTTGGGTCAGCGATCTCTAAGTAGGTCAAATTCATAATCATCTTCGACGGGTCCCACCCTGGACCAACGACTTCTTATTGGGCTCAAAAAGTAAGACAATTAGAAATATAAAACTGAGAGAGTGAGATAGTAACAAAATCCTGATATTTCAGCACATACATTCTCATTGAATACATATCATTTTCTTTTTAATGCTTCATCCTAACTGAATTGAAACTTGTGGATGGCCGCAAATTTCAGAGTTGGAGTTTACTTCTCCATGAAACTGCACTACCACTCAACCATTAAAAGCAAGACAAACAAATGCAGAAAGAGAGAAAAAGCTATTTAGACAAAAGTTCTGTATATTTTTTTTATCTCAGTTTCAAAATTGTTATATCAACAACAGTTGAAATCACAATAATACAATGTGTTACGACAATGGTCAACAAATCTTAATCATGCTTTTTTTAAGCTACTCTCATATGAGGATGAGATACTTTTCTTACATATAAGCATAAAGTAAAATTTTAGAAATTCAAATTTTGAACTTGAAGTAGCCTGCCTCATCTAATAAGCCAAAATTTAAATACGATACAAAATCCCAATCCCAAGAGCCAAGTATATCTACAAAACTGGCTGGCCTTTAGCACAAGTTGTGCCATAACCGAACATACACCACAAAAAATTGCTCTTTAGTCACGGTTAAAAACATGGAAATATAAGCAAAACTTTGTGGCATAAGCTGTTAAGTAGGATGTATCACAATTTCCAACTTCATAAGTTGCTTCAGGATATAGTTCAATTACGCAACTGAAACTAAAAAAATCAACTACATACATCTAATATTATTAATATATTCAGCAATTTCCTTTGGTGATGTCTTCAATTTCATCAAAGTCTCGAATCCCTCAAATGAAAGCATCATCAGTATCTCCTCATGAAAATCACCTTCTGACTTTGCTGAATGCATAAATAAATCAAAGAGTAAAAAGGCACTGCACAATAAATAAATAAAAAATACTAGGAGAGTGAATAATAATAATAATAATTACCATGAAATACTCGGTCCCTTATCCTGGCTAAAGCTAAAGGCGACTGGAACCGTGCCCACACCGCGTATTCTCTCGCACTCTTCTCCTTTGCAACGCGTTCAGCTTCTTCTGCATCAATCAATCTATCAATCATTAGCCAACACATTCATAAACCAAATTAAATTAGAAACAATGATAATAATAATAATAATAATAATAATAATACTTTCGAGGATAAATCTGAGTCTCTGTTTCATGCGCCTCAAACTCTGTTTCTTCTTCTTTTTAACGCATTTGTTATTTTCTAACTGAATTGGAATCGATTTCTCCATTATTACAAAAACAAGTTAAAGGAATTTGAGTTGGTGAGAGACAGAGAAGATGAACGAAGGTGGATGGATGGATGATTGTATATAGGGTTTAGGAGAATTGTACCAGGCACCCCCCCAATTTGACCCGTCACCCCCCAGTCATGAGTAAAAGACTATTTTGCCCTCAATTACGAAAAATTGAAAATTTCGAAATACAAAAGTAAGGAACTTTCGAAAATTTTAAACCTTCGAAATGTAAAAATCTAGAAAATTCGAAAGTTTGAATTAATCTGAAAGTTTCGAAACCCATATAACCTAGAAAAGTTCAAAACTTTTCCATCCATTTCAAATTTTCGAAATTCAGAAAACCTTCGAAAGTTTCATGTGAACCTCGAAAGTTTTAAAACCCAAGACACAGAGAACCTCGAAAGTTTCCATCATTCTGAAAGTTTCGAAGTTAAACTCGAATATGTTGAAACTTTCGAAACCCAAAAAATTTTCGAAAGAGATGAAAATTTTCGAAATGGAAAGTTTCGAAGGAGATGGAAATTTTCGAGATGGAAAGTTTCCATGAAATTTTCGAAATAAATTAATAGTAATAAATAATAATAAATATATAGTAATAAATAGTAACAATTAATAGTAATAAATTTCCTACTTAATTTAAAAAATAGTAATAAATTTAATTAATAATAATATTATAAATTTATTTTTTAAAATAAATTTTTAATTATAAATTAAAACTTTCGAAAGTTTCGATTTTTTTTTAAATTTTCGAAATTCAATTACTTCGAAAATTTGAAAGTTTCGAAATGTATTTCGAAAATTTGAAAGTTTCAAAATGTATTTCGAAAATTTGAAAGTTTCAAGTATCACGTAAAGTTTTGAAAATTTGAAATTTTCGAGTATCATATTTCGGAAGTTTCATATTTATTAAAACTTTCAAAAATTTTGATGTTTTTTGAAAAATTATAAGTTTAGGTTTTTTGAAAAAGGACAAAATGATTTTTATAAAAAAATGAGTGTGGAAGGTAAAAGTGAAGGGGTGCACGATACAATTCCCTTTTTAAGTTTTCAAGTGGGAACTGGGTTAGACTATCTAGGCCTATCACTATTCACTACCCACACCACCAGTTTTCGTCAAAATACATATAAAATTCAATATTATAGCCTATTTAATTTCTAGCTATACTTTTTAGTTTCAACCAATTTTATCCATCCGTTAAAACAGATATTGGTGTTTGCGTTTTTTACATCTACTATAAAAAAGTAACTGGATAAAAGTGTCAACGGTCTATGTTTCATTTTTCAATTATATAAAAATCAATTTCATTTAATTTATTTAACATTTGATTCTAATAACATGTTAATGAAATATCTGATTCTAATAAAATATATAAATAAGTATTAAAATTCTTACGTGCGATTTGGTTTGATTCAATTTGATTTTGAGAAAGCAATCTAAAAATCCAAAAATCCATTTGACTATAAACACTATAATGTTCTATCCTGCTCTAATTATATCATAGTTATTCATACTATCAATTTCAAATTTAATTTATATCAATTATTATAATATAACTTTTAAATTACTAATTTAAATATTCTCATCCCTAATTACTATGTTATTGTTTTGTATTTAATTAACTTTTAAATAATTTAAATATTGACTTGATTTTAAATTAGAGGTATCGGTATGCAACTAAATTCATATGTATCTAAAAATTTACCATAAATAAAAGATAAAATATCATTTTTACTAAATTTCTCTAACATGTTTTTGTATATTCACATTTACATTAATAAATACAAAATAATTAAAAAATTGATTTAAAAGTGATCAAAGTATAAAAAAAAAAAGTGATCAAGGTATTAATTAAATTTCATAATTAAAAAATGTTTAATTTTGAAAAAATAGTTTTAAATTATTTATTGTGAGAAGAGAGAGTATTATATAAAAACATATTAATTATTATTAAAATGACTTATATATTTCATGAAATGTGTAATTGACATTCTAATGAAAATATTAAGTAATTTCTATCTTAAATGATAAAATTTTAAAATTACATCAATTATTAATAAATTTCATATTATAAAAAATGTAATCTTTGTTATTTATTCAAATGGATCGATCATATATTTAGAAAAAGATGTAATAATATTAAAGGAAAATAGGAAATCGTGGACAAATTTTTATTTTAAAAGTTATAATTAATAATAATAATAATAATGACACTCATAGTCATTTTTTCAATTGTTCTATATAGGATTTGAATTATGTCATTTCAGAGTATAATGTCAATCTCTTACCACTAAATATTTTAAAATTAAATTTTACTCTAATTTAATTTTTTTTAATTTTAATTAAAATTTCTTTCATGCACTATTATGGAAATTAGCAAATACTTTTCAAAATCTAGGCATGTTTGAATTTTTTTTTTTATAAGGCATGTCTGTCTTAAATTATGTTGTATAAAATAAAATGGCCGTCTCTATTACACAATACTATATGATATTCACGTGGATTCAAGTGCATATAATGTGTCCCCTTATATTTTCAATAGAAAAAAAAATTGGCATATTATTTTTATAAATGTAACATAGTTTTGTTATTTCGCAAATTTCAACGACGCAAATGATTGGTCAATACAATTTAGAGAATTGATTTATTGATGTACTCCTTAAAAAACTAAGTAAAACTACAAAAGATATTATTGATTCCTATTAAAGAAAAAAGCAAAGCTTTCCATGCAGGCTCCTATATATTAGTATATTATTATTGGAAAAAACCAATTCACATTTAAAAAATAAATAAGATCTAACAAGAGTTTATAAAGAGAGATGTTTATTTATCTTAAAAGTTAAATTATAAGAATAAATTAAATATAATAAAAAAATTAATACAATATTATATCATAATCATCATTTATATGTACATTCATTCATTTAATAAATGATAGTTGAATATATTTTTTTCAATAATATAATACAAGTGTTTACCGCCTAATATTATTCTTTGAAAATTTTAAACTCAATTTTCATTCCTATCTTATATATATTTCGTCTCATAATCTTACTTCAATATAGTTGGGAAATAAAAAACATTTCATTAGGAGGCATTATAAAATAAGCAAAGAGTAAATGTGGTATATATTGAGAAAAAATGGTAAAGTAAAATAAAATAAAATTTAGTTTCTCATTAGTTTGTCAACCTCAAACAAAAGTAACGAGTCTGTAGCAACCTGCATAGTCTACTCTATAAACACAGAAGAAAATTTGGGATATTCTTCTTAAACACTATAAGCAAACAAACTAATGCTAAATTCATCAATGAACCCCAGAAAGTAGTTCAATGCTTTTGCATCAATCAACAATATAGAAGAGCTCCACATTTTATGCATCGTAATTCTTTTACATCTTTATATTTTATCTCATGCAAATGTGAGTTATTAGTGGCTTTTCTTGGTGGGTATGGCTGTTTATGTACCTCATCTATTGGGTATTTGGTATTATACTACTAATGTCTTATTTTATTAAACATTTTTATTTTCATTAAAAAAATATGTTTAGTTTGCTTCATTGTTCAAGATATTCTAGATAATATTAATCTTTACTTTATTTTATAATATTCCACTTTCTGCATGGTATTTTTAGACACATGTATGTCAACTAGTGAACAACCTCTTGCCACGTCGTCATATTACAACCACAAACACAACACACATAAGACAAATGTTAGACACAAAATGACAACATTAAAGTATTTTATTCATAGATTACTTTATTCTTCCATCTCCCAATTTCATTCTTGTAAATAAATCAAAAACATCTTTCTATTTCACACTTTCCATTTTCTCTCTCAAATATTTGGAGAAAAACTTTCCTCAATAACCTCCCACACTGCACCATTTTCCAAATCAAAACTTGAAGCACAGCTAAGGGGGCAGCTGACACTGCATTTCCCTTCAAGGTGCCTTCAAATTCAAATTATCCCACACTCCCATATTTTCCAATATATGCTTAAGTCAGAATCAAATTCAAACTTTTTTAATTTTGAGTTAATTCAATTTCTATAAAAGCTTCAATTTATATCTCCAATCCACTCATACATCTTTATTCTTATAATATTAAAATTCGTCTCTGCAGTAGGGACCTCCCCCTGTTTTCAGCTTTATTGAGTTTTTCCTTTTATGTAACATAGCTATAATCTTCACCAACAATACAAGCAAGCAAAAAATTCAACGATTCTTTTCTCTTTTTATCTCCGCATTTTGAACTGTTGATTTAATCTATATTTAAATAAGTGGCTGAGATGATAAAAAGGAAACGTGTTCTAAGCTATTGTGGCAGAATGTAACAATCTTCCTCTAATTTGTTTGAACTTGTATTAGCCTTTTTGTATGGTGCTTTGGCCCAAAGGTTTTTCTATTTGATTGTTTTTAAATGGAATACCTTCAATAAAAATAAAAGATTGATTATTTTGCAAAGGCTTGTTTAATTATTATTTTTTTGCTCATGTGAAGGCTGTTTAATTTATTAATATCTAAATGTGAATTTGTATAGCATAAGAAATAATAAAATATAAAAATTGTTCTTTTTTAAACAAAGGGAAAAAAAAGTAATAATTGTTTCTCTTATTTTTTTAATAAAAAAAAAGTAACAATTATTGAAACCAACATTAAAGAATAGTATGCATACAAAACATAAACGTACATATTTGCAGTTTTGCTTTCTAAGCTCATCATTTTTTCTATGGGTATCTTCTAATCTAATTTAATTATTTTGAACTACATTTTATTCATACATATAGAATAGGAATGCCGAGTTTATAAGGTATAACCTGAAGTACTTCTAAAATTATAGGGTCCACATGACATTTTTAAAAGCATAATGAGTTCCAAGACAAATAAAACCATTTAAAGGTTTGTTTAACATAAATCTCTTAAAACGAGTTCAAAGATAGACCTTTATATTTTTAATAAAACATGAAATTTTATAATAATAAAAATTTAAGAACAAATGTATCAATGGCCCACAAAGCCACAATAATAAAAGATGATTTATTCTCTCATTTTTAACGTTTTTTTTACGAAATAATATTTATTCATTTAAATCGTAAATTATATTAATATAATACAAATTCAAAATTACTGAAAATAAATATGATAAAATTGCAAACAAACTTATAATATTTATGGTAATAGCACAAAATGACAACATATCTACAAATATAATAAAATTAAGAGTTTGAAATATTTATATCTCTGAATTAAATCAAATGAACATTGCAACAAAAAAAAAAAACAGAAATGCCATAAAACACTACACCTAAACGATGAAGAAATCATAAACAAAAGAAATAATAGAAAAATTAAATTTATCTATAATTCACTTAATTAATATAAGGAACAAAACCACTTTGAAAGGTGATTATAAATAAAAAATAATTATAAATCACTCATCTAGACAAACATGAAAAAACTGAAGTTTTACGCACTCCAATGTTTTCAAAAGCATTCAAATACAAGTTTGGATCAACCAAATTTAAATGTGTATTTTACTCCACAATAAAATGTAGTTTTATTTAAAAGGCAAAGTTTCATTTAGAAAAAAACTCAAACCCAACACAAGGTGCGTAAGTATATATGTTTTCAAGAGTACAGCGCAAAATACAGCCCAATAATCGGTATAAAACAAACACAGGACTTTGAGGTCCCACTAATAAAAGAGACCTTATATGAATCCAAAGCAAGATAGCCTCTCTCAAGATAGAACAACACAGCTACAATAACTCCAACTACCTAACCCAAACAACAACATCTAAACGACTGCTGCTGTAAAAACCACCTGCATATATATGCACTCCATTCCCACGGCTACAACCACCACCAGTCAAGAATATCCTCCTATTCTTGACTTAAAAAAGTCAAGAATCGATCTAATGAATATTTTTTGTGTATAATTTAGGCTTATTATTTTTATTATAAATATTGTATTATGTATGTTATTTATAAATAGAGGAGTTTCACGTATTTAATAGACTTTATGCACGCATAAATCTAACCTTTTTAAATAAATTGGTTTTTTTAAAACTCATGTTATAATGTTGATTTGATAGATTAGTCATCAAAATATATGTTCATCAATATCTAATATAGTAAGATATGATATATAAAATGAATAAGACCTATAAAAACATAAAGTAGTTCGATTTATATTTATATAAAGGCATAATATCGTAATAAACAAAATCATTACAACACTACTGTTACAATAAATTATATCAAACACTTGTCCTCCTATGTGAGCATAAAATCAAGTAACTGGTGCACGTCATATGAGTCCTTGTTAGAGGATGGTTCAAGAAAAGTGATAGGATTGGGTAGAAAGAACGACAGAACACAGCCAACAGAGTGAGTATCCATCTTACAACGGGTCTTTAGCAGGTGTACCAGGACCACCATCTTACAATGGTTCTTTAGCAGGTGTACCAGGACCACGGGGATATTTCATTGGGGTGGGATGATCCTTCAGACATATGACAGCAGTACGCTGACCATATGGGCTTTGCGATTCCACTGAACATGAAACATCAACATAAAGTTACTTCAATAAGCTATCTCATCCACTGTTGTTGAAACAAAAACTCTTGGCATAGAAATAAAAATAGGATTAACATAATGGTATAGCCAAAATTATAATTTCTAAAAATGCCAGGGAAGATGATACCCATATGGTCTTTAAATCCAAATATAATCAAAATCAAGCAGCAGGCAGGGGAATCTTCTCATATGACTCTAAAAGAAGACCAAGAAAGGGAGCTAAGGTTGATGTTCTAAGCGGTTGTGAATTTTACTCATTTAGGAGAGCATAAGAAATGTGTATTTATGATTGTTTATAGTTCTAAATTTTTTAACAACTAAAATTTCGTTACATAATCGATTAAGGATTATGAGTTTCTTTCCTTAAAGAAGAAATAAAGGTATTTTGAACTTCATCTATGAAATACACCACAACAATCAAGTCTTATCCCACTAAGTAGAGTCGACTATATAAACCCACAACGTCACAACGTTCTACTATATAACATATCTCTTTTCAGCTCAATAATCTTTGATTCTTTGTGTTTTCTAATAGTTTAACTTTCTCTTATAGTTCTTCTAGGTCTTCCTCTACCTCTAGCGATTTGACTACCTTTCATTTGATCTACTCTCTTTATTACAAAATCTAAAAGACTCCTCTCCTCACGTACAAACTACATAAGCTGAGTTTCTACCATCTTTTCTTCATGAGAGAGAGAGAGAGAGAGTAGGGGATAACAACCTGTGATGTCGAATTGCGGCCATGACTGATATCGGTGGCAGAAAATGAGCATACTGCCAAGTTCATGGCGTGGCGGGTTTCACACGCTGACCGCCACGAAGGTAACGGACATGACTGCACGACGGGAAATGGTGAAAAAAGCGGCGAAATTGAAAAAAATAAACCTAAAAAATTTGGACTGTGGTCACGCGACTTGACCTGACCTGAGTCCAAATTGGACTAAAAATTGGAAAACTTTACACAACAATCCTTTTTCTTTTCCTTTTCTCTCAGTTTCCACTTCTCCTCTACAACCTCTTCTTCTCTTTTCTCATCTGCGACTGCGCTGTTCTTCTTCTCCTCTGCTTGTGATACCTACTGCAACTTCCTTCTGACGGTGCAACTCTTTTCTTCCCTGCTCTGTTTTTTTTCTTCCTGAAAGTGCTGCTCTGTTTTTTTCTTTCTGAAAGTTCTACTCTGTTTTCTTGCTTTTCTATTTTTGTTTTTCTTATCTTATCTTTTTTTTTTGTGTATTCGTAATACCTCTTTTATTTATATTTTTTTTATGTTATGTTCTATTTTATGTTGTATGGCTCTTTTTTCTCTTTCTATATCTACTCATTCCTTTTCCATTTTTGTATATTTATTTTTCTGTCATCTATTTTATTCACTCATTTGAAACTTCATATCTATTTTATACACTATTATTTTCTTCAAACATTTTTATATCTTTCATTCATATTTATTTCATTTTATTTTCATCTAGAGATTTTTACTATATGTTTGCACTGTTTTATAGTTTTCTTGTTATTTTGAAGTCTTGAATTTCATGAGAAGTGATTTTAGTTCGTTTATGACCTAAAATTATCAGTGATCACCTACGTACTTGATCCACAGGCAGACTTTTACAGTATACTGATGTGTGCATCCACAAGCCATTGGGACAGCATTAGCCATCGTCACCACTAGTATTGACTAAATTCCCTAGTGTTTTTCAGTAAAAAGAGACATCCCTCACTAAGATCCACATCCGTCAAATAAAAGGGTGCGGAGAGGGGAATCAAATCATTGAAAATTGATGTTACAGCTAGGCTTGTCATAAAATTCACAAAGTTGCATGATATGGTTAGCACTACCTGACCGGGAAGTTATAAATCTCTCGACTTAACTTAAAATATAAATATTAAAATCCTATATTCACAGGAACAGAAATGTAAGTTTCATCCAGAAAATCATATCAATTTGATTTTTTTAAGTTAAAAAACTCAGTACAAAAGTATATATTGCAAGAGTTAAGTTTGAAAGTTTAAATGGTGTACCTGAGCATACTTGCAATAATGATGCACCCATTTTCTTGATTGCGCTTTCAGCTTTCATAACTTCATCCTACCCGAGTTCATCACACAGGAAATTAATAGATGGTTCACAATTTCAAATCCGTAGGAAATTTATAGAAAAGCCACATAATAGTTTTAGAAGACTTGATATGTACTTATAATCTGAAAAAGCAAAAAATGATACGACTTAATTTTGATCTATAGTCAGTGTATAGTTTCTTACATTAACATCCAATCATACATCAACAAATAACTGAAAGGGATTGACTATCACAACCACTACTAGGAAGTCTAACTTTTTAATGATGTGCCAGCCAATGATAAAGTAAAAAACTTTGCAGTTTGCACTGATAGTGGATCATATCCTTGATGAGAATCAAATCATCTATCCCTTTTTGTTGTTTTCTTCCCTATCCCTTCTATAGAAATATGACATATTTGCAGGAAAACTAGCAATTATGAGAGAAAATGTGGTCCCTCAAAAGAGATAAATTTTTTCTTCAGTATCATTTTTCAATTGAAGAAACAGGACAAGAGACATGTGAATAAGAAAGGATATTTGAATCCTTGTTAATAACCATGGTTCAATACTCAACAGTGCAAATTTCGTATTTTGGGTAAATAAAGGTTTAACAAGTCATTAAATAGGTCCAATCCACTCATATCAGGACATTTTACAACCAATATGGTGGTTCCATGACTGATCTTTAAATTATAAGTTAAACAAGTTACACAGTACCAGCCAATAAAATAGTTGACAGTATAAGGGACTAGACCGGATTAGCCAGTCTGATCTAATTTTCATATTCTCAAATATACTTTTATTCAGAGGATAACTATTAGCCTACTCTGTTTTCTCTTTTCTCAATATTATATTCCTTGCATCATATCTATGAGAACTATATAACTCAGAAATCTTAATAAGTGCAAATTGTATGTGTTTCCCAGTCTATTAAACCATGAAAGAGACTTCAAACTAGAAGCATGCCCATACAAAATACATGTTTGACAAGTGGTTATTCCTATGTTTCAACACAACTCACATAAGTTCTCCTTCAATCTTAACTTTTGTTGTAACTTAATGAACACGAGAAGCTAGTGATTTTCCCAATATGTGAATTAAAACATTGAAAAAGACACGGAATGACACACAAATTATCCACATGGTTAATAAGATCTGTTACATACCTTAGGATCATGACCTTTGGCAGCAATAAACAATCCACCCACACGAACCAACGGAAGACAATACTCAGCTGGAAAATAAATAACGAGAAGCAAACACCAAAAGAGAAACAAACAAATCACTTACTGTCATTACAGCAGGAAAGTATTAAAGTATCATAAAGTCTCTTATAGTACCTAATATTCTGGTCTCTGCAACTGCCCTGGCTACTGCAATGTCAAACTTCTCTCTGAAGCAAAGATTCTGCCCCAAACTCTGTCCTGCGTCCATTTACATTTTAACAAACACATTGAATATACAAATCAAAATTCCTATTAAAATAAATTGAGTCAATGTAGTTCTACCTCTGCTCTTCCTCTTATAATTTGAATATTGGAGGAACCAATAACACCAACAACGTGCTCCAAGAAAACGCATCGCTTGTTCATAGACTCTAACAAGGTTATATCCCAATCTATTGCATTAAATCACACGTTACAATAGACTCAATCGAACCATAAACACGGTTGGGAAATGCAAAAACATTATAATTACAGATAAAATTCACCTGGTCGAGCAATGGCTAAAATTACTCCCGGAAGACCTGCACCGGTTCCCACGTCGACGAGTTTGAGCTTGTCGATGGAAGTGCTGCAGTGACTGCGATAAGAATTGCTTAATGGAGGCAAAATCGCAAGGGAGTCTTCCACGTGTCTTTCCATGACTTCATTCACTTCTTTAACTGCAGTTAGGTTCATACGCTGCGATTGCAATTACAGAATGTGAGTGTTAAAGGAAGTTGAGTGTTATTGTTGTTGTTCGTGTGAGAGAGAGGAACTGAAAAAATACCTTGTTCCATTGAAGAAGTGTGTCGACGTAGAGATTAATCTGGTTTTTCTGGCGGGAGGTTAGGCTTACGAAATGGGAGAAATTGGATGTGGATTTGTGTTGACAGAGCGTTGTTGATTTTCGTGGCGTAAGGTGTTTGTAGAAAGTCCACCGAGAAAACTGAATGTTGAAAAGTACTACCATCTCCCTGACTCACACCGCGCGCTTTCTCGTTATCTCGTACTAAACTCAATTACTAGTCTTGTGTTGCTAGCTGTTTGTACTCAACAGAATGAAAGGTCCAAACACTGCCTACAATGGAATGGATTCAGCGAAGAGACTAAAACAAAATTATAAGGCCGAAAAATAAGAAGTAGTATATTTACCATGAGTAAAAAATAAAATAAAAAATATTTTTCAACCTAAAAGTAATAATGAAATAACAGTTAGTTTCAACCGTGCTATCAACTTTTAGGTAAAAATGCTTATAAAAAAATTAATTGCACAGACTACATGCCTTTAATGACAAAATATATGGTATTTTATTAATAATAATGGAAAAAAATTGATTGAAACACAAAAGAATAAAATTATCAATCTTGTTATTGACTGTGAAAGAGTTGCATTACACTTATTTGTATTTATTGTGAGTTGAATATTGTCAGGTTTATTGTTGACCAAAGAAACGGAATAAGGAGAAGGGGCAGATGTGGGTTTTTATGAAGAAAAAAAAAAAGGGTGATTTTGAATGAAGAAAATTAAAAGAAAGCTCTTGTTTAGGAGGAAGGGAGAGAATCGAAGAAATGGTTATGAGGGTGTTGAAAAAGAAACATTGGTGGACATTCAAATAGAAATGTAATTGTTTTCTTATATATTAGCATGAGTTGAAATTTCTACACATTCTGTACTATGTTATTTCTAATACACTCCTAAGTTAATATAAATTTGATTTTTCAATGACTACACAGTACCATTTATCGCATTAAATTATAACTTGGTATTGAAACCGAAAATAAAAATATACTAGAAATACATTAGACTATATGTTGAAGCAAAAATTACAAAAATATATTATGATAATATAACACATGTATATCATAACTCAAGCAAGTAAGATAGGTACATATATGTGGTCCTGTTGTATTCCCGTACAAATGTTCTCAAGGTGAGCTTTTTGCATGTTTGCAGACCTTCCCACATGGCGTTGAATATAACTCTCTTAAATCTAGTTGCAGCGATAATAACGCACATATTGGAAACGGAGAACAAGCCAAAAGATATGTAATGTACACACTAAATATGGACCACTCTCACAGCCCATTAAAATTGCAATTGTGTCTATGTGAAGACTTAAAAAATGGAATGCAGAAATTACACATGTATATATATTCAGGGGAACAAGTATTTATTCAATTTCTCTCTTTCATATACACAACAACGATAAAACTCAATTTCGTTTAACACTCGCAGTCTGCTATTGTTATTGTAGCGCATAAACCCTAACCGCAATTAAAGAAGTGAATGAAATGGAAAGACATGGGGAAGACTTCCTCGCGATCTTGCCTTCGTCAAGCGATTCTTATTGCCGTCCATTAATAAGCTCAAACGACGTTGGAACTGGTGCAAGTCTTCCGGAAGTAGTTTTAGCCATTGCTCGACCAAGTGAGTTTGAACTATAATTATACTCTATTTGCATTTCACAACCGAAATTGTGTTCACGGTTCGATTGAGTTTATTGTGATGTGTGATTTAATGCAATAGATTGGGATGTAAGATAGTTAGAATCTATGAACAAGTGATGCGTTTTCATGGAGCACATTGATGGTGTTATTGGTTTCTCCAATATTCAAATTGTAAGAGGAAGAGCAGAGGCAGAACTTCAACGACTCAATATATTTTAATAGGAATTTTGATTTTTGTATCCAATGTGTTTGTTAGATTGCTGATAAAGTGACGACATTTAACTTGTCAAGCGATACAATGACACTTTTTTCTAAATGTTATGGACTTATCACAATTGAAGGTATGATTTTCTTTTCGAATATGAAATTACTGAAAAATTATCAGGTAAGAATAAAAAGTGAAATACTTGATTGACCACCATCTCTATAATTTCAACCAAACATATACTATAAGTATATTAAGGTTAAAGTAGTACTGATGTGTTATAGCACAACTTTTATCAATACTATTGTTTTTTATAAAATTTATAATGATTTTGATTCTATGATATTTTTTTTGGGTTTTATCAATCTCTCAAAATAAGCATAAACCATGTAGCACTTAAAATTGAAGAATATTTCAATTATACAATGGTTGCCATTACTCTAAGACTCAGTTTAAATCATGGTGTTTCTATCATTGATGAAAGATTAGTTGATGTTGTGGGTATTGAAAAATTAGATGAAGGAAAATATGTCTTTGGGAGCCAATACATCGAAAAAATATTTTCATTACTTTTACTTTCCATTTGTATCATGATACAAACTTGAATTTTGAAGTATCTTCCTTCTTAGCTAAGGATGTTCAAAAAATTTCAAAAGAGTTAGAAACAAATTGCGATTCTACTTCCATAAAAGTTAGTAATTCTAACATAAAATTTATTGAATTAGTATGTTTTCTTCAAATTCATATTATGATTTTTACTTGACCAGCTAACAAAAAAAACGTTCTTTTTCACTGGAAATCTCAATCTTGAGATAAGTAAAAGATTTGTGACAACTGGCGAGTTTTGATTGTGAGAGAGAAAATAAGATTCACATGCAAACTATCCACAACCGTATAGGTCGGTGCCTCAACTTATGCAACATCAATCAGGTTATATAGTTTTCCTTAAAAAAAAAATTTATGATCTGTTTTTGAATAATAAAAGTCATGCATGCTTATTTACATACAAAGACAGTAAAAAAAATGACCTCGCAAAAAGAGTAGAAAATGGAAAAAAGGAAATAAGTGTAAATACATTATATATTTTTATATTCTTATTTTTATTTAACTTAACGGTGTCCAAATACATTTTTGAACTGAAATTTGATCTCCATACCTTCAATCAATATTGAAATGACAGTTGTTACAATTTTCGTGTAACTCGCCAGTTGCCACAAGTCTTTTACTTATCTCAAGATTGAGCTATCAAGCAACAAATTGAGAGTGAATGTTTTATATTGTTAGCTAGAAGTAAAAATTAGAAAAATCATACTATCAATTCTACTTATCTAAAAATTGAGAAATCCAGCAACAAATCAAGAATGAATGTTTTATGTTGTTAGCTAGTTAAGTAAAAATTAGAAAAATCATATTATCAATTTGAAGAAAACATAATAGCTCAATAAACTTTATCTTACTTTTATGGAATGATTTGTTTATGACTCTTTAAAAATTTCTTGAACATTTTTAATTAAAGAAGATACTTTAAAATTCAATTTTGTATCATGTGATCCAATTAATGGGGTAAAAAATATGAAGAGATTATTTCCATAAAAAATGTATTGGCACAAAACATCTTTCCAATAATCTAATTTTTCAATATCCACAACGTCAACTAATATTAAATCAAGGATAGAAACATATAAGGCATAATTTAAGTTTCCAGTCTCATAGAGTAATGGCAATCATTATATAATTGTAATATTCTTCCATTTAAAAATTTTAAGTGCTACATAGTACATATGGTATGTGTTGCTTTTAAGAGATTAATAAAACCCTGAAAAAAAATTATTGAATCAAAATCATTATAAATTTTATGGGAAAAAATATGATTCAAAAAAGAATTCTACTTTAAACACATGAGACACTAATTTAATCAAACTTGAGATGCTTGTAATATATAATATATAGTGGGCTGAAATCATAGAGTTAGTGGTCAATCAAATATTTTCTTGTCTTACTCTAAAGTATTTTTTCAGCAATTTCCTATTCATTTCCAAAAGAAAATCATACCTCCAATTGAGAAGTCCATAACATTTAGAAGAACTTGAAAAATAGGTGTCTCCACCTACCTTATCACCATTTTAACAAACACATTGGATACACAAATCAATTTTTTTTATTAAAATAATTCTACCTATGTTTTTTCTCTTACAATTTTTTATTAAATTTTTTTATCAAAATGTGAAGCATAGGTTGGTTGTTCATATACTCCAAAAATGTTAAATTCAATTTATTGCATTAAATCACATGTCACGAAACATAAACACAATTTTGGTTGCGAAATGCAAATACATTACTATACTTATACATCAAACTCACTTGGTACTCCCGGAAGACGGGTTCCAACATGACAGATTACAATAAGAATCCTTTAACGAGGCAAAATCGCAAGGGAGTCTTCCAACTTATCTTTCCATGGCTTCATTCACTTCTTTAACTGCTGTTATGTTTCATGCGCTACAATTGCAATCGCATAATGCAAGTGTTAAAAAGAGAATGAGTGTTACTGTTGTTGTGTGTATGAGAGAGAGGAACTGAATAAATACCTTGTTCCATTGAAGAAGCTTGTCGAGGTAGAGATGATTCTGGTCTTTCTGGCGGGAGGTTAGGGTTACGAAATGAGATAAGTTGGATGTGGATTTGTGCTGACAGAGCGTTGTTGATTTTCGTGGCGTAAGGTGTTTGTAGAAAGTCAACCGAGAAAAGTATTACTATCTCCCTCTCGAGCTCACTCCGGGCTCTTTAATGGAACTCAACTCAACTACAATGGAACGGAGTAAGCATTCTTCGTGTCGCTAGCTGTTTGTAGAGTCAAAGGTTCAAACATTGTCTACAATGGAATGGATTAAGCATTTTTCCCCTGGATGGGCTTGTGACAGATAAGGAAGTGTTATCCACATGCCCATTAACTATGAGTCCGGGTTTTTGTATACATTTTTGTCCAATAAAAAACCCGTTTGGTGGCCAACAGAAACTTGTCAGTGTCTAATTCTAAAAACTAAATAAAACAATTGTTTTTATATAAGAGCAATAAGCACCATTAAGCAATCTCATTATGAAGCATAAAAATTGGACGTCCGTGGACCGTGTCATTTAAACATTCTTTCTCTTTGTATTTTTGCAAGTCGTCTATAATTAATTGTATATTAATATATATGAGTGTTGTTAAAATATAATAATACAGAGTTGGAGATTTCTATAATAAATTGAAAAACTTTAAATTAAAATTAAATTATCAATAATTAATTGACATGTCGTTCATATATCAAAATTCTTAATTTAATTTATTTTAATAAATACTATATAATGCATAAATGAACATATTAAAACAAATTATTAGTAAAAAAAAATCATAATATCGATAAATACTCCATTTTTTATGGTACCTTATATGATGATGATGATAAAAGAGATATTAGGTGACTGTCATGGGAGAAATTGACCTTGGACAAGCATAATGGTAGAATAGGGTTTAAACATCTTGGTTAATGAATTAGGAATGACCTTTGGCCTAATTCTCCATGAAACATTTTCCTAACCAAATGTTAGTAAAATTATAAAATCGTCAAAAAAGAGTTGGGTCTGACTAATTATTCACTGTGCTGCTCACATTTGGACTATGTTTTGTGCCAAAAAGATTTGAATCTCTAGAAAATATTTTTAACTTTTATTCCAGAAGTCACACTCTTCCCTTAAACTTGGTTTGCCACACATTTTCCTCCGTTCATAAGACAAGAAAGTGGAAGAAAAGGCTGGCTCATGCGTGACTACTGACTTTATCAGGGTCAAACATAAAGTCATAAGCAAAAGTTTGATGAGTTGTTTTCCAAAACTATTTTTGTCCTCTATGTGTGTTCAAAAAACACCAACCAATGAACCAATTAAAACATATGATTTCTCTTAGTGTAAAAAAACATAAGATTTCTTAAACTTGTGGCAAAGGAAATTTATGATTAATACACGGTTGAACAGAAATCTAAAAAAATATATTTTACATAGATAAATACATATTAGAATTAAAACGATGAATAGTAGATCAAGAATAAAAAAATACGATCAGATCAGGTTTATATATAGCAGTGGACAAACATTCAAAATATGCTTAACTTGGAATCTTTTACTATATCTCCATAAACAATTAAATATTGCTTTCAAGCTTCAGAATGTCGGGAATATTATTGAGTTTATGTGAATAGTAACTAACATTTTTGTCCCCATAACTTACTTTTTCCCAGAAGGACAGCCATTACATTCAGAAGGGCACATGTATATTTTGTTTCTATTATGTTTAATTGATTTTTTTTTTTTATTCGCATTTGTCAGTTCTTTTGATAACTTTGTCATTATGGTTATATATATCTCTCCGTTATACCAAATTATATCTTTAAGTAAATTTTATAAAGCTTATATTCAATAATAGTATATTATATCTTATTGCATATACAGTCACAAACAAACTTTCTACTGTTTTTGAATATAAAATTATTACTTATTGTTAACCTGAATAAAAATCAAATAGAATTCAGCTATCTTTCTATATAATTATAACCATAAGATTACAAACAACCTAATCATTATGCACTTATATATTTTGAACCCTCAATATTTTGTAACTAGAGTACCACCCAATCCTTATAATTAATTGTATGGAAACAAATTGATCCAAGATGCACTTAAAATTGTTTGGATGTTGCAATGTGTGAACATCAACAAAATGTCTCAAAATCGCGGTATACAACAAATCATAATCATTAAATCAAAATCAAAACATGAACTATATGGTATTTGTTTAGTTAAATTTATTAACTAGTGTTGAGAAAAACATCTTCGATAAAAAAAAAAAGTATAGTCCCAAAGAAGAGATTTAATGGAAGTAAATTTTTTTACAATTATATTTCAAACACCCAACTCCAACGAACACACTTATATTTTTTAAAGAATAAATTTGTATAAAAAAATAAATCCATATTAAACTATTTTTAAAAGATTAACAAATAATTAATATAGTTAATGATCTTTATATTCATTTATCATACTATCTTCTTCTCATAATAAATATATCATTTTATTTTTTCATATTTATTAAAAAATAAAAGAAAAACTACTACTTTTATCAAATTATTCTTATTAACTATTTGATAAATTATTATTATTATAAATACATAATAAAAAATATATTATTAAAAATTATATAAATAAGATTATTTAAATGATACATTTAAAAAAATCATTAAAAATTGAGACAAATTTTGTCTGCAAACGAGTAGCTAGACAATAAGAGACTTGTTTAAAGATGTTTCAATTTCAACTCTCTCCATCATAGACTAGTGCAATGATTGTACTATTTTTAATGTAGGCATGTGAAATATAGTTAAATTGTCCAAGTAAAATGAAATCGGTCGCATTTCCTTTTCCTTGGGAACAACATGTGGAGGGCATAAAAAAGTTGGCACTATAGTTTTGATGATAATACTTTTCATTCATCCTTCTCACAATAGAAAAGGAGAGAGAAGAGGTATCAATTACTAGTCTCTTTCTCTTTTTTCAAGGAGATGGAACGAACTAATACTACCTTGGATTTTTCTTCAACCTTTCAACTAGCAATCATCATTATTATTCCCTCGTCCTCTCTGACCAATATCCCTAATCATCATCATTACACCCTCAACCCTCCTCCCACCTCTTCCTTTATTATTATCATCATCACAAACATCATCATCAACTTCTTCCACCAACTAACTTTTGCTGCTTATGATGATTATCACCTTCACCATCACAAAAACCACTCAAAACAAGCTCAAGAACAAACACAAGAAGAAGACAAAGAAGGAAAAGTTGTTTCTACTTTGCTTTTGCTTATGAGAAAACCCTAGCTTGGGCAACTCAATTATATATATAGAGAGAGTGAAAGATTTTGGGTCTATATATAGCCTATGCTACTAAGATCCAATCCCAACTATACTATTGGGGAATCAAGCGTCACGGTCCGATGATCCATTTATCCATTTATATATGTTTTGGTTAATTATAAGTTTATTCCGTCCATGCTGGTACTATAATTAAGCATCCTTTGAATATCATTTGTTTTTATTTCATTATTATACCAAATTTTTGTTTGATTGACAGAAGGATATTGTGTTAGCTATATACTTAGCTTGCATGCTTTGTCACTGTCTTTGGTACTTTTGTTGTTCAGAGAAAAAAGTTTTACTGTGATTGATATGAAGGATAGTTTGGTAATATTTATTTCAACCGTCTTTCGCTGCTTGAGTACTAGTATTTGGTTGCACTTGCACCATACATATTGTAATACACGAATTCTCTGCGGTGCAGTCTCTACATATGATATCATATGATATACGCAGATCCATGTATATACATGTGTAGAAACTGAAGAACGGATTGAATGTGTTGTTATTTCTTACTATTAATTGTTAATTTTATAAAGCTTCTTCATTGATAAGTAGGAGCAATCATAGCTCTCGTGAGGACTTAGGAGAGATTATTGTTAGTATATGGTGCAAACCTTTTTTTGCTTTAGGGTTCCCCAGCCTACCTTATCATTTTTAATTAATGTATTTTTAAATAATGGCATCAATACAGTGTCCAATTGAATTGTGTTGGTTAAATTAGTTTTTGAATTATGTAAATTGAAAAATTCATCTTTGAAACTGTACAATATTAAATCAAAATAGTTTTTATGCAACAAAATTTCGTTTTACAATTTAATGTAAATAATTGAATATATAATTTATTTTTATTGATTTCATATTAATGTTATTTTAATTTTGAAAAATTAGTTTATAAAAATTTTATTTTTATAAAAAAATCAATTCATATTACAATTATATAGATGTATTTATTAAAGAATTAATTTTACATATGCTTACAATTTGAAAGATTGTCTATTTACTCACTATCTTTGTCCACACGAACTATTGAGATTAATTGTTTGATATAAATATAGTTAATATAATTTTTTAATTGTAGTTTTTAATCTTTTTATTTTAATTGATTTATAAAATTAGTTTTTATATTTTAAAAATCAATAACTTTTATCTTTTAATCTGATATTTTTAACTAAAAAAAATAGTATAACATGTTTTAAATAACGTATCATATAATATGTTACTGTAAAATCATTAACACCTATAAAATCGTAATAAAATATCATGAAATTAATTTTTAACTTCAGAAAATTTTTTTATTTATAATTTAATTGATAATATATAATTTTATATCATAAAATTATAACTCATATTATTTAAAATATATTAAATAGTATATTTTTTAATTATAAAAAATAACTAAAATTATCAAATTTAAAAAAAAAAAAATTCATAAATTAATAAAAATAAAAAATACTATTAAACCTATATTTTATTAGAGTGCATTCTCGAGGTAGAACACTTGATATATCCGATGGTTAAGGAAGCGATTGATATGTGTATCATTGCAGCACTTCTTGTTTGAGAAATCGCATGCCTGCTTTCTCACATGATACGCGACAAGCTAAGAAGAATATTTATCCTTTTTACATGTACATACATAGGTGAAAATTAAAGGAAGTGCAAAAATATTAATGAATAAATAAAAAATAATTTGTCGTTTTTGATCGGTGGAATGGACAGAATGGTCGTAGAGTTTACTGACATGGCCTTGGGGAACACCACGGCTGACCCAGTCTCTCTTGTCTTGGACAAGTATTTTGTTACGGTGCATTTAACATTCGGTACACGTACGCCATCGACGGGTACGATTATCAGCGATGCTGATTAGTGTCAAGGAAAATTTTCAGGAAATACAGGAAAAGTAGTGGCTTGTTTATTTTCAATAAACTTTTGTTATTTTTAGTTCTGTTCCATACTACTATTGATTCAAGTTTGAAGTTCGATGTACCTGTCTGTTTTTTTGGAAAAAAGAAGTTTGATGCATTTGATGAAAATTTATTCCTCCCGGAGAGTACTATTTTAAACCGCCATTTGGATGCTAAAACTTTTAGTATTAATTATATAATTGAAAAAGCATAAACACAAAACTCAAGTACATTTTATAAATTACAAAATATAACTTCGATAAAAAAAAATTATACTAAAATAAAATTATACTTTTGATAGAACTTTATTCTTTGGAGTGGTTTTATATCTATGGTGCTAGAATAATGAATGTGTGTTTGATTAAAAATAGATGAATTATATAATTTGTTCTCTTTTCATTTTAGTGGATGGAAAAAAAACAACATAAAACAATTTAAAACTTTTTTGTTTTATTGGTATTAAATATAAAATAATTAAAATTATTTCATTTCTTCTTTTGAATCAAATATATTTATATTTTTTCACTCATCTTCCCTCTATCATTATCTGTTAAACTAAATACATATTTAATGATTTTTATTTTTCGCGCATAAGAGAAACATTCAACTTAACTCTTGTACACTCTCCTCCTTTTCTATTTTATCATTGTATCGTGGAATTGCATATTTCATTTTGGTGAAAAAAATATTTTGTATTATTAAAATTAGTATATTTGATTTTTTTTTCACAACAAAATAATATCAAAAATGATGGTTTGTCGTTAATAACTCCTTGTATGAAAGCTTTCTTGATGATGATTGTCCGATGACTTGTTTCGATGATGTGGTATCAACGATGGTGCAAATGTAATTGGGTAGGAAAAAAGTTTTTCTTTGATAGGAGCATGCCTATATTTATGAATTGATGGACTCACAATTGAAATGAGCTAAGAAGATTCATATATCCAATTATTTATAGTTTTGGTTTAAAATGTGGTATTTAATTCAGTTGTATGATTGCTTTTAACTCAAGTCGATGATTATAAACCCATTGAAATTCAATAATCTTTTTTAATGTTGACTTAATTGCAACTTTCATTCCTCTAATTTTAGTTAGACTTTTATAATTGATAATTTATTTTAAAATCCTCTAATTTTGATATTTTATTTAATTTTGTACATGACATGTTTAAATGGTGTGATACACCATATGATGATTTAAAATGAACAACACTTACAATATTGCAAAAATTATCTTAAAAACTATATTTTTAACTTAAAAATTTATTTATTTTTATAATTTAATTAATGATAAATAAATAATTAATTCCTGTAAATGACTTTATGTGATTATATCATATATCACATTACAATTTTTATGTTTGATAATTGAGGAACAAACCAATTTTAAATAAGCTAATTCCTAAAACAAATTAAAATGGAAGACTAAAAGTGTTGTTTGGCTTATAATCATGTAGAACTTGTGTTGTCCTCGATATTTTATTAATTTGAATGACAAAATAATTTGTAGTCAAAGAAAATTCTTAATTTTATAAAATAAGTATAATACTATATCCGATCCCAATATTAAAAAAATATGGAAGCTTTTTGTTTTTGTTTTATTTATAAGAAAAATATAATTTTAAGACCTATTTATTATGTAAACGACCTCTGTTATCTTCTTTTAATATTAGTCTTGATTATCAAATATTTGCCTTTTTATCTCACATATTAAAAGGCTGTATTTGTAAAAATGATATAAAAAAAAAACCATAGTCGTAAATAAGTTTTTTTTTCTTATTAAAATAACAAATAAGTTAATCTATTTTGATGGTTTTTTGGTTTTTCATTGGGGACAGAGGTAACATGTATTTTCTAGTAAAAACATACCCGAAGCGGTGAAGGTTAATCAGATGAAGGAGGAACAATAGAAAAAAGAAAATGGAAAAGAAGCGGAAAAGGAAGCAAGAGGCAAAGCGCAACGAAGAGCGAAATGCAAAGTCAGTTAAGGCAACTCAAATCCAAACCGAAAACGAAAATCTAAAGGAACCATTCCCTTCTCACAGTGGACCCACCCCACAAGAATGCCTCGACATACGAGACACTCTCTTAGCCCTACACGGCTTACCTCCTGAACTCGCCAAGTATCGCAAATCACAACAACAAACCGACGACACCATCAATCCAGACCCACCGGAAACCGTTCTAGACGGTTTAGTCCGAACCGTACTCTCCCAGAACACTACGGAATCCAATTCCAATAAGGCTTTCGCTTCTCTCAAATCTTCATTTCCCACTTGGGAACATGTAGGTAGCATTAACATTAACAACTTCTTTTGCGTTCTCGTATTTTTAATTGTATCATCTGAAACGGTACCGTTTTGATTTTATTTTATTTTTTTGTGTTGAAAGGTGCACGGTGCTGAGAGTAAGGAGTTGGAGAATGCTATTAGATGTGGAGGTTTAGCTCCGACTAAAGCTTCGTGTATTAAGAATTTGTTGCGTTGTTTGTTAGAGAAAAGGGGTAAATTTTGCTTGGAGTATTTGCGTGATTTGTCTGTTGCTCAAATTAAGGCTGAACTCTCTCTTTTCAAAGGAATTGGTCCCAAAACAGTAATATTCTTTTCCTTATCTCTCTTTGTTTTAGCTCACTGGATGATTAATCAAAATTAAAACAACTTGTTTGGTTCTTTATTTGCTGTACTTACTAAATCTAAGCAATAACCAATGTGGTTGTGGAAAATGTTTATCACAGTATCATTTATGTGCACTATATATCATTGTTATTTATAAGGAATTAGGATTGCTTTTGAAGGCATCCCTACAAATTGGATTAAGCAATAGAATTTGTATAAGTGTATAATTTTTGCCACATTTCTTGTTGAATCACAGTGTTACATTTTTTTGCTTTTGAAACAACAATATCGTTTTCCTCCTATTCAAAGCTCATGCGTGCATGCAAGCAAAGCTAATACATTGTAAAAAAATTGATACATTTGTTGTGATTTGATATGAATATGAACTTTGGTGCATGGTATTGTTTTCTCCCCATTCAATTTTCTCTACTTGATCTCTTGATTCTGAGGCGACCGTCCACATTGTATACATTATTATCTACAAAAGAAGGGACAGCCTTGAGAAAATTGTAAACATTTTTTGTAGTGATATTTTTTATGTCAATGATTTTGGTAGCATATATCATTTTACTATTTAACTTAGTTAAGAAGCTCAACCCAGCAGGGCTAAAGTACTTCAAGAAAGATTACTTTGCAGGTAAATGGATGTACATGACCCTGTTTTAGAAAATATGTACCATGTACTATGTAGTATATGATATCAAGGGTGAAGATATTGATATGATATGTAGAAAATGTATTAAGTTTTTAACTCATTGTTTGGTGTAGAGAAGGCACCCTACACCTCTCCCAGCACCCATGGATTCAAGTGCTTTAGAAAACTGAACCTGGCTTGGCCTAGGGAGTAAAATGATAAGCTACCTGTCACCATGTTATTTATTTTCATTAAATATAAAAAAATTCCCCGGTGTCAGCGCATTGTTTTCTTTAATTTTTGTTTATGAGAAGGAGGATAATATTCAAATTGAATGAAGGAAGGACTTTTCCATTTTGTTTTTGGGATATCATGGTACTTAGACACCGGAACTTAAGTGTGTAAACTTCTTTCTCCATTTCACGAAGAGATTTAAGTATGACAAACTTTATTAGTGGGATAATTTGTTGTATTGATGGTATATCAATGTAGGTTGTATTTTATTGCATCCTTTGGAACATCATGTCAAAATTTGCAATACTCTAAAATTAATATTCAATTCAACATAAATGCTTGAGTCATTTCTTTTATGTCGGTTTCTCTAAATAGGTGGCTTGTGTGTTGATGTTCAACCTTCAGCAAGATGATTTTCCTGTGGACACCCACGTATGTTTTGATTCCATCTTTCTTTTACAGCATTTGACTCGATTGCGTTATTATTTCTGACACTTGAATATTTATGCAGATATTTGAGATTGCAAAAACCATTGGTTGGGTACCAGCTGTTGCAGACAGAAACAAGACATACCTTCATCTAAACCAAAGGATTCCAAATGAACTTAAATTTGACCTGAATTGCCTTCTGTTTACTCACGGGAAGCTCTGCAGTAAATGCTCCAGTAAAAGGGGCAACAAGCAACAGAAGAAATTCAATGATAACTCTTGTCCTTTGTTAAACTATTATAAAGAGCCTGTTTGAACTTTGAATTCTCCTAACAAAATTATTTACAATCTTCTGATTCCCAGTTCAACATGGCCACTATGATCTTGTAACTATGTATAACCTTGGTGTTACAGACTTATGCAGAAAAACAATGTTGAGAACAGTTGAAAGAAAGACTCACAAATTGTGTGTGATGCATGAAACACGTAGGATTTTGTTTGGATTGTCTGAAAATGGTCAATCTCAACACTTCCAAGACCTCTCCATATGCTCTACTAACATCACGAGCAAGATTTCAAATTTCTTTAACCTAACTGAAGCTCACTTATATCATAGAAGTTGTAAATTAATTTTTTTTTCATTAGTAATTATTATTGTTAATATTTTATTAGTAATTATTATTGTCAATATTTTATTGAGGGTGAGTATTGAATCCATGGCCTAGAGCTGTCAAAATGAGCCATACCAAAAGGGTAGGGTTGGACCGTTTGACCCTTGTATTAGTGCAGGCCGAGCCTTGAAAAAAGAGACTAAAATGAGAGTTTTTTTGGCATGGGTCATTTAGCCCACATTAAAAATGGAGTTGGGTTCCAACAGGCTACAAACTGACCCACTACAATTAAAAAATAATAATCTTTTGTAAAAAAATTATTATAAGCAACTTTGGGATGACTTTAAAAAATAATCTATTTGAGCTAGTTTTGGAAACAAAAATATTAAGTCAGTCAAAATTAAGAAAAAAGAGAAAATTTAATTTACGAAAAACACCAATAAAATGTATTTTGCTTAAAGTCAAGAACAACATGACATTGTTGTGGTGTTTTTGTCTATGTTCAAACTAGATTTTTCTCAATTAGTAATTAGAGGATCTATGTGTTCTCAACGTCATAAAACACTTACTTGGAAACTCTTTCAACGTAATGTCTATTCTCCAATTTGTTTCGAGATAATATACAACCATTCATTGTTTGTTGGTAATCTTAAGATTAGAACAGTCAGTCTAGCACCTTCGTAGGTGCAACTCTATTTGTGATTGTTGTCTACTAGACTGACTCACTTTTCATCTTTGCGGTGACCCCATTATCACTATATTCTCTAATTCTTTCACCTTCGCCACTAAATCAACACTATATTCCTAAATATGATCTAACTTTAACATTAAACAATTTTCCAGCTTCTGTTATTATTATTTTTCCTGATGTTTGTGCCTTTTTTCTGTTTTATGGGGTCCTCATCCCCATCTTTTGAGTTTTCTCCATCCATTTTCTCCCTTCCTTCCTCTTTTCTTTTGCCGCCTTTTGAGTTGTCAATCCATCGAACTCCCCTCAACAACAAATCATACACCTTGCCCTTATTTGACCTAGCCTAGCAAACATGCATGGTGCTAAAGTTTTCACCACATACCACCCCTTAACTAGGTCATGATTATGGTATAACCTCACAACATCTATTAACCCTTATCCCTTCATGTATCCACCTACCCCTTCATGTATCTAATTCCAACTTGCAATGTCACAATTTCCTCTCTGGAGGAGCATCTTTCACCTAATCTACTGCCTCGAACCCCCTCCCATGAACACTCTCATACTAATATATTTATGTATTATAGTGTTATCATGAAGGCATAACTCAAAAAGTGACACAATATTAATGCAATTTATTTAACGTTTTCCAGTCAACAAGTGGTTTAATTTGTTTAATGAAATTCTTTAGTCTTTGGTGGTAGTAATTTTCGTGATAATTAGGAGTGATTTTACTTGTATCAATAATGTTATATGTATAGTAAAGGATATGTTCGTGAATATCATGACCTTGACTATGTGGGGTTAAAAAGAAAGAGTAAGTCTATTAATTTCCTTGTTTGACCAAAAACACTTAGGTAATGATATTGTTCAAGATTGGTCCAAGCCTAGTCTGGTTCTACGTGCCAATCTGGCCCAATATAGTCATTTGAGATAGTTAAGGTTTCGACCTTTCATGGCTAGACCTTACCCTAAGGTCCACAAGACGACAATCCTGTCAAATTTGTTTGCATTGATGATTCTTCAATGTCTTTGTCCTCCTTTGTGTTTGGACTTTCTTTTATGTAAACAGTCTCTAGCACCAACAAAGGTACATTATTCTTTTTTTAGCACCCCTCATTCTCATCAAACCAATACTTACTTAAGTGTTGAAGTGTTTGCAGGCACCAACCCTTCCACCGTGTATAAAATGTTGCTCGAGTTCAACTAGTTGACCATCTTTCTTGATCTAGATCAAATTATTGACATTGTCTATGGGGGCAAATCTCTGCCGGTCTCTGCCACACAATCGACAAATCTTTTATCCTTTAGCCTTCAGTGAGAACTATTTTTTTGGTTACACCAAAAAGTCTCACATCATCTAGTAATAGAGACTAATGATAATTTATAAACTATTATCACATTTCTCAAGCTATCAAAATGCCTTTTCACAAAAGACAAAACTAGGAGGGTTCATGACATATTTAAAATAAACAACACATTTAATACATAATAACCTAGACTTGAGTTTCTTAAAGTTCGAAGCAAACAAAACATATATTAAATTCGCAAATCAACATAGCTCTTATAAATTTTTGGCGACATTCAGTATTATCCTACAACCAAATTATTCAATCTTGTTATTAAATGAAATTTATGTTACGGTAAAAGAAATCTTAGTAGAATTTTACACTGATGTTAAATTACCAACATGACCACGTATTTGCACGAGTTGTAAGCATATGTTCAAAAAGACAAAATCACGTGTACACTCGAAATTCATTACTATGATGATCTAAGAAATTGAAATTGAGACATAGACGAGAAGTAGATCTTACCAATACGACCTGTTTCTTGTTCATCGCTTCAAGTTGTCTTTTCTCTTTCAACGTTTTCAAACCAAGTCCGCGAAACATCTTTTTACATCCAAAATCCCATGGTTCCTCCTCGCGACTATTCCACATGTCTCCTTCTCTTCCTCCTCCTACTTTCCTCCTTCTCCCACTCACAATCCCATTCCGCTACCAAGAAACTACGTATGAGAGAAAAAGTTCGCAATATGTAAGTAAATAATATCACGTCATGTCACAATCGCTTTTCAATTTTCAATACATTGATTCTGTTGACACCACAATTTTTAGCTCGTTTAAATCAATCGAAATTTTGGATTCGGCAAGTTATGAATATTGAATACATTATGTAAAACGAGACTTCAATTTTCTTAGCGAAATTGAGGGTTTATTGGCGAAGTATTTTATGCAATTTCAATCCATGCATTTTGTATCCTTTTTTAATAGAAATTTATGATTAGAAATTTTGTTTAAGGTGCAATAATGAAGGGAGTGAGAATTTTCAAAACCTTTGTAGAAGGCTAAGTGCTATTTTGTTCTTATTTGAATGCAAATATTCAATCACTTTTTTGTTGTTTTTTTGGGTACTTTTGTTTGTAGGTTTCACCATGCTTATGACAACTATATGACTCATGCATTTCCGGTATGTTATGTTACTCATTATATTTGTTGTTTATTAATTGATACACACAATGCAATGTTAAGATTGTCCTATTCTTGCAGCATGATGAGCTAAAACCTCTCACTAAAACTTTCACCGACTCCCTAAGTGAGCTGGGAAATTTGAAGGTAAATAATTAAATATATATTTAAGAACAGAAGAAAATAATTAGTGAGAAAACTGTGGAAGTAACCTTTCACTATTGCAGCTTGAACGTTTGCCTCAAGACTACAATGGCTCTGCCCTTTCGCTAATTGAATCCCTTTCTAGGTATTTGGTACAGCTGCTACATGAATTAGTAGTTTGTGTAATTCTGTTTTTATTCAATTTGGTGCTTTATTTGTTGAGCACATCTTACTGTGTATCTCGTTGAACTTGAAACTGATACACTTTTTGTGTGTCTTTAGCCTTGTTATTATGGGCAACAATACCGAATTCGAGAAGGGAGTGCTGTGGCTTTCAGAAAATCTTACATTTGACGTTGATGCTCGCATAAATCTTTTCGAGGTAAATATTTGATTTGGTTGAAACTATTGATTCAATGGCTTTGTGTAACATAACATCAGACTGCTCAAAATTTTGAAAGTTGGTGGCTTTAATTTATTTCTGAATGATATTGAAAGACTATTTATTCCGAGCACTTGATTGATATTTGGAATCATTCAGTGCAACATTAGAGTTCTTGGAGGACTTGTCTCTGCTCATTTACTGGCATCTGATTCTTCAAAGAAGTTGTTTCAAGGATCTTACAAGAATCAGCTGCTTGGTCTGGCTGAAGATTTAGGGAAACGTTTTTTACCAGCATTCAATACTCCCACTGGATTACCATATGCATGGATTAACTTAAAGGTACTGTATAGAACACTCAAATGTCTGAAATTCTGTAAACTTCTTATTTAGACGTGTATCACCCTTACAGCTTATTTTCATTTAATTCCTTTTGAATGTTTAAACTTTAACAATAGGTAATAATACTCTTCTATGCCCCAACTGTCAGGAGTTCCCATTACATCACTGATATTTAAGAAAAAAAGTTAAGAAAAAATTTTTTATTTCTTCACAGCATTTGAGTTGGAATTGAGGCAAAAAACGAGAGAGGAGTGATCTTTGCTCCTTGTTGTAAGACGTAGATTTGTCATAATATTAGGATCGTTATTCTTTTGGATTCTTATAATGCTAAGAGTGTTACTACACTCGTTTGTACTGGTTGTACAACACTGATGGTCGACCTAGAATATATTAGTATAAATTGGTGTATTCTTGCTTTTATCCTTTCCATATTTCCAATTATCCAACATCTATGGAATAGTTAAGATTTTGTGGGTTACTAGACTAGGTTTGTGGGTTTCCTGAGTTTAATTTTAAGCTCACTCTTAAGTTTACAGTTTTTTGGGTCAAAACTTGGCAATTACAATCTTGAAATGAGTTTTGACACATTTGAAAAAAGGTCAAGCCTTGCTGCAAATGATTGAAGGCCAACTATGAACATTTATAATATTGTTTTCTCTCCTGCTGTGCATCGTTACAGCTGTTGGTTTTCCCTGGCCATGCAGCATTCAACCAAATCTTCTGGTTGTGTGTCATTCCACCCATTGTTATGTTACCTTTCCATTGCAATGCTCATTTTGTTGTCTATCTTGAAGTCAACAGTTTTTGAGATGCCTTCTTTATGTTGTCTCATTGTCTATCTAGAGAGAGAGCATACTCTGTCGTCAAAGAAGCTCATCCTCATCGTGCAATCGTATATTATTATTAGATATTTGTCTTTGTATTTGAACCATGTTGCTTCAGTCTTTTGGGATATAAGATATATAAATTATAATCTATTGCTTTTTCTTTCTTTTGTTTTCCATCCTTTTTAGAATGATATGTAACTCCATACCAATGCAAAATATTCTGTGCACACAGTATGGAGTAATGGAGAATGAGACTACAGAAACAAGCACTTCAGGGTGTGGTGAGGTCAAGCTTAGTGTTTTAAGACTAAGGTATAGTAAAACGATATGTCTGGTTGCTTCTAAATTTCCAACTTTGTGCAGGTTCTCTGATTCTTGAAATGGGCGCTTTATCAAAAATGACTGGTGACCCCAGATATGAATCAGCAGCCTTACGAGCTCTCCGTAAGCTATGGAGTATGCAGAGCTCATTAAAATTATTTGGAACCACACTTGATGTGTTAACTGGGCAATGGATTGAATATTCTTCGGGAATTGGTGCTGGTAATTAGCTCTGAACTGGGATAATGTCTGTCATTAAGTTCATGCGATTAAACTAGCATATCAACTACATACTTATTGTCCATTGAGTTTATAAATGAACTGCCTTGTTCTGTTGACAATAATGCTGTTTGATATTTTTAGTTACATCTAAACTTTCTAATGCTGACGAGCTGACCTTGATGTTTATTATGTTGGATTTCTTTTCCCGGATTATTTTAGGGGTAGATTCCTTCTATGAATATCTACTTAAAGCCCATATCCTTTTTGGAAAGGAGGATCTTTGGAGAATGTTTCATTCTGCTTATGTGGCTGTGCAGAAGCATTTCAGACATGGTCCCTGGTATCACTTAAACTGCAAAAAAGCCTTGTTTGTTTTAATAGTCTTCTTATCCAGTACTTTGAAATTGAAATTTTTTGCTCACAATATGATCAACAGTTTTAACCAGGTTAGTTGATGTAATGCAGGTACCATGAAGCTGATATGAGGACAGGAAGAGCAACTTATTGGCAGCTTACAAGTCTTCAAGCTTTTTGGCCTGGTTTACAGGTTAGTAGCTGGACTTCGAATTCACGGATTAGGAATTTTGTTTGACACGTTTCTGAGTTTGTCTATCACTTCTGGAAACAGGTTCTTATTGGAGATATATCTGCTGCTAATTCATCTCACCGCGAGTTCTTCAATGTGTGGGAGAGATTTGGAGTGCTACCAGAGAGGTATTTTCTGACTTAGTTTCATTAAAACATTGGTCTCATTGTATATAGCTGTCATTCTATCATCATGTTTTTGTTATTACAGTACCAGATAATATATCACATTGAATCATAAATCCCTGTTAAGGTATTTGCTGGACCATCAGATGCTTCATCCTACTGAAAAATATTATCCATTGCGCCCTGAGTTTGCTGAGTCAACATTCTACTTATATCAAGCTACTAAAGGTCTGGTAGTTCTTCTATCTTTGTATTTTCATTTTACTGATATGTGGGCATTGTGTTTGACTGCTTCTATATGTACTCTTAAGATTGTTGCACTTGTAAGTTCTTTAGTTGATAAAAATGACCCAAATCTAATGACTCTTAATTTAAGAGGATGTTTATTAGCAAATAATAATATTTTAGTTGAATTAGCTCGCAGCCAGGCCTGTTCAATTTGTATTTCATTAGCACTTAACTCAGAATATTGACATAAAAAAAGAGTATTAGCTTAGTGTTTTGTATGAACGTGACAATTTGTATTACAATATCACAATTATTCAGAATTGTATCGATAAAATATACATTATTTGTATTTGGCTCATTTGAAGTGAGGAGGTGTGCTTTAGAGGATAAGCTACAAGGGTGGCCATTGAGTAATAAACTGTTGAGATTTTGATAAAATGCATACTCATATGTAGCAAACTGTGAAGTTGTTGAAATCTCAATAATTGATTTTTTAATTAATGGTCATAACTTTGCTTTGTATCTGATAGAGTGCACTCATCGCTTTAGAGAAACTAAATTCATTATTTTTTTCAATTTGACTGTATAACTTTAATACAAAAATATTGTATCTTACTGATAACATACATTCATATCACTTGTTCACATCAATCTTTGTTAATTTCAGATCCGTGGTATATTGAAGTTGGTGAGTTAATAGTCAACTCTCTTAATTTATACACCAGAGTAGAAGGTGGGTTCGCAAGCATCAAGGATGTAACGACGATGCAGCTGGAAGATCATCAACATAGTTTTTTTCTTGCTGAAACGTAAAACCGTGTCTTTTGGCTTTTATTTAAGAAATTAAAAAAAAAACAAAAAGTAAAAAATGGAATTCCTCACTCGGATAATTACTAAACTTGAAATTTTCTCTGATTAGTGATCATGTGCTTTATGCAGGTGCAAATATTTGTATCTTCTCTTTGATGATTCATTTATGCTCGAAAATAATTACGTATTTACTACTGAAGGTCATCCTCTTCCGGTACTAAGCACTTGGCATGAAAAGCTTCCAGAAACTTATATTCCAACTAATTGGACTACCCTGAAGGTATTTTAACAATTTGTTGAAATGCTACTGTAGTTTTTATTTATACAGAATTATAGGTAATAGGAAGTGTATGGATCCCTTGAACTTTTCTTGAATCACAAAATTAGTCTCTAAAATATGATAAATTGACAACCACATCAATAAACCCATCCACATGCTGTCAAGTCTTCTAACAGAAGAGTGATGCCGCAAAATCTTTGCTCTCCAATCTCCATAATTATGAAGCCCTGCCTGGTTATTATCCTTTAAAATAATTTTTTTCTACTTTCACTTCCTCATTAACTAAAAAATTTATATATAAGCCAGATGTTTTTGTTGCAACCTCTTATTGTTCCTGCTGTCTTCACCTCTTCATGCGCAGATGAATCAATGTGTGCCACTGCCACCTTATTTTAATCTTCGATCATCATCGATCATATACAAATTACAAAATATAAAACACATTGTTCTGATATACAATAATAACTCCTTATTCTTTTTGTGTTACAGCAGGCAACAAAAGCTTTTGCAACATAATTGTTAGTTTAGGAAGTACCAGCATTGCCACCGCACGTATCAGTTACAATGTCATGTATTTAAAATACTATGTGTGTTTAGTTTTAAGTTATATTTGTGTGTTCAAAATAGGTCCAAACCGGAATAAAAACTTCACGATATGTTCTATTTTGGTTCCTATTTAAATGATGGAATGGAAACTGTTTTGTTTCATCATAAAAGATACAAACAATAGAAATAGAAATTTTGTTCCATTTCGCTTCATTTGTTTCCACCCCGCTCCATTCATATTATAATATAAAAAATGTACGCCAAGTAACTTAAATGGTAAATGGATGAAATGATATGTTGAGGTAATTGTTATAGTCTAGGGACTAATTTGGGTACTTTTGAAGTTTATAGTGGCCTTTTTCAATGGTTCAAATATTAGAGGGTTTATACATACACATTTTCATTTGCATATGGTACTGAAACTTAAAAATCTAATAATCATTTTCATTGGTGTTAATCTCTAACTTTTGCATGAATATATTTTTAGTTACAAAAGAATTCCTCACCTTTTCTATCTTTTTCACTTTTTCTCCTCATGATTTTTTTATTTTTATTACTCTTCTCGTATATTCATGCAATTTGTTCCTAAAAAATATACTAGTCTATTATTCTATATTTTTTTCTTAGAAAAAAGATAACAATTCATCTCTTATAACATGCATACTTCCTACACAAAACGCATGAACTTGTTACATGCATTCATATATATTTTTCTATGCAGAGACAACCGGAAAATCGAATGAGTCCAATGTCTTTGCAAGTATGTCCTGCTATGACTTTAAATTCAGGTCAACATATAGAGAGTGCTTGCCACATCCCCGATGTCCGTATTAGTGATCACAGGTGTTTGACTGATGAAGACTGTGGTGTTGATGCAACTACCTGCAGAAGAAGATCATGTAGCATGGCTGGTTATTGTGGGCTATGGCTCTTCATTTGATACCATGTTTGGACAATTTTATTTGTAGAAGGAACAGAAAATGTTAAAGTGAGAATTGTGTCATACAGAAAGGTAAAATTCAAATATACAATTGCTGCCAACAGTTAATTGGCACCCATCTTATATTACAGGGTTTAGAGTAAAAAGGGTAGCACACAGTTTAACAGTTTTTTAAGAAGGTTTTAGGTTTTAGGTTTTAGCTTTCATTTTGAGGCATGCTTTGATAGAAGAAGAGATGGGAGAAAAAGGAGGTTATTGAATTTTGCAGTCATGTTATTTAATTTGGTACATTGAAAATTTGTATTTATTTCCTCATGCCGTTCTTATCCTCCCCTTCTATTCAAGACCTATAGAGATACGAAAATGCAATAAAGAATAAATCAAGCTTGAGGAAAAGACAAGTTTGTAAAGAAAATATTTAAATAGGTTTTTATTCCACCTAAAATTTTAACATTTTTATTAATTCAACATTTTTGTAAAAAAAATTCAACATTTTTATTTTTAGTTTAAGTAAAAAAAATATTAGTTTCATTGCTAACAAATTTTTAAATTTTGAATATTTTTTCCAAACATTTTTAAAATATTTTAAAAAGTTGATCAACAAATGAGAAATTTATGAGAAACGAAAAAAATATGAAATTTAATATTTTATTTTTAGTCTATATAAAAAATAAAAAAAATTTAGTCTATATAAAAATTATCTTACAATAACAAAATATATTTAATTGTTAATAATTTTATGTAAATATATTTCCAACATTTTAATACATTAATAAAGAAACTAATATATATTTTTATTTGAAATAAATGAAATATAATTTTTTTAAACATTATAAACTCATCATAAAAGCAATAAAAAAATTAATCTATAAATTAAACTTTTGTTTTTTTATATGAACTTTTAATAATATTGTAATTATATTTGTAGAAATATTATTTAAAATATATATCGACGTACCAATAGATATTTCCGTTTATGTAACCATAAAGAATCCGTACTTTTATTTTCCTCTTTTGATATGCGAATAAAATGGATAGAGAGAGAGACTTTTACACTCAAGGATGAAAATGGAGCTGTCATCACTTTATTTTTTTTAATAATTTGGTCTTATTAGCAAGGGTTGAATCATTGTTTATTCTCTATAAAATTTAACATTTTGTTAGTCTTTTAAGTAATTTTATGTTCATCTTTTTAATATTTTAATTATTTTTACATTGATGTTTAAGACTTTATCAATAACTTCTTACAAAAATTTATTTATTTATAATAAATAATAAATTAAATATAAATATTTAAATATTAAATAAAACCAAAATTTTAATATTTGTGTAAAATTAGAGAGTAATTTTGGTTTCTTAAACATGAAAAGCTTAGTTAATATAGTTTCAAATGTATTGGAATTACAAACATTTCATTAGATCTCTTTTTTATTAATAATTTTATGACTCAAATTAATTAATAGAAGATATATTCGATAACTAGAATTATCAATAAAATTATTTAGGAATTGATTAATCGTAGAACTATATAATTAATTATATACACCTCAAATGAACTGTAAAACTAAGATCGTAATATTTGTCGGTCTTCCTTCTCTCCACCACTGTTAATATTTAATTAATACATAGTTAAAAAAATTAAATTTTTGTGAAGTAAATTCTGATAATATTTTAAATATATAACAAAAAGTTATTTAAATATCTAAAATTGTTCATTAGTTTGATATAAAAAAAAAAACCTAGATAAAACATGAAGAATTTTTTTTGACATTTAACACTTAACAACATGATTATAAATGATTGTGGTCTATTTTTATTTCTAAAATTTGGTTACTATTCAAATCACCAATGTGATTCATCTTGGCCGAGGATTTTTGGGAATCGATGGTATCTGATGACTGAGTTTTGATCTAGATAAAGGAGATAAAAATAAGAAAAAGAATAATGTTAAGGGATTATCAACTTATCATATATATGTTGAGTAAAAAAAAAAACTTATCGTAATATAAATTAAATTTAATTGAGCACCATAGATACCACTAGACTCGGTTATTCAGGTTAGACGTGCTGTATTTTTTAGTAATATGTTACAAGTTAATTATTTTAAGGAGGTGTTAGTAATAAGATAAGTTAGTATTTCGAATTTGAGTATATATGTTTTATTATTTTTAATATTGTAAATATTACTTTTATTTGATTGATATAAAATTTATTTATGTTTTTTTTTCTTTTTTATGTTTAGTATTAATTTTTTGTAAATTTTATTAAAATATCATAGAGTTATTTATTTGATGTTTGAACAATTGACAAGGTAACATGTTTGTCAACAAAACTTTATCAAATTTAATATTTTTTCAATACTTTTATATCAACATAATTTTTTTTTATCAAGTGTGAAAATAATTAAATCAAATGTATTATTCAATTTTTTTTCATCATCAAACTCAATTATATATACTATTAAATAATTTATTGAATATTTTTTAATAACATCAACAACATTATGTGACAATTTTTTTTACTTTTTTAGACAAATTGACATTAAAAAATGTAAATAAAGATATTGTATAGAAATTCTATAATTCAACATTTATCAACAACAACAAAAAAGACAAGATTATTCTTGTTTCTAAAAAAAATCCATAATTAATTAAATTTTTATTTATAAGTTTTAATCGAATATCAAATAATTGTGCATGAGATTGAGTTCAAAAAATACAAGCAAGAAAATATTTTTAAATTGAATAGAATTGTAGACTCCATTCAACTCCCAC
>JBBPBS010000007.1:6636459-6671812 GCA_037974835.1 Cicer judaicum | reverse complement strand
ATGATTTTATATCTAAAACTATCTATTAATATTACTAAATAAACAATATATTTTAAAAAAATCATAAATAATTAAATAATTATATTTTATGTGCTAAATGTAAATGAAGATATGATATATATTATATGTAAATAAAAAAAAATACTCAAGTTATATTTATTTCAAAATTTCAATTATATTTTATATTTTATAATTTTGAATATTATTTTATTAAATTATATAAAAAGACAAAAATATCCTTGTAATAAAATCAAAAATATTTTATAATTTAATTTTTAATATTTTATTTTTAAGTTTAATATAAAATTCTATTAATTATTTTATATTTATATTTAATTAGATTTACATTTTTATATGTTAAATTATATTTTATAAATTGTTTTTTATATTTATATTTTATTATAGTTTAATTTTATAAAAATAATTGAATAAATTATTGTTCTTATTTTATCATATTGATTTCAATTTCAACTAAAAAAATATAATAAAATAAAATTTTAAATTAATTTATTATATTTTATTAATTTATCACACACTAATATACAATAACTTATTCATATAATTTCTCTTATTTTGTTTATCAAATACATCCTACATGAATTCATCATAGTATTTTAAATCCTTATATCCACTGTAAACCTAGTGAACACATACCACCCCAAGTTTTCTTCCATCGATTCGTGAGAGTAGATGATGCTATACATATACTACCAATTTGTACTATACTCCCAATTTCGTACCTCATATCACCACAAAAACAACAAAAAATATCACTCGCACTTAATTTTTGTAAATGTTAATATTTATTTAATTTAATATGTATCAAAAAATTTAAATTGAATCTTTTAAATTAAATATATTTTTGAATGACTTCACATTTGAATTTATTAGATAAATTTTTTCCTGAAAAGTCAAATGTTGAATTTTTAAACATGTTAGTTTTTAGATGAAAAAAAAAATTGAAAATCTCAAATTGTGTTTTCATAAATAATATGTTTTTAGAAAAATAAAATATTAAACTTTTTTAATTTTTTTTCAAGACAATTCAAATTATAAATTTACTTAGATTATAAAAAAAAAACTTAACTTTGGAAACATTATTTTCTCAATAAAAAACCTAGCCAATGTTTAAGTAATTGAATAACTCAAATTCTAGTTTTCAAGTATTTTTCTATCCAAAAAACACGTATGGTTAGATAAATATGAACTTTGAGCGGCCTAGAAATTTAAAAGAGTTATAGAAATTAAAATATTTAAATTTTGAATAAGATAAAAATAGGATTTTTTTTATAAATAATAATAATTATTATGGGGGTAAGGAGAAGAGTAAGACTTTCTTAAATTAAACTCTTTGGGTTTTGGGTCCATCGCTCATAGGCCCATCCAGTAATGTGACGTCCATGGTCCAATACCTTTAGTAAATAAACTTTTAAATTGTGATATTTCATGTTTGAATTACGACATAATGACAGTATAATCAATTGTCAGTTGAGCTCCTACTTGCCAAGATTTACTAAATATACTTTTAACTTTCAATTGTTAAAAAAGAAAAAAGCTATCATTTGCAAATTATCAGAATAAAAAATTTGAGGGCGAACACTTAATGATTGTTTTGTTTTTAACAGAAATTATAAAATTCAAATAATTTATTTATTATTATTATTTTCGGGACTTTAACTAATAGAATATTTTATATTTTTTACAAGACTTAAACTACCAGTCATCCTTTATTTTATGTCAATTAAAGTAAATTCAGTGGTTGTCACAAGATAAAATTTGTATGCTTAAAGTGTATGGTCGTCTCTCATTTTGTAATATGATATATGCATTCAATACAAGCATGCTTGGAAAGTAGGCTTTGCAACTAATGCATCAACTAGCATGCTTTCAAGGCAAAATAATATTAAAAGTGCATGCTATATATCACCGTTTTTATTTATTATTATTGTATTACTTTTTTAAAAAAACCAATTAATATATCTTATATTAAAAATATCATCTTCATTCTATGATATAATTTTTTTCTTTTCAACCGGAGATATAACCTCTCATATGGTTTGTATTTCAAAAATACGACTGTTTAAAGATAAAAAAATAAAATATATTAATATATATATAATTTTTTTTTAAAAAAAAAGATAAAATTACTTATTAGATTGGTCAAAATTATATTCAGTAACTGTGATTTTAATTTTTTTTAATAAATTATAACTATTATAAAATTACATATTATTGGAAAATTATGTAACTCATCCTTATTTTGACAAATCATATGATACTTACTGTGTATATGTTCCGAATTTGAAACGCAATTGGAGCATAATAGGGGGTGGATGTACGTACATCCTTGCAAAGCTCCAGAATCTTTGCTAATTTTATACACCTAATAATATGCATAATAATTTTTTTTAAGGGGATATACATAATAATATTAAGCATTTAGAAAATCTTGTTTCAGCAATATTTGTTTGCATAAAAAAGTATTGCATTAATTCTTCAAGTCACACATGTAGTGGGAGAGATGGACACTATACAATTGGAAAGTTAATTACAAAAATTTATAGTAGAATCTATAGATTTTGGATACATATTTTGATTGTATTTATTTGGAACATTGAATAAAAAAACACTTCTTTATCGAAAAAAAGGATAAAGAACACTTCAAGTTTAACACAATATAAAAAAATTGATGCTAATTTTGTTGAGTTCTAAATTTTAGAAACTAAAAAAAGTTTAATTTTTTTCTTTTGGAGTCAACATTGTCTTGTATCTTATATATTTAAGTAAAATAAAAATATATCAATAATTAGTATTAATATTTACCAGTAATATAATAATAAATTCGTATTTTATTAGATGAAAAAATCATTTAAAATCGATTCGTTTCATTAACTTACATATTTAATCATGCTAATACTTCATTATTGGATCTGCCTTGAGCATAATCCTTCACATGCAATTATGCATAGAGAAGTATGTGGTGAAACCCACAACAATATTCAATAGGACAGTCGTTGGACTATTGCTAGCAATGAACCTATCCTACTTTAGGAGCTAGTTAGGTTTGAAGTGATAAGAATACCTTCAAGGATACCACATTCACTTCACTTGACCTTTCATCTCTCTTTGTTAAAAAGAATCTGAATTGATAGATAATTATAGATATTAATTTACTATTTAATTATGAGTTTATTTGTAATAGCGTTGTATTAGTAAAAATTAATTTAAATTTAATTTAAGATAATCTTTAAAAATATAAATATCGTAGAAAAAATAATTAAATATATTTTTATATTTTTTTGATTTCATAATATTTTATTTAAAAAAATTAATCAATAAATTTTCAAATTTTCATCGCATCTAATTATAACACTTTTAAAATGATTTAATATAATTTTTAAAATTTTATATCATCATGTGTCTTTTTTACCATGTTTATGTGATTGATCTGAGTAATTTAATATTTTTTTGATCTTAAAAGCATAAAGAATTATAAATAATAAATAAAAATTAATTTAATAAACACATGATTTTTTGGGATAAGTAATGAATACATATTTTAATGTTTAATATCTGAAGCATCACAACTCACAAGGTACAAGGTAATCTATAAAAATTAATATTAAAAAATACGATCTGCTAATAAGGAAAATATATTCCATTTTATTTAAAAAATTATGTGGCACGTGTTACATGTACTTTGATTAATCAAGAAAATTTAATAACACAAACAGAAATATCAACAAAAAATATTTTAAAAATTATAGAGTTCCTTTTAATAAAAATTGAAAATTTATACAATTGAAAATATATTTAATCTAAAAAAAATAATAAATTGATTTAATTATAGCCTTAATTCATTAATTTTTAAAAATATAACGAGATAATATTTTACTGTTATATATGTCTATTTTAGTTTTTTTATTAGCGATGTAATATATTTTTAATTACATAATAAAATATAATAATAAAAAATAATCTATATGTATAAATATTATATATTTATATAATTTAATTAATTATTAATTATATATAAATAATAAATTTATAAAATAATTATACATTATTAAATCGTGTAACAATTTATTTAAAATATAAGTTTAAAGTCAAATAAAAAGACAAATGATATGAATAAGTGAAATTTAAACTTACCAGAATGAGGAAAACGATTATTGCGAGTGAGGAAGACAAAAATCCCACGAGAATGAGAAGCGCGTTGAAATAAAGCAGTAAAGAAGGTGTAGGTAGGACCAAGTTTTACCAAGTCAAGACAGACACAAAAACACAAACGCGCTTAACAAATAGGTCCCACTTCCACTCCCTCCCCCTGAGGTTGAGGTTCATTGTGTTGCGTTCTTCTCTTCTTTTCTCTTCTCTTCTCTTCTCGCTTTCACTCTCTCCTCTTAACTAACAAGAAGTAAGAATCACTCTTCCTCTCTTCTAAACTATGTTGCTTTTCACTAAACTACGACAAACTTTCAGACCCAAGAAGCATCCCAAACCAAACAAATATCGAAACACAACACACAAGTACTTCTTCTTCAAACTCCAAACAAACTAGAACGAACACCGCTACCTAATTTCATTTTTTTTGGACTTTATTACGCTTCCTTTTTTATTTATTTTTTATTTGTCGTTTTAGTAGTTACTTCCTTCTTCTTTTTATATATATTGGTGTGTCATGTTTTGTTTGTTTTGTATCTTTCCTTGCTATCTACACCCCCATGTTGTTCTTTCCTTTCAATTTTGAATACACCGCCACATACTCTTTTTCTTCATTTTTTCGACCATGTCGCTCAAAAGGGGTCCTGATGATAACAAATCTCCAGAGGATAAGCGTAGAAAGCCTCCTCCTTTTTGCAGGTTGGTGTGGTTATTTTATTTTACTTTTATTTATTTTTTACTTTTCGTTTTCTGTTTTGGATTGTGTTTTGAGGAAATGGGAGTTGTGAAAAGGATGAATTTTGGTTTGGATTCAAATGGGGTGTGTTTGTTATGCGAATGTGAAATTGTGAATTGCCTTGTTATTCAATTTGAGCACAAAAATGGGGTTTGCTATGTGTGAAGGAGAATTGATGTCAGACATCTTCCTTGTACTGTCATTGGGGAATGTCAAATTGATCCATTTTTCTCATTTAAGTTAGCCTAATTTCGTATTTGAAGAAAAAAGGCCAATGCCATTTTGTATTATTTTGGGGACTGATTAACTGTTGTAATTTAGTTCTTAAATTGTAGTTGGCGACGCAATTACAGACAAAAAGTTAAATTTTGAGGATTCTCTGTAACTGTAATTGTGGCAAAATGCGGCCAGCATTTTGAAGCAATATCAAAGTTTGCAGTATGACCTTGTCTGCAATTTAGAACCATTATGTATGCACTGTTTATTTGATTATAAACAGAACTATTGGTTTATTTTTTGACACTTTGCTTTGTTGTAATGAATAATGTATAGTGTGGTGCGCGAGGTCATGAAGTTACAATCAGTCAGGAATTTGATGGAGCCAATTCTAGAGCCCTTGGTTCGCCGAGTGGTATGAAATCCCTTATTGCATGGTTCACTGCATTTTATGTTTATGGTGTTAATTTCTGTTTATGACTTTATTCTGTTTTTATAAGATGTGATAATGTTTACTTATAGAATTTTTTAATGGTTTGTGGACCTGATTAGTGCATCTTAGAATAAGTGAGTTCATTTAGTTAGACTATTTGCCTCTGAAGTCTATTGCAAGTGGTTGGTGCACAGTGTGTGAGAGTGTTATAAACCTCAGTGTACTAAGCTCGGTTCCTACTCATAAAAAGACAATTACTTAGACTATTTAAGTGTTGTTTGTGAGCTACCACCATGCTTTGTGCGCTGTGGGTAATTTGTGTTGCATACACTGTGGCATCTATTCCTTCCATTACACCTCGTGGACAATTGCAGACTGATATCTAACTAATCCTCTATTGAACATCCATGTGTTCGCTCTTCCTCATGCATCTGCATACTACTTTTACAATTTGATTCTGGGCATGTCATGTCGCTGAAGACTGCCAATGGAAACATTTCATTATTTGTTTCAAACCTTGTTATTGGCTTCAATTATTAGATATACACTTGAGTCTGGAAACATTTCATTACATAAAAGTGGGAAACTATCCTATCCTAGACTCCTAAGCTTGCCACTTGTCTATAAAATGAACTGAAGAGAAAGTAAACACTTGAAGAACTTCTTGGTTGAGTGCAACCTCAAATGTTTCCGTTGTCCCATTTCTAGCATACTTTAATGTCACTTCTTATTATTTTAGTGATATTGTGAAAGAAATGATATATGTGACAATGACATTTTTTCAGGTTAAGGAGGAAGTTGAGTTGGCCCTAAAGAAGCATTTGAACAGCATTAAACAGTAAGAAATAATCTGCTAATGATACTTTAAATTCCCATGCCTTATTCGTGGTGTTGCTTTTGAAGCAAAGGGAATGGATTAGGAAAAATAAGCTTTTGCTTGATGATTTGAAATTATTTAGCTTGAACCACTTTCCCATGCATCTATTTTGATATTTTTTCAGGACTTGTGGAAAGGAGTTGAATACTTCAGAATCAAGAACTTTTCAGCTGCAGTTTGAAAACAGCATTTCTCTCCCTGTCTTTACGGGAGCTCGAATTGAAGGAGAGGATGGATCCAACTTAAGGATAAGTTTAGTCGATGCCTTAACAGGGAAGGTTGTTTGTACAGGACCTGAATCTTCAGCTAAGGTGGAAATTGTAGTCCTTGAGGGTGATTTTGAAGAAGAAAGTGACATTTGGATGCCTGAAGATTTCAAGAACAATATTGTGAGAGAGAGGGATGGAAAAAAGCCCCTCCTTACAGGAGATGTGATTATATATCTTAAAGACGGGATTGGAGTGGTCGGTGAAATTTCATATACGGATAATTCGAGCTGGACAAGGAGCCGCAGGTTCAGGCTTGGGGCAAGAGTAGTGGACAGCTTTGATGGTATTAGAATAAGAGAAGCAAAGACAGATTCATATATTGTCAGAGATCATAGAGGAGAATGTGAGTATTTATGTATAAATATATATACTAACCGTTAGGTGCATGGAGTTTTAATCATTTCTGATGCTATCACAATTGATTTTTTGCTGCAGTGTACAAGAAACACCACCCTCCAAGTCTATCGGATGAAGTTTGGAGACTGGAAAAGATAGGCAAAGACGGAGCTTTCCACAGGCGTTTGAGTCGTGAAAAGATCCGTACTGTTAAAGATTTTCTCACACTACTAAATCTCGATCCAGCAAAGCTACGAACTGTAAGAACTAATTTAGTAGAATTTAAATATCTGCATAGGTGTATGCTTTTTCCCGCTGGTTGGCAAACTTGTCATTTTGTAGCGTCAATAACATGTTTTTGATAGATTTTATCTTTTTAAGGATTGTTTGAAACACTTTCATGGGATGTTGTAGTTGATCATTTGTTTGGCTGTATCAAGTAAGACACCTCCTAGGTAATGGATTTAGAAGTCGACGAGGACGTCTAATATATCCCGTGGGATTAATGAGAATCTTAAACATTGTTGTCAAATTTTCTGAAAATCGATAAGTACAACTGGGTTTCTATAGGGCAAATGACTAAATTACTTTGTTTGGGCATGCGTAGATACTCGGCACTGGGATGTCTGCAAAGATGTGGGAAGTAACTGTAGAGCATGCCCGGACTTGTGTCCTTGATACAACGAGGCACGTGTCCTACACTGCTCATTCTCAACAACCTCACGTGGTCTTCAATGCTGTAGGGCAAGTGACAGGACTGCTCTCAGAATGCGAGTATGTCCATGTAGACAAGCTGTCTGAAACCGAAAAGGCATTTATCTCTCTGATCACCTACTACTTTTCTTCCCATTCACATTTCCATTCACAGTTCACTTAATAACACTTACAAATTTGATTTTCCACTATCAGGATGATGCTCAAAACTCAGTTATTTCTGCACTTAGCCAATGCAATTTTGCTTCTTTTGAAGATGAGGCTTCCCTAATAGACGGATATTCACAGTTAACCAATGTACATTACTCCCCAAGCTCTCCGAGGACTGACACATCAAGTGCCAACAAGCTTTTGGCTCCTCAAAAGACTGGAGGATTCAATTACACACAAGAAAGTGCGTCTTCTACAGATATCATGCCATCCATTTATTCCGTCAGTGGAACTAGTGGCTTGGACGACTATGGCTTGCCTAATTTTGACGGCATGGGCCTTAGATACGATCAGAATCTCAGTTTTCCGGTCCAAATCTCCAACTCTTTGATCTGTGACACAGATTCAATAGTCCGTGCTTTCGGTGACGAAGATCATCTGCAATTTTTCGATGCGGATCTTCAATCTCCGTGCCATATTGATGCAGATTTACAGAGTGCTGTTGATAGCTTTATGCTGGCACCGTCTACTACATCTATGGCCAATGGTAAAGCTCAGAGGAGATGGAGAAAGGTCGTCAACGTTCTAAAATGGTTCGTAGTGTGGAAACGAGGAAATCAAATATATAGGTAAAAGATTTTGTATATTGTGCTCATGAATGCAACCCACAAAATGAATATTTTGCTGTGTTGATTGAGAAAAGTTATGGTTTCTCTTATAATGTAAATATACAACCTCTATGCATTGGCTCTTGTATTGTAGCTCGCCTGAGGTCAAAGAGTTGCTTTTGTTCTTCTAAAATTGAGTTGTAAATACTTTATTTTACAGTCACGAGAGGATTTCTGATTGTTGGAAGATGCTTAGTGAGGTAGTAATATAAAGAGTAATAATTTCAAGATCCCGAGACCTTTATTCTTGATCAACTTTTTCTGTAAGTATACATTTGCCAATAAAATAGTACCTATGTCAGAATATCTGACCAAATATAACCTTAAAAATGAAGCACTTGACAAATCCCAGAGACGTTAAATGGTAAAAATAAAGTAATTTGCTTTCAAGATTCATCACGTTTATGAACAAAAATAAGAAGTTTTTCACCAGTTATGAGAGACTTAAGATAGAAAACAAGTTTTAATAGACAGACGTACTGAAATTGTCACATTAACCTGGCTGCAGACGTAGTAACATAAAATTTTATATATGAAATCTAAAATCTAACATAAACTTAAATGATCAATATAAGAAGAATTTCATAAGTAATGTCGTATTTCATTAGATTTACCGGATTCTAGTTTTTAAAAAACATAAACATCGAACCATCACACTAGATTAAAATATTGTCATGCTGTGTTGTGAACATAAAACTTGAACTTGTATTGATAGGGGCCGCGCGAACGCAGGCCCCCTCTGCCACAAATTATGATGTAGACTGTCCTACTTGAGGACATCTTAGGCGGGCACCCCTCCTGTGTGCAATGGAGGTCACCAACCTAGGCCATAGACCTTCATGATAATCCATTGACCCCATCCAGGTAAGTATGTAACAACGTTGCCACTTCCTCTGTATTTATATCTCCAAAACACCCTTCCATATTTACTTTCACCGATGTGGGACTCAACTTACTCTCCAACATCCCTTTTTCTGTCTATTTCCCTTCTCAGACCTGACCCATTCCCGATTGTTGTTTAATTACAGGGCATGGACCTCACATTCATAAATTATATTCCTCACACTGAAATTCATTCTTCATATTCTACTGTATTTCTAAGATGCTTTTATCAATTCTGGGTTGGGCTAAAATTCTGTTTTTCTGATAAAATTTTAGTTAATTATTTGAGGAATTTCATTTTCAACATTTGGGAAAAATTATACTTTCCCCCTTATTCCGTGGAGAAAGTTTAGTTGCATTTGAATTTTAAGTACTTGTTTGGCTTTGAAACATCTTGTTCAAGTGAAATTGTGGTCGATTTATTGACTCCTGAGGCATCATTTGTGTTCCTAAAAAACTGTAGTGTCTAAATATTTTATAGCTCTGCAACACATGGTTCTATGTGAGTACAAGGTTCCAATGTATAGATGATCTGAATTTGAATGGTGTATTTGGCAAACTTAAGAAAATGATGATAGACTTTCTATGTGTTTCTTGACCTGGATGGGAAGGAAGAAAAGAATGGTAGAGAAGAAAGTTAAGGACACATTTTATAAAGATGAAAATAGAGGACTTCTAAAACCACCACTTTGATACAGATTTGTCTGTTGAGGCATGACTATATAGATTCTCAACATATCTTTAACCGCGAATACAACCACAATTTAAGACTATATATACACACACCTAAATTTATTCTTTTGACGACCCAACTACTATTTGATTTTTCCATCATTTTCAAACAAGGTGAACAAGAAAATTGTTTATGTCACAAATGTAGTTATTATAGGTAGTCTAGATAATTAGTGATTAGTATATAATATAAGTCATCCTAGTTGGTTATTTGGTATTATATCATTTTCATCATTCAATCAACACAATCTCTAACTCTAATTTCTCACATCTTTTTAATGGATGCTATATTTTATAACCTTAGTACTATTTTATAAAAATAAGTTTGGTTCAATATAAAAGTCTATATAAAAGTCTAATAGTAGTAGTCTACAAGTTATGTCCCATGCATTGTTTGTAAAGCATACATCAGAATTTGAGACTTTGCAATCTAAATATATACTCTCTTTTTGACACAATATTGTGAATCTTGCTGACAATTAAGTAGGCAAGCTTTCTACTGCCAAACATGAGTGAGGTTGTGGTAATAATTTATGTATACATGCTTCTCCATACCCTCTTGTCGTCTTAATTTCTAAATTTATGTGAAGTTCTTCCACTCTCAATTTTGTCCAAACCATTAATCAATGTAGAATGAAGAACGCAAACTTTTGTCATAATGCATATTACTTTGGACGAGCTCTTAAAGTTAAAACAATGGGCCACACTTGTTGCCTTTTTTTTGGGTCAACACCACACTTATTGGCTTTAAAATTTAAATGGGCTATGCCTCCAGCGTTTTTGACTTTTTTTTTTATCCAAATCATAAATCATTGGCTAAGTATTTTAAAAAGATAAAAAGAAAGGTAAACTCGTTAGTCCGTAATAAAAGATTTTTTATCCTTAAATTTTGGTTCAATGGACAAATATGAATATTATTAGGTTCAAAATTATTTCAGATTGAAACTCAGACAGGTGTTTGTGAATTTATAGTGATATTTATCATCTTTTATACCAATAAAAAATAAATTTTTAAAAAGCATGATAAATCATTGATTAAAAAAAGCATATCATATTAAAAGATATAATATTTAAGTGTACGTGTGAATGTATTCATAACATTAAATGGTTTTTCAATTAAAAGTTTTTTCTTTTTTAATTAGTCTTCTTAGAATTTCAGCATAGGCTCTCCCTCCCCAATGCAAGGGGTGGCCCAAAGCCGTTATCAGCTAGATCTCCACATTAAATCATCAAACTAGCCATTATGAATACAGCTAACATATTATTATTAATATTATTACTATTGTTTAGTTTAAGTCTTAAATGTAGGCCAATGAACATGATCACTAATTTGAAAGGGGAAAAAAAAAAAGCAAGCAAGAGAGAAATACTCATAAATTCATTCAAACCTCAAAGTTAGAATTTAAACTCTTAATTTGAGATGGCATCATTCACAGGCACTACACAGAAATGTAAAGTATGTGAAAAGAAAGTCTACTGGGTGGAGCAACTCACTGCTGACAACAAAGTGTACCACAAGTCTTGCTTCAAATGCCACCATTGCAAGGGTACCCTCAAGGTGAGAGATCAAACAACATAAGTCCATATTTAATTTTTCCAAGCTTTATTAATTTAGACTAGATATATCAATTTTTCAATTTTTTTTTTCCTTATATAGGGAGTAGTATGTGACAATTTTCTGTTAATAAAGTTTGAAATAAAAAAATAAATAAAAAAAGTTGTGTTATGCATAAAAATGAAAATATCATTAATCCTCTTTTTCTTATGCTTGGTGCAGCTGAGCAATTATTGTTCCTTTGAGGGTATTTTATACTGTAAGCCTCATTTTGATCAACTCTTTAAAATGACTGGAAGTTTGGACAAAAGTTTTGAAGGTGAATGAATAGCTGCTACATACTTATTTCTTAAAGCATATACATTTTTTTTCTAAGTTATAATAATACATACTTCTATTATTGCTTGTAGGTAGTGCAAGAATTGCTAGATTTGAAAGATCTGCTGATCAGGTTTTCAGTCATTCTTAATGAACATAAACTACTAGAATTTCAGGATAGAGACCAAACCAAAATATTTTGGTGTCTCTGACAATTGATTTAGCGGCCTAATTTCAAATTAGACATGAAATCAATCGTTAAAAGAGTTTGCGACCAATTTATGAAATGTCACTAAATCACTAGTTGTTTAGTGGCTAATGTTAAAAATCAATTTGACATTTTGGTCTCTAAATCAGTTACTATAAATCGAATTTTTAGTAGTAGGTTTTTGCTAATTGTCTCTTTAATTACCCCTGCACATAGTAAATTGTCTCTAGTAATCATGTAACAGGTCCAAGCCAATAATAAGGTTTCAAGATTGTTTATTGGAACTCAAGAAAAATGTGTTGGTTGCAAGAAAACAGTGTACCCTATTGAAAAGGTATATAACTTAATTAGTTTCAGTACACTTCAACTGATAGTGAAAAGTCCCTTTAAAAGTAAGTTTTCCTATAAAGTGAGTAAGAGGGAATCCTATCCTTCAATTTTATTTTTTAAGTTAACATCATGGTACACTTTAAGTGAAATTAAATGGTGAATATATTCTTATTTTTCACTTTAAAGAACCTTATCCATCTTTTTTTCTGATATACTATTTAGATTAAACCCCAACTGAGAATCTCCCTTGTTCATGTATTCTTTACCAAATTTTAGACCTTTATACATGTGAATATATAGTATGATTCATTTATTACATTAATGTTACTAAATATAGAAGCAGAACTAGAAATTGAAAAAATCTATACCCATGAAATGAGCTGGGAACAATGATTCAGATTTTCCATTAGGAACCTGCTATTTTCTGAAGTTAATACTAAATTAATTAATTAAGAGGGTAAATAAATTAAAGAACTAAGAGCCAAAATTTAATTTAATTAACAGGTTCAAAATAACACAGCTCATACCAGCACAAATTGTCCACCAAATATATGGTTCAAATCCTTATGAGATATGATTTGAACATTAAATATCCTAGATCTTGGCATATATTAATTGGGATCCAAATTATTTCCATTTGACTGATGGCAGGGGTAGTGTTATTTTTCAGGTAGGTGTTGATGGGAAATCTTACCATAAGTCTTGCTTTAGGTGCACACATGGAGGTTGTGTAATTAGTCCATCAAATTATGTGGCACATGAACATAGTCTATATTGTAGACACCACCATAATCAACTCTTCAAGCACAAGGGTAATTTCAGCCAATTTCACAAGCATGAGCAAGTTCAAGGGATGATGATTGAGAACACAACATCTGAGTAATACTATGCAACTTTTCATTGGCAATATTATTAGTAATGATGACCTTTTTTTGGCATCAAATGGGTCTATTTGTTTTTTATTATGTACTTATAATATTTGTGAGGCAAGTTTGTGAAGAGAACTTTAACTTTGTGGTGAGTTTTTTTAAAGTTGAGAATTCAGAGGTAATTGGCATATATAGTTTGGTCTATAATTTGAATGTTTATTACTCATTTCCACGACAAAATATATATATATATAAAATAAAAAAAGAAGTATTTGCCTAATTGGATTATATTTGATCCATATACATATATTTTTTTACTTGTATGCATTAAAGCTTCATATAATATTAACTCCAACTAGTTGTGAGTTCAAACTCACTAGTCTCTTTAAAGAAAAAATAAATATAAGTATTTTTCTAAATGTTCTCTAAATTTCATAATTTTCTATATCTTGAATTGAATATGATTCCTTTACTCTAACTTTTTTATAAAAAAAAAGGTTGTCCATAATATTATTTTTCATGTATGCAGTCAAAAATATTTTTGATCAATACAATATTAATTAATAGAATTAAATTCAAAAATTGAGCTGTAAAAATTAATTTGTGTTCGATAAGAATATTTTAAAAGTGAGTTTAGAATCTATTAATTTGATTTGTACAATTAAATTTAACTACTTTTAAGTAGATTTGTGAAAATAGATTTGGTCCAATTTAACGAACGTATACACCTCTATTTTATGTGAATTTTGAAATAATATTGAAATAATCTTTAATAATTGTTATGTCGATTAATTTTTTTTATTTAAATAAATAAACCTAATAAAATGAAAAAAGTTTAGCTAAAATTTTTAAAATTTTAAACTTTATATATTATAAATTATTTATTTGATTAAATTGAAGGAATAAAACTTGAGTTTAATTGATATTTAGTAGTATTGTAAAAATAAAAACTATCTATGCTTTTAATCAAATCTGACGAAATTAATAATTGACAAAAATTGATATGGTAAACTCGCGTAAAGAAATGAAATGTGATAATCAAAAGAAAAAAATAAAAAATGTGTCGGATTGGCCCATTGTTACATAGCTCATAGTTGTTAGATTAGGTAGCCCAAAAACGGTTTCTGCCGTACCTCTATGAGGATTGTTCTCCGTACATATACACTTTAATAATCCCAACCAATACTTGGCTGAATTTGCTTCCAAAAAATATTGTAAATTTATTTTACATTGATAATGTTGTGAGACATAGTGTGGTGTGAAAGAGAGAATATAAAGTCATAATGAACAGAAGTGCAATCTGGAAATAGAAAAAGTATGGTTTGGTCGAATATCTATGCGTTATAGTATCCTGTATGATTATGATGAACAATGATAGAGGAGGAGGGAGAAAAATAATAAAAGGTGAACATTATGAAACATAAAAGAAAGAAAGGGAAGAAAGCAGGGAGTAATGTTAGGGATTTAAAAAACAATAGTATAAGAAAGCACTAGAGAGAAAGGGAAAAAAGCAAAAGAAGCCAAAGATTGGTGGGGCTTGTGGAAGGAATTCTATGTAATTTGTATGATGGAATCTAAAGACCCCTCGTGCAGACCAACTAACTTTCATGCGTAGGAAGTGCACGAGTGGCCGGGGAGCTGGCTACAATTGTCCTATTCTATATTATACTATACTTTAGGAGGAGAAGAGTCAAGGTAGAAATAACATCAAATTCAAATATTTATATTTATATTCTTTTGAAATATCAATAGTTTGAATTCAAAATCTCAAATATAAGATATATTTTTTTTTATCATTATATCAAATATTTGAAATTTATAATATACTTTTATTCATATCACTTAGTGTAATATTCTTATAGAAAATAAAAATAGAAATTTTTAGTTGAATATATAACTTTTAAGATCATTTTTTAATTTTGAAAAAATTAAATACAATATTTTAAGACAATTTTTATTTATTTATTTTACCCTTAGATCATCATCAATAGAGAAACTCATTTTTAAATATTTGATAGATCTCATATGTTAACATCACTTAGTTATAATTTTTTAATGATAATAATTCATAAACACTCAATGTCTACAACCTAACACCTACAAAATTCACTATATATCCCACTAACAACTCTATATAATTTATTAATAATTTTATTTTAATATAAAAAATATATATATTTAAATTTTTTTTCCTTAATTAAGGTGTCTACTTATACCAAATTTTATAAGTTACGACTCCTCGATTGGAATTGATGTCAAGACCTTAGTCAAAATTTATAAAAATTTAAATATTTTTTTTGTTTATGTAAATGTAATTACTTTTTTCCTTTAGTATATGTAATTGTGCATAGAACTTTTTTGTCCTTACAAATATATTATTTTTTATATTATTGTTATTTTATTTTAATTCCTACAACAATTGTGTGTGTTAGAATTAATGAATGTAATATATAAAATATGTTATTTTAGGCAATATAATATCCATTACATTTAATGACTAAAATAAATATCATACATACATTACATGAATTAATTTTAATATAAACAAATTTTACAACAGTTAAAGTAAAACAATAAGGATAAAAAAACAAACAAAAAGTGATATGTTTATCTTGGAGGAAAAAAAATATAAACTTAAATAAAATTAAAGTGAGAAAAAAAAAATCAAAAAGACAAACGAAAATCACAAAGGGTTTTTTTCTTTAGTGGCAATAGAGAGAAAAGTTAAGCTACGAATAATGCAATGGGCCATGAGAAAAATTCTTCTGCTTTCTAATGAAACAAAAAATATCCCTAAGGTGTCATGTATGTCTAAAGTGATAAATAAAAATGTAGAGACACATTGATTGCAAGTTTTTTTAAAAAGTAAACCTTGTGCTGTCTCACATCTTATTCTCATCCATTCTTTTACTTTTCATTTGAACAACACTCCTTAGTTGTTATTATCTTATTAATTACTTGCTTCTTTAAGTTGATCAAGGGTTATTCTGTTCATTTGATAATTACACATATAGTTGAAGACAACCAAGTCCAATTGACCCATTTGAATAATTTTTATATAAAAAAGAAATTAAAATAAACAACTAAATTGTTCAGCTCATTCGATTCCACCTATTTACCATTATCTATAAACCATACTCAACAATATGATAAAAATATTTTTTTTGTTTGAACAATTTAGGGGCATATCTTTTGATCTTTGGTAATTATCTAATTGATGCGGACATATTATTCGTTTGAAGCCATAAAAAATGACATAAGAAAAATGGTGATTGGTGAATCAACTGTTGATGATGATGAAGCCTGATTTCACTGAAGAGTAATATATGAAAACATTAAATGATGTTCAATATGTCAACCTTTTATACTATACACAATTATTATGCATGAGGCCAGTTGATCAACCAAAGGGAATTTTATCATCTCTCAAAGTTGTCTCTAGCTTCCCTAAAATGTGCTGCTATATTTAATTTAATTTAATTTAATTTCCACAGATCTAAGCAATCATATAGGGAGTTGAGTCATCACATGTGAGTAATAATAAGATTGAAAACACATATCAGCTGGCAGACTCTGAGATACTTTGTAAAGAGGGTTGCCATGTTCTTGACTTGTGATTGCTATTAACACCATTACTTCTTGTTGTTGTCCTTGACCCTTGTCTTTCAGATTTGCTTTCCTGAAATTAATGAATTAGAACATAAGAATTACATAAGTGAAAGCCAGCAAGAACCAACCAATTACATATTCATTACCACAATAATATAATCTAAGCAAACAAATAATAAAAAAATTGATAACCTGATATATCAGTTTAAAGTTTATTAATTATATTTCATTTTTTTGGAGTGAGTAAATGGATCAAGAAAATTAAAATTATGAAATGGTAGCAATTTAACCAAGCCTTAATGTGTCAGTGTAAATAAAATTGAATCAATTAATGATTCAAAATCAATCCTTTTGAAAAATACAACTACTGTTCATAAAAAATTGTTGGTTGACATTAAACAAAACTACTATACATCAAGCACCAATCAAGATGTTCCTGTTTATGAAGATTCAACAAAGATAAACTACTTGAAAGAAGAAACATTAAAAACCAAAACTTTGGCTGAGATTTATTTACCTTGTTGTCTTCAGGCTCAGAACTTTTAGCTCCTTTGTCAATCCTTTCCTTAATCTGATTTGACTTTTGTGCTGATTCTGATGAGTTTCTCTTCATCTTTGCTTGTTTCTTTGCCCACATACCCTTTGTAACCTCTGAAACCAAAAACAACATAAAGGGTCAAATTTGAAAGAAAAAAAATCAAAACTTTTTAAGTGGAAACAATAAGATAAAGAAGCAAAACAAAAGGGTGGAGCTTAAAGTTGAACAAAACTGACCTTGAGCTGAGATGAGTCTATAAACTTGACCAAGCAAAAGGGTATCTGTTGGCTTAAGAAGCTTGATACGTGTAACACGAACAGGGTTGGTGTTGTTGATGTTGTTTTCACTCTTATTTGAGCAATTTTCTTTGTCCTTTGATGTGTATAATGTGGTAGAGATAAGAAGAGCAACATAGTGATCAGGGTTTGCCTTCATCACTTCACTAGCACTTATAGGCCAATATAACTTTTCTACTTTACCATTTGGTTGCTGTATTACAAGAGTTGCAGTATCAATAGCTTGGCAATTTCCCATTCTCTCTCTATCTCTCTCACACACACAGCAAGAAGAGAATAACAAGATGCAACGGAATGTTTAAGTATACTTCACTACAATATTTATAGCAGCCACTCACTTTTACACCACAGGTTTCCAAAGGGTCAAACAAAGTGATGCTTATATTATATATGATTATATACACACACGCACGCACTATATGCTATACAATGTTACATAAAGATACGATAAATGTACACATAGAGGCCTAAATAGTTTTTTTATAACTAAAACTTTATATTAAAATCAACAGATAAAATGGGCTCAAGATAATAATTCAATTCCGTTGATTTTTTCTAAAAAAAAAATAGTAAATTCGATTATAGTTAATTTACTCAACTGTAAAGTCTTGAGTTTCAACCTAAAATAAAATATTCAATATAATAATATCGATATTTGTTAGCTGAACTATAATTTAAAGGTCAATTAGTATAAATTAAAATGTAAAAAGTAAATTAAAGAAATATATAATCTTTTTAGCTCATTCTAATCGGTCCAAAAAAAAACAAATGGACCAAGTGAAATTGGCCCACTAGACTTCAAGCTGGTCCAATGCTGATATCTCTATGTCCTTGAACTACAATAGCTAACGAGTCGATTTCATCTAATGATTTACATACTCGGATTTAACGTGTTATATTTGGTCAAGCCATTCCATTTCACAACTCTAAAATTTTAAATATAATAATTTATCAATTGTAGAAGTCTAAACTTAAATTTAAGTCACAAGAAGTGTATTTTGGGACAAAGATGGGATGGTGTTGGCATCCAAAATAGGGTAAGCCAATTTAGACGAAGGCAGGGAGAAAATGGGTAAAAAAACAAAAAAAGTGAAAGTGTTATGTTATCCAACACAAGGGTGAAGGTGGGAAGAAGTGATTGGAGCCTTGGAGGGATGAAGAAACAAAGTAATGTAGAGAGGGGGGACCATGGCCACTGAGTTGATGTGATGTGCAACTATAATAAGGTGTTACATACTGTGGTGGTGGACTAGTCTTTGGTTAAAAATTAAAATGAATGAAATGTCATTGTTCATAAGGTAAGATAATTCTTCGACTACCCAAGACATGTCTCTAGTTTTTGATTATACAACTAGGACTTTGAGGTATAAGAGCCGCCACTGTACTTGTTAGTTACATATTTGCTTCATTAACAAAGTGTATTTACAACACTTATTATTAATGTTTGTCTTTTTCTAATATTAAGATTGTATTCTCTTACTACACTAATATTAAGATTGAAACAATGTTTGTCTCATTTATTGATAGTTTTGTTTCAAAATACTAATATTTGAATAATAGATTCATTTCTATGAACTAATGATGTTGTAATTTTTTTTACACATGTATTTAATAAAATTACATTATAATGTCATTTTTATAGGTTAATTTATAAAATATTAATATAAAAATCTGTGTTGAATTATTTAATTGAATGGATGTGTTAACAAAATTATATTGTCTGTAATTATAAATTAAATCCTTTGAAGAAGAGAATTAGTGTAATATTATTGCATACTAGTTCAAAATAAAAATCTATTTCATATTTTTAATCAATCATGCTAACTACTTTTTTGGTATGATCACTTGTTGAGTAGCAACTAACAAGGAAGGACTTATGAGATAAAAAGGAAAAGAGATTTAGCTGTGAAAGAGACATTAGGTTGCAACATGCATTCCTTGCTTGATAACTACCACTAGTCCACTTCCACTTTCAAGGATTAACATCAAATATTGGATTCCATGAAAACTTTGGTCTCTTTTTAAGACCATTCTCCGATGTTCCTAGAACGAGAATGTACATACTCACTAGACTAGACTCTAGATCAGCACTTAAATTATATCAATTTTTATAATATAAAATATCAATTTGAAAAAATTAAAGGAGAAACCAAACACTTAAAATAGCATATAGTAACAAGGAATTGTAGTGGATTTCATTTTCAGCTTGAAGATGAAATAAATGGCCAATTTCAGCGTGGCATTATTTTCATGGACCACATAGTAGAGGGAGGGGAGCACCAAGTGGGTTCTCATATCTTAAATTATCCTAGCTAAGCTTTGGTGAGTGGTGTAATTGAATGAAAAGTTCTGTATAAAAGAAATTGAATAAACATTATTGAACCTCCTTAGAGATCATTAATTTATAATATACACACATTTTACTTTAAAATATAATGGTATGCATATACTTATATATCGAATAAATTTATGAATCATTTTATAATGTTTTATAATTGATTTGAAAAGTTAGTAAAAATAGCTATTACAATTGGTAAATAATGTTTACACCTCATATTTTGCAACATTTATTCAATATTTTATTTTTTCTTTATATTTTTTTATATCACATCACATCACTGACACATGATATCATTTTTATTATATATTTATCTTTGAAATTGTCTATAAAATATATAAGTGTCCATGTATCATTTTTCATTAAGTTGTAATTCTAATCAATGAATAATTAGGAAGGAAATATTTACATAATCACGATTTCAATAGTTTTTATTTGGATACACGAAAAAAAATACATAGTGTATTTAATTATTTAAAAAAATATATTTACTTAATTATTTGTTCTATATTTTTTTATATGTCTAAATGATGTGTTTGACTAATGAGACTACATAAAACTTTTACACAATTTTTTATAAAATTAGATTTTAGTGTGTTTTGGTAAAAGATGATGATTAAATAAAAATTAATATAAACAAATAATATAAAGAAATCCGTTAAGAATCTAAATTTAAAAATAATATATTAAAAATTATGTTTTAAATTTTTAAAAATTCAAATTTCCTATTTTTAATATAATTTTATAAAATTTTGAACAAATAATTTTAAGTAGAATTAGTAAATTTGTATTAGAAAAAATGTTAAACTAATGGAAGAAGAAGAATGACGACTAAATTTGAAGAGCGAGTACGTTTCTAGATTTACAAATGCCGCCGCTGCGTGAATAGTAGCAGACTAGCACTAACGAAACATGTAATTTTTTACAAACCATAATCTTCTAGTTTTTTTGTCTTAAAGATTAGCGTCTGCGTTACAAAAGAAGGAAAATCTGATTATGAAATGGTCCCAACTCCCAACAATCCAAGAAGGCTATTTCTTATTATTCTCATTAAAGTCCCACTCACACCCAAATTGACCTTACTCTCGCTATTTCTCTGTTAGCTCCGTCTCTTCCAAGAATATGTTCCTTTCCCTTTCAACTTTCAATTATTCTTCCTTCACTTATGCATTAAATATATACAACTTTGCCGCTCTCTCTACCTATCGTTAATTACTATATCCATTCACTATTATAGCCTTTACTTACGTTCACCTTCACTTTCTCTACAGATTATCTACCAAGTTTTCAAGTTTCATATAGCTTAATTCCCTCAGTTGCTTGCTGTTTTGTTTTTCACGTGTTTCAATATTTTCAAACTATAAATTCTCTTTCAAAACCAAAATACGTCCACAATAAGATTATTTCACACAATAAATAAGAGAATAATATTATTATTAAAAAAATTAGTAGACAAAATTTACCTAGCAATTATAAATTATTGATTTTGAATGAAAGTATCACACGACCACTTAAAAAGTCATATGAGTTTTTGTTTTAATCTTAATTATTAATGCCTTGATCAATAGATAAGATTCATTCATCTCACACTCTCGTTATAAAAATTATTTCATTTCATATGTTTTATATATATATATATATATATATATATATATATATATATATATATATATTATAGGAAATTACAACGACAAGATTAAATTAAATATTGATCATACAATCATACATGGATAATTATAATTAAAAGTTATTTAAGTAACACATAATCACTTAAAAAAGTTAAATGACTTTTTGTTCTAATCAAGATCATCCTTATATGATTATGTGATAATATTTAATTCTCTTATTATAAGATTTTTCTCATTCGATATAATATATATATATGATGAAGACTCGTCAATATATATTATTATTGATATAATTAAATTGGTGATTATTGACATAATATATTAATAATTATTTAATAAAATATTAAATAATTTTAAAATTTTATAAAAATTAATAGAGTAGATTTATATGATAAGAAATTTTTATTTGATGGTTGAATTAATAAAATTTATTATTTATTGAGTTATTAAACAGAGTAACTCGTTACATGTTTACTTCTTTAACTTAGGTAGAAATATAATTTTTAAGACATGAAGTAACCTACTATAAAAATATTAGATGTACAGTTACATATTACTTATCGTATTTCCATTGTGAAGGTTTGTTTGGATTTTTTTAAAGTCCGACAAAGATTAAATATTTATTTAAAAGTTCATTTCACAAACTTTTTATTTATGAAAATGAATGGCATAAAATTTTATAAATAAATCAAGAAATTAATATTTTAATAAATTTAAATTATATTTTGATATCTATCAGGATTTTTTGTAGCATCTAACATTATATCACTTCATATTTTGATTCTATTAATTATATCTTTAAAATATATCAAAATTAATTTATGTCAACATATTTAAATTGCAAAAAATATTAACAAATTTATGATTTAACAAAACATACAAAACTTAATATTATAATAGTAATAAAAATAATTATTTATATTTAATTAAATAGACATATTAATTAGTTTAAAAGACTTTAACATGTTTCTTTAGCTAAAAATAGATTTTTCAAAATAAATATAAAAAATTATAATCTAATTTCAGCATGTCATAAACTAAAGTATAGATTCTCTATCAATCAGTCTATTTTCCCCTAATAATACATGATGATTGATGAAGGAGAGGTGATGGACCCCCTTTTTTTTTTTTTTAAATAAATAATTTTTACGAAGACTTACTTAAAAATAATAAAAATTATTTTTGACTGATTTATTATTCAATATGTTAAAATAAATCATTTAAATCAATTTTTTATTTGAAAACTCTTTTACAAACTTTAAAAAAAAATTGTAACAAAAATAAAATAATAGTATACAGATTATTTTTGGAAAAAGTTGTAAAAATGACCCGTTATTATGGTGTGTGGGTGAGCAACTGAGCATGCATGATAAGGGTACCTGATTGCTGCCGTTTGAATTGTGGACAAAATACTTTTGAAACTTATCTTGCGGCAAACCTACCACCGACACCATATCAGATTTCCAGTCTCATTACTAACAAATCGCATGGCTTCTAAAAAGACAAATCGCATCACTCTCTCACCTCTACTATCATTTTTCCCCCCAAAATATTGTATGAATATTGAACACTTTTGATCTGACTTTTTGAAATAAAGTCTACTGAATTTGTTCCAAGCTTAAGGAATGGCAGATATTAATAAATGTTCTTAAGGAACAAAAATAAAAACTTTATAATGAACATACATTCAATCTCTTAAAAAATAAAATGTACATATAATCTTAATTGATAATTATGTACACCCAATAATCCCGTAAATACAGCTCATATAATAACTGCTTTGAACCCACGCCTCTTTCTTCATGTTTAGTGTGCGTAAAGTACTTCGCCGTTATACTTTTACAAAAATACAACTATCCATGATATTAAATTTACATGAACAACAGGTAAAAGATAGAGTTAAAAGAAATAGAGTGGTATGAAGCAAAGCAAATGATTCGAAGGTGAACGTGGCGATATATCAAATGAATGATAAATAAAGCATACACTAATACCGTGAATCCATTTCCCAAGTCGGCATTTACAGAATGAAAAACAATAAAACAAATGTTTTTGTTACATTATAAACCAAATGTTTTGTACTATTCTATAGCAAGTGAGAGTGAACTTGATATATTTAACTGTATCCTGTATAATAAGATCCTATTTCAAGATCAAATCAGGACATTTTTTAGAGATGAAATAACCTAAATTACACAGATGGGAAGTATTTGTTTAGATTGAAAGGCAATGAATAAAACTCCTCACTTCTTGTGTCAGTCTTAAATGACCTGTACTTGTCCCACCAATGTTTTCCTCTATCTTTCCGGATAGAGGATTCCTTCTTATGTAGTGTGTTATCCAGGAAATATGCCACAACTCCAGCAACAAATGCTTTTGATTGGAATGGCACATTTACTATATCATTGAACTGCAAATACATAACAATGTCGGTGTAAGTGAAACTCATCACAAAAGCTAAGTATAAATCCAAGGTTTTATGTATCACTAGTGATATAAACCCATGAAGATGGCGGGGAGTTGAAGGCTTGAGTATGATACTAGGGATGCCAACGGGATGGGGCGGAAGTGGGGAGAACTCTGTAGTTCTCTGTCTTGGCCACTTAAAATATCTCCATCTCCATTACCCGTCTCAGGAGTTTTTTCTCCTCATCTCCAACCCCAACCCCAACGGAACCGATCAACACAAAAATAATTATATTTCTTTTCTTTTCAATCAAATTGGTGGTAAAAAATTTAAAATTTAAGCATAAAACAAATAAAAAAATTATATTAGTGTAACTCTTGTGACAACAATAAAAATCACATTAAATAAATTTATACAGTATTGTATGAAAAGACAAAATAGGGAATACCCGTATGGATCTTCATTTACCGGTATTTTAGGAATGAAATCATTGAATATAGTGAAAGTTGTAAAATTTGTTTGAGTACTTTTTTGCTTATATTCGAGATAGATATATAGACAGACAATATAATAGATAGCCATACCCATCTTGCTCCTGTGTGAACTGGACCAAAACCATTAATTGATGTGTACTCATTGAAGTACTGTGGGATAGATAAGCCCAGGAAGATAGAAAAGCCTAATACAAACTTTGTCCGAAAACTATTGAGGTTGCAGAATTGAAGAAAACTTAGACCACCCGAACCTACAAATGATAATTGAGTGTGAAAAGTTACATGCTGTTTATTGTAAGCATCAAAATAAATCAAAAGTCTCAATGTCTTGTGATTATTATATCTTAAATCAGACATACCAACGTAAGCAAAGAACAAGCAGTATAGTGCAGCAACAATGGGAGGAGGAATGGAAGCAAATACTGCTCCGAATTTCCCTACGCAGTCAGGAAATAGTAGTTAGTGTTGAAGGAAAGAAATGCACTAGATTAGGTTAATGAAAAGCATATACTCAAGTAACAAACATTAATTGCACTTTGACTTTCAACTCACCTAGAATTGAAAAGAAAATCATAAATCCTGCGGATATTTGCACCACTCTTCGACTGCCGACACGTGTCAAAGCCAAAAGACCAGCATTTTCTCTATAAGGAAACCAACCAAAAATAAACACCTTTCTTTCATCAACAAGGATGTTGTTTTATAAGTGGGGTATACTAACAAAACGGTTGCATTCTTACACAGAAACAGAAGATCCAATACCAGTTCCAAACAATCCTGATAACAGAATGCCAACACCCTGAAGAGCGGCCATAAAATATACAATTAACAATATTATCAGTGTTTGATTATAAACAACTATGGTTTATAAATGCATTCAAATTGATTTGTGAATATTTAAATGCAAAAGAACCAGCTACTTATGTACCTGCCAACCAATACCCCGACTTAGAATAGATGGTGGTGTTGGGGTTGCACTTGCGAACCGATAAACAGCAATAAAAGCTCCACTGGACTGCTTGCAACAAATAAAACATGAGCACAAAACTTAACTCTAGTGAAAGCAAGATCATTTCACTAAAGGTAAGTTGTCTGCAAAATCAAAAACAATAATCCTAGATGTCTAGCTGCAACGCACTCTGATAACATATCCATAAGAGCTAAGAAAATTATGAAAATAGAAATTAATAGAATAATTATTGTATAGGAAATTGTTCATTATTGAACCAAATAAGAACTCTTATTCCAACTTCAAAAGAAATGGAAAAATTCCACATAAAGGAATTACCTCTACTAGGGTAACAAAGGATGCCATCATCATGGCAAAGGCTTCACCTGCATCAAATGTAGGTGCACCCCATTGAAATGGATATGGAACTCGTATCCTGCAAACTCAAAATTCCAGTGAATAAGAAACTAATATCTCAAGGATGCAATTAAATTTTGCCTGTATAATACCAATTAAGTTACGTCAATGCACTAAGGTTCAAAATAATGATAAGCATATAAAAAAGAAAAAGGTTCAAGAACGACAAATGTGACACTAAGGAATGCTAACTACACACTCTTTTAATACACTAGCATTGAAAGTGGCAGAAAATAGTTGTTTGATCAAATTTCATTTTGCTACTGCGCTGCTATAACTGCTACTCCCTCCGTTTCATATTATAGTATGTGTCTCATTTGAAATATTTTTATGTCTCAAATTATTTGTCTTTTTATGACACCAATACAACATTTATTACTTTTTTTCAAAGTTAACCCTATTTAATAAAGTAGTTGTAATTATATGGTGGACAGATAATAAAGTGAAGAACAAGATTATTTTAGTCTGAACACCTTATTTTGCATTGAAAATTTCTATAAGTAATCATATTTTTAAGTATGCACATGCCAATGAGACACATAATATGAGACCGATGTAATATTGACAACGTTGATGGGCATATCGTGGATCGCAGACAATAGTCTTTTGTGCAAATTCAGCTATGCTATAATTCTGCTACTTAACAACATTGATACACACTTTATGATTGGTCCATTTCGTAACAAGTCAACATACTTGCCTCCTAAACTAACAATTTTTAAAAGATGGACTAAATATAAATTATGTGTTGAAGAATGTCTTTTGAAAGAGTGTGTTGCTAACATTTGTCATGTGAAACTCTTTCACCAATCACCATCTTATAATTCCATATTTATCACTCAATCATTTCAATATGTGTTGCTAACATTCTTTCGTTTCATCCATCTACTTGGATCCTATGGTTGACTCCTTTGTTTATCCCCCTGTCGCTTTGTATGAAGGACCAGGGAGATATTTAAAAATGAGACTTGTCATATTGCATGTTCTCCACTTTCACAAAGCATCACTCATAATACCAAAAATGGAATCCAGATATAGATAAAATCTAACATAGACTTATAGTGAGTACACCACACAACGTAAGGATATTGGGGAATTGTCACCAAATAACAAGTTGTCAAAGAAGAGAAGCATTTAGAGTAAATAATCAATAGAACTCCAGATTCAAAAACTCACCATGGAGCAGCATCTATCAGGCCAGCACGATCAGTGCGGCAGGTTATCTGTGTTTTATGTTTCACATGGTTATAAGCCCCTCCAACAGTGAGGATATAAGCATATAACCACACAATTGCAACTGTGAATAAAACAGAAAACCGGTCGAAGACGTGTTTTCCTGAATGGAGCACATGAGGTACAAACTGCATGACAACCATTATTAGCTACTGTTAACGAATTCAGTACACAGAAACCATCATGCCAGAAAGATAAAGAAACATGAACAGATATCATGATGCTGAGATGAAACATAGATATGGGATTTCTGACATTTTAAAGAGCTTTTACCTGAGAAACAAATACTAGCAATACAAGCTCTGGCAATCCAATCTCTACACATTGAGCAACCTACACCCAAGCCAAGCACCAATATTGAATTATATTATTAGATTTAAGTATCTATCAACTAACAATGTGCACGACCAATTTAAATGTGACATAAGGCTTACCCCAGGAAAGCCCAACTCATACAACCCAAAACCAACAAGAGATACCAAAGGAACTGCTGAAAGTGGACTTAGGAACCTGAAGCAAGAAGTTGAGCTCACATAATTGGGAATATTACGTTCAATCACAAGAATATTAAGTTATTTTAATCTTTGCAGTTTCTGAAGACTAAATAGTTGATACAAATTCTGTATCACAAATCACTGAAGCATATCAGCAAGAGTGAGTAACAAATGTGCATGTGGTAGCATCATAAATCTAGTTTACACTCCACTTTGGACATTTTCAAGCCTCGTATACTCCCTCTTGTCTTGATTATAAGAAAAATAACTAACTTCACACTTATTATGAATTTTAGTTAAATGCAATTAACCTCCTTGATCTCATAAAATGTGTAAGTGCGTTATGAAAATTGCCCTTCATTAGAACTTATTCCATGAGAATAAAAGAGTTACTGAAAAATAACTTATATTAATATAAGCATATTTTATGATACATATCATTAATTAGAGCCAAAGTAAATTATGTTTTCTTGTATGTGAGACCAAAAACTGAGTCTTTTATGCTTATATTCGAGACCAGAGGGAGTAAAAACCAAGAAAGTATAACGTAGCCACTTACTAAAAACATGAGACCAACCTTGCAACATTACGCCAAAGACCACTAAACCCTAGTACTATTTGAAGGGTTGAAGCGACAATAAGAGCACCTTGGATTGCCCGCATTATCTTCTTGAATTTCTGAATAAAGGAAAGAATAAGGCAAAAAAGCAGGGGAAGAATGATCAAACAATTCATGCACACAAAAAATAAAAATAGTGATCCCACAGTTACTTTAGCACCAAAATCTAATTCATATTCTGCTTGTTAAATTAAATTAATTCTCTTTTCTTCATTTTTTTTCTTCAAATTGTTTCATTCCAAGGTCAAATCATAGTAGTCTCGGTTCAGATTATGGTTGATTTCATTACAATACAATAAAGTAACCCAGCAAGCATATGACATATCAACCGTGCAAAATTTGTAGCAAGAATTGTTCTCATACAAAACCTCTATAGGATCTGGCTCGTCATTGAATCGACCAGCAAGAATGATTGAGATTGTTGTCGGAACGAAGGTATAAGACCCTCCGATTACTGCAGGCAATCGGCTTCCAAACAAAGTTTGCACCAATGTGTTGATTCCGGCCACAAAGAGTACTGTTTGGATAACTTTTGCTTTCTCCTCCTGCAAAAAATAAAATGGACTTATAATTCTCTTCTTGTTTAAAAATAATAGTTTTATTGTTTTGCTAGGACAATGGTGAAACTTCAATCAAAGGGTCAAATATCCCTCTAAAAAATTGTTTCGTTAAGTATATTTAACTAATTTGTTAATGCTTACATTACCACCTCCCATCTGAGGAACAAGAGAAGTAGGAATTAACACGGTTGTACCCAGCATCACAAGATAATGTTGAAAACCAAGAAGAATGGCCTCAGCTGCATCAGAATAGCCCCAAATTTCACATCAAATTTAGTAAGCAAAAGAAAGGCAGAAGGACCAGTCATATCTTCAACATGATATTATATTTACTTGGTAGCTTCTTTTCCCACCCCCTGTATTCTCAAAAGCCTCCAAAATACACCTCCGGATTGCCCAACTGAAGAGCATCGGAGGGTGGGAGAAGAAACTCTCTGTTTAATTTAGCCATAAAATCGATATTGTTTAGTCCAATCAGAAGTTGTCAACTGCTGGCCTCAATAATGCTCCAAATTCAACAATATGTTAATGCTACTTTAAAAATGATCTTATAATTAACCAGTAAAATGTATTTTAAAAGATTATTGCATCAGGTAACAATTAAAAGTAGCATAGCATCAAAATGATTTGTGAAGCATCCAATCCATAATCTGAACACAGATGGGAAAAGCATCAAAACGTATACAGAACTACAACATAATTAAAAAAGCCAAACCAAGAAGATCAAAAGAAATTCAATCATTTCGAAAATAAGACATCAAATTGGCTCCAATTTTCAATCACATGAGAAGTAAAAATACTTTAATGTCACTTGCATAAACCAAAAACCCAGTCTCTCAATCAAACACAACTATTACTATTACTCTGAAAAATTAAAACTAATAGGCAAGACTAGTCATGACTTAATTGATAAAGGAATCATTTTTTTACTCTAATTTTCCCCCTTATTTCCTCCACATGCCTTCCCAAATGTAGAGAATTATAATAACCCAAAGGAAGGTAAAAAAAATATTTTATTTTATTAGAATTATAATAGTATTTCTTATCAGTTATCAAGCACACTAAAAGGAAAGAATATAAATAGAAAGCCACTTTAAACAATTGGATAAAAAACACATGCTTTAAAATATGCCATATACATTATCAACTAAGAATCAGGTTCAAAGTAAATTAAAAAGTTGCCAAAAAAAAAAAATTACTCACGCCAAGGAGGAGGACTTGTTATGCAGTAAGAAACATTTGGTAGCTGATCCTTCGGTGGATGTGGCTGTGGTTCATCTGCTTTAGGTGCCGGAGCTCCTCCTGCCATCACTTCCTAACTTTGACACTCAACAATTAGCTGTAAAAATCAAGTATTCAAAACACAAATCTGTGAGTAACTGTGAATGTGAGAGTACTATAGAGTTTAAGTCCTTTTTGGTTTTGAAAAGTAAACAGTCACAATAATTATGAAGTTTAATAGAGGGAGAAAAAATATATAAAAAAAAAATACCTTTTAACGATGTTTCTTTCAGCTAGTAAAATCAAGAGACTGTAGAGTCAGAAACATATATATGAAAAATAAAAAAGAAGGTTTTTGAGTGAAAGACAACTCAGACGGTGGTGTTCTGAGAGAGAGTGTGAAAGGAAAAGGTATTGAAGTTCAGAAACGATAAAGGAGTACACAGAAAGAGCTAAAGTTCACTTTCTCTCTCTACCATAAACTAGAAAGAATTATTTTCCTTTCTCTCTCTAGGTGAATGCAACCACACGAGTTATTATAATAGGAAATCTATCTTTTCACGTTTAATTTTCAATTATCTATACTAAACTAAAATTCGTCTATATCCATTAAAATTTTAAATACTTAAATTTATTACAACTATCATATATTATGTCTTCTAACTATATGTGTTTAACGCTAGTTTGACTAGACTATAAACACTACTTTGGTTTCAGACATTTTCATAATTATGGTTTATTTATTTTAGTTTTTAATGTTATGCTGTTGTTCGGTTTCGGTAGTGGCATTATAGAAGGAGAAAGAGCAAGGCTCGTGGGGATGAGTCATGATGGTGATGGTGATGGTTGTTGGATTCAATTTGTATACCGACAATGAATTCAACGTAGGTAAATTAAACTAATTAATACTACTCTCAAAACAGTCAAATGTGAGGGGTGGAAACCAGCTTCAACGTAGCTAAAATTGTATGGCACCACATTGTGAGAGGACTCATAATTTGGATTTGGAACCACCTAGCTAGAGATAATTAACTTTTTAATGGATATAAGAGTAGTAGCTTTAATTTTTGTTAATTAAATTTTCTATTCCATAAAATATAAATATATTAGATTGTATTTTTAAATCCAATAATAAAACTCTTTAAATAATTATCTCTTAAAGATTTTTTTTATCAGTAATTTTTGTATTTTTTAAAATTTTAAATAATTCTTTACAGAAAAATTTAGAATATTATAAATTTTTATTTTATTGTATTTTTTGTTATATTTTTAATGCTAGTTTTGATTACTATAGTTCATTTTACGGATTAATTTTGTTTTTTATTTCTTACTTACTCTTCATCACATAAAGTTGTCAACAATTGTAGATTTTTAAATTTATTTAAATATGATATTTTTAAAATATATCAATTTTTGTGTTTTTTTTCTATGATCAGTAAATCAACCTATTTGATCATAGATTAACCTCTTACAAATTCAACCCAACCGATTACAATCGTTAACACTAGACATGGCAACATCGAATAGACGCATTTTCTTTCTCTTAGTCTCGCGCCCGACCCGATTAACGGAGGAAATTCGTATTTATTTTCATTTTCTAGGGACGGTGAAATTAGAACTCATTGTTGTCCACAAGAGGGTTAGATTTTTCCACCATAATTATTTATATATATAAAATTATAAATTTAAAATTATTTATATTATAATTAATATAATAAAATAATTATAATAATAAAATTAAAAAATATTTTTATAGAAATGCGATTATAATATTTATAAAATATTAAATATATTTATTATATATATATATATATATATATTAAATTTTAAAATTATAATAATATTATTAATGAGACGGATTCGTGATTAAATATGGAGTGGATATCAACACTTTCAAATTTGTCTCTATCTCGAAATTTAATTTTGAAAAAAATTCCATACTCAATGAAAATAAATTTTCTCCGTTCAAACCAAGACGAATTCGCATAAATACGCACTAGGATGGATTATGTTGTCATCGCTAGTTAACATTCAAGAACTGTCATTCAGATCCATTAAATGTCTAGGTTTATGTTGAGTGGGTTAAAAAGGTCAAATAAGTCGGTATACCCAACTCTACTTATTATCTTCTTCATTTATTTGATTGCTATAATTTTGTATATATATTTACCCATATGTTAAAAGATGTAACATAAATTAAATATTTATTAATTTTATATATAAAAAACTATAACATTTGTACTATTCATTTCTTTTAAGAATTAGAGAATATATTAGCTCGAAAATACGTGAAGGAATATTATTACTTAATTCGTCCTGTAATAATTGACTACTAGTAATTTAAAAAAATATATTTGTCCCAATTTAATATAGTATTAACTATTTTTCTTCGTATTCATATTAATATAATAGTAAATTAACTAATAATTAATAAAAATAATATTATTTCTCTTACTTTATTAATTTTTTTAGTGCACGTGAAATAATTAAATGGATTAATTATTCTGTCACTATGGAGTAAAAAATTGAGGATATTGGTTTGACTATTGGGAGCGGAAAAAGGGCAGGGTCGCGTGAAGAGAACGAGTGTTGAAGTCTAGGGAGCGTATTCAATTTAAGGGAAATATCACTTGTCAAAAAATAATACTAAGGGATAGATCAACTCATCATTTGTTATTCCAAATTATAGGGTTGGGGTAATGTGCTCTTTAAATTTATAAAGATGACAAAGTGATGTTTAAAATTAAAAGTAAAGATCAAAATTAGTTTATGATATTTTAGATGTAGGTTATTTTAGTTATTGGAAAAAAAATTAAAATTCAAAATTAATATATAACGTTTAGATGCATTGAACATATTAATTCTTCTATTAAATTTGATTAATTTTTTTAAGTGTCAAATAAATATGGTAAAGTTTCAATCATCTACATCACAATATTAAAAATTGACAACATGTTAATACGTTAAATTTATTTTATTAAATGAGTTAAACTTATAAGGTAAAAATTTATTAAATGAGTTAATTGACGACATATTAATATTAATAAATAGTTTGACTCGTTTGATATATAACATGGCTAGTTTTAAAAGGTAAAAATTTGTGTGTTTAATAGTTGATTATATGTAGTTAAGGATTATGTAATAGAGACATATAATTAATAATTATTTAAAGCAAAATGATAATCAGTTTTAAGTTAACAACATTTTTTTTATCCTTGTTTTTTTTCTTAATGAAACAATTATTTTATGTAAAGACTACAGTTAAATTATTGATTTGAAGAGTCAAAAAAAAATTATTTGTTGATTTTGATGAATTATGTGATTTAAATTAATGAGTCGAACCAAATTGCCAGCATTTAACAAAAATAAAAACATGTATTTTATAATATCGTTTTAACACACAAAAGGGTCACGCATTATTTGATAATTAAAAGCACAAATGATTTAAAATACTTTTAATTTTTTACTATAAATACTTATAAATAAATTACTCAATTGTCTATGGCATATATTATCTGATGACTATTATAAGTAGAAAAAGAAATATTTTGAATTTTGATCACTATTATAAATAAATAATAATAATTTTTAAATCATTTAATGTTATCATTCATAATATATCCTTTTTGTTTATTTCAAGAATATTTAATACTTGAACATTTGACATTAAGAATAAAAAATTTAATAAATTTCATTTGTGTTTTAATGCAAAAAAAATTTAAAAATTAATTATTTTGATAATTATAAAAGTTATTTTTTTATAACAATGATATAAATAAGTATTTTTTTTTATTATTCCAGTAAACATTTACATCGCCTAACAATTATCGTTAAATAAACATCTCACGATTTAGAACAATTCTAACTTTGATGACACCCTTTACTTTGTTCTTTAAAATTTATGTGGTTTGACATTGTTTCTCTCCGACATCAATTGGAATTAACAATAATAATAGTTTTATAATTAATGGAAATATTACCTTTAATAAAAAAAAAATTCGATGAAAAATATTACTGTACTCTTCTATAAAAATATAACATGAAAAACTTGTGAAATATAATTGTTAAATAAAAATATTGTACAGTATATTTAAAAATATCTTAAAATACATAAATTGATATCTTAAGTTTTAATAAAATTAATGTAAAAAAAATATTAATATATAAGTTAAAATGATAGAACTCAATACAAGTGTTTTAAGATTTTATAATAAAAAATAAATGAATTACTTTAAATGGTGTATTGGTGCAATATATTAGACAATCCTTTCAAAGCTATTTATTTATTATTATTTTTTTTCATATTCTTAACATTGGTCATATCATTTCGCTACTATTGTATCGCTCTCATCCATGTGCTGAGGGACAACTTTATGGCTTATGCACATGCAATGTAATATGCTTTGCTTTTTTCCTTGGGAATGAAGTGAACTTTACCCGTTTGTATATCGGGATGGATAATCAATTTTCTTACTATTTTCTCATTGTCAATGTTATTTTTCACACCATAGGATTTCACGGGTGCAAAAAGTGCACCTTTTAAGAGTTTGTCATTTTAAAATTTCCAAACAACCACATACCGTGTCACTATCAGCAAGCAATAAAAGGAGATTTTAATCGAACATACGTCACGTCAATTATATACCATATTCGCTCCATAACGAATGTCACTTAAAAAATAATAATTTAAAATAAATATTGAGTGTTTTTATTTTAGATTTTTCTATTAATTTTTTTTTAAATCAACAACCATTTTGTATTGTTTCATAATTTAAAAATTTATTTTTTAATTAAAAATAAAAAATAAAAAATAGTTATTACTTACATTAATAACATAAAATAATATAATTATTTTTACTTTTTTAAAAAAAATCAAAACTATCTACATCAATTTTTATTATAATTTTTTTCCATACTACATCATTTTCACGCATTCAATTGTATGACTATCTATTATCTTTCTATAAAACTTTAATATAGGTTTTTTTTTAAATAAATTTTATTTTTCTTTTTAATTTATTTATGTTATATTTTTGTTGTTTTTATATTTTTTATTTGAATTATTTTATTTTTACATTATTCATTATTCTTAT
>JBBPBS010000007.1:6621072-6634924 GCA_037974835.1 Cicer judaicum | reverse complement strand
ATAGAAAACATAAATTTTTTATGTAATTTAATCGAGGGAGTTAAATTATTAAATTTATAATACAAATTCATAAAAAAAAAATTGAAGAATATTAACTGTGTTCGTTTATAACAATAAACTAATTAGATATACAAATAATAATAATAATATATAATATATGTAAGAAAATTATTAAATTTAATAAAATAAAAAATATAATACCGCAAATACATTACAAATGTTGATACTAAATCAGTATATAGTACAAATATTTTACAATATCCATCTATATTTAGGTATCACAATTTATTGATAAACTCCACTAAAATGCACAAGTGAATATATAATCTTGTTCGAGGACCATGAGAGCAACTTTTACAGAAACAAAAGGACGATAAAGTAATCATAATATAATTTTTTCATGAGATTAAATTTAATATTCAATATAAAATAATGGATACTACGTGTCATTGTTATATTAATAACAAAATATATGATGACGAATCCAAACTAATGACTCACAGTTTTCGTTACTTTTTAAATTATAAATTTAAAATGTGGATTGAGAATGCCATTTCAACTAACCTATAAAAATACAATTTAAAAACATTGCATTCATTCATTCTTTTTGTATTTTTATTTAAAATATGCGGGTGCGGAGCTTGATTAATTTTGTTGGAGAGGCCAAATATTTAAGGAATATATTAACCTTAACAATAATTAATTATATGTTGGTGTTTAAGTTAGTTTACTTTAATTTTACAAAAACAATTATGGTTCTAATCCTTTAATTTTTTTAAAACAAAGTATTTAAAATGATTTTGTTTATTTGTCTTATTTTATAATCTTATTTATCTTTTAATCGCTATTTTAATCTCATAAATCATAATTAATTAAATTATTTAGTCATAATTTACATCTCATTCGTTTGATTTTTATTTTTATCTTATTTAAAATCTAAATTTTTTTTTGTGAACTCAATTCACATACGTTATAAATAAATCATTGTACGTAACCTGAATTCGTATAAGTTATGTGAATTAAATTCACGTACATTATTTAATTTAAAAAAATCACAAATACTACATAAATATAGTTCATATACACTACTTACATGAACTGAGTTCGCGTATATTGTATGAATTCATAATACCTGTGTGACTTTAGTTTAAGTACATAAACTATGTACACTTATATACAAACTCAGTTCATGATATTGAAAAAAAAAATCGGAGTGTGAGAAAAAAGAAGATGTAAAAAAATAAGATGAATATAAGATAAAAAATAAAGATAAAAAGAGAAATTATTATTTAAATAAGCAAAAGTATTTTTAATTTTTGACTTTTATAAAATATTTGAGTAGTGTAGATAACAAAAATATAAATGTAATTTTAAAGTTATAAGATTTTAAGTTTAGATAACAAGTACTAATTCATATAGTTATAAGATTTTAAATTTAAATTCAAAATAAAACATTTAATATTATAATATTATTATTTATCAATTAAAATATAATTTAAATGATTATAAGTTGGCACATCAGAATGATATCTTCAAATTTAAAATTAATCAGAATGATATCTTCAAATTATTTGGCACATCAATTTTGATTAATTTTATATTTCTATGTATAAGTTATTGGTGTCACGTGTGACTTAAATTTTTTACATTAAATAAAAAAATAGATATTAAATAATATATAAATTAAATGATTCACATATTTAATGTTTTAAGATATTTAATAAATATGTACTGTACAATCTACATAAACACTTAATAAGAGTAGTGAAATAAACCATTATATTTATTATCTATTATTTTGCACATTTTTCTCCTACCATCCAAAAGATATGAAATGACCTTTTTACTTTTTTCATGCTATATTACTTACTAGTCAAATTTTTTGAAACTATTAAAATTTCAACAAATTCAAATTTTTTAATTTTTATTTATAGAATTATTGATAAAATTGTTGTTTTAATATAAATTTTGTAATTAAAAAAATATGAAAAATTTGTATTTAAAAAGTTTAAAATTCATCTAAAAATTTCAAATTTTTTTTAAACATTTGAAAAAATGGCATTTTAAAAGTTTAACATTAATAAAAGTTTCAATTTATTAAAAACTTTTGAAAAAATTGTATATCTAAAATTTCACATTCGTCAAAAGTTTTGAATTTTTTTTTTTAACTTTTGTAAAAATGTATTTTAAAAGTTTTACATTTATTCATATTTTTTTTAAAAGTTGTCTTTCAGAAGTTTTACCTTTGTCTAAAATTTCAAAATTATTTTAGACTTTTCAAAATTTTCGATTATCATGTAAAAGGGAATAAAAAAATTAAAATAGTTTTTGATATGCTTTGGGAAATTGAAGGGTGAGTGAAATATTTTTCAATAAATAAACCATTACAATAATCATTTTGCACCATATTCCACCTCTATCAAGTGGTAATTACCATATTACACACAAGCTCACGTGCATATGATACAATGAGTTGTTTGAGACCTTTTATAGGAAAAACACCATGCATCATTGTTTGTGGAAAAGAATCAGGACCAACTTATATTTTGAAACAACTGTGTATCATGTGTCTAGTTTATTTACTTATTTCAAGGTGAGTATCCTTACAAATATATTCATTAAGTTCACACATTTCTCGTTGGAATAGTAAGGATTAAAAGAGTTTAGTTTTCTAAAACTCAAAATATTGACACGCATCAATGAAATCATCACTTACACGAAAACTACATTTTTCAAGTTTCCATGTGTCAACAATGCATTCAATAAATTGATGTGCGAAGTCTACAAATTTATTTAAATATATGACAAAACAATTTATATTAATTAGACAAATTAATGAATAGATGAATTTAAATTTGATTTTTGAAATCAGATAGTAATTACATTGCATCAACATACTAAAAAATGATATATCATATTTAGTAGACCTATAACACTTAGTTGCATAACTTTTTTAGAGTGTGCCCCTTTGTTACGTTGTATGGAGTAATGGAGGTAGGCACCTTGAGGTGGTACTTGGAAAGGCAATTTCTCACACTTTGCCTATGAGAATTGTTTGTCGCAGACATCATGTTGCTTGCATCACTTATAGATTGAATCAATATGGATAACTACAAATAACTAGTTGATTTTTTCAATATGAAATCTAAGCCTTTTGTAATAAATATAAACTAGTATGAATAAAAATATCCGTCATATTTTATTTAATAATAATTTTTACATTTTATAAATTAAAGAGATTAATCATGATAAAATGATGAAAGATATGGTATATAATTTTAAAGGTTATAATACTTTTCATTTTTATAAAATTATTTTTACATTTTTTTTATTACAAATTTTAATCTTAGCTATTAAATTAAAAATATTACCGTTGTTTAACAAAAACATAAAAATCTAACACTTAATTCATTAAAGATAATCTAATATAGATATAAAGACCTCATAGTGAATAATTTAAAAATATACTTGAGTCTTTTTAAACATTTAAGTCTATCTAGTAAACATTTGTAATTAAAAAGTAATTGGCCTCAATTATTTTAATCAATCTATTTACCCAAAAATCCAAAATCCGAAATGTGAACATTTTTTTTTGGAATAAATAATCGAAGATTGCAAAAAAATAATAAGGCCGTTGATTTTACCTACGATAGATTGGGCCATCTAAGTAAGAAAGTTTGATTTGGGGTTTCCAGTTCCCTCCTCGTTTCCCCTTCCTCTTTCTGCGTCGTATTTTCCATACTCTTTCCCTTGTCATTTTCCCTGCATTATCAACCTTCCTTACTAATTCCTTCATTCACACCACTCAGACATAACAACCTCAACAAACCTCACTTCAAATTTAAACTATATATTAATAATACTCAATGGGTGACAATAAACGCAAGAGAGGTCGCAAACCCAAAAACCCAACCACCGAAACCCTAGAAATCCCCATCTCCGCCGTCAATCCTTCCCCTTCCCCTCCTCCCATTGACGAACCTTTCTCCGTTGGAAACGTTGAACTCATCGACAACGCCGCCTCTTCCCAACTAGGTCGCCGCCGCGGCCGCCCCAAGAAACTCCCCACAATGCCTGAAAAGCCTCCAACGGGACGCCGCCTTACTCGCTCTATCGACAGCAACGGTGCTATCCCGACGGTTCCAGTTGAAGTCGGCGGTGCTACTGCCATGGACGCGGACCCTATATGGGAAAGCGTGTCTGCGAGGGTGTTGCCGTCAATGGACTCGGTGGTGAAAGTGTTCTGTGTACATACAGAACCGAATTTTTCGTTACCATGGCAAAGGAAGAGACAGTATAGCTCCAGTAGCAGTGGGTTTGTGATAGGTGGGAGAAGGGTTCTAACTAATGCGCATTCAGTGGAGCATTACACTCAGGTTAAGCTCAAGAAACGTGGCTCTGATACTAAGTACTTGGCTACTGTTCTTGCCATTGGAACCGAGTGTGACATTGGTAACTAACTTATTTTCTTTCTATCTATTATATTTGTCTGCGTTCTGTTATTGTTTTTCCTTTTCTTTTTATGCATGTGAAATTGAAAAATGTATTAATGTTATAAGCAAATTTAGGGCAGTTTATCTTGTGAAAACATTTCTTGTTTTCATTTTTTAATTGTGTGTTCATGTAGTTTGATGAGAGACCCTTGAAGTAAAAGATGAAATGCTAGGTATCTGAGATGTATTTCCGGAATTAATAAAAACAGTTTTTTGTTTACATTTTCATTATTTATAGAAATGTAGACAATTGTTCAATTCAATAGTCTCTTACCTCCTTATTAATGAATAAAATTAACACAAATTTTAGGAAATAAAAACAAGAAATGCTTTCACAAACTAAACAAGCTCTTAGTTTTTGCATATGTGATTCATGGCAAGAGCAGTGCATTGCAGTCTTTGGGAAGGCAGCATTCAATTGAGTTCCATTTTTTATTAATCCTTGATTGGTCATTGCTGGTAAATATTTTTAATTTAGGTGCCTTGTTTTGTTTGTGAAGACTGAATCATTCTGTGTACAAGTTGTACATCATAATCGTAAGTTGGGCATAATAGACGAGAAGCATTATAAGACACTATAAGTGATGGGTACCTGCATATAATTGTTTACTGCGTATACTTACTAGATAAATGAGAATAGAATATACATGTATATTTTATCCGCATTGCGATTCACTAAAGACTAATAAATTGGATTTATCAAATGAATATAGTATAGTTACAATTAAAAATAGTTTTTTGAAATGGGAAAATATTGCATGGAGATATAAGAATCACAAAACAATAACGGTGATATGAATAATTTCTGATGTAAAGCAAATGAATAATTTTTGTGGAGCCTTCTCATTATATGCCTTGGCTTTTAGCTAGCTAGAAGAAGCTTATTTTGTTATGAATCTTTGCGTCCTCACAGGTTTGTATGCACCACTGATTGCTGGCCATTTGGGCACCACCATTTGTTTTTGGTGTTCATCACTTTATTTTTGAGCACTTATATGTGCATAACATTAAGAATTGTATATGCTACCATGCGACTTTAGGTACACTTGTTAGTGTACTAAGGATAGAAATTTGTGGGAAATGCTACCATGCGCCCTTAGGTCACTTGCTAGTGTACTAAAGATAGAAACTTTGTATTGGAAATTGTGCACTCCATTTCTCAAAAAGTTTAAAATTGTTTTCTTCAAGTCATAATTACTATTTGTGGAATCCTTAACATGCGCCCTTAGGGCACAAGTTAGCATGATCCATTCGGGGGGTGGGTATCATAGAATTACCAATACACTATGCCTAGAGTATCACAAAGGAGGCATTTTGCTGAACTTTCTAATATGAATTCTAATTTAATGCATGCATTTTATTTTACATTGCAGCCATGCTTACTGTTGATGATGATGAGTTCTGGCAAGGGATGTCACCTGTGGAGTTTGGGGATTTGCCTACCCTTCAAGATGCAGTAACTGTTGTGGGCTACCCAATTGGAGGAGACACCATCTCTGTGACCAGTGGTGTTGTATCACGTATTGAGATTTTATCTTATGTTCATGGTTCCACAGAACTTCTAGGTTTACAGGTTTGAATAATTCATCATCAATTTTCTTCATTTAATTATGGCTCATTTTATGTGACATGGTTTTCCTTCATCAATTTTGTTTTTTTGCAGATAGACGCTGCTATAAATTCTGGAAATTCTGGTGGACCTGCATTTAATGGTAAAGGAAACTGTGTGGGGATAGCATTTCAGTCCCTCAAACATGAAGATGTGGAGAATATAGGTTATGTCATTCCAACACCAGTTATCATGCATTTCATCCAGGATTATGAGAAGAATGGAGGATATACTGGTATGTAGTTGCTGTGAACTAAGATGTAGATTTTACTTTTGAAGCTGTTAGCTGAGCGTTGTAAAATCTCAGTATTGAAGTTTTATCTGCTTTGACTAATTTTTCTCAATCTTCTGTTATAGGGTTCCCTATTCTTGGGGTTGAGTGGCAGAAAATGGAAAATCCTGATCTACGAATGTCAATGGGCATGAAATCTGATCAGAAAGGTGTGCGTATTAGAAGAATAGATCCCACTTCTCCTGAATATAAGGTTTTGAAACCTTCAGATGTTATCCTTAGCTTTGATGGGGTTGATATTGCCAACGATGGAACAGGTGAATTTTTATAGTTCAGTTTCATACATCTATGTATGCTATGTAGTATATATTTGTCTTGCTAGCTACTAAAAGCCCTTCTGGAGGTCTTACCGGTTCTTATTTGAGATCAACTATGATAGGAGAAAGCAGTGTTAAACTTATACCTCTTTTTGACATAATGATAACATTCATTCATCATGCCAGAGCTCCACAAGTCTTTTGGATTTGGATCTGTTGCATAAGCTGTCAATTTTGTTTATAAGAAAGTGCATTGAAAAAATATCTTAATAGCCGGAAACTTTCAACAAACTATTAGTATAGAATTGGTGGAATCCATTTCTCTGCATTTCTGTTCATCCTTAACACTGGCTATTTGAATTAGTGTTATGTTAGGGTTTAGGTTTTGTTCTACAAATTTCAGTTTAGTTACGAAGCGGAGGAGACACAAAACTCTGACATCACTCATCAGTCATAATACATTACTCAACCATTTCTAGATCTCATTATGCAGTTGAACTATGAAGTTGTTGCCCATATTATTGATCTCCATTTTCTATGAGACCCAGTATAATTAATCATCTTTGCTGTGACCAACGTGAAATATATCAATGGTTTGAATTTGACAGTATAAAGCTTTGTGCTCCTGGTGTTCTTTTTCAGTTCCATTTCGCCATGGAGAGCGCATTGGTTTCAGTTATCTCATATCGCAGAAATATACTGGAGATGATGCTGCAATCAAAGTATTGCGGAATTCAAATGTTCTCAAATTCAATATTAAACTTGATGGTCATAGAAGGCTTATTCCAGCACACAGCAAGGGCAAGCCTCCCTCATATTACATTGTTGCAGGATTTGTTTTTTCAACTGTTTCGGTTCCTTATCTTCGCTCCGAGGTTTGTAGTTAATCCATTGTACCTATGCTTTAACTATTCAAATATTTGGTGTCTAGTGGTGGCACTGTTAGTTTTTCTTTGAATTTGGGCTATGTCTAACTCAACACACACAAAATATGCGTGTAAGGTTAGTTTGCCTCCCACCTATAATCACTATTAAAGCCTTATAATTATCCAATGTGGGATTCTAGATACCGATCTCACACCCAAGAATAAACATTTAGAGTATGACTTGGGTGGCCCTAGAATGCGTGACCCGACAGCTCTAGAATAGACCTTGATACTATCTTAAAATTTTGGTCGGACTTAACTCAACCCTACAATAGTATTTTGTAAGGTGACAATTGCTTTCTGCAACCACTATTCAGGCCATATCAATATCCAATGCGGTACACTCAACACCTCCTCACACCTTGGAGGAGACATCTGAAATGTGACCCAAGTGAGCTGATAACAGGTGGTCTGTCACGACTTGTCTATTTTAGGCTTTAATATCATATTAGAATTAGGGTCTAACTTAACCCCACAAAACTGTCTTCTATGGTTAGAGTTTCCTCCCACACATATAACCACTGCTCAGTTCTGGCTATATCACTATCCAATGTGAGGCTCTCAACAATTGGGTTACTGCTTTTTATATTAAAATGTTCTTTCTGTGATTCATTCTTCAAATTGTATTCAAATATCTGATAGTTCAATACCTTTTTTGTTCTTGGTTAACGTAATAATCCGTTTTATATGATAATTTAAAATTGTCATATTTGCCTGCTATGGAAAACCTTTCATTATTGCTCCATGATACTACATGTTCATTATATCTAAGGAGATGGAGATTATTGATATGTTTAGACTTTGGAAGTTTAACATAAGTCGTGGCATTTAAAAGTGTTACGTTGATGTAGTGAACTATGATGGTGAATTTATTCCGTGACTTTAATTGATGAGTGATGTAGTTCAGTTTCCATAGCAATATAAACTATGTTATGGATCTTCAACATATAGTGGCCCATAATATGTACTGAGCTCTATGCAAGGGAAAGGATGCAATCTTGTATAAAAGATGGAGCCACCAGCTGTTTAGTTTATTACAATGAAAAGTGACGGTGAATTTATTAAGGTTTGTGTATACTGTGTATCGTAAGGTTATGTTTACACCGGGAGTTTTAGAGGCTCAAGATAATTGCAATCTAACTACGTCACATTTTCGGACTCAGTAGTCAGCATATTTTGTTGCAGCAGTTTGTAAGCTACTGTACACTATTCTATATTACTTTTACATCCTCCACCGGCGTGTGCAAACACAGGGTTGTGGTTATCAATCAAGCATAATAAGAACACTCAGTTCGGAACAACGCTCTCAACATCTAGAAGTACAATGAAACTTGGTGAATGTGTCTGGCTTTTGATAAATTTCTTCCTGACTTGGTGAATGCTTGTTGATAAATTTCTTCCTGACAAACAAGTCTAGCTTATGTTTCGTGTGAGTGTACGGCATGAGATCAGCACAGAAGAAATAGGTGCCACTGTAAATTGTTAGGCTTCAAGACTGTAGGATTCTTTCGAGCACACGCCTGTGAGTCTCAAGTGGCTGGGAGACAAATTAGTAGACTTGTTGACAGTATAAAAACTCTCCAACCGAGTCCAAGTGGCATATTGTAATACACCAACAATTGTCTTGTAAGGATATGGATCAGAGAAAATCTGTTTCATGAGAGCCCAATTTAGAAGATTGATAATATATTTGGATTGGGTGAGAAGTGTTGCACCTTTTGAAAGATGTTTGATCTCTACGCCAAGAAAATAATCAATTGCACCCTGATGTTTGAGTGAAAACTTGACATTGAGCTCATTGATTTGAGGGCCAGCAAGGGAGGCCGCAAAACATAATAATAAGATAATTATCCCATTTGCTCAAAGTACATTCAAAGCACATGATGCTTGTTTTTAGCTATAGAGAGCCGTGTTCAATTTGTAAACTATAGTTCTATTAGACGCTTCAACACTTGGTTGGACTGTGTAACATTGAGAAAGCCACTAAGAAGGCATAATTAACCTCAATTTGCTGAATAAGCACTTGTGAGTGAGAGCCAATGTGCAAGAATGATACACATGGTGCCTGGTTTGATTGCCGGTGATGAAGTTTCCTTATAATCGAATCCTGGTTGCTGATTTAAACATTCAAAAAACTTTCTTTGATCCGAAATATCCTTTTGCAGCCTTTTAGCTCTCCTGTTAGGTGGTAGGTTGACCAACATCCATTTTTTGTTTGTTTAGGGCTGCATAAGTGCATATTCTTCTTGCATTGTAGCAAGTCATGGAGGATGAGACAAAATCTGTTTAACAGTGTATGGCTCAAAATAAGTAAGTAGTGAAGCTTAAGATTTGAGGTCTCCAGTTTTGGATCTGGATCAATTGGGTGTTTGGAGATGGGGGTGGACGACGTAAACAACAGTTATAAAACTGAGATCCAAAATAAAGTGGTATGGAGTGCAAGTAGTGTGAGCCCCATTTCGACCATTGAACAAATGTTTCACTCTGAGGTGTTGTGACAACAGCAGTTTATAGTCCTTGTAATTTGCAGCTTTATATTTTACCTTATTTTTGGCATTCATTTGTAAATTCATTCAAACAAATTTGCTAAGCTTTCTTGTGGGTCCTTTTTTTCTAACTCAATTTTTCATGTATAAACAGTATGGAAAGGACTATGAGTATGAAGCTCCAGTAAAGATTTTGGAGAAACTGCTGTATGCAATGCCACAATCACCAGATGAACAACTTGTTGTGGTTTCTCAGGTACACCTTTTCTGCAAGTCTTTTCTTTTTGTTGTTTTCCTGAGTACCTTATCAAGTCATATTATCTGTTACATTCAGGTGCTGGTGGCTGATATCAACATCGGATATGAAGATATCGTTAACACCCAGGTTGATAATGGCAATGTTTCATACTTTTTCTTTCTTTGTTGAATATTGTTTACTCTATTAGCTTAAACCCTTCATTATTCACTGTGCTCTATTCTGTGTATTTCTGCAGGTCGTTGCTTTTAACGGTAAACCTGTGAAAAATCTTAAGAGCTTGGCCGCTATGGTAGAGAGCTGCGACGACGAGTATCTGAAATTTGATCTAGATTATGAGCAGGTCCATCTTTATTGGTCACTCTTGCCTTGTGTGCTTATGAAAATGGCATTAATTAACACTTATTAACTAATCATCACCTATGCAGATAGTGGTCCTTCGCACGAAGACTGCAAAAGCTGCTACGCTAGATATTCTTACAACACACTGCATTCCATCGGCAATGTCTGATGATCTCAAGTCATAATCTTTTACATTCTGCATCTAGATGCAGATGTGTAGGCTTGGCTTAATTTTTGTTAGATTTATTCCCTACATGTTATCAGGAGTTGCAGAATGCTTCTTTATATGTATTAATGCCTTTTGGGGCAGATGAGTCCCTTTTTGAAGGGGATGGTAGATTAGATAGCTAAGCAGGATTTACAAATTTAAATTGTTTTCTGTTTGGAGGGCATTGATCAATGTAAAGATTTTCCATTACTTTAACCAATGCAATACGTTTTAGATTTTCCCAGAGCGAGTAATACAAAACAAACTATACTTCTGAAAAGTAGAAATGCTTTCATAACTGATGCCTGTTGACTTGAATGAACTGATAAAAACGAATTAGTAGACACCAGTCATTGGTTGTGTTTGATTTCATGGAGACTCTAGTAGAGGACTTGCTTGGTCAGACGAGGATGGTGACAATTCATCAACTTCAGGGTCTTTCCCAAATCTCTCTTTGGATTGTGCCCACAATACTGTATAAAATCCGACGGCGATTACTAGTGCACCGATGACACTAGAAGTAGAGTGGAAACAAAACAGTCAACGAAAAGCAGGTGTTAGTAAAATTTACAGATGTTTGGGTGAAATGTTGATTACATTGAATTTACAAAGACGGACACAGCAAAGAATCAGTGACAACCACAGTTTAGTCAAAAGTGTGGTTGTATGTGTTTCTTCATCTTTGTGCAACAATGCATTCTTGTTGTTTACTACTTGATGTTTGATTAAAAAATTCCCATCATCGGGGTAAACAACATACTACATAGCACAGGATATTTTGGAAATGATAATTACCTGCCAGCATGGAGTGTTTCACCAAGGAAGGCAACACTCATAAAGGCAGCAATGGCAATCCCAACAGGCTTGAACATAGTAGCAAATAAAGGTCCTTTTCTATCTATGCACCAAGTCAGTACAGAATATGTCACTACACTTCCGAAAGTAGCCTGCAATAATGTTTTCACTTAAGAATTAGTACATGCTTATTTATGCACATGCTTTAAACCTTCTATGATTGCATAGCCTGCAATAAACCCTCTATGATTGCAAACTTGTTTATGTATATGATTTCTTAACTTTTAATTTGGTTGCTACTACTTGCTTACTGAATAGATTATAGATATAAGCTCAATGTCAGAACTTAGATTCCAGGCATTTGGATCTTTGACTGCAACCAGAGATAGTATTGCACATTGGATGGTTCCAAACAGGCTATAGAATCCCACTATGGTCAACTGAGATGGATAACTTTTAAGAATTGCTGCCTGCAAATTTGCTCAACTACATCAGATCCATATTCTCATATATCATGACTAGAATCTAAGACCTTTGCCCCTATTTAGTGGTTTAAATATCTGTCAAACTAGGCGTCTCACCTGAGCTATATTCCATATTGCAAAAGATATAGAGGCAGTGGCCAGGAAGAGACCCCCATTAACCCAGTTACTGGTTTCTGCCAATAGGGACAGTAATGGTTGCGATGTAGAGGGTTGAGTTTGAAAGCTGCCAATGGGAGCACCCTTGTAAAGGGTTACTAGTAATGCTCCTGAGATAGACAACACTGTCCCCACTATTTTGATCTGGCTTATCGAGCTTCCAACATCCAACTTCTCCATCCTATAATGGTTTTAAAAACAGTAAAATAATATAATTGTTGTGCATAGTTATTAGTTAGCACAAGGACATCCCAACATCGTAGTTTATGTTCTAGTGCTAGCAACACTTTGTCCAAAGTATTTTCCAACACGCCGACTTACCTGAAGATGACTGCAAGAACAAAAGTGATTGCCGGAGTCAAGTTGCTCATAGCAGATCCAAGGGTGGGAGAGCTGTAGCTTATGCCAATAAAAACACAATTCTGCATGATAGTTATGCTGCAAATTTCCAATGATCAAGATTCTTCATTTCTAGTATTTAGTAATTCTTTTCATCTCACAAAGAGATAGAAATTACTTAGACCCAACAGATAAAAATATAACTAATACATTTGAATGAATACATACCCAACAAGGCTTAGGAGGAAAAATTTGCCAAGAAGGGAGAAAGAAAGAGATTGTCTTGTTGATCTGCTAACAAAAGTAGAAAGAGAAGTTGATGATGTTATTATTATTGGTGAAGAGGAATGAATAGGATAGAAGGTGATAAGAGAAATTGACCTGTTGATGAGGAAAGAGGAAGGGAGGAGAATAAAAGTGGCAAGAGCATTGGAGTAGAGAACAAAGACAAAGTGGTTCATTCCTTTTGTAGACATGGCTACTTTACTCAATATGGTTAACCCAACGGCAAGGAACTCCACAATCACCATTGCTGCAAATGGAATACATTGTAACAAATACATTCTCACTCCCATTTCAGAATGAGTGTGTCTTCTTCACTCACTCTTGCTCTTAGTAAGCTTATAGCCACACCTATATGACCCCATCCATCCCGCTAGCATTACCATCGCCACCTAATTTCGTCCAGGGAGCATTTTCTAGTTATCAATCAAATAATAATTAAAAGAAGGCAAAACTCATTACATCAATATTAATATTAATATATTAAAACAAAGCCCAAAATTTTAAGTTTATGGCTTATATTTATGTAACACTGATTTTGTTTTATTATGATGTGTGACTATTAGAATTTATTTATTTTTTATTCTTCATTCTACTAATTTTTGTTGTTTATATCTTTATAATTAAAAAATTAATAGTAAAAAATATAATTTTTATTACAAATTTTATTTAATTATCAATATTTTTTTTAATTTATTGCATATAAATACATCATAATACTTTAATTATATTTTATTAATTAAAATGTATCAACTATAAATTATCATAAAATATATATATAAAAAACATAATAATCAAATATTAAAAATCAATAACTAAATTTATGTTCAAACGACTGAATGAAGTTTAAATTAAAATAAATAAAAAATATGAAAAGACAATCATCTAAATTGGCAAATCTTTGTAAAAAAGACAGTAATATATAC
>JBBPBS010000007.1:6595862-6619372 GCA_037974835.1 Cicer judaicum | reverse complement strand
AAAAAAAAAAAAAAAAAAAAAAAAGAGGGACGTAAATGAAAGAAAATGACAGTGTTAGGCAAAAAGAGAAAAAGGAACACAAGAGTTGGTTTGGAATAGCGTGTTGTTATAAATTGATTCGGTGGATACACTCTCATTTGGTTCCTTCTTCCAAGCTTTTCGATTCTCCGTTTTCTGCATCAACATGAGTACTTCTGAACCCGGTTTCGAAGATTTTCTTGAAGACAAGAAGCGCGTTCGGAACCCTTTTGTCCCCGTTGGTAAAATTCACTCATCTCTTTATTTTTCCTTTTCCTTTCTTATTATTTTCATCATTTCATTTCAAATTAAATTGTTCACATCTTTGTATGGTTATGTTAATTTTTATTTTGGAATTAGGTTTATTAGTTTTTTATTTCCCCAATTTTTTTACTGAAATAAAAAGGGAAGAGAATTGGGTCAAAAAGTTTATAATTATGTAAATACATTGATTTGGGTAAATTTTTTTGATGGTTTTGTGGGTAGTGTGGTGTAGGGATTTTGGAGATTTGGGATTGCTATGAGAAAAGAGGGTGGAGAGGAAATGGGAGTGATATGCTCTTGAAATTGTCCAATGAAAAAGGAAATGTGAAAAAAAGTTTATAATTTGGAGATGCTAGTTGAGTAGAGAACTTGTTGATTTGTGATGCTGCAATAGTAGTATTCATAGGTGTGAGCCATTAATTGAGAAGCTTGGGTTTACTTGTTTTAATTGACATCTTGATATGCGTGATTTTCATTGTTGTTTGTTTGGTTCTTAATCTGCTTGTTAGCCATCGCGATTATTTGTGTGATCATTGCATTGTGAACGGTGAGATATAAGTGCTAGAAGTTTATTTTGGTTATTAAATCCTACTCTGGATGTGAATCAATCAAGTTGCTAGATTACAGCTGTTGCTTACCACTAAATGCAATTGGTTTAAGAACTGAATTACGTTACTTGGATTTTTAGAATTAGAGATTTCTCATCTATTTTTGTTGGGGGGCAAGGAGTTTGTTCTGTTTTTTAAGATTGGAAAAATGTGGAGGATATAGGGTGTAGTGATAGCATTTTGGTAAGTTTGCATCTACCTTATAATCATTGTCTGTCACCATGTATGCGAATATGGAAATGAAGTTTGATCTTTTTGCACTTTTAGCAGAAGAATAAAGGAATTTGGTAGTTTGAAATTTAGATTGTTATATGAATTGAAGTATAATTTGACAGTGGTGGAACATCAATTTTACATTACTTGGAGATTGGAGACTATATAGCATTGACTCTGACACCAAATACAACACTATAGCAATCGGCATTAAGTTGAGAAAATAATAGTGATTTTTTGTAATCAAATGTGTCGATGTCAGTAACACCAACATGCCTTGAATTTGAAGTGTTCGTGTTACATAGATTGGCGATTGCTAAGCTTAATGTTTTTCTTGTTTTGGTGATTGGATATGGTTCTTTTTTAAGATTGTCCTGTCATATCATTGAACTTTTGGGGTTAGAGGCCGTTGGTTAATTTTGTTGTGTTGATTTCAGGCGCACTTATTACTGCCGGTGTGCTAACGGCTGGCTTAATCAGCTTTAGGCAAGGTAATTCTAAGTTAGGCCAGAAGTTAATGAGGGCTCGTGTGGTTGTCCAAGGTGCTACAGTTGCACTCATGGTTGGCACTGCCTATTATTATGGTGATAATCCTTGGCAAACAAAATAAACTTTTAATAGCTAACTAGATAATTGCTTGGTCTCTTGTTGGTGTTAGTTTTGTTTATGTAAAATGGAATTTGGTCATTTGAGGACAAAATCCTTGCCCACATCTTACATTTGAATCATTTTCTTTCAACGCATGACAATTGAATTCTTATATGGATGTATACTATGGTTCTTTCAATAAAATTAATTACTCCCAGTTGACTGTTGCTGTCCTGAGGAAGCAGAACGGAATTTGAGGCATACTATGGGAGAGCATTATCTTTTTCGTGGAAACACTTGAATATTTGCACTGTGTGAAACACTTGAACACTTGAAAAAAGTGAGAAAGGGATTAAAATAATGACTGGAAAAAAAATTGTAAAAATGCTGCAGCTCATGGATTGTACATGAGACTGGAGCTACGCATTGCTAGTTGGAAACGAGTGTATAGACAAATTAGACAAATTGGTCATTGATATTGTGTAACGCGAAAAGCTTAAAGACTATTTGCGTTGCATTAATGCCTTCACTCGTTTCAACAGACCATTAGAATCCTGCCTCAACCCTTCACCCCTATTTGAGAGTATGACATAATATAATCTATCTATTTAAATAGTTTAATATATGCATTGATATTTTGTAGGTTGTTCAGTAACCAAATTCTCTTAAAAACTTTCAAATTTTGAATTGGGGGTACCAAAATGAAATATTTGCACATGCTGAGTGATATTGTAGTGTTTACCTCATTGAACCGGTGATTTATGCTATCCCAAAATCCCTCCTCATTCTACTCTCAATTTTTTACCTAAATTTTGATTGATCAATTCTTTAAATATTTCCTGTCTCGTTTTTTAAGACCTTCAAATAAAATTTACACATTAAAACAAATAGCCTTAATAATAAATTTATCTGAAAGTGTGTTACTTCTACCTATGAATTTTATGTTTTCAATAGTAAATTAAATAGGAGCATTTTTTGTAAAGAAATCATCAATACATGTGGAATTTTAAAATTAATCTTATATTAAGGAACAAAGAAAAAGAAAAATATACTCTTATAATTAGTATGTATTTGGTTATGTGGTAATTAAAATTGATTTTGAATGATTAATTTTGTAAAATTGATTTTAATTATAAATAAGTTGAATGTAAAATAATATATATTTAAATATTAATTTTTAATATAAAAATTACGTTTGGACTCAAAAACTACAAATTATAACTTCAATTTAGAATTGATTTTGAAAGTATAGTTAATTTTATTTAGTAGTACACAACATAGCAAAATCAGTTCCACCCTCATAATTGATTTTGGCTATTCCAAAATACAACAAAACATACCCTTAAAGACAAGGAGTACTGATATCTCCTTGCACTTTTAATACAAGCAATATGCCTTTTTTTGTTGTTGAAGATAAGCAAGTATGCCCTTACACTTTTTTTTTATCAACTGCCCTTGCCCTTACACTTGAACATAGTCAATATCTCTATTAGAATCGTGGATTCCTCAAATTTCAGTCTATTTTTTTAAAATCTCCTATTAAGTCGCTTAATATTAGATATTTTTTTGAAATAATATTTTAAATTTCTGATTAATTATTTTATTATTTTTTGTAGGTACAAGGGGTTTATAGGTTCAAAGTTTCGTTACTTTAGAATTTTTTTTGCTAAGTTTTTGAAATTTATTTTCTTAAAAAAATATCAAAAAAATTAAACTTTTTCTAAATTTTTTTTAAAAAAAATTGCGAGAAAAATCAAAATAATTAATTTTCTCGAAAAAAATTGATTCATTTTTTTATGAATTAAATTTTTTTTGAAAAACTAAAATAAAAAAGTTTTATATTGGAAAAAAAATCAAAACTTTTTTATCAAAATTCTTTTTTTTTTAAAAAAAAAATCCTTTTATTTTAAAAAAGAAATTAAAGATGAATTTAAAAAAATGAACCTATAAACTTCACTTAGTCCATAAAATCTTAGAGGTTTTTTTTTAGGCCATAATAATAACTATGAAATTTATTGCTTCTCTCATATGTAAACTGAAGTTAATCATCAATTAAACTTGTAAAAATGACTCTACTAGTCAAATTAATAGCTTGGACTTCTCTCTGATTCTGTAAATAAATAAATGAAGAATTCCATTTGGAGATAGAAAGAGAAAAACTTCAATACTTTTAACCCATATCTAAATTTCGCAACCAATGTTTTTCTATAATCCACCCCAATGCATATTTGTGCAAACCAACCGCGTGTTATTTTTGTAATAATATTCAATCAATGAAGATCTCCTAACTCTATTAAATTCGCTTTCATAAAGGAAATTTGTGTGTACACTCGTGTAATGCACAAATTACTCTTCTCTATGTATGATAGTTTTCTATGATTTAAAATTGCACCTAAATAAATCTCAAGAGTTTTTGTTTTTCTTCAGAAATTAATTAAGCTTTAATTGGAGAAGCAATCAAAACAAAAGCTATATCCCAACAAATGTAAATATGATAACTGATATGTACTGTAACAAAAAACTAACCATAACATTTTAAATCCATGAGCTTTTATTAAAAGACAATACTACCATCAAATATAATCTTTATGCTATAATACTTTTCATATTACAATTCAAAGATCCCATCAATTATAAAAATAAAGCAGAAAAATGAAAACATTAATTACTTGAAAAGCTGTAAATGACATTTAGCATGAGTTAAATATGAAAAATATGCAATGAACCACAAGACTCAAAAAGAAAAAGGCACAATAACCACAAATCAGAGAAAGAACTAAAAAGTAGTAGACCATCAAATCATTCTTTAAAGCAGCAAAAGTATAAAGGACAAATACTATGGAGAAAGACGAGTAGAGACAACATGATTATTGAACTAATTCAAAATCTCTTTAATAATTTAAAAATAAAAATTATGTCAAAAGACAAACTTCATTAACCATCTAAATAATTTACATTTAATTTATTTATTTTCACAAAACTGTTCCATAATATTGCACTCACATCTTCAAGGAAGTCACTGACAATGGCAGACCAAAACTCTAACTTGCCAAATTGACACCAGTAAATTGGAATAAAAACAATTTCTTCTACATAATGTGACATTGGTCCAAACTAATCAAAACTTGTTGCAGAGTTTTCAACAAATCAATACCGTGACATATTAATTTATCTAAGCAACTACCTTCAATGTCCCTTTCACACAACAATTGAATAATATACCTAAACAGAAGACTTCATTTCTTGTAAACAGAAACAATTTCTACTCTTTCTCCCACTAAATCACAACCAAACTATAAATTTAATATTTTCTACTAAGACACCCTAAGTGAAAACTTCTCCTCTAAATACAACGTTATTTCTCATGTTCCGAATTTCCTATGTTGAACTACGAAAATCACCAAAGCTTAAGAAATGATTCACACTCACTTCCTGTGTTTCAAATTTAATTCCGATCCAATTGAAAACTCCTCTCCATACACTTTTTCAATGTGAATTAGAGAATGTTTTAAGAATTAATCCACTCAAATTAGAGTTGTCTAATCGTTAGCTTTGTTCCTTTCTCATATTTCACAAAAATAAAGCCACGTGTCTGCCTTTTGATTTGAATGAATATTTTCTTGAATCCTTACTGCATTTCTTCAATGTTAGACAATAGACTTATGGTTTAATATAACACCATGTACAAAGTTTTATGTTAGCCAAATATGTCCCTTTTGCATATGCACAACGTAAATTATGCAATTAAATCACTAAATCCATTTCACATATCTAACACCACAATTGATAATAGACATAATCAAAATACATTGAATTTTTTTAAATTCACAACTATTTATACCTTTTTGTATTTTCATATACTCAATGCAAAAATTCTCTAAATCAACTTCAATAGTCATAAAATAAGAAATTAGCAATGTGAAATATTCAGCAATAAACAATCTTGTAGAAAGAATAAGTGCAACAAAAGAGGTGAAATTGATCATATTTATACATGCAAAACCCTAAGAGGGATGAATAAGAATTGTAAATAACAAACTATTTTATTTTGTTATTAGAGGTAGTTAAAAATACTTTTAATTGTAAAAATAATTTTTTAAATAATTATTTTAAGTTTTATTTTTTTTCTTTAATTATCTTTTTATTTCTTAAACTCAATTATATTTTTTAATATTTGCGAGATAATTGAAGAGCGATAAATAATTGAAAATATCGAGAGAAGAAGAAAAAAAATCAACTTAAAATAAAACTAATAAAAATAAAAAATAAAGAGACGATGAGTTAAAAATAATAGATTTGCGTTGAAGTTGAAATGTGTAAGAATAAAAAATTACATAAAATATTAACTTAATTTAAATTTTGTTGACTAAATGAGTCTTCAACTAAAAACCAAAATTTATACAAATAATTTAATAAAAAAAGCAAAATAATATAAATAAATCATAATATTAATTACAAAATTATTTCTGAGTCTGTTTATCTAAATACTCTAATTTAATGACATTTATCAAATTTATCGTAGTATAACTTTTGATTTATCTATTGTATAGAAAACTATTGGTGGCCATGCCATCTTTGAACCACGTGAAAATGTTCTAGTGTCATCGGTGAACCTTGGTAGAAGTCATGTTGCACACTCATCAATTAAAGTTACATTTTAGAGAACGGCTGCCCCTATCATTTTGACTGAGTGCATTGGGTTAGCCTGGAAAATGATACCCTCATAATTAAAGTTTTTGTGTTAAAAAAAATAGTTCATTTGTAATATAAATCAAAATGAGACTATTAAATTATTTCTTGTGAGATAGTGGAATATTACAAAATAAGACGTCAACAAATATTCATTTGAAAAAATTTATCTGAGCATATTCAATAATATTATTGATATTATTTTATAAGTCGTTAATGCATTATAAAAACAATTAAGCATGTGTTTGGAAAGTTCAAGACATGCCGCGAATGTGAAGCTATAAGAGGTATAGTATTGACATAGACGTTTAATGAATGGTGGTGGATCAAATGCGACAACAAGTATATTTTAAATATCTTCACATAACTAAATATCTTAAAATTTAATTTCGATTAACTGTCAAACATTTTTAATAAAGTTTTAATTTTTTATTATTGAAAGTCTATATGATATACATATAAAATTTTATATAAGTCTAAAATGATTTGATATATTATTAATATATATTAAAATTAATATTTTGTGTACTTGTAGTGAATATCATTAATTTTCTTAAATCTTAATAATTTATTAAATAATTTTTTATTTATATAAAATTTAAATGCATAATCTATATGATATAAATTTTAAATTCAACAAAAGAAAAATTTAAATTTAAAGAAAGAAATATAAATTGAAAGGATCTAAACTCTCTTTAATAACTTTTAATTCTCCAAATAAAATTTCTACTATCAAAATTAAGAAAATATTTATAATATAATTTCAAGCATTATTATCAAAATGTCCTATAAGTTTTCACTACTAAACAAAGATTCAAAAATCTTCCTGTTAAAAAAGTTTAACAATGATGCTTTTATAAATATAATATAATTTGAACTTTTATTATGTAAATATATATGCATACTATTGATGTAAAAAATATGGGGCTAGAGAGTAGTTTATCTCAATCTTGCTGAATACCACCTATGAATACAAACGAATCACAATCCTAAATACATACTTGAAGTTGAACAGTGATTGAGTGTTGTTGAAATTTACAAATATGAGTGCTAAATCAGGGCAACGTGTCCCCTTTATTCGGCCTACCATCAACCAATCTAAAACAGGGAGGGGTAGAGAAGATTTAATTAGGCTGACAATTTGACAAGTTGACCCATCAATAATAAAAACACATAATAATGTATTAATTTTTAGGTGGACTAACTTGTCACGATGAAAAAAGCTGTATTTTTCACATATTGTTATTTTTGTTAGGAAATCGTATAGTAGTTTAGTAGACTTAAGAGTGACTAGAAAGTCATATATTTAACTTCTCCCTTTCATAAAATTAATAATTAATTAGAAATATTTAATATTTAATTTTTTTATATTTGATAGGTTGTGTTTTCATATATTAAATTGCTGTGAAAATGTGGTTTTACATAAATAAAACCTCAAACAATAAGTAAAATAACATTAGTTATTTTTTTTTAAAGAAAAAAAATATGCAACATAATATAAATAATTAATTTTATAATAGTCCAATAAACCTAACGTTACATAGTTTTCAACTAAAATAATAATAGTGATGGCAAAACAATTCGAATTTATTATACCTATCCGATTCACCTCTCATCTTGAATAAATTTGTTGAAAAGATTTGAACTCATATATATACCCCTTTTAATTTGCTGAAGATGAGACAAATATTAAATGATTTAGATTGTCAAGTCAAAATAAAATAAAAATTACTATTTTTTTTTAATTCTTTTTACTAACTCAACTAAATTCAAAGACTCAAAGTGACCGACTTATTTATATAATCTAATTAAAAACATCAACCTAAATTAAAAGTTAATAAGAATATGCTTTTTTATATATAAAGATAAAAAAAAAATATTTGAACCACATAACGTTAATTAGTGCGTTAACATATTATGAATTTGATAATATATAATCTCGTGTTCATAATGTTTAGTTAAATTCTATTATAAATCATAATACATTTCTTATATTTTGTAATTTTTTATTTATCAATATACTCTAAAACAGTAAGTAGATTAAGTTGAAATAAATATATTGAGATTGCTTAATATTTGATGAATTTATTATGAGATATTTTTATGTTAATGATGACTTTGTTGTGATATTTAACTTTATTGTAATTATGACTGCATTTATTATTTTAATAAAATGTGCTAAAATTAAAAAAAAAATGTATTTTTTAATCAGATCGGTCCACAATTGGCATAAATTCATCAATTAGCATGTTTTGATGAGTATTGTTGGTTGTGATATAGGTTGATCTTGTGTATAAATTGATATGGAGGTCAGGAGGTGTGTTACAAAATGTTTTTTTTTTGAGACTTTCTTTTTGTATTTTTAACCTATTCTTAGTATATATTGTGCTTTGAGTAGCTTTTAATATAAATCATTTTTAGCGTTAAAAAAACAATTTAACAATACATAAGTAATAAGTAATAAAATCTAAAATAATATACTTAAATTTAATATAATTTATTATGATAATTAAACATCAGTGACACGTCAAATTAATTTAAAAATGTGCACGCTATATTTTTTTATTAAATTGAAAATAATGATGAATTATTTATATAAAAACAAAAAATTATTATTAAAAAATATATTTTAAGTATATTTAAATTGACTCGACATGTTAACTACATTAGATTATCATTATTACATTACCAATTTTAGCCAACTAGAGAACTAAACTTATAATTCTACATACAATGGGATGAAATTTTGGCCATAAATAATAAAGTTTTGATTTCCTAAAGCTTTCCTTATTGAATACCAATTTTGATTTCTTAGCACTACATTCAATAAGTTGATTTATTCTTTAAAAGACTCATTCAAAATCCCAATAGAACTCTCCATTCTTATCTCATATAATCCCAAGTAAAAAGATAGTTTAACAATATCCCATACATTCTTTTACCTAATACTTCTACTTTTCTCCCTTAGAATCTTTAAATTCAAAATAGCAAATAATCGCATATTCTACCAATATTTTGTAATATAAATCATCATTATTATTATTCACATGTATATTTCTAATATTCTGATTGTGATTTTTTTATATAAATTTTGAACAATTATTATTTTTTTATATAAACCATTGAAATATCTACGTTGATGAGAATCAAAATGCATGCAACATAATGTCAACATCATGTTGCCACAAAGTTGTTTTTTTTTTTCTTAAAAGAATATCGCCAAAGTTTTATTAAAACATTAAAACTCCTTTCACTTATTTTCAATTAAAAGACAATAGTAATTAAAAAATGATGAATTAACAAAATTTGAAAATGAATTTATAGTAATTTTAGCTCTTAAAAAAAGCGTAGCATTAGCAAACATTGTTGCCACGCTAAGAGAAGGTTTTGGTAACACGTGGTTATCCATCTTCTCCCTTTATCTCATTCTCACAACTATATATTATCTTTTCATATTCTTTCTTTCTTCCCCAATCACTCTCTCATCACATTCAAAACGCGCCAGCAATTTACAGGGTTTCAGGCAAGCCAATTTTTCCACTCTCAACTTCCCCAATACCTATTCACTTTTCTTTTGCCTTTTGATTTTCCACTATTTCTTTCAACCATACTTAATTAATATTACAGATTCTTTTTCTTCGTCTCTGGTTAAATGGGTTACCATAGATCTTTGAATCGGAACCTATACGATTTATTTTGCAACATGGCTCGGTCGGTGCTTTTTATATTGTGATTTTTTTTATGATTAATTAAGAGAAGATTTTTTTTTTCTTCTTCTTCTTCTATGATTTTACCTTTTTTTTTTTGCCGCATTGGTTGTGGCAAAGTTGGTCAAAGTGAAATGTGTAATTCTGGGTATTTATTCGTGTTTGAAATGGATGTAGACATGTAGTCGTATGTAAAATATGTTAACATTGATGTATTTGAAGCTTGCACTTGTGCCACATTGTGTATAACATTATACCCTTTTTATAACCCCTTTTATGCCATATTTTACAGCTCAAGAGAGAGACCCTTCCATTGTTTAGTGTTCTCCTTTGTTTGTCTTTTGATACTGTGAAGATGACAATGTGTGTCCATTTTTTTGTTCACATCGGTTCGATTTTGTTTCTGCCATTTGATGCATCTTTACTTACTAAGTTTATGTTTTAATTTAGTGTAAATTTGCAAATCATCTTCTAAGAGTCTGTTATGTGATGAGCAGAATTTTAGACATCAAAAGTGTCATGTCTATCTTTGAGGCAAATTTTGTTCTGTGCCCCATAATAGCTGTAGCGATTGTTTCATCTGTTAGTTAATATGCATAGTGATCATTTAACCATGCTATGTTACTGTTTGTTTACTTATACCTGTTGTGATTCTCTAGTGGTGATGCCTACTTTTTCAGAAATGGTTGTTCCTTCCTCAAGGGTGATCTCAATTTTTCGTATTGTTCTTTCTGCTTTGATTTGATGACTGAAATGATCATTTATGCCTCTAAGCATAATATTGTATAGTTTTCGTTGTCTACTTTGTCCTTTATTAAGTGAATCCATATCCATCAATAAGTTAAAATTTATTAGTATGTCTGATTTATAATCTGTTGTCCTTCATATATGTCTTGTTTGGATCCGCATTGTTGAGGACATGTCCTTCATTTCTATCTCATTTTTAGATTTTGCCCTTCCTTTTGTTTTGTGGTTTTTGAACATTCAATGCAAAAGCTTTCTTTTCCTTTTTACTATTACACCTTTGTTTACTGATATAGTTTCTATTTATGAATCAATATAGACACATCTGTTTATCCTAGATTTTAACATTAAATCAATTTCAAAGTTTTTCATTTACATTGGCTTTGTTTGCTCTTATCTATCTCATTTACCAGAATCTTGTAAAACTTTGTGGGCCAAAGTGTGTTTAGTTTGATATGCAGACACATATCAACAGATATATTGAGCTATGCCTTTATCAACAAGTTCACATTCTCTTTTAAATTTAATGAAAATTTAATGAGCTGTTAGTGTGCTTATTGGAATATTGACCTTTCATTGTGTTGAAGGTGTAGTATCTATATATGGCCAAAATATAACTTTTCTTAATTGTTCCTGTGACAGGTTGAAATAAGTGATCTGTTGTAGTCAAAATGTCATCTCCAAGCAAGAGACGAGAAATGGATGTAATGAAATTGTGAGTAAACTGTTTTTTTTACTGTGTGTTGATAGTTTAATTTTATTAAACTGTTGTTGACATCGTAAGAGTAAGGTAATTTAGCTTTGTTAGTTTTCTGAAGGGGCAACTATGTTATCATGGTGTACTGGTGGTTGGTGTTTTACATACTTGATCAGAGGGGGCAACCAAAGTTTGAATTAGATGCTAACTGTATTATTAGAATAGCACAGTTAACAAATTTAACAGTGATTGATAATGGAAGTATTGGATGTGCTTAATTTAGTTATATATAGAACAACAATATCAAGTTACATGTTCCAATGCATTACTAAAATAGTGGTGCTTGGGTTGGGAAGTGTCTGTGTTCTATTAAGACTGGAACACAAAATGACAATGGTTGGACGTTTGAGGGACATGGAATTGCTCTAGCAATCCTAATTATGCGGTAATTGGCATTGCTTAGATGATCCTAATTAAGATTCCATCATCAGTCTAGAGCTAGAAAGCATATGAGTGTGATAGTTCACTTTTATATGGTGAATTGAGACTATCACTTAATATAATATTTATGTGTTATTTGTTTCTTATGTATGCACAATTCATTCTTAGCAAAAGTTTTCATGATCGTATTTCTCAGATATTCCCTTTTTTACAGGATGATGAGTGATTATACAGTGGAGACGATAAATGATGGACTTAGTGAATTTAATGTGGAGTTCCATGGTCCAAAAGAAAGTAATGTCAATAGCCTTGCGCTGACTTAGTCTTTTAATTGGTGAAACTGCACATACACATGAAAAGGATGAGTTCTAGCAACATGCTGTCTAACACTCTTTCTCCAACATTCCTATGATTTGGTGAAATTCATGTGGGTTCCACCACCTCAAAAATGGATTTCCACTAAATTAGAGGGACCTACGTAAATATTTCTCAATTATAGAGGAAGTGTTGGAGGGATAATGTGTTGCTAGCACTCCTCTATGGAAAATTACTATACTTTATACTAGAATGCTTATCAGATGAAGATTTTCTTTTTCCTCCCTCGAGGACAGAAAAAGGAAGGGCAAACAACTTTAATTAGGAGTTCCATTATCTATGTAGCATGAATTTCAATGTAATGTTTGTATATTTTCACCTCGCCCTTTTAGCTTCATGTTGATTTATTTCTCATTAAAAGGAATTGTGAGTGCAAAGACTAATTACTCATCTTTAAGTTATCCTTTATCTACGTAGCATGATTTGTTACATTTGTGATTGTTGCAGGCCTTTATGAAGGTGGAGTCTGGAAAATTCGTGTTGAACTACCTGATGCATATCCATACAAATCCCCTTCAATCGGCTTTGTGAACAAAATATACCACCCGAATGTTGATGAGTTGTGAGCACTTCATATGCTTATCAATCTTTTTATTTAATGTAATTTCTGCACTGATTTGGATTGACACTGGATTAAATAATACTTCTTAGATTTGGGCTCCGTGATATATGTTATATCATGAACTGCTTTCTTTTATTTATCTGGTGTACACACCACAACTTGTTATTGACAGGGGTCTGTGCACATGAATTATGGCTCATTCTGCTTTTACATTTCGTCAACTGCAGATCTGGCTCGGTATGCTTAGATGTCATTAACCAATCATGGAGTCCAATGTTCGGTAATTTTGTTATAGGCTTTTCATTATAAAAGTTTCAAGTATCCAAAGTCTAAAATTCTATTGATCTTGTCATTATTGTGTAATGTATCTTGGTAAACAAGATCTTCTTAATGTCTATAGATGACCAAGGTTTCCATTGTTTCAGATCTTCTAAATGTCTTTGAAGTTTTTCTTCCACAACTCTTGCTTTATCCAAATGCTTCAGATCCTTTGAATGGTGATGCAGCATCGTTAATGATGAAGGATAAAAAGCTGTATGAGCAAAAAGTTAAAGGTGAGCATATTTTTAGTTACAGCCATTTTTTCTGATGATTTTAGACCAAATTTCACAATGGTTTATTTTATGAGATAAGGATACATAATGGTTTTGTTTTTTCAGTCCATGATCCCACTGCATTGCTTGCCTCTAATCTATTACAGTAATCATAAAATGAATCTCCTAAATCATTATAATTAGTTCAAGTTACGGATTTTGTTTAAAAAAATTGGAAAATGAGAAATTAATATGAATAATGATGACATTAATAACCATTTTACAACTTTTAAGGGTATAAAGTCAAACTCTTACCACTGAATTGACATCTCATAGGTAGTCGCAAATTGAATGACTTAATATAATAATATCTTGGGCAGAAAGTCATCTAGATTTTGGTCTTTTACTGATAGTATTCGAACATGATTGCTCATATCATGTCTCTCTTATTTATTCTGACCATTAAAGGAACCTCAAGTGTTTGTTTCTTGTGATAATATAAGGCTGAATTATTAAAAAATGAAGATAGTTTTTGTACTCAAGATTGCTTCATATATATCTGAATATTTGGAATTTTTAAAAAATACTATGGTGGTTTGGTGAATGAGGGGTGTTTTGTGGTGAGAAAAGATGTGTAAATGTTACTATGTGGTGTTTGTGGGGACAGAGTATTGTGAGCGTTACGCTAAGAAGGAAAACATATCCAACAATTGTACATCTGATGAGGAGAGTGATGAGGAAGACATCAGTGAAGCAGAAAGTCAATCCAGTGATGATGAAATTCCTGGTCATGCTGATCCTTAAATACTGCTCTTCAAAGTACTTGTTCAGTTATAATTATAAGATAAGATGTAGGATTATTATATATACTATTTTTGTGCCCTTAAAAATTCCAGTTGTTAATCCTGTGTAATTTCATATAAAGCTATACTAAAATATATCATTTGAGGGCTTTAAATTTTTAATTGTATTTTTTTACTTTCAGAATTTAAGGAAACCAGAAATGTAATTTAATAGATACATACTGAAGATTTTAGTTGTATCCTGTCATAATTAGCTAAATGTGTATTTTACAATTGTTGAAATATATTTCTTCCTTTTTCATTGGAGTCATGATATGAGGAGTAACAGAACGATGGTTTTGGAAATTGTGATTACTTGCAATTTCTTCACGGAAAAGCATTTTTTTTATTCGTTCGTAACTTTGTAATATCTCTTTTATATTGTATGCAAGATTTAACTTATATATACACTAATAGTGTGAATCACATCACAACCTTCTGATGTTTAAAAATGTTTAATTTGTATGGTAACTACTTCTAAATTAATGGATATGAGTGGTTGTGATATGATATGCAAATTAAACTATGTATACCAAATGTGGACTTCATCTTTTGTGATGCTGTTGTTTTTGTAGGGTGGGGTGTTGAATTGTAGATAGAGACTTCGACAGACAATTTTTTATGTTAACTACTTTGGACAGACAAAAACATAGATTTTTAATTAGTTGTCATGCGTGCAGGAATAGGGACCCCAACAATTGCTTTTTGTCTTTTAGAATCTCCATAATCATAATTTGACCATCTCCAATTCCAAACATGACAAAGATTTACCACAGGGAGACTCGTGCACGTCTCACCCTTCCATTTGCAGCATTAATTATTTCAATTATGGTTCAAATGAATGAACGTACTAGTATGAAATAAGAATAACTGAAAAGTAAACACACATCGGTTTACATATTTTAATTTCTGAGAAACAGTGTACCAATGTATGAATAAAATTATTTGTACAGTGTTTCTCAAAACAGCGGCTTGATTTCCGGAGCGTGTTACAGGGCACTAATATTTGCAATGATTTTCATTGTGATTTATACTCGAGATAAAGAAGCCACCCAAAAAAATAGACAACTTAAGTTTAGACTTAGCAAACTGTGTTTATATAGGTCAACATCTTAATCATTTGGCTTTTTTTTCTTTTCCTTTCAGTTGTATGAAATTGTCAATGCACTGGATGTGTGGACATCCTTTAAGCAGTTTTGGTGCACAAAAGAAAGAAATATTCTTCCATTATATCCATCATAACTATAAAAAAGAGAAATGTTCTTACTATAAAATCTGCATAAAGAGCCATATATTTTCTGATGCTTCTCTTGTTAGAACACAGTGACTTAGTTGCACTGAAATCTTCTTATAGTTTTCATAGCCACAATCTTTGTTCCCTATTTTAAAGTCAAAACTCAATGCTAGGAAATACCACATGAAGTTGAAGAGTATCTATGTATGGAAGCTGAGTTTTCACGTGAAAAACTAACCAAAGAGATTAGTTTTCACGAATCAATCAATATATCGATGTGTCTGTCCATCTATCTGTTTGGTGATTCACGTCGTGCTTCTGACAGTATCTCCATCTATCAACTGTTTATACCGCAGGTTTTGTCCACACCGTGCTGAGCACAAGTTCCATCTAAGAGGTGGTTTTGCCAATGTGATGAAGTACTCATCTCCTCAACCACCTTTCTCTGCGCTTCAAACTCCAAAGAATGTCAATATTAGTAATGAGCAGGAAACATCAACATCTTCATTTATAAGCAGAATCAGTCCACTTATTTTGTTGGTCCTAATAATACTAACAGTTATCTTCTTTATCTATGGACTTATCCAATTAGTTCTATGGTTTATAATGAAAATTGCATCCTCTTCAACATCCCTTTATAATTCCAACAGATTCCAAGAATCGACCCGAACCCGCGCTTTTCATAGGCAACTACATCAGCTTTTCCACTTGCATGATTCAGGTCTAGACCAAGCTCTCATAGACACTCTTCCACTTTTCAACTACAAAGCTTTAATGGGTTTGAAGGAACCTTTTGATTGTGCTGTGTGTCTCTGTGTGTTTTCTGATCAAGACCAACTGAGGTTGGTTCCTATGTGCAGCCATGCCTTTCACATGAACTGTCTTGACACATGGCTTCTCTCAAATTCTACTTGTCCTCTTTGTAGAGCAAATGTCTCTAGCTCTAGTAGTTTTCTTTTGCAGAATGTTGAAAATTCGAAAGAGAATATTGTTGAGTGTTCAGAATATAGTGAAAGAGAAATAACTGCAGAGGAACAAAGGGTGTTTTCTGTGAGACTTGGAAAATTCAGAAATAATGGAATAGTAGAGGATGGTAGTTGTAGTTTGGATGAGAGGAGATGTTATTCAATGGGATCATATCAGTATGAGCTTTGTAATTCGAATTTGCAAGTGGCTTTGTTGTCTCAATCTTCTTGTTGTGATGATAAGTTAGGAAGTGAAGAAAATGGTAATGTGGAAGGGAAGAGGGTAGGGACCACAATTAAAGGTGAGAGCTTTTCTGTTTCTAAGATATGGCTTTGGTCCAAGAAGAGCAAATTTCCTAGTTCCAGTGTTGATTTCCCTTGATTTTCTTGTAATTAGAAACTTAGCAGAAAAGTAAGTGTATGATGAGGAAATGGAAGCTACATTTTCTATCTAGAATTGCATGTTTAATTAATGATCCTGTTTTTAATGTCACGCCTTAAAAAAAAATTTAAGTAGATTTATGTTTGGTTCTTGTAGTTTGTTTCTCAACTGAACATGGTATTAGGAGGAGAGTATTGTTACAAATCATTGTAAATTTGAGATGACAAAGGAGTATTTGCTTTAGAACTCAAATGTGAAATTGTCCAATAATAACATTCTACACGTTCTGGGATAGAATCTTTAGATCTCTAATGACAAAGTGTCATATTTGAACTATGCACGTTTTTCTTAGATAATAAATTAGATCATGAGTCATAAAAGGTTATTATCTATGAATGTGTAAATGTGTTAGTAAATAAAAAGTTAAACTGAATACAAGAAATATGAACCAAATACAATGGAACGTCTGAATCACATATATATTGAGAAATGAATTACTGTATAGTTGACTAACTTAAGTTATTAGCATAACTATTCTTTAACAAAATTGTGATAAAATCGAACATAGAGGACCCAACTTGGGAAATAGTAGTAAATGAAAGCTACATTTTGACTCAGTCACTAACACTGACACTGACCCTAAACTTTCACCAACACCACCACAATGGGGATTCCTTCATCGGAAACACCCACCGTTCGCGTCTTCAACATACCTCAATCTGCTACAGCCAAAGACCTACTCCACTTCCTAGAATCCACCGTGGGTCCCTCTTCCGTCTTCGCCCTCGAAATCTTCAGCGACCACTCCAACTGGAAATCCCGCGGTTCAGGCTGTGTTCAGTTCGAAACCTTCGAAGCCAAATCCAAAGCCTTATCTCTCTCTTCCAATGATAAACTCCTCTTCAACTCTCACTTCCTTCGCTTCGCTGCTTCCTCTGATGACATCGTTCCTAGACCTCCCCTTCCCTGTAACCGTCTCCACAATGGTACCCTTCACGCTGGTTTCCCACTAGGTCCTGACCGCATGAGTGTTATCCAATCTTGGGAAGGTGTTAAAGGATGGGTTATGCCGGAAAGGAACAGACTTGATTTCTGGGTCTCTCATCATGATCAATGTTTCAAGCTTGAGATTCCCTTTGAAAATATTTTGGAGTGTGATGGGTTTTCTTCTGATGGTTCCAAACCCAATGCCCTTCTCTTGAAGGTAGTGCACTATCTATTTATCTATGCTCTTTTTTGGATAAACACCTTCATTAAACCCTATAAGGGTTTATTATATAAATGCATGTGTTGAAACTATTTCTATAACAAGATATAAAATCAAATCCATTTGTTTTCATAGAAATTGTTTTTATAAGCGATTCTGGAGAGCTTGTGGAAATAAGTCAAACAGGGTTTATGAACATGTCGTAACATGTTGCTCTAAACTCTCTCAAACAATCTCCCAAATCTCATAACAGGAAATAAGCTCAAAATTCAATCCAAATAAGGAGATAATTCTATTTTTTATTCAATTTGGTTATTGATTTATTGTATTTGTCATTGTTAAGTTTGAGCTGGTTTCCCTTTTTGTTTTTGTCATCTTTCTCAGCTGAAATATGGACCAAGGATATATCAGAGGATGGAGGGGCCAAATGTTTCTGCCAAGTTTAAGGCTGATAGGTATCGATTTTGTAAGGAGGATTTTGCGTTTATGTGGGTGCGTACCACTGACTTTTCGCGATTGAAGTCGATTGGGCACTCTACATCATTTTGTTGGGAAATTGAGGAAGAATCGTCTGATTCTGATGTTTTTCGAAGTTTCCCACTTTACAGAGAGAATTTGAAGGATCTAAGTCTGGAAGACGGGGAAGAATTTTGTTCTCCAACTGAAACAGTTCCGCTTGTTAAGTGTCGGTCGGATACTAAGTTACCTTATGAAGCTCTTTTCCAATTGAATTCTCTTGTTCATACCCAGAAAATTAGTCTTGCTTCTGTGGATGATGAGTTGATTGACTTGATGGCAAGCTTGGATGATGAAACTAAGGCTGTGATTTTTCAAAAATTGCACAAGATGAGTTCCACTTGTTATGAGCCTTTAAGATTTGTGAAGACACAATTACATGTGCTTAGTATAAAGAACAAAAGTCTTTACCCATCATCGCAGAAAAGGTTGGTGGATAATAACATAATGAGTTGTCATCGAGCCTTGATTACCCCGTCAAAGATTTATTGCCTTGGTCCTGAGCTTGAAACCTCAAATCATGTGGTAAAACATTTTGCGTTATATGCCTCAGACTTCATGAGGATTACGTTTGTTGAAGAGGATTGGAGTAAGCTTCCAATTAATGCAGTATCAACTAGTTTGCAAAAGGGAATCTTTGCAAAGCCTTTTAGAACTGATATATACAAGCGGGTATTGAGTATTCTCCAAGATGGGATTGTAATTGGATCGAAAAGATTTGAGTTTCTAGCCTTCTCTGCTAGTCAACTGCGTTCAAATTCTGTTTGGTTATTTGCTTCCAATGATAAAGTGAAAGCAGAAGATATCAGAGAATGGATGGGATCCTTCACTAATATCCGCAGTGTTTCTAAATGTGCGGCAAGGATGGGTCAATTGTTCAGTTCTTCCAAGCAAACTTTTGAAATGGCCCCTCAAGATGTGGACATAATTCCAGATATTGAACTCACCTCTGATGGTATAAACTACTGTTTCTCAGATGGTATTGGAAAAATTTCCCTGTCTTTTGCAAAGCAACTTGCACAAAAGCTAAAATTGGATCAGAGTCGGATTCCTTCAGCATTTCAAATTCGGTATGGTGGATATAAAGGGGTCATTGCTGTTGATCGCCATTCTTTTAGAAAGTTATCAATGCGTAACAGTATGCTTAAGTTTGAATCCAAAAACAGGATGCTTTGTGTCACTAAATGGAGCGAGTCGATGCCTTGCTTTCTCAATCGAGAGATTATATCCCTGTTGTCCACCTTAGGTGTGAAAGATGAGGCGCTTTTGGCAATGCAAGAGGAACAATTGCAGTTGCTAGGAAAGATGTTGACTGATCGGGAGGCTGCTTTGGATGTTTTGGAAAGTTTAAGTGGAGCTGATTCAAGAAGCATTCTAGTGAAGATGTTGAATGGATTTTATGAGCCAAATAGTGAGCCTTATCTATCAATGATGCTCAAGGCCCATTATGCATACCAATTATCTGATTTGAAAAGCAGATGCCGAATATTTGTCCCCAAAGGCCGAGTCTTGATTGGTTGCTTGGATGAAACTGGTATTTTGAATTATGGCCAAGTATTTGTCCGCATAACTGTGACAAAAACAAAGGAAAAAATTGGAGATGAAAACTTACAGAACGTTGATGGTGATGATAGCACGCGGATAATAGTAGGGAAGGTTGTGGTCACAAAAAATCCTTGTCTTCACCCAGGAGACATCAGAGTCCTTGATGCTGTCTACAATGAAGAATTAGACGAAAAGGGCTTGAGAGATTGCCTTGTATTTCCCCAAAAAGGACCTAGGTATATATATAAAGGACTATATTTGCAACTGCATTTAATTGCAACGATCTGTTTTATTCAAGATAGAATTATCACTTCTCTAACATTAATCTTTGTTCTGGTGTGTTTTCATTAACTACAATACTTCTTCATTCATCTAGTCAAAGTCTTTATGACCAAATGATCAGAAGTTATATCCTTGTCAACCTCATTTTTCTAAATAAAATTGAATTCTAGCTTAAAGTAGAGTTGGAAAACATCAAAGGCTATTGCATGAGGGGTGTGTTAGACAAAAAAATCTATTCACAAGCTTTCAACTAACCATTTATGTTATTTTTAAAATATTTTTCATATATTGATGTTTATTGCTGACTAATACTTGCTGGGCCTACAGGCCTCATCCAAATGAATGCTCTGGAGGTGATCTTGATGGAGATTTATTTTTCATAAGCTGGGACAAAGATCTAATCCCACCTCAAACTGATAATCCTATGGACTACACAGGAAGAAGACCTCGTATAATGGACCATAAGGTGACACTAGAGGTAATTTTTCAACCAAGTTTCGTGATTTTTTACTTGTTTCCAATGCATCACCAACACTTCAGGATGAAGTTGTGTGAGGCGTGTGTACGATACCGATACATGTGACAACAGTTAATCACTTCCATTTGGCATTTGCTCAAATTACTACTGGTGCTTATGTGTTTTGTATGTCATAAAAAAATTGATGAATTTGAAACTGCTCCTTTTTGGTTGTTATCTGTGTAGGAAATACACCAATTTTTTGTTGATTACATGATCAACGATACTTTGGGCGCTATCTCCACTGCACATCTGGTTCATGCAGACCGAGAACCAGAAAAGGCCAGGAGTAGAAAATGTTTGGAGTTGGCTGAGCTTCATTCCATGGCAGTTGACTTTGCAAAGACTGGAGCTCCTGCAGAAATGCCTAGAGCTTTGAAACCAAGAGAGTTTCCAGATTTTATGGAGCGGTTCGACAAGCCTATGTACATATCCAATGGGGTACTAGGAAAACTCTATCGCGCCTTAGTTGAGTCAACGACGCAAGTAAGGTCAAACATTGTCCTTTCAGAGAAGTTTGCCGAAGAAGCATATGATCATAAACTTGAGGTTAATGGGTTTGAGGCTTTTCTTGAGACTGCCTCCAGTCACAAAGAAATGTATGCACAGAAGATGAGCTCTTTAATGAGCTTCTATGATGCAGAGACTGAAGATGAAATGCTAACTGGTAACTTGCAAAACCGCGCTTCTTATTTGCAGCGCGATAACAGAAGATATGGAGATATGAAGGATCGGATTCTGATATCGGTAAAGGATCTTCAACGGGAAGCGAAAGAATGGTTTGAAAGTGATTGTCAGCCGCATGAATATCAACTCATGGCATCTGCATGGTATCATGTGACCTATCACCCTAAATATTCCCACGAAAGCTCCACATTTTTAAGCTTTCCATGGATCGTTGGGGACATTTTATTGCATATCAAGTATGTAAATAATAAAGTTGAAAGTTGAATTGTTTTCTCTAATCTGTTCATAAGAGAATATGAAGGAAATTTGAAGACATGCCATTTTGTGGTAGATAACATGTTTATGAAGGTGGGATTTTGAGTTTATCTGCAAGGTTTACTTCTGCTAAGTTGATAATCACATCTTCATTATTATCACTCTCCCTGTTTATAAAATTATTGTTATATAAGGTTTTTCCACATATGTTGAAAAATAAAATTAGATCTTAAGCAATTGTTGGTAAATATACTTCAGTTTAACAAATAAGTAAACAATTATTATTTGATATATGTATAAAAATAATTTGATAGGAGGCAGGTGAATCTTCATCTAGTCTCCTATTGTATGTATACATACCGTGTGTCTAAGGGCCCGCAACCCCGCAGGAATTGGGCTTGCAATGCCCATTGGGAGACTCAAGTGGACAGGAAAAGTGAAACTGACTGGGACAGAATGCATATCATGAATTTACATTATTAGCGATATCCATACATTTCCCATCCCATGTGCATCATATTTTTGCCAATTGAGTTGAAACTTAAACCTCCAGAAAATTGAAAAGGCAAATTTGAAATAGCTTTATTAATGGTCAGCAAACAAATACAGCACAAGATGTGGTGGTACATGAAATTATTTAAGAAATTACTTAATGTAGATATAATTAATTTAACAGTATCTTTATCTGATGTGCCCAAAAAGAGAATCTTTACTAACGGGTAATGATACAAATGTGAGTTGTTCAAACAAAGTTCCGAGAAGCCTCTCAACTTGTCCCCGTTCCAAGTGGTACTCGACTCACTTGATCAAAACGGAATAATTTTGAATATATTCAAAGACAAACATGAGATGAAAATATCCTAATTGGATTAGACATGCCAATTCATTTCCTGAAAGTCTAATTTTATTATTGATATCAATATCAATTGACAAATCGCAAAGCAAAACCCCACCACCAACCACTGCCCAGTAGGTCCATCCATAATTACCATTAGCTAGTATGAAATTATAATTATAAAAAGAAAAATATAAATAAGAAATGTAACTTTGCAAGCTAAGCCTCTTCATTTTTCATGCTTTACTCCACCTAATTATTACCATCCATTAAAAAAATCTGATTTTTAAGACAAGAATTTTGATTTAATTAATTTATTAATCTGTCGATACTATATATATAAAGGAATAATTATTAGATAAAAAAGGGAAATAAAATTGGATCCTTTACCCTTTATTTGGAAGTAGAGAAAGGAAAACTAAATAAAAAAGAAATAAATAAAAGAAACCACGCAAATCAAAAACCTTTCGGCTGTTTGGTTTTATAAAATCATCGTAAGAAAAGGAAAAAAGCTACATAAAACCCACAAAAATACAATCCTCCTAAATTTGGGGGAAAAAAATGAAAGGGAGAAAGCTTATAAAAAGACTATATTTTTCTTTATTGTTAATTTTATCATTTTTTTCACCTTTTTAAAGGTTAATTATGTCATTTTATTGTTTTTTTTTTCTTTTTCTACACAACCAAACAAGAGAGAACAATGTCTTCTTTCTTCTATTTTTTCATTCTTCTAAATAATAAAAAAATCATCTTAGATTCTACTTCTTTTTTTCTACTCTTTTGTTATGTCCTTTTTTTTTTTTT
>JBBPBS010000007.1:6530835-6595847 GCA_037974835.1 Cicer judaicum | reverse complement strand
TTTTTTTCACTTTCATATTTTAAACCAAACAAATATATATCACTCACATTAAACGATTAATCTCTACGGTTGGTCTTTAAAAATACTTGATTGGTTAACCCGAAAAAAGTATAAAGACAAACATTTTAGGTGTAGTTTTTTTATTTTTTTTTAATTTTATCTTTCATTTATTAAATTTATATCTTTACTTTTTTTTTATACACTTTAATAATTGAATTTTCTATACAAACAAATAACGACAGTTTCTACTTTCGGTATAAGTTTTTTTATTTTACTAATCATTTAAACAATAATATTACAATTTGTCCTTTGTTAACATCTAATCAAAGAGAGGGAAAGAAAATTGAGATTGAGATAACAAAAATGCAAGACTACACGCTAAAGGTAATAATAATAATAATAATAATTTTCACTTTTACTTTCTTGTTTGAGGCAAACAATTACCTCTTGGTACCAAGATATTTACAAATATATAGTAAAAACAGAAAAAAATCTGATACAGTATAGAATTGGCCAAATAAACAGAAAGTGACGCGATATTAACCAACAACCGGGCGCTGCTTTTATCACTTTCGCCAACTAAACTCCACTCTCCAGCTCATAATGTGCACATTCCAGCGCACTATAGTTCACACGGCGCACTCAAACTAAAACGTCCACGTCACATTCCGGCGCCGGCGCAACCGATTTAACATTTACGGCGGCGTAACGCGTAGAGAAATTGCGAAACCCGTCGTCGTGGCCATCGTCGTTTTGTCCCGGACCTTCATCAAAGTTCAAAGCGTAACTCAATGGATCGTACTGGTACTTGGCATTACGTTTGGAGGATCGGTGGTTGTTGAACCTCCGAATGACGGTCTTCCACCTTGGACCGGCCACAATCTCCGACCACTCGCGAAGCTTCTTTAAAGCCCTGATGCCGCGAGACCACCAACGATCTCCGGTGGTTGCATGGGACTCAGACCAGGAAGTGGAGCGGACGCGCTCCCACCAAATGGAACGACGTCGTGGAGCGAAACAAGAGGGGAAACACAAAGCGCTTGATCTCTGTTGGAGATGGCCGGTTGGTGTGGATTCAGATTCAAGCTCAAGCTCAATGGACATGTCAGAAATTGAGATCGAAATTGTGAATGAATGATTCTTTCGTTTCAGAATGATTAAGTGCTACTGCACTGTGTTGTGTTGTGTATAGACGAAGAAGACGGAATGTGAGGAAAGGGGCTTTATTTCACTTATATATATATAGATAAATTAAGTCAAATAAATAAATCGATAACACATTCGGGCTGGACTAGCCACATATTTTTAATTTCCTAATGTAATTTTAGTTCTCACTGTACTTATACAGCAACCACTCACTCTGCCCTCCCTACTTTATTTTCATAATAGTAATAAATAATAGTAATATTTTAGTATTCATTTTTATGGTTAAAATAAAATAACCATTTGTTTTTATTAGTGTTTAAGAATAGATTCGTTATTTATCCTTATCTGTTGTGTAAGACCGCAGCAACAACTATAATAATAGAGTAATTAATTAAAGGGGACGCAAAGAGTACCCACAGGAAGAAAAAGAAAAAACAGGGGAGTCACACGTTTTGGGCACGGATATCTCGTCATCCAACACCCATGGCAGTGACTGGTAGTGGTGAGTCGACAACGTTCAGCTGAGACTGAACTCTTATCTATTATTCTGTCACCTCAAACAAAACCATGTTTCCTTTGTGATCGTCTCGCGTCATTACTCCCGTCTCATTATCTAATTTTTCATTTTCTCTTTTATCTCTTCATATTTCAAATAAATTATTGATACACAATTCTATCCTCAAAATTATGTACATTGATTAAATTAGTTTCTATATTTTACTATTTAGTAATTACATCATTAAAATTATAACAAAATTATAACTCATTAGTCAAAATATTTCATTAGACAACTTTTGTCAATAGAAGCTATAATGTAACTTTTATGTGAAATCTACATCAAAAGACCATATATTAATTTTACATATCATGACATAGTTTTTAACGGATTGACTATTTTGACTTATGTTTAACAATTTCATACATGTATTTTTAAGTTCCGAAAATTTAGACTATTTTTGCCGAAGTGCACAATTTTGATATCTAATCAAGTCTGTTCAGTCATTTAAAGGGTGCACATCACTTTAAAATTTAAGTGCAAAATTAATGTTCAACGGTTTTTACTGTAAACTACTCAGCCACGCCACTTTACTAAATTTGATGGCTCCTTAACCAAACCAAAACAATCTGATCCATTTCAGGCAGTGTGGAAAAGATGGAACACATGGATAATTTTTTGGAACCACTAAGTTTTCAACAATTGTTGCAGCCAGCATCATATGTTGGGAAAGAACTCAAGAATCTCTGAAACTGATAATGTGAAATCTCCTAACCTCTCTCTAAAAGGGGTCAGGTGAGAATCTCCTAACTCATTCAATTTGTTTTCTCTAAAACAATATGACTTAACAATAACTGCTTATTTAACAAAGTTAAAGATATGAGATGAACTCTACAATTTCCATCTGATCAGCATCTCCTACTACTAGGCATGGCAACGGGGCGGGTCGGGGGCGGATTTTGCCTCCTCCACACCCGCACCCGTTTCATAGCGGGTGTAAAATTTAGGCACCCATCCCCGCCCGTAACGGATCTCGGATTTCCCCGCCCGTAACGGGTCTCGGGTTTCCCCACCCGCATCCGCACCCACACATATATATAGAATTATAAATTTAAAAATCATATTTATTATAATAAAATAATAATTATTAAATAATAATAAAATTAAAAAAATATTTTCTATAGAGATAAAATTATCTTTTAATATTTAAAAGAATATTATATATTAAATATGTACATGTATATAAAATTTAAAAATTACAATAATATTACTTGCGGGGCGGGTTCGGGTGCGGGGTGGATATCACAACCTCAAACCCGTCCACGCCCCCGAATTTTTATGTCGGGGAAAATCTGCACCCGCACCCAATTAAAGCGGGTTTTTTCCGCCCAAATCAAGCGGGTTTGGGTGGGTATCCGCGGGTGCGGATTTTATTGCCATCTCTACCTACTACCTGCTGTTGCATAATTGAGAGGGATCCATTCCCCTCTTAAACAGTTTAGCAAATTAGCAGAACTATGCATAATTGAGGGTTCAATGACAATTAATCAACTTTCTACTCTCTGAATAATACTAACGGATCCATTATCATAAGAACGTCTATTACAAGTTGACATCTTGTCGAATCTTACAGTTTCTACTGTCCAAACAAAGACTTGGCACACTCATGGCAGAGGTAAGTGTAATCCCAAGTTCTTTTCAACTAAATCTGCCCCTTTGAAGCAGCGCAGCCATTGCGAGGGGAACGAAAAGGATCATTTGTTCTAGACCTTACCCACTATACCCAACCAAAAAACTATAAACCAGTCAGTTACACTGATATGGCTATTGGAGGAGGTTAGAAATGGATGCACAAATTAAGGCCTTGGAACAAAACAAAAACCTGGATCCTTATTGAGCTTCCAAAAGACAAGAAATTCATTGAATGCAACTGATTAAATTATTTAAATTACTAGTAAAGATTTCTTGCAATAGTGGGGGGGAAATTACAGAAAACAGAGTTGCAAAATCTGCCACATGTCAATAGCAAAAGACTTACAATTAAAATATATAGAGAAATAGATTCCTCCAAATGTCAAAGATACATGAGACATCACCTTGGTCTTTCATTGATGTAAGATGCGAACTACAGATACTAAATAGATGAAAGAAAAGTTGAGGGACAAAAGAGATGTCCATTCTGAACATGAAGAGAGAACAAACTGATGCCTGAGATGTTTAGAAGACCAACGTAATGTCCCGTGTATCTTTAAAGAAGAAATTTGAGTATTTAGTCCTAAAGAACTAGTACAACAAAAACTGTTGACATTAGCTACAGATTAATGTCCTGCATATATCTGGAGGACCAACCTGATAATATCCTTCAAATCTTTAGAGAATCAGATTATATAATAAGTGTCACAATAACTAGAAGGAAAGAACACAATGACACACGCATGTGTGACTTTAAAAGTAGTTATAGTTAAAGCCAAATGTTTTTGATGATCTAATGGTTGTGGATTACAGACAATTTAAAAGCTTTACATTAAATCCTAATACATATACAAATTTACAAGGAACAATATATCTTGATTCAATTAAGACACAGTCTAGCAGCATTTCACAACTTCACAGTCTAGTACTTATTAGAGTTAATTAGATTAACTAAATAAAACTCAACCTACAAACAAAAACAACTAATACATAAGCCATTAAGAAGTATGTTCAGAATGAAAAACAGACACTGGAACTAAAAGTTGAAGCCACATTTCACATAGCCATGGAAACCCCAAAATCACGACCATGAACAGTCAAGAAAACCTTACCAGCATCATCAGAATTTTGAGCATCAAGAGCAATAGCACCGAAGATTGATCGGAAAGCACCGCAAAGGACAGCAGGGGAAGAAGAATTGGTCTTGGGAGATACACGAACCACCTTGTGCAAACTCAAGCGCATTGCATCGACGGCACAGGAAGAGTCGACGTTGGAGATTAGGGATATTCGACGGTTTAACTCTTTGGCTGAAACATCGACGTCTTTTGAAAGCAAATTGAAAGATACAGATGTTTCAATGATGGCAGCACCGAAAATGCTGAAAGCTTTGTTGTTCTCTTCGGAGAAGGAAGCGTGAGTCATGGCACGACGGAGAAGACTGGTGCTCTTGAATGTGTAACTGATCAGCGTGTAAAACATTAAATTAATAAATTGAAAAGAAAAAAAAAAGGAATCGAAAAAATAGAAAGAAAAAATATACCCTAGTTGTTTTTGGAGGGTTTCGAGGGCTGATGAAAATGGTGAGAGTGAGTGTCCCTGCAGGCACAAAAAGTGTTTCTGTTAAGGGAGAGTTTGGGATTTGGAGAAAAACAAAAGAGGAAGAGGACCTGAAGAAAAAGACTGGGAAGGATCGCAATGAGGAAGATGGCGTAGATGGTTAAGGTGGGAGAAGTACGAGTTGATCGCATTTTGAATTCAACAAAAACTATGCAATTCTTCTTTCTCAGTCTCAGACTCTACTCAACTTGAAACCCCTTTTACTTCCAATGCGAATTTGTTTACCCCCAAAATAATAATTTTTAAAGGTGGATATTTAACTACATGAGTACAAAAATATTGGGAGTTTTAAATCCCATAATCCTCTCAATTTGGTCTTAAACATAGATACTTTAATATACTCTATTGATCCTATAAAATGATTCTCAAGTTCATCTATATCTCTGTGTAAGTCCAAAAAAAAAAATGATGTTTCTATTTTAAGAATTATAATTATTTTTATTTTGTAAAACTCTTTTAATTTGATAAGAATATGAATATTTTTTATAAAATGTTTATCAAATTTATCTTCTTGTAAATGTTATTATTAAAAGTCGTGGATGATCGTAACGTTTCTCTTAAGTGTGTTGTTGAAAGTTTTAGATACATAAATAAAGAATGATACAATACATTTGAAATTATAGAATAGAATAAAAACAATATTATGAGTGTGCATCTATTGTTCTCTTTGATTATCTTTTATGTCTTCTTTATCACATTGTGCATTGTGAGGAAAATAATTTTTCTTAGTGTTGTACTTTGAAGTGATGAAAATGTATAGATTGTCCACTATTCATCTTTTATTTCATTCTTGTGTAAAAATATTTTTTTAAATAGCACCGATAATAGTTTTGATTTAAATTAATTTGACTATTATGTGGATATTTTTTTTTAGAAATTTCTATAAAAATGTTAAGATGTTTATGAAATCTACGTTGTTTCAATGCTCTTATGTAGTTTGATAACTTCATGCCAAAAACTTTTTTTTTTCTTCACATGTGTAATGGTGTTTGTGGAACAAAGAACAATTATTTTCTTCGTGTGTTTTTTATTTATCAAATTCAAATGTTTTTTTTATTATTCTCTCTATTACCAACACTGTCAAAAGTACACTTAATAGACTAATCATTAGAATCCATGACATCTAGCAATGTACGTTAGTAGAACGTTGGGCTTGAAAAATATTTTATAGAATCAGATATTAAAGTACAAATATTCATATTCTTATTATGGGTCAAATTGATAACACTCATCAAAGTCACTGATTATTTTTGCCATCAACAATTTATTAATGAACACATCATTAATAATCATATAGTTTATTGATGACTATTAATAGATGGACACATTTGATAAATATTTTACATATTCAAATATTAAATTAAAATTCTTATTTTTTCTTACACGAATTTAAAAAAGTCTAACAAAGTTAAGAGCTATATAAGTCATTTAGTCTAATTTTTCATTTGTATAATTTAACGAGAATACGTTTCTTCTACATTTTAGGCTATTTGCTTTGGCCTCCATAGATGCACCGCATCCAACATCGTCAAATTCGAGTTTTTGAACAAATTAGTTTTAGTCAGGTAAATTTAATATGTAAATTTGTTTAATTCACCTGATATTAAAATAAATATATAAATGACATAAATACTTATAATACTATAAATTTGTTCACAGATCAAACTTTCAACTTTCAACTTAATTATAAAGAAAAAATATACAAAATTACCATAAAAATTTATATTTATAAAATAGTATAAGTTAAACTAAATAAATAATTCAACCATTCGAGACTCGTCAACTATTCACGATGATAATGAAGATGATATCACACGCGAATTCAAAGCAAGAAGAAAATAATGATTTATTTGAATTTGAGAAGAGTAAATGTTAGTTTGAAGTGTTGGAGAATAATAATAAAAAATGAAGTTTTTTTAATGGAACTTAAAAAATTGACTGTATTTTAAAGTTAGGGTAAAATTGATGTATTTGTCGAACTCACTCCATTAATTCAGTTTCGTAATATAGTTATCAATTTTTTAATATACCTGCAAATTAAAACGTTTTTTACACTTGAATATGTAAATTTGTAAGAATTTAAATGTTAATACGTAATTTTAATAACTTGTCTGCATTCTCTGTCTGTTTCTTTTCCATTGTAGAAAACTGAAACAAGTTAAAATCCTATTAATGTTGTTCATTTGTGTTTTGTTTGGTTCTATAGTATCAAAAATAGATTTTGTAGAATTAATTTTAGTAAAATATGTATTTAAAGTAAAATTATGTATATTTGAATATGTTGACCCAATCGTAATTCAACATCAATTTGAGTGTTAAAACTACAAATAATATTCAATCTCCAAAGTGAAAATAACAAACATATTCCACATAACATTAAAAACTTGAATTCACCGCAAACAACACTTGAAAATCTTTATAGAGCATAGAACATATATTATGGTACAAGGAATTAGAGAGGGATCACAACTTAAAAGAAAAAACAACACAAATAACTACGACATGAATGTCCTAAAGAATCAGGTAACACTTCTAATGGTTCACTCTAACTTTGATATTTGGATATTTTAGGAGCACATATATCTTCTAAATGTTATTATTTATCTATTATTTTAAGGAAAAAAAAAATTACATCACATAGATTTCAAAGATTCCTCATGAATAAAACATACCTCAAAGTTCATAGACTAATTGTATAAGTATAAACTATTTATTGACGGGGTCTTTATGTTGACATGAAGAGTTAAACCCATGCTCTTTTAAAGTATGATTTAACTCTTTACCAACTAAATCAAATTTAATTGATAATATATGTGCATATACATGGGTCATAGCATGTAAAAGCTGAAAATGCCAAAATCAAAATATTTAAAAGTTTTTAATGAACTATAAGAGTGTCATCTATTATTTTAAGGAAAAAATCCTTTGAATGCAAATCAGGAGGAAAGTTTGGATTAATTACCTGTGTTAGTTAGACAGACACTCATATGCTTAATGTGGGTTTTACTTATCATTTTTGAAGTAATTTGTAAAATATTAAAGAATTGATTTTTAAAATAAAAAACAAAAACTGAATTATCCTTTTTTTTTCTCAAAATTATAAAGGTCGAGCATCATTTTGTCCATTCTTCATCTAACTATGTCAAAATTGTTAAGCTAGCATGTTTTCAAGGTTATGTTCAGTTGGATATTTTCAGAAGTTTGTTATAAGTATTTATTGAAAGAGGAACTAAAGTCATTGAAGGTCTTCAATTTTATAAATAAACTAATTTATGATTTTGTATATTTGGAGAACATATCTCCAACTCTTATAATTTTAACAATCAAAATTGTGATACACTATAAAATAAACAAGATTGAAATAAAAAAGAACAGAAGATCCATTCAAATGTATTTTTATCATTTATGGTTTTTTTTTTTTTTTTAATTCTAGAAACGGCCTAATATTTGAAGAATAACTGCACCCAATGAAAAAATTGAAATTAAAATCATACACCTAAGTTAAGCGCACAAGAAAGTAATGGTATGTATTTTTCTTTTAAATGGTAAACACCACCATATTAAATTCAGACAATGCTTGAGTTACGATTTTAACACAATTAAGATATATATGTATCTGATATTATCAATGCGGACGTTATGAATGCTCGTCCATTATCATTGTTTTTAGAAAAAGCATTCATTGACAGAAATATGTTGATTATGAAAATATTATTTATTGTACATGCAAATAATTAGACTCGTACACTTTTAAGTGTTGAAAGAATAAAAAAGAAATTTCAAATCATGCAGGTTTTCTAATTCATTGATGAGAATTATAGGCTATAGTGTCTTTTTGTATATTTTTTTTTTGTCTTATAAACCACGTTCATAAAAGATATTTTACTAACATTTTACAAACTAATATTTGTTGTCTTCTCGACGTCTCTATGATTTGTTTTGTTAATATCTTTTTTTGTTTAAAAAAATCTTACAATATCTTTAAGTTATGAGCAATTCTAAGATGTAAATTATCATCACTAACAATAATATTTATCACAGTCTTTGAGTTAACTTCCAAATCAAAAGAAATTTAAAAATTTTGAATTTTGTTCTTCTATGACATTGCATCACTATAAGAACAACTAATACACATATTTGAATGTTAATGATCCTCTTGTAGATCATTTGAGTTAGCTTAATTAGATAAGTTGGAATCAAAGACCTTGTAAATTACATTATTAGGAGATTCATGAAGTATCTTTTGAATGGTTTTTAATTTCTTAAAATCAACGAAGCTCAAATCAGAAGTTTTTTCACAATTTTTATCAAAAGAAATTCTAATCAAATGAAACATCTTGAATTAACATTGGTGCCTCCTAGATCAACCTTGGGGTCGTTTGTACGTTCAATTTGACCTTTATCTAGAGCAACACTGTTTTTATAAACATATGTCTTTAGTAATTTATTTACAACTTCAACATTTTTCATGTTATTCGTTGACCATTAGAAATTTTTCGACAATGGTCTATAAAATGTCCAACAACCTTATATAACTCACAAAACAATGACAATTTTTCATAATCAATGTAAACAAAAATGCATACCATTCACATTCAACAAGAGTGTGGTCTCTCAAATCTTGTAACATGTCCAAATTGACTAAAACTCGAGCGTAATGTCCAACGTTTTTGAAAATAATCTTTGTGAAAATAATCAAGAGATAATTGAGTGCTAATTAATATCTAAAGCATTTGTGAAAATAATCTTTGACCTTCAATCTTCCCAAGACATATTGTAGATATGAATTCAATATTGAACCTTTGTTTTTTTTTTTTAACTAAATATACATTGAAATATTTCGTCTAAGAAAAAACTCTAAGAAGATCAAGTTTCAAATTCATGATTCTAACTATTCGAACATTTTGCAAATCTTCGAGAACAGTAAAGGAAGTGTCAAAATATTTTTGCGAGAGGAACAATTAGCCATGAATCAATCAGTTTCTATATTATTAAAAGTTTTTCACATAAAACCAATAACATAATCAATATATCACTATTAAACATAATGACTCTACCATAAAAATTATTCTTACAACTAGCTAAACCTAATTAATATTTATCTTCTAAAATTTTAATAACAAACTTCAACTTTTTAATACATCGTTTTGATAGCAGACTCAAAGAAATAGCGCATTAATTCTTGAGAGTTTAGTATTTGGAGAGCAACAACACTTTCAAGTGTCTTATCACAAGGCTAACTAGTGTTTCCCTCAACCGACGGTCAAAGTCCCGCGGCGAGACCTACCATTCATACTGCCGCCATAACTTTAATTTCTATTGATAATAAAAATACTTAATTAATTTTATGTAGTAAAATTGAAGTCCAATCTTAGTGCGCCTAACTTTATTTCCACCTAAAGCCCAACTCTAAATCCTTTTATTTTCTCAACCATTAACATTTTCTATTGATTCCAAACCCTCTTTTGTGGTTTTAAATTTGTATTTATTGTTCTGTCTTGGTTGCCTATTTGATACTCATGACTCAACAACCCATCATCATTGCCCTTGTCCTTCAATCTTAGACATAGTCTATACAAGTTTAAGACTCACAATCACAGGGACCTAATCGACAATCATTAGAAATTAAAGAGGGAATACGCGTTATTTTAACGTGTTGTGTTGTGAGCCCACATTGGCGCCCCGCAACAACCAAAACACTAATAATGCGTGTTGAGTTATAGGGACCCACATTTCATTTACTGTTCTAAGAATTGTTGATGCATTAGTTTAATTGTTAATACATGTCTATAGTTTATATACTATAATCACATGGATCAGTTTCTTTCTACCTAAGTAGGTAATTTGTTAATAGTACAAAATTAAAACAAATAAAAACTGTCCCACTTCTTCTAACATAGTTAATATTACGTGGATATATATAAAGAGTAAGTTAAGTTTTTACAAAAAAAAAAGAGTTAGTTAACTGCTTAACTGAAACCAGTGACAGTAACCGCAAATGAAGGTAACTGTAAAAAGTTGAAATAGGTTTACCACACCACCCTTATCCTTTTAATTAAGACTGGCACATCACATCACAGCTCTGTTCTTCTAGGGTGGTTGAGTTGAGTATTGAATTTTGCATCTTGAAATTGAAAGTGATGAAACTATGCCAGGCCCTGGTCCTCACTTGATGTATGCCATGGGCTCGGGCTTGGGTCTAACCACCATCAGTAACGGCAGGTTTAGCCCACACCACACACTCACATACACCGTCAACGCTTTCTTTGGACCTGATATTGGTTCTTTCTCGGAATGGATTGGCTCACTTTTTGGTGATGGTCCAGCTGATACTGTAGGCTCTGCCGTAGCTGATCTCATTCACCATCCTTTCTACTACATCCTTATCTTGGGAATTCCTCTCTCTTTTCTTTACTCTAGGATTTCCTCTTTTCTTCTTCAAACCCACCTTCTTGATTCTATCTCCAGGGTGACCACTCTTACTGTATATTAATTCATTAATCCCTAAACTTGTTTTTATCATATATTATTATATTAATTGACTTGCTTATATTAATAATTAATTCTAGGTGCCTCTTACTAAGATGCAATGCTTTTTCTTGATATCAGCTGGCTCTTTTACTCACTTCTTTCTAGATCATCTCTTTGAGGTAATATTCATTGTTATACGATTAATTAATACATACGTTGTTAACCACTTAGTCGCTTCTACTACAAATTAATTACTTACCTGATTTATTTATCTTCATTTCATGCAAAATGTATGATTAAATGTGTGAGGCATTAATGGTTTTTGGTCATTAAATGTGTGAGGGTTTGATGGTGTAGGCGAGTGTGTTAACTAATGTATACTTTGGAAATTTTACGTTATCTTCATTAGTATTTTTTTTTATTATATTTTTTTTTATGTTACATACCTTGCAAGATTTTATCATTCATTATTTAGGTGAAGTTTTGATTAAGTCTATAATAACCATTTAATTATTTCAATCAGTCAAATAATTATGGAATATTTGAGTTTCAACTCTTCTCATGTTAAATTGTTTGTATGAGCATTTAAAGTCCAAAAATTGATAACTTTTGTAATGTGTACATGTCAGCAAAAATGGTGACCAAATCTAAACAATCAGTCATTTGAAAATATTGAACCAATGTCAAATTAATTCAATCTAATAATAGAAACCCTGGGGATATATATATTATTTATCTTGGGAAGTTTGTTGAAGTCTCATTAAGTATATGCTTGACAAAGAGTGTTAGTTAATCTTAAGAAGATAATGCCATGGACCATGCCACTTACCTTCATTTCAGCTCTTCTGAGAAACCTTCGGTTCCCCTGCAGTTTTGCACTCAACATCCTGAATTGCTATTCTACTAGCTTGTGTATCTTTCTTTTAAGGGATTAAATTGGCTCTTTAACTGTTAACTGATGGAAACATATTATTCTCAAAATCTTATAGGAGAATGGGAAAACTACCACCTACACTTGGATTTTGAGCACTGGCTGGTGGCAAAGTAGAGCACCAGTTAACCCAGATGCTGTTGTTGTAGTGAGCATCTTATGTGCTTCCTTAATTGGTGGATTTTTTTACCTCAACAGGTGTTTGTTTTTGCAACTTTCCATATTAAGTATGAAGTTAGTATAATGGTGAGACAGCATGGTTTTAACATGTTTTCTTTTTTTTCTTTCCATTTCTCCTTCATTGCCTTGCAGAGCAAGTTCCTCAAACTCAATAAAGAAAAAGTCATATCAGTCAATGCTTCTTATGGTATCCATAGCTTCTTTATACTGCTTATGGTGTACAATTCAAATATACTGGATCAATCCACGTCGTCCAGCAGTTGGAGAAGAAGCCGATCTTGGTGTTCTTGTGTTTTTAGCTATGTATTTCTTTCTACCTTATTGTTTGTGTATAATGTCCATGTACCCAAAAGATTTTGATTCTAATCAAATTCCACTTTAACAGTGTTTACCCTGACAGAGATATAGTATCTGCTTTTTCCAATGCAATCTAGTTACACACGGTTATCTTATCTACAAAATTGACTCCAGTAACTTACAGTATAACAAAATAGATATATGCGATGTTAAACATCATTTTTATAGAGTGTCATCACTCTTTCGACCTTTTTGGTTATTGCCACACATGTATAAAAGTTATGTTTGCTTTGTTGAAGAGTGACAAATTGTAGAATTTGACATTTTGATTTCTATCATAATGTAGCTTGCAAGTTGTTATAATAAAGATTATTACAGCTCTGCTAATGCCTTAATTTTGTCCCCTTTGATTATTATCTACCTATAATTGATTAATTAATCTAACACAAACTGCACTATTACTTAGATTCACATCTTTTTACATCATAGGTTGGGTTGTGCGGCGAGGTCTTGCAGCGACTGCCAAGTGTGGATTTGTGAGGGAAATGGATTCTTAGAAAATAATTAATTAAAAGTTAAATAAATACAAAATTCCCGAAGATAAAACATTTAAAGGAAGAGAATCTTAACCCATTTTGGAGGGTGGAAGTGGAATGTGACAACTTGTTAGTGTCCCCTCCTAATTCAGAGGGCTCATTTAGATTATTTGGCCGTAGTGGGTGGCATTAGGCAACATTGATCCGTAGGCAATTTTTTAATTTTTGCTTCTTTTGGCTTGTTACTAGAAATTGTAATAGGTTGGTCCATACTTTAGCATAGTCTCATTTGTATCCTAATCAAGTAAGGTTGGAAGAAATTCCTCCTATCTTGAACCTCTTTGTTATTGAGGACGAGTTCTAACACGTTTCTTCTTAATTTATGAGGAATTTAAGAAAAATAGTCTCTTTAGATATACAAATTTTGTAAATTGGACCCATATTTATAATTTTGAAATTGTGTCCCTCTTACTTTTAAAATTTTGCAAATTTATCTACAAACAATTTTTTTAAAGTTTCAGTTTTGGTCTATTTTCATTTTTTATCACAACTTTCAAAATTTATAAAAATAACTTTGCTTTAAATGAACAATTGTTCTACACAAAAAAAAAAAAAAATTAGAGAATACAAATGAATTATTTAAATTGTTTTAATTCTTTTTAAAAAAAAATTACTTCGTTCAACTACACTCTTATACTTATCTAGAGTTTGTCGCAATTAATGAACTGCTATAAAAGAATGAGTTATAGTTTTTGTAAAATAATACTAAATATATGCTAGATAATCAATTTATTATATCGTAAAATCACGGTAACTTTCAATAATTATACGTAACAACTTTTAATGTAATTTAAATTAACTATTCATTTAACGGAATTATTAATATAACTTTAAATTATTAGTTAATAGATGTATAAAAAAAAATAGTATTTCACGTCCTTATATTGGCGATAATGTTTGCATGTGAAGACAAATCCATTTTTGATATTAAGAAGCTCTTTTCATTTTTATTATCATCACAAAGCGCCATGGCAGCTCGCACACTTTCCCGTTTGCTCTCTCGCTCTCGATCTTGTTCTTCTTCTCTGCTTCGCTCACTAGGTCTTCAATTCAACTCACTTTCTCTTTTACTGTGTCTGTAGATGTTTATTTCTAATCCATTGATTGAAAAGTGAAAACCATATATTATCATAATGCTTTCTACAACTCAAATAATAAGATTTCCACTTTATGTTTTGTTTCATTGTAGGAGGAAAATCAGAAGGATCCATAATCACAAATAGATTTAGTACCGCTGCAGCTGTTGAGGAATTGATTACTCCACCAGTTTCAATAAATTATACACAACATCTCATAAATGGACAATTTGTCGATGCTGCATCAGGTATGTTAGTACATCGCTTTTTTGCTTCTTATAGTATGTTTTGATTATACTTTGGACTATACAATCTACCAAAATCATGCTATTTTTTTGTCTCAAATTTTTAATCCATGTACAATTTATTGAGAAAAGAAAACCAACTTAGGTTAGTCCGAGCTGAGTTAGAATAGCTACTTTGTCTAAAAGAATAGAGGCCAAAAAACGCAAAGTAAAGAACACAAGACAAGAGGTTTGGAAACAAGTTTGGCCAAGTATACAGAGCGGCTGCAGTTCTTTTGTATTAGAATGATTGATTAGGTTTTACGGAATACAACTTCTATTTGAATACTTCCTCCGTCCCATAATAATTGCAACAATATACCTGACCGTTTCGCAAGGGACTTCCCTCTCCGCATCCCTTGTCGCCTCAACAAACATTGGGCCAAGCTTAAAAGGGAAGGTCTCACTCACTCACTCACTCACTTCTCTTGTTTGACCTTGCCAACTTATCAATATCTATGAGCCATACTCAATAGAGGGTAATATCTATGAGCCATATTCAACAGAGGGCTTAGGTCCTTTAAACAAATAGTCAAAGGTTCAAATAGTGACTCTTGTAGATGAAAAAACTCGGATGGAAGGGACCAACTATCTCCTGTGCATTCAGGTTTTTTAATAGTGATTAGTCATTGTTAACAACAGTGGATAGTTTGTACCTATCATAGGAGTACCTAAAAAATTTATATATTGAGTGGTGAGAACAAGTTAGCAAAAACATTTTGATTTCAGGAGTACCTCTTACATGTATCGAGTTTCTTTTGATTTCAGGGAAAACATTTCCAACTTATGACCCACGCACAGGGGAAGTGATTGCTCGTGTTGCTGAAGGCGACGCTGAAGATATCAACCGTGCAGTATCAGCGGCTCGCAAGGCCTTTGACGATGGACCTTGGCCAAAAATGACTGCTTATGTAAGCATTTCCTGGGTGTCCTTTTCTTTTATGACCTTCTATTAGTTTTAAATTTGTGATGATTATTAGAGATATAGTTAGTTAGTTAGTTAATTATGGTAATAGTTAGTTAATAATTTGTTAGCCTATATAAAGGCTTCATCCAACCACCTACACTTAGCAATCAAATATCAAATTTAGTTTTTTTATCTCAATTCTCTATTTTCTTTTTCTCTCAACATGTTTTCTAACGATGATTTATTGATAACTCCTTCAGGAAAGATGTCGTATATTGCTGCGCTTTGCTGATTTGGTTGAGAAGCACAATGATGAGATTGCAGCTCTGGAGTCATGGAACAATGGAAAGCTTTATGAACAGGCTGCCAAGATTGAATTACCTATGGTTGTGCGTTTATTTCGTTATTATGCTGGTACTAGGATCAGTAACAACAATCACATGTTCCTTATGTCAATCCCTTTTTAATTGCTGAAAAAAATTCTGTTACTACCCCCTTCCAAACAATTATTGTTTTTACAGGTTGGACAGATAAAATTCATGGTATGACAGTCCCAGCTGATGGAAATTATCATGTCCAAACATTGCACGAACCAATTGGTGTAGTAGGACAAATTATACCTTGGAACTTTCCTCTACTTATGTTTGCTTGGAAAGTTGGACCAGCTCTAGCATGTGGTAACACCATTGTCCTCAAGACTGCTGAGCAAACACCTCTAACGGCTCTTGTTGTAGCAAAACTACTTCATGAGGTTGGCTAATACTCTCTTCATCTCATATTAAGTGTCATGTTTGAATGATTTCACTGTCTCACATTATTTGTCATTTTAGAATATTAATAAAGTGTTATTACATTTTTCCAATATTAATCTTATTTATTAAAGTAGTTGCAAATATGTGTTAGCTAATAATAAATGAAGTAGAAGGATATTTTAATCCTAAACATATAATTTGAAATTTGGACATGAAACAATCATTCTCAGGATCACAGTTTGCCTTGTCAAACTCTACTTCTTATGTGAAGTTTAGACAATGCTCATTTACAGAACAAAAGTTTGTTCGTGGAGAGTTTGTTCTAAATTTCGTCATGTCATTATCTTTTTCTTCTACCCCTATTTTGGATACTTCATTAGTTTTGGAATAATGTTACAGAAGCTTAAAAAGAAATACAGAATGCTTTGATGTGTGATGCCAATTGTCAAACAGTTATTCTAGCCTTTAGTTTTTAACCTCAGCAGTTGTAATCTCAATTTGTGCTAGCATACTGATTTTCTTATTTAGATTTTTATGACTATTTTAGTTGTATATTTCCTATGATAACTTGTAATGTTCCCAATGTTGGGCAGGCTGGTCTTCCCCCAGGTGTTCTGAATATAGTTTCTGGGTATGGTGCAACTGCTGGTGCACCTCTTGCAAGTCATATGGATGTAGACAAGGTATTTTTAGAATCAAGCATTTATTCTAAAGAATGAATGAAATGGGCTTCATGTTAAAAATACATCTATTCCAAGTGTTTGTACTAGAGAGGTTTATGTCTATATCCTTTAGATTACTCATTACACAATGATAGTATTAAAAGTTAGCCATTTATATCATATACAAATTCAAATTTTTTCCTTCTAATTTTGCAGTTAGCATTCACTGGATCGACAGATACCGGAAAAGCTGTACTTGAACTGGCAGCAAAAAGCAATCTTAAGCCAGTGACGTTGGAGCTTGGAGGAAAATCACCTTTCATTGTTTGTGAGGATGCTGATGTTGACAAGGCTGTTGAAATTGCACATTTTGCTCTGTTCTTTAATCAGGTTTGTGCAATCAATCTCCACTACTTTTTTAAACAAGTGCAAATGTGGAGTAGAAGCTTTAAGCCTTATATATGATGGATGCTTTCCAGGGACAATGTTGCTGTGCTGGATCCCGTACCTTTGTACATGAGCGTGTCTATGACGAATTCTTGGAGAAATCAAAGGAACGCGCTTTGAGACGTGTTGTTGGGGATCCATTTAAGAAGGGTGTAGAACAAGGTCCTCAGGTATTTTCTCTTTTCAACGTTAACTTTATGTTATAGTAATTAACATTACCATATATTCTGTCTCATTGTTCTTAGTGTTGAGTATCCTTTTCGTGGGAAAAGTTAATGTTTGATAGATCAACTCATTCTTGATCATACCATGATGTAATAAAACAACACTATTTTGCGGTCCTTGGAAAAATCAGATTGATTCGGAACAATTTGAGAAAGTCCTTAGGTACATAAAGTCTGGAATTGATAGCAATGCTACCCTTGAATGTGGAGGTGAGAGATTTGGTTCAAAAGGTTTCTTTGTCCAACCAACTGTATTCTCAAATGTTCAGGTATTGATTGATTGATTTGCCACTAAAGTTATTAACAGAAATGCACAGTAAGACTGTATATTGGACCATTTTCTAATCTAACACGTGGTAACGGTTACTTAGGATGATATGTTGATAGCAAAAGATGAAATCTTTGGCCCAGTTCAGTCCATCTTGAAGTTCAAGTAAGTGAAATTGGAATCCTAATTGCTTGTTTTCTTTACTGAAATTTAACAAATATACCATTTTATTCCAAACTTCAAGATATCATTTTCTAAATAAAAATAATTTCTTCATTATTTGCAATCACGGTATAATAAATTTTACACACATATTCAATCATATTTTATTATGGTATCACATCATAAAACTACCTAAAATATATACATGAGTAAATATAATTGGCTATCAGTCTAAAATATTTGTATATGGTTGGTCCATAGTTATTAAATATTTTATAAAAATAGAATTCTAGTTTTTGTTACATTAGTGACAAGGTACCTTGAAATATTCCTAGTGAGTTACACAGATGGAATATTCATAGTGTGACACTGAGATTTTTATTTTTTCCTCTGAATTTTAGTCCCTCCATTTGTAGGATTACACAATTTTAGTCCCTTTGTTGACTTTTTAATTAGTATTTAATGATTTTATTATAATAGGGAGATTGATGAAGTAATACGAAGGGCAAATGCGACACGTTATGGTTTAGCTGCGGGTGTTTTCACAAAAAACGTAAGCACAGCCAACACATTGATGCGAGCACTGAGAGCTGGAACTGTGTGGATAAATTGCTTTGATGTTTTTGATGCTGCAATTCCTTTTGGTGGTTACAAAATGAGTGGGATTGGTAGGGAGAAAGGAATCTACAGTCTTCATAACTACCTGCAGGTGAAAGCTGTGGTGTCTCCATTGAAAAATCCTGCGTGGTTGTAATTTATAACCTAAAATAGTTATCTGGTTTTTGTATCTTGTTGAAAGGACTTGATTGTCTAACTTTGCTTAATAAAAACTATCATGTTTTTACACGAAGACATAAAAAAACTATGGCCACTCAATATCCGAACAAATGTTAATGATTAGTTTTTTCTTTTTTATCAAGATTTGAAACGAATCTTTTTAACTCTTTCAATAATTCCTTTAACTGAACTACCCTAGCTAAAGTACCTCGTATATTTATTAATGCATTACTGTTACATATGACTCACTGGGTGCCTCTATATTTATTCATAAAAAATACTTAATAAATTACTCTCTATAACTGATAAGATATTTTTTAAACTTGAGTTAGATTTAAATAATACACAGTTGAAGTTCACTTAATTTAGTTCATGGACTAAATACAATAAATTAATTGTCGAATGGTGTCTAAAACTAATTTTAAATTATTTAAACTCATTTTCCCGAAATTTCTTACTTTTTAATCTTTACAACTTATACGTACTTTAAGAATACATAAAATTAAAGAATATTGTATTCAACATCAAAATTTTGATGTTATTTCCCTTTAAACTTTTTATTCATTTAACTCATTCCTCCTTTTATTTTTTAATTATACTTTTTGTTGGATAGTCTTATAAAATCAATGTCAAATACAATATTTTAAAAAAATATGCTAAAATTTAATTTATTTTGGTCAAATTCGAGAACTAGATAAAGAAATTAGAAGTCGATTAAGATGTCCTGTCAAAGTGTGAAATGCATAGTATTTGTTTCTTAATTCAAGTCCAAACAATACTCAAATTTCGTGTCATGTTTGCAATCTTAGAAGCTAAGCGTGAAGTTAAGCGTGTTAGAAGCTAACAAATTAAAAATCAACACGTAGTGGGTACAACATGACATGACAGTTAACTGCTTATAGTATGAGTTGGTGGTTTTCCAGTCTCCTGTAGTATTCGGTTCAATTAATTTGAAAACAAGCAATATAATTTCTAATCAATTTGCTGCATGGGTGAAAATGGGAAATTACAATTGTTGTGAACCACAAATATACAACAATGTAATGTCCATTAAGAAAAGCCATTTTGGATTCTTTCTCTGCTTAATTAACGTGTCTATCCAGCCTAGACCTCATTACTCATTAGGTATAACTCTTCAGTTATTGTTCTACTAAATCTACAAATTAATCAAATGTTTTTGTTTTTTACTTGGGATTTGAGACGAATTGGAGGGTAGGGAGACAGAATCCGTCTTTAACCCATCTTGTTGACATACCTACAATCTACATTAGTCTCAATCAAAGAGACAATGAAATTTTTACTCTCTTTTCTTTTTTTAAATAGAGATTTGGAAGGGCCAACATCTTTGCTTGTCGTATAGTAATATTATATCTAATATATGGTTTCTTGCACTAAAATAATTTCGTTCAACAAAGGAAACGCGTTAGATTGGGCATATTGCCATTGGTCCACGTCAAAGCTCATGCTTTTTCGTTGATATCATGATTTGATTAACAAATGATTCAAGAAGCCATTGAATGGATTTGTGACCATAAATAAGATTGGCAGTAATTAATAAAATATGGACTTTGTATAATTAGATTTGTTCAAGTGATTAATTAGGACCCCACATGCATACTCGTGTTTGACCATGCATAGTTTATGCATAATCCTACAAACAATTAAATCCTTAATTTTCCTCTTTAATTTGCATGTACGTAGAGCTAGCATGCGTTTTTTTACTCAATCAAGTTTTTTTTTAATATCTCCAGCAAGTTTTCTTACCTCATTTGGTGTTTATTCACGTGTATGGTAAACTCAATCATAGAGACGAATAAGAAAGAATTTTTTATTATAAAAATATTTTTAAATTCTGAAAATCCATTTAAAGACACATGTTTATTTTCATGTTTTGGCAAGTTTGGGAGCAATGTTCCCAAATAGATTCATGAGAATTTAGGTCAACATACAAAAATCTATCTGTAATTAGCTTTTTCCATAAACAAAAATATTATACCTCCGAACAAAACACCACATATATTAAAACTAGAAAAGTTCATTTAATAAAAAAATTCAATTTTTTTTTACTTCTTACTCCCGTGATTAATTATAGTTATACTCCTATAAATAACAAAAACTTCTAATTTTAGTCTTCTTTTTAAATAATAAAATCAAATTTTATTCATTTCATAGTAAGATTTCCTTTCAAAAAATGTTACTGTTGAAGTTATTAAATCACATATTCATTCCGAAAATTTTTTGCTCAAACATTTCACGACATATATTAATGTACCGAAAAATTAGTAGTTCCAAATCTTTGAATAATTTAATTTAGATTTTTTAAAATACATTTATGTAGTTCAAAATTTTCAAAGTACATGTATTTTTATTCTAGAACATGGAATAAAATGGTAAAATAGCAAAAATGACAAAGGATAAAATTGAAATTTTAAAGAACCGTAGAAGTAGGAGACTGAGAGTATAACCGTGGGTAAATTTTTTTAAAACTTATTTTATTCGATGTAAAAAATTGTTTCTAAACACCTAATACATTGAGAGAGAGAGAAAAAGAAATAGAAAAAATAGTGAGATAGATTTAACGTTTCATAACTTGAGGCCACTCCTCACAATTCAGCTCCATAACCAATGCCAATATTTGAAATAATTCATTTTGATCCAAAATCAACCAACCACTCTAATCTATTCCTTCTGATACTACTGTCATGAGTCCAACCCTAGCCTTTCCGAAAAACACTTTACTCCCTTCTTCCACTTCACCATATTGATCCAAATATTGAGATTATCCTATCACAGATACAGAAGATCTACCACACTGTTTTCTTTTCCAAAAATCTTATTACCCCCAACCTAATGTTTTTTCAATTAACAACAAACCACTTTAGGACTCCGTACAATTTATTTATTTTAATTATTCAGGTTAGCAGCTTGATATTGGTGACAAAATTTCTCAATACACATGTCGATACAAAATATCCCCACCTGTTAGGTCGGTTGTATGGACCCACCAACCATCATTTCAAAAAAACTCTATCCCTTTACCTTCTTCCCCAATTAACAATTCACAAAGTCATAAAAATATGATTACAGCAACCTTAAACTTCCACGTGTCCATAACGAATCTTCCTCACTCCTACTCCTTTTCCCCTAATCCTAGTCGACAGATACCAAGACCATGTCCATATATACTGCTACGTGTCGACAACATTTTACAGTCAGCACCACACGCTGCTTATGAAATATCTATCCAATTCCATCAAATTAGTAGTACTATGTGTTGTTCCTAAATTGTTTCACTTCAAACATGACTACTCACCTCTCTAATCAAAGGGATCGCCGCATCCTATCATTTCCAGCGGTTCACCCTTGCGAAAACATTTCTCCACCAACACTAATCACTTCTCTAATCACTCTCTCACAAACTATATCCAATTTCAAACCCGAATCATTCCCCACACAACGACGCAACGCAAGAGAAACTATTCGTCAAATTAACATCATCTCAATATTCCTTCACGAAATTAAAGACCATAGTAACTCCACCATCCTCTGTTTCTCTGAACTTCACTTCACTTTACAAAAAATTCACTTCTTAATGCAGGATTGTACTCACGAATACGCACGGATTTATATGCTCGCCAAATCTCAACACGTGGCATCTCAATTTCGTTCTCTTATTCGCGCCACAGCCACTACGCTAGATGTTTTACCTTTACATGGAATCGACGTTTGCGACGAAGTGAAAGAGTTAGTTGAGTTAGTTACCAAACAAGCCAGAAAAGCTAAATTCGAAGTGGACCCCACCGATGAGATTTCAAGCAAAAAACTTCATTCCATTCTTCGTCAATTCGAGAGAGGAATCGAACCTGATATCAGTTCCATGCAAGAAATTCTCGATTACGTAAAAATCAAAAACTGGAATGATTGCAACGCAGAGATTAAATTCTTAGAAGACGAAATAAGCTTATTAGAGAATCACAATTGTGACCAACGAGAAGTTCCATTGTTGAGTAGCTTAATTGGGTTTTTAAGCTACTGTAGGGTAGTGATATTCGAATCTCTTGTTCTTGATCGAAATTCTGATGAATCCGAAGAATCTCGACGCAGCACGGAGATTATAACTATAACAACTTGTTTGAATCCAGAGGATTTTCGGTGTCCAATTTCACTCGAATTAATGACAGATCCAGTAACAGTTTCAACAGGACAAACCTACGATCGTGCTTCAATTCAGAAATGGCTTAAATCAGGGAACAAAAAATGCCCCAAAACAGGGGAGAATCTCAATAACACAGAGCTAGTTCCAAACACAACGCTCAAGAAGCTTATTCAACAATTCTGCACCGACAACAATGTTTCGTTCACCAAATCGTGTAACCGTATTCGTGACATAACGAGGACAATTTCACCAGGTAGTTCTTCAGCAGCACATGCTATGCAGTTTCTATCGTGGTTTCTAACGAAAAAGCTCGTTTTCGGAACAGAAGAAGAGAAGAACAAAGCAGCTTACGAAATTCGTTTGTTAACAAGATCGAGTATTTTTAACAGAGCGTGTTTGATTGAAGTTGGAACTGTTCCTCCATTGTTGGAACTTTTAGCTACGAATAATAAGAATAAAACGACGCAAGAGAATGCAGTTTCTGCTTTGTTGAAACTCTCAAAGCATGCTAATGGGCCTGAAAATATAATGGCCCATAAAGGTTTAAAGCCCATTATCGAAGTACTTAAAAATGGGCTTAGCCTTGAATCTCGTCAAATCGCAGCCGCTATAATATTTTATCTTTCATCGGTGAAAGAATACAGAAATATAATTGGGGAAAATTCAGATGCGATTTTAGGGTTAGTTGAATTGGTTAAAAATGGAACAACATGTGGGAAAAAGAATGCAGTTGTTGCCATTTTCGGACTTCTTTTACTTCCTCGGAATCATCAACGCGTGCTTGAAGCGGGTGCTGTTCACGCGCTTGTTTCGATTTTAGATTCTTCCTGTAAAGAAGAACTTGTAACTGAAGCTTTGGCGGTTCTTGCGGCGTTGGCTGAGAATTTCGATGGAGCGAACGCTGTGTTGGAAGCTTCTGCTTTATCGTTGATTACTGGAATGCTGAGATCTGGTACTTCGCGTGCAGGGAAGGAACACTGCGCTTCAATTTTGTTATCACTGTGTGTTAATATTGGTGCTGATGTTGTAGGTGTTCTTGCTAAGGACGTTACGGTTATGCCTTTGCTTTATTCGCTTCTTACTGATGGTACTTCTCATGCTGCTAAGAAAGCGCGTTTCCTTATTAAAGTTTTACAGGATTTTAACGAAACAATAGCTTCTCGATTGAAAGGTTCTTCAGTTCCACGTGAAAGATCGCTTAACGTTTGGTGATGAATGAGTTATTATAATTTAGAAATTAGAATGTGTAAATATATACTCATACTTTTTCTGTGTGTAAATAATAGTAATAGATACTGTTACATATATTGCTCATTGCCACATTTGAGAATTTCTGTAATTAGCTCTATGTGCTTTTTTATCCGCAGTGAGCTAATTTCAATAAGTGAGTTTCAGCTTATGTAGTTATGTTTATGCTGTATCTAGTCTATTTATTAACTTACTATTTGGATTAAACTGGTGTGAAATTTGGATTACTTTTAAGTTCTCTTTTTCTTAATTTTGGTATTTTGCTAAATTAACAATGTTTGGTTTCACCCTTTTTGTTGTTGTTGTTGTTATTACTATTTTCCTATAATAACTTGTCAAATAGATTGTTTCTCTTTCTTTTGTATTAGGAATTTTCTTTGACTAAATTCAAAGGGCTATTATCATAAATAAACCATAGGCATTTTTTATGTTTGAGGAATTGTAATTGAATATTATCTTAGTATGATTAATTTCATAATCCGTTATTAATTATTCTCTGTTTTTTCCTGTCTAAATCCAAAAATTTCAACAAAAAGTATAAATACATAAACCAATGATTGAAAATAAAATATATGCGGATGGATAGGAATCAATTGTGTCATTTAGATGTTTAAGCAATGCATTCCGAAGAAAGAGAAACTTCCTGTGGCTAGAATTCAAGTTCACCCAGTCAGCCCTTCACACTTGTTCCGGTCAAGAACTAAAACTTCACCCAAACTTAGTTAAATGTTATGAGTATCTATATATGGCATATTGTTTTAAGTACAAATATTAAAATTTTATTTAATAAACAATTTTACTTTACATTCTTCTTCTTTTTTCACCATCTTTCTTCGGCTTCTTCTTTGATTGTTGCAATCATGGTTAACACCGATGCAATAAGAACCGTTATTGGAATAATTGGTTGGTACAAAAAAAAACCTGAGTTTTTCTCCGTTTCTTCAACTTTTCTTTTTCCACCTTCCATTATAAAATTTGTATATATATATATTTTGGAGCATTGTTATTTATCCTAAAAGAAATTAATCACGAATCACATGAATAATTCTTGTCTAAATGGCTAAGTTGTTTTTATTTGTGTGGCCATCATGTGATTCATGTCAATAAGATAGTGTATCGTGACAATTTAGTGAAAGAATGTTTGTGACATATACATATTTAGATTGACAGTATAATTAATGAAATCACATTAAGTCAATGTAATTTTGACAAAAATTATACTTTATATTTTTAACATTTTACTTAATTCATTATCAATTCAAACATACACAAGTATTTTATTTTATTTTATTTCTAAGAAAGAGCAAGAGTTGAATTGATAACACCTCATACTTTTTTCTTAGTATTTTTAATTTGTCACATGAGTGCTAGATAGTGTTCTTTAAGTATAAGATTATTATTCAGTTTCATTTATTGTGTATATGAAAAAAAATGTTGAGAAAAATCAATCTCTTAAATAAGTTATAGTTACCAGTTGGTATAAGAGTGCAATATTGCGTGCGGGGATAGTCTAATATGTATATATAGCTCTAAAATATAACCTTGTAGGTTTATTTTTACTAATAAATGTATATTTTTGTTTTATTTGCAGGAAATGTCATCTCTTTTTGTTTATTCATGTCTCCAGTGTAAATCTCTCTCCCTCTTTCTCTTTGTTTTTCTTTTTGATGGATGAGTTTGATTGAGTGGTGCTAATGAATGGTAGCAAAAATACTTATTTATAATATGCAGGCCTACATTTATAAAAATATGGAAAGCAAAATCAGTGCAAGATTTCAAACCTGATCCATATGTGATAACTATACTCAATTGTGCAATGTGGGCATTCTATGGACTGCCATTCGTGACTGAACATAACACTCTTGTCATCACTATTAATAGTTTTGGCATCGTCATTGAGATAATCTACACTCTCATCTTTTTCATATTCTCCGACAGAAATAAACGCGTGAGAAACACTTTCAACTTTTCAACTATCGTTTTTGTTTATATTTTATTTTGGATGAGTACTTGTTCTTTCACTTATTAATATTAATATAACTAACTTTACAATGAAATTAAATAATTTCAGAAGAAGATATTGTTCATCATTCTAGTTGAAATCGTGTTCCTTGTGTTAGTGATATTTCTTGTGATGTATCTTGTTTCCTCCCACAAGGATAGAAGGCTCATTGTTGGATGTATATGTGTAGTCTTCAACGTCCTTATGTACTTTGCACCTTTGACTGTGATGGTACGTATCGTTGACTTTCTTAATTAATAATTTAATAGTATAAATTTCTTATCCTTTTAATTTGCTTTCTAAAATTTTGTTCCCTAAAAAAAAGAGCAGCGTCAAGTAATTAGAACGAAGAGCGTGAAGTATATGCCGTTCTTACTTTCAATTGCCAACTTCCTCAATGGAATCGTCTGGACCATTTATGCACTCCTCAAATGGGATCCGTTCATAGTGGTAACAATCTATGTTATTATTATGTTTTTTATTTTTTTGTTCTAACTATCTCTATACTCTATTTAATTTACATTTTGATTGAACTGGTTAGGCCTTTGATTAATCTTTTAAATGATACCTTCTAAAAAATATTTAATAAACTTCATCACTATCAGATTTTTTTTTTTTAAATTTTTTAATCATTGTCGTTTTGCATTGTCCATGCAAACGACGCTATTAATTTTTTTTGTTTTGTTTCAAAGAGCGGAATTGAAACTACATCCAAAAAGTGTCCTTGCAATTTTTTATCATAGGAGTTGCACATAGAAGATACAATGCTAATAAATGATTCTAGATTTTTATTATAATTGCTAATGAATTTTTTAAATTGCATAGATTCCCAATGGCTTGGGAGCACTTTCTGGATTGCTTCAGCTCATCCTTTATGGGCTTTACTACCGAACAACGAGGTGGGACGACGATGCTTCGCCTAGTATCAACATGGTATGATTGACAGAAAGACAGTGGAAGTACAAAGAAAAAATGTTGTTGTTCATTACAATACATACCCAAGTCCATGGGGATTTTTCCTTTTTCTATTTTTTTGTTGAGAGGAATAACTTCTTTTCAAATTGTTGAAATCATAACACGGATAAACGATGTATAGGCTCATTTGAGTTTGCTTATATTTATCAAGAGAGTTTAATAATCATCAGATGACGGGCAAATGACATATTTATCATAAATAAAAATACAGAATGCTCACCACCTAGGTAACATAATAGATTTTGAACCATAATACCTTTAAATTCAAGCAATCAGGATCAACCCTCTAATCACATGTTTAAAACTTAATTATCAAGCAATCAGAATTGAACCTCTACAAACGTGTTTAAAATATTTAATTATCTGTCAACTTGATGTGTACTATAAAGTGTTTGACTGTTATTTTGCTGTCCTTTTTTATTCTTTTATTTTTATAATTAAACAGGAACAGTGAAACATTGATATTGACGGTTGTTTTCTCCCTATTCTATATTGATAAATACTAGTTACAACAGCCAAACACCATTACCTTTTCGAAAAATACCAGCATTAAGTGAAGATACTAAAAGCTAGTAGATTAGAATACCGAGCCAATGGATCCAACTTAATCACATCAATTATGATTGCAAGTTTGCATCAGTATATAATATATAGTATAATATAATGAAGATCCAACTAGGAGGCAACAATGCCAATCCTCAACATTGGCTGAAATTAATACTCATACCCACAAAACTCAAACCAAGGTGGAGAAAAAAAAAAGGTAAGAGCAAAAGAAAATCAGAGGTACAGCTTTACACATCAAACCACAGCTCCTCCAACCTATACCTGCTACTGTGTATTTCCCTCATTTCATTACAGTATCCAATTTCTGTATTCTCACCATAGATACAAATTTGATTCTTCAAATAGTGAAAAACCACTTAGACCAAATTGTTTGCTGTGGACTACATAATAGAACTTCATGGCCCTCTATGCTTGCGGAAGCAAAAACAACCCTGCTGCTGATCATTAGGGATCATACCTCCACCTTTGGATGTGTTAATGGCCTCCAGCATCGAAACTACCTCATCCATCTCTGGCCGCTTATCAGGACTGGCGTCCCAGCATTTCTTCATTACATTTGCAAGAGAACTTGGGCAGCATCTTGGTACTTCTGGTCTCAAATTCTGAACTCCAACAGAAAATAATAATAATGTAATTGTAATCAATTCACAAAGCACTGAATCCACCACAGTGATAATTATGCATTGCTTAAATGAGACAACCAATCACAACAGAGTAGCAACTAGCAAGAATACCTGGCGAACAACGGCTGAAGTAATTTCTGAGAAACTTAGGTCAGGATACGGCATGTCACAACAATATGTCTCCCATAAACAGATGCCGAAACTGTACACGTCACATTTCCTGTTATAGGGGTTTCCATTTAAAACCTGCAAGCAGCCAACCCCATTAGGAAAAAATGAATAGTCAATTACAACAGCTTTCTCTTTGAATAACGTAATAATTTTTATCCTGTCTATTTCTTTTCTTATTCGAAGTTTCACACACTATTTGCAGCCATATTTTTTGGTCTTAACTCTCCAGTTCTCACGGAAAGGGAACCCTAGTAATTCAGATTTTGGCCGGGAGGTAAGTAAAGTCTAACTAAGGATTGTTCGAACCAGTATTTGAACTCGAATTTTACCGAACACTATTTGCAGCCATGTTAAGGTCATCATTTCTCCACATTAAAGAACTCTTAGAATGGCAGCGGAGATTGAAGATACCCACCCCCAACTGCATAAATTGGAGCTAGATATACCCATTCCCCGTCAGGAGGAATGGGTCCTCTTGCATGAGATTTTCACACGACAAAGTCCTGTCTCCTGTGAAAGTTTTTTTTTTTCTCATACCTATCTCTTTCTTCATACATTCATAAATTCTGATAGTCTTATTTAATTAAATATATGAGGAGATAGACAAAATTTTCACATAACAACGTCATTTCAAATTTCAACAAGTGAGGATCGTATTTAGAAACTGTATGACTTTCCACTAGGGACATGCTAATACAATAATTTCTAATTTTAAAAGGATTTTGCAGTTACTAACTACACACCTCTGGAGCCATATAACCAAGAGTTCCAGTCTCCCCAGTCATATCATTGGGATTTGATGCTTCAACTCGTGCAACCCCAAAATCAGCAATTTTAACCGTGCGAGTCTTATCCAGCAGCATGTTCTCTGTCTTCACATCTCTGTGGACAATCTTCTGAGAGTGAAGATAACTCAGCCTGTAAAACCATTTGAGTTCAAGTTGAGTAGTTTTAAAGACAAATTATGAGCTTTTTTTCACCAATCTGCTAAACATCAAATAAAATAGATATATACCCTCTTGCTAAATCAAGCGCCAGCTGGATGACAACCTTAAAAGCTAATTTCCTCCTTCTGTTCTTTATTAGGTATGATTTCAACGTACCTCCAGCAAGATACTCCACAACAACACAACAGACATTGTTTGGCATGCTAATTAGGCCACTATCAGTTTGAATCTGCAATTCTGCAGATCCCATTGTTGCCCCTATAAACTAAATATGGAAACAAGACGCTTTCAGAAAAGTGCATAATAACAAATGAAAAGAGAGAAAATAAAAAGTAACTACCAAATATCACAAGATATCATAACACAGGAAATAGAATATGTCATGATAAAAAGAAGCAAAGAGAGTCATAGATACTTGTTTTGTTCTCTAAACTTGCATACAACTTTGGTTGCAGAAAAGGGAACTACAAAGAAACAAACACCTGGCATACCAAATGGAAGGACTTTAATGCAAGAAAGATACAGGATATCTGTTCTTTGGTCAGGTAAAAGCTGAAGTGCATTGAGAGAAGAACATGGTAAAAACGTAAATTCTTTTAAAGAACAGATTCACCATAAATTATAGAAACCTGAAGACGTGAAGCTGATCTAAGAATGAATGACGATTTCGTCAGGTAAAATGAGTCAGTTTTGATATGATTATCATTCTATGCATTAATTGACACAACTTCAAAGTGCTGTAGACTGGAACTAGTCTTTCACATCAGAGGATAAAAATGAATTTAAATTACAGGTTTTTTTCAACAGTAGAAAGGATGTTGAACCAAATAGAAAATGCCTATTCAAATTCATTTTTATCCTCTGATGTGAAAGACTAGTTTCTATCTAGAGCACTTTGAAGTTGCGTTAATTAATGCATAGAACGATAATCATATCAAAACTGACTCTTTTTATATGAAGAAATCAGTATTCATTCTTAGATCAACAGAGTATCTACGCAGATTAATAAGATATAAATTAAGTTCTATACTATTATGAAAAGGCTGTAGTCAAGTTACTTATCCTATATTCAACGTTATGATGGGTAGACTATTGTCAATAGAGATCCCCTAAAAACTACTTTTGGAATAAAAAGAAAGAAAGAAAATTCCAAATATGCAAATACGCATTCAACTATGGATTATCTAGAAACTCCAGCATTCAAGATCGGTAGCTTGTTAATAAGGCAGTATTATATGCAACCAATGCTTCAAGTGATTGAATGATATCATATTTCTCTGATGAATCTCCACAGGCAGACTCGGATTAATCCATTGCAAATACATATTCTAACAATCTCATTCCCTATCACCCATTATCATCAAAATTACTTTAGGGTTCAACATTCCAACTTAAAATTAGATTATCAACAGAGAGGCATAAAGTTCAGCATAATATGATTCACATTTTTAGTTTCCAGAAAATATTAGAACTTCTTATATTTCGCAAATAAAAATTCACAGAAAACATTGCATTGCGCAACCTGCATACCTTATGCTCTTTAAACAATATATATGAAGATTTTTTCATAAATTAATAATAATTACAGATCCCTCAACAGTGAAGAAAGAAGCCCCTTCCAAGCTAGCAAAAAAAAATCAAGCTGAACGTAAATGAAGGAAGAGCAGAGAAGGGAGGTAGGAAGGTAGTGATGATGCAGTTAAGAAGGAAATTCATAAAATTATATAACTTGCATCCTTGAGTATAAAAGAATTACAAAATGACCTAATCACTTGATAGTGATTATCAGTATCCCAAAATAAATGTGAATTGTATCTAGATTTGAAACAAAATCAGACCCAACTAATACAAATTGATGTGCGTATCTATTTGGACATACACCGCAACCAAATCTCCATTCATTCTGATGAATCGCAACATTCCCCTAAATCACACAAGTGACATTTTGCAGCAGGTGCAGCCTTGAAATATGCAGGGTGCTGCTACCTGGTTTCTGATATGTTAGGATTTTTTTCTGCATCTTTTTAAGAAAATAATAAAATCTTCCAAAAGCCAATATTCCAAATAACTGTAGAAGAGTCCTCACACACAAATTTATTTACCCTTCTCCCTCCTGCAGTTCAATTTTATTCTTCTTGCCTACGGGGTGTTGTGCGCCCACTTTTTTGTTGTATATGATGTGTAAACTTATGTATTGTGCTTACATCACTTGATTTTACTTTTTTGTATTCGATAAAACCACTTGTTTTTTTTTTACTTAAAAAGGCCTTAAATAAATTGATCATGTATCTTACAATTCATAACAAGATTCAATTTACGACTCGGAAAATGGTCTACTGACTCGTGATTAGAATTTTGATTCGATAACTACTATATGCAAGTATGCCCAACAACAGAAAGGGTCTACAGCGGGAAAGCAGATACGTTGTATGTAATTATGCATAGATATAATACGCAAAGGTATACTTAAAAAGAGGACTGACAAGCATTTTCCGGAAAATGAATCCCATAAAGGAAAGAAGTTAACGGATCCCACCCCATATAAAAGAAAAAACCAATCAAACAACAATAACACATGCAACATTGAAACCACAAGCTCATCATATTATATACAAACAATAAAAATATTACACAATAAGTTGAAGCTGAACAAAATGAAATCAACCTTAGTGACATTGGGATGATCAAGTTTATGCCAAACAGCAACTTCCTGTATGAACGCTGCCCTCAGTGAAGAAACCTCAGCTTCTGTCCTTTGGCCTTCTTCACCCCAATCAAGCAATTTAACTGATTATCAAGTAAGTAATTACAATCCATGGTCATTGAAATGCATAAAAAGAAACCACTAACTGAATTTTTACCATAAAAACAACTAACAAAACAATAACATCAAATTTCAAAATTTCATTACATCCACCTCACCATAAGACCAAGACCATAACCTAAAAACATCACCCAAATTGATATTATTTCTACAATTCAACCTCGAAATTCATTATAAAAGTCAACTCTTTATCAAAGAGAAAATAACAAAAAATAATAATAATTTTAAAAGGGAATTAAGCATCTGAATCTGATAAGCAAAATTAAACACAAAACTTAAAGAAAAAAAAAAGAGAGAGAGAGAAAATAGAACAAACCAGCAACATCTAGAGAATCATAGACACCACGATGAACAGTGCCAAAAGTGCCACGAGCAATAACACTCTTGATGATAAGTTTGGAAGGATCAATTTCCCATTCTTGTTTTTGCTTCTTGAAGTTAGTTTTGAACTTGATGGATGTTGGAGAAGTAGTGGCGCTGGTGTGAACACGAACGTGATCAGAGGTAGCAGAAGTAGCAGAATCTTCTTCTTCAACGCGCTTTTTCTTGTCAATAGTCAACACCTTGTTGAGATGCCTCTCAAGCTGTTCATCTATGCTCTTCAGATCAATCTGATCCGCTCTTACAAAACCATCACTGCTTTCCTTCATCTTCTTCTTCTTCTTCTAATTCTTCTATCTTCTGATAATTTAGGTATATAATATGATTATTGGGTTAAGTGCGAGAAAAATAATAATTAAAGATGAGAAATATTAGGGTTTGAGTTGAGTTGGTTGTTATTGATTGATTAATCGTCTTCTTCGTGCAGTTGTTCCTTGGTTCTCCTGTTTCCCTCATCCATGTGGGCACATGGAATTGCCTCTTCTAAACGTGTGCCTCTGACCCACTTCACTCTCTTCTCCTCTTTTCCAATTTTTATTTTTATTTCTACCTTTTTATTACACTCAGCCACATTTTTATCATTCACAAAAAACAACAACAACATACTAGTTCTTCATTCTAAAATAAATTCATATAATTTACTCTCTAAACTATCATATATCATTAAATAGTAAGAAATATTGATCATCTATATTGTTAAATCATTAATGATGTATGAATTTTTTATATGATTTTTAATAAAGGATAAAATGATAGTTTAGTATTTTATTTAAAAATCAATTAAATAGAAAATAACAGAGATTTTCGACAACGAGTGAAAATTAAAAAAGAAAAATAGTGGTTTCTTTTGGTGTTTCTATTTTTAAATTGTATTTTCTTACTTTTTCACGGTAATTTTAGTTTCTTTTTATGGATATAACATATAAATTGTCACATAATCAATTATAATTTCAAAATCAATAAAAAAGTCAATTAAAAAAATATTTTACAGAAAGATTAACGTGTCCGATTTATTTTTATCATTAAAAATTGTTGTTTTTTGTTAGACTTTCAGCATATTTTTGTGAAGGATTCAAATATCCTATCACTCTTTTTATTATTATTTTAAATAGAATAATGTTATTTGTTACAAATATTTGTTACAAGAAGAGATAAGAATTATAAAAATACAAATTTTGACTTGAAAATCATTCGTAAGATAGTGAATGTTATTATTTAGAAGTGTTAGATATTGCAACGTAAGTTACATGTGGCCACATATCATTAATGTGTATCTTATATAGTAACAATAAATATTTTCTTTTTAAATAATAAAATTACATTAAAATGAGAAAAATGAAATATATACTATATGACATTTTATGAGAATATTATAAGTGTTGCAATGTGGTATGAATTATATTTAGAAAAATAATAATTAGCTCTGATGACTAATAAGATAGGCAATTTGGTCCGGTTTAGATTTTTTTTAAAAGCATAACTTAATTAAGATAGGCAATTCAGTCGATTTTCACATAAGTAGATTTAAAAATGTCTAATAATATTTGATTTTATATAATTTTTTATTGTTTATCAGTTTGAGATTTTGATTTGAATTAGTTTTAATATAAATATCTTTAAAAAATATAGTATTTTATGGGAATATATTGTCTAGATTTTCGTGTATTCTTGTCACAAAGTATTTTATACGATTTTTTTTTTGATTTTATTCTATTAAAATTTATTTTACTTTATAATTAACTTTTTCAAATATTAATTCCACATATTTAAACAGTTGACTATTTTTTTAATTGTTGATAATTATTTTACTGTTTACTACATTTTTTAATATATAAATAAATATTGACTTTTTTTTATCTAAAATGAATATTGACTATAACATTTCCAAAAACATATTGACTTTAAATTATATATTAATAAATGTTTAACATTTTTATTGTTACGTGTGCTATTAGTATTCCAAGAGGAAAGTAACATTTTTGCCTCAAAAAGAAAAAGGGAAAGCAACATTTAAATTTTGAGTAAGTAGTTTCAAAATGTATTGGTTTGACTTAAAGATTAGATTATAATGTGCACTTATTGAAGTTTGTTTGTGGAGAAATATTTTATTTTTTATTGACGGGATTTGGAAAACTATAAGAGTAACAACGAATCAAATGCATAAGAGTAACAACGAGTCAAATGGATAAGAGCAACAATGAATCAAATGTTTCACGATCATCTTAATAGCTTTTATATATTCAACATTTTATTTATTTATAGTTGATGTATGACTTAACCATTCACACTACCACCTGTTGGAGAGTCCATGGACGTGGGAGCATCAACGAGTAAATGTTCCAAGTCTGCAATAGACTTTGACACCACATCTCAAGTCGAAACCTTAAAACATTGAAATATGAGTCACGTCTCTTATATATTCAAAAAATTACTCATTTGTAGTCAATGTGTTGATGTGAGAAATCTGCACGATTTTTATCAAGTAGTAAAAATATTGAATCCACATGAACTGTGTCTATGAATACCAATTAAATATAATTAAATTAAATTAAGGGAGCAAATAATTTGGTTAAAAAAAAAGGTTGTAACAACAAAATAATGAAATAGTAACCACAAAATAAATCTCAATAATTTAAGACTATTTTTATAATATCAAGAAGATTTTCAAGATCAGGGTTGTTAATGATAACTAACGAGTTTAGATCGACTTCCCTTTTATTAATATTAAATCTCAATAGAAGGTGAGCTATCCTAATATGGTTAGTGTTCCCTCTCGAGATACAAGAATCATGCCCAATTAATCCAATCGTACTTTTGTGGTATTGAATTTAGATTGAACCTTTTAAATTTTATGATAATTCATTGATTCCTCAAAAGACCAAACCTACTCTCATGATTTTCGTCTCGAGCTCAACTCCTATAGTTCCAATTATAAGATTCACATACTGGTCCTTCCCATAAATCAAAAGATTGAAAGAAGAGCTTGATCCTATCCTCCAAAGCACCACCCAAAGTCTCAATTTAAAAAACCTAAAACTTGTTTTCTAAACTTAAACAATAAATAGGTCAAAACTCAATTAAAATATAACTAAAAAAAAACTAGAACATGGACTTCAACTTACGAAACATGAATCTCACATATGTCACACCTTGGGCATGTTTCACAATAAAACATGAAAACAATAATTATATCACAAAACACGGTTGTTTCAACTAACATGTGTTTAGTTGTATTTATTCCCATACTTAGTGAAATAGCAAAACAATAAACGTGGGTGTGTCAGCTAACACATTATGCTTGTGGTTCTTTCTATCAAAACCAAGTTGGTTTGAAGAACTATGACTCTTATTTGTTTTAATGATAATAAAATCAGTTTCTAGAAATAATTTAATGCATTTAGGTTTTGAGTAAGTGTGCATGTCTGAGATTAAGTGAATTATATAGGTTCTTATGTTATGTCCTCTAATAATTGGATGGTGACAAAGGAACAATAAGACTTCGATTTACTCCTCTTTTCAATATTGGTGAAAACGCTGTAACACACGCCTCTAGTGATGCAAGCGACACTTTGTTTTAGTTGACTTTTATAATCCAAACAATGTTCGGGTTGTGGTGACTTTGAAAATATACGATATCATATGTTCTAGTTGCCTCTACTAAACGCAACTATGCTTTATTCATATGTCTCTAATAAGCTTAACAAGCAAGTAGTCATCTACCTTTGATAACCACATCATCACGTCAAGCATTTGACCGCTTGACTACGATTTATGATGTATGCTCTAAAAGAATTCAACGTTATGATGAAAGCCAACGCTCTAAAGAAGACAAAGTATTTGAGTATCCTTTGATGAACATCATGAACCTACACCTTGTCTGAAGGTCTCTAAGGCATGCTCTGATCATCATATCCTCTATTTTTCTACGTTCATACCAAGATACATTGAATCAATTACAAGGATATGTTTTGGAAAGTTTATATGGAAAATCAATCTCAAAAGTTATGATACGAAACTTCATGAATCATGTTAATTTCTTGCAATCATGACAACGACCAGAAACCCTAAACGATATCTATAAAAGGGTGTGCATTTCTCATCGAAAAAAATAAGAAATGCACAAGTTATAAGCACATACACCCTCATTTGTACAATTGCTCGTAATCTTTCGTTTGACTTATGTGGTGAGAAATTTTTTTGGATGAACAAATTTGTAAACACTCTCATGTGAGAGCTATCTCAAGAAAATCGAAACCTATTATCTTGTAATCTAACCCAATTGTGGTTGTCCTCCTCAACAACTTGATTGTACTAAGCTATAAGGTTGAAAAAACTTGAACACATACCGTTTAACTAGTATATGTTCAATGAAAGTATTATTATGTGGTGAACCAGTGAATTAAATCCTTCAAGTTGAAGAAACTAGATATATAATGTGTTGTTGGTGAACCATAATAAATGGTCTATGTTATTCTTTTATATGTTGTTGATCTGTCTCGTTTTCTTTACTATAGCTTAGTCATATTAATTTTTTTAAAATGAAACACAATTCAAACCACTATTTCTTGTGTTTTCCGTTCTACACTTTTCTCTCTCATGTTTGGATTCAAATCTCTTTCAAAATGTCTTCAACTTTAAACCACTTCATTGAAGCATTTTTCCAACACTAAAGTACTTCATTCCTACAAAACAAAAAATACCAAATGCAATAACTTGATTGATATAAAAACTAAACCAAATTAAAGAAATTTTAACCAATTGAACTAAAATGCATGCACACAACAAAAATAATAAGATGCAAATTCGATTGTATCAACAACTCACACTTAAACACTGACATTTTTCTCATAATACAAGTCATTGTAGTTCAATCAAAGTCATAATATTATTCTCATAAAGAATAATTAAGATTTCATCATGTAAAACGATAGTAACAAGTGATCTTGAAACAAATAGTATCATGTAACATAATATGATACCTCAATATTATCACGTGACATTTATATATGACCAAATAAGATTATTGAAAAATTCTATACAAGTAATTAAAAAAATGAAGTATTTCAATTTTAATGCATTGAGGAAAACTTACTATCTTAATCTTCTTAAACAAAATTCTTAAAATACTCGTTTGCATTTGTCAGATGCTACAAAGGCAATATATCATTTGATAGAATGACATTTTTTGGGTATTTTCCTTTTTAATTTTTTTCGTTTTTTGCGTTTGTTTTGGTAAGTGTTTATTTTAATTTGTATAGTAGTGGTTATAAAATGAGTGTTTATAAAATGAGACAAAGATTTAGAATCTTTCTTAGAAAAAAAATATATTTAGAATCTAGGAAGAATTTTTTTTACTAAATCGAGACACATACTGTTTCAAGTAGGAGTTTGGAGGCTGTTGCTTTTGATAAGGCAGTAAACCACCGCCATTAAAATGCGATACTGATAGTCGTCACAAAAATAATGTTAGCACCAAACAACACGTGTCAATTAAACCTTTCTCTTTCTCTTTCTCACCCACAACCGCCATGTCTTCCTCCCAAACAATTCTACAACCTCCTCCGTCGCCGCCACCTTCTCACCACAACTGCATTCACAATCTCCTTCAATTTCAACGTCTCTCTAAAAATCTCAGAGCCGGTAGCTTCTGCCAGTGGTCTCTTCATCATGCCCCCACCACGTCTCACCAACCGGTAATTAATCAATCTCGTAAACTATATGCAACTTAATCTCAAGTGATAGTGTCTTGAAATTGCTGTTACTGAACAAAGTTTTGTTGTTTGGTGTGAATTAATGGGAAGGTATTATCTGGTGAGGTCTGGGGAATCAGAATTTGAGAGCATGGGAGTGATAAACACCAACCCTGTGGCGAAAACCTCTATGGATAACGGTTTATCTGATAGAGGGAAGAAACAGTCTATTAGAGCTGCTTTTGATTTGAAAGAAATGGGTGCTTGTGATAATAACTGTTGGATCTGGCCTGCTATTACTCAAAGAGCTTATCAGACTGCTGAGATTATTGCTTCTGTTAATTCAATTACTCGAAGGTTATTTTTGCTTTTTCACTAATCATTCTTGTCAATTTATGATTTTTTTTTTTTAATTTGGGGTTTGTGATTTTATTTGATTTCAGTTATATAGTTCCAGAATACAGCTTTCTTGATGCCCGAGGATTAGGTGCTTATGAAGGAAAAAATTTGGAATCTGTTTCCCAAGTACCACTCTCCCTTCATGTGCTCTTTTCTTTACTTCAGCTATACGTGTTTTAATATGGCAAATCCTAATCTTGATCACTTTGATAAACTCTGATAGATGATCCACTGTGAATTATTGTTTAGAAGTGATTCAAACTCTAACAATGATTGATGACGTTTAATTAATGTTTCTATAGGTCTTTTTGGTTAAACAAAGATTCAATGTCAATTCGATAAAATAAAGAAAAACATATATGTGTATAAAAATGAATTGACAACAATTAAGCTATTGTCTCAATATTAAATACGTGCTTAATTGTTAACTTATACTTTCCATGAGTTTTGTCAACCGTCATTATAATTTCGTGTGACTTTTAAGCAATTATCCACAACGGACCACTTGGTTCACAGAAGCATTGGCCATGTGCTATAGGATATATTGTTGTTATTTTAATGTGATGATAGCTTGTAGATAGAGTAGAGTTTAACAATTTTATTTTATAATAGTTGCATATATGTATATTTCATTACAATTTCACTTATTGCTGTGGAGCTAAGTAGAATTTGTGCAATTTATAAGATTAAGAATGTGTGTGATGTGGTTCAGATATATGAATCAGATGGTATATCTACAAAAATAAAACCTCCTCCGATTGATGATGGAACTCCAAATGAGAGTGTTGCAGATGTATTTGTTCGTGTGACCCAACTCATGTCAATCCTTGAAACTCAGTACTTTGGTGAGACAGTCGTTATAGTCTCGCCAGATTCTGATAACTTGTCAATCCTTCAAGCTGGTTTGATAGGTCTAGATTTGAGAAGGTAACTACCTGGATACAAATATGTGTATGATTTTATTAAGGTTTTTAATTCTATAATAGTATCACATTTTTGTTTCTCTTTATTCTTGTCTCTTGAATTTCAGGCATAGGGATCTGTCTTTTGCACCTGGTGAAGTTCGCTATGTTGATGCCAATGACATTCCTACTTACAAGCAGCCTCCATCTGCTGTATATAAATGCACCAACCTACCAAATTGTAATTAGCTATTTTATTTCCTTTAAGTTATTATAGCAGTAAAATTGATGTATATTGATGAATACCTGAAATTGTCTACTTTTGTGTTTAATATATCTTATTGTGGCATTTAATTTAACTGATAGAAAAATAAGTTGTTACATTGATTAAAACTAAAGATGATTGGAAAAACGCGAGGTCAATAATATGAGATAAACCAAACTTAGCTACAAGCAATCTGCTACTTGATTAACTTCCTTATACACACGAGTCCAAGAGAAGTGACCGCCTTGTTTGATAAGATCTGGAATCCTTAAAACAGGAGGATGGCAAATATGTGATGAAACACAACATTTCAGAAGCATTTGAATGATCATTGCATAATCAGATTCAACAGCAAGATTTCAAAATCCTGTCGTCCAAGCAACATTTATGCCTATAAAAATAGAAAAACATCAGTGGGGCTAAAGTTCCTCAAAGTTGAAAAAGATCGGTATGTAAATGCTACTGAAAAATATCTCCTAGGATTATGTTTCCAAGCCAAACATTATGACTCACTTGTTAGTTTCCATAGTATCAATCTAACTGAACCACAACAAATTGAGCAAGATTACCCTTAATTTGTAACGAATTACTAAACCAAAAGGTATTGTCTCTCAATGAAATTAGAACCATACCCCATTTTATCAAGACAAGGAAGAAACTGTTCCATACAAACATACTTATTTTTAATTACAGAAATCCAAAGATCTTGACTCCCATAAGATAACATAATTTTCAGTCAGCTTTCATAAGATCTTGATTCCCATAACATAATTTTCAGCCAGCCTTCTAACTACAAAGTCTTCAATTCAAGTTAATCCAAAATGAACCTTTTGCTATTCTATTTGTTCGGTTAAAAATTAGATGAAAAATGTTGGAATACATAGTATAGTATGTTATTATGTGAATTTAAAAATTCGTTAGAAGTTCCACATTGAAAAAAAAAATTATTTTTGATAAATTTAAGTGAAAAAAAATATGTTTTTAAAATTCAAATATCACGTTAAAAATAATTTTTTTTGAAATCTCACATTGAAAGACTCTTATTTTGAGTAGTTTTCAATTATATAAATATTAAAATCCGATATTAATTAGAAAACATATGTGATTTTGCTTTCATCAGTATATAATAGTTTTAAATTATTGTGAAATGTATACCTTGGTCGGATACATTTCTCATTTGATATTTATGAACTCCATGACTTTTAGCGAAACGTCTTAATTAGAGTGAAATAATTTTCTCAAACTCAAAAATAAAAAAATAAAAAATAATGCACTCTAAATGAATTTTAAATCAAATTAAATAGTAATGCACTCTAAATGAATTTTAAACCAAATTAAATATACAAGTTATCTCACGGCAAAGTATCAACCAATACTATTAGGAGGATGGAGCAAAAGAACACGTACGTATTTCCCCAAATGGTATGGTGAGTGAAACTACTAATTTATTTTTTTTCACACGCCAACTCACATATTTGAAAAATAGTTTATCTCTTTTGACTAAGCTATGGGCAAAACTATATCACAACAACTTGTTTGGTTGTTCGTTCCTTTTTAAATACGAAAACATAAAATATTAATTTGGTAAAATAATAGTTAAACCAAATTAAAATACAGATAAAGTGAGTTATTATTAGGTGAAGTTCGATCTGGAATGACCGAAAAATAATGAGATGTTTATTTCCTAAAATAATATTTGATGATAATGAATGAAATGGACATAAGCTCGAACACATCGATCTTAATTGAAATCCATACGAAAACGAAAAGTAGAAAAAAGAAGTTAGAGGAGTAACCACGCGCACACATTGATACTGTTGAAGACGAAGCAGTAAAAGAAAAAAGCATCCCCAGTTGCGCGCAGTGAAAAGTAGTAAATGCGAAACCCAAGTGTAGAACACGCACACCAACAAAGCAGTGAAAGTGAAGTCAATGATCTGTAGTTGGCGGTGCGGTGTGTGGATTGTGATTTGATTTATTTTGTTTTGTTTTGTTAGTTCATCCATCCATCCATTCTCTCTCTCTCTCTCTCACTCACACTCACACTCACACACACACAAACACGCATAAACACGCACACTTGTGTCACTCAATGCGTCTTCGCTTTTTCTATTACTGCTTCATCTCCTTCCTCTATCACTCTCCTTTTATCTTTTTCCTCTTTACTAAAACTCAATCAATTTTCTTACCATAAGTTTACACTCCGATTCTGATTCCGATTTCCCGCGCGCATGCATTTTCTCCCTCTTTCACGAAGATTCTTCAATTACACGACACCTCTTCTGAGTTTAGGGTTTCACTCAAATCAATTCCCATGGCTATCAGAGGCGTCGATTTCAAATGGTTACTTCTCTCTCATATACTCATGCTCTTTGATTTCAATACTATTTTCTCTCGTATCTCAATTTTGATCCAATGCAATGCAACTTTTTCCTTTTAGGTACGATGGCTTTTTCTTGTCCATGCTCGCCACCAGCGTGTATCCTTTTTTCCTAATTTTTCTTTCATTTCTCATTTTCAATTGCTACATCTCTTTATTCATGAAATGTGTATGCATGTATTGTATTCTTTGACACTTGAAACTTATAGAGTTATTGTTGCAATCAATTGGAAACGGTACCATTCTTGTGCATACCCCTTGCACATATGGATTGTCGTGAGTTCCTTTATCCTTTCTATTAATTATTACTTTGTAACATCGTTGCGTGGTTTTATCAACTTCATTAAGATAAGTTTCTGCTGTAAATGATTTTTTTTTGTTTATCACCGTTCTTCAGGTGGACTACACTGCTGTGTTTGTTTTCCGGCTCTTGATGTTTGTCGATAATGGGTTTGCTGCGGGAATGGGTTTGTAAGGCCTTTCATCTATTAACTTTTGATGTTACTTTTGTTGTTTATTTCATTCATTAATATGTTCAGGTTGTTTTCTTCATTTTATATTGCGTGTATGCAATAAGAATTTAACTCATTTAAAGTGATAAGTTGGTAAAGTGGTAAAATCGCATGTGCACATAATATCAACAGTTCATTTGATCATCAATGGTTGATATTACTCACTTTATTTTTTAAATTGAGGTATGTTTGGATATTTTAAAAGGAGCGGAATAGAGCAGAGTAAAAAGGAATTAAATGAATTATAATTATTTTATTCCATGTAATGTAATGAACCATGGAAATATTAAAAAACAAAAAAAACACTAATGATTACGCTGCCTACTGTTGTGCTAGATTACTTGTTGGTGCCAAAATTAGAGTGTAGCACTAAACCGATCCATAATCAAACTAATTAATCCCATGTCCAATAACCAAAATTTAGGACCGATTCATAACCAAAAATTGTAACAAACAAAATTAATTTTACATGCCAATCCAAAGAACAAAGATATGGCTTTTGCAAGCCAATCCATAAGGTGAAGAAAATAGCAAAATCAGGTACAACATACTGTAGCAATGGAGGGAAGAAGAAACATGTTGCAGCACTTGATATATGCAAGGATGTGGTGGGATGAAATGGGTTCTATCATGTTCCATACCAGTCCATTCCATTCATTTTTTACAAATCCAAACAACGAAATTTAATTACATACCACCCCATTCCATCATATTCCACCAATCCAAATTAGAGGAGCTAAATCCATGCATTAGTATAAATCTTTCTAGTACGTGCTTAATGGGGTATGCACTATCATTGGATGATATGGTGGTATGGGTTCCATCCTAGGAAGTTAATCCCAGCGTTTTCCCGCAAGATTCTGCTGTTCCGGTGCGGTGCAGTGTCTGACCACGACAGCGTGGTCTGCGACAATGTGAAACAAGATCTGTGCGAGATCCCGCTATTCTCGCGTAGTTAATCCCAGCGCTTCCCAGTGAGATCCTGCTGTTATTTCTTCGTTCTTTGTTTTGTTGTTTCAACTTTTACCTAGGAAGAAGGGGAAGAAGAATATGCTAATAAAGATGATGCTTATCTTTGACTCCTATGCTAGAAAATGCATTTGAGTTTTAATATTTAGTTGTTTTATTACTGTGTTAAAGACTTCAATATGCATCATCTTTATTTCCTTGATTTTGTTGGTATTTCAATGTATGTTTTGACTAATAAGACTTGTGAAGTGTTATTACTGATTATGAATGTTTCAGAGTTTGAGTCATTTGTTATTTTTGCATTAAATATAGGTTTATATTGTATTATTCATATAATTTGTCCAAAAAATAGCAGTTATCCCGCCTATTCCGGAATGTGCTATCTCGCTATCCACTTTTGGGGTTGGCCGCAATGCACCGCTATCTGGGATTAACTACCTAGGTTCCATTATGTTCCATACCATTCCATTCATTTTTTACAAATCCAAACAATGGAATTTAATTACATACCACTTTATTCCATTCCATCATATTCCACCAATCCAAATTAGAGAACCTAAATCCATGCATTAGTATATCTATTTAGAGTATGTTTTTAATGGGCATGCACTGTCAGTGTAAAAAGTTTTAAACCGACAACCAACACAAACCTTTGATTGAGTAGTTATTTTATGATTGCAATTACAATTATATAGTGAGATAATAAAATCAAAGGTTTTTATTAAATGTCAATGTAAGTTTGGTTTATATAGTGACAGTGCATGTTCCTTTTTCTCAGTAAAGTAGATGAGATGTGGTGTTTCACTGTCTGACATGCTTCTTTTAATCTATCTAATTGAAGATAACTTAGATAAGCCATATCTGAATCTACAATAACTTACACTTTATAACTAAGATTACCATACCCACAATGATCACCATTTCATATAGCATTTTGATATCATTGATGGAATCAATCTGTATATGACTAATTTACTTGTATTGACAAAGTATTAGATGCACTAATTTTAGTATGAGCTTAGTTTGCTGAAATCATGGTAAGTGACTTGCCTTAAGGTTGAAAGTTAAAATAGCGCTATAGAAGAGACAAACAAGTTAATGGAGAGATAAATGGACTATAGTCGATATTCTCAATGATTTTATAAAAAGATAATTTTCACATGTGAAGTCTGGAAAGTTGTTTTCTGGGGTTCATTTCACGTAATTTATCTTGGCTGTTCAGCATTTGTGTGCCAAATCATTAATGATCATTTTGCTTTCATGGTTGACTTCTTTAATTTCATAATAGTAAGCTACCTAAATTGGTTCTGAATTTTGTGTTTCATCAAACAAATGAAGCCAAATGATATTTTAATTTCTCAAATCTCGGTACTAATTCATCTGCATGTTGTCCGTCCTTCCCCTTCTCCTTTGCTTCTAGAGATTTTGGGTGGCAGCAGAGATATGCTCGTTTCTGTGGAAGAGTAGCCGTCCTTTCAATTCTTGCATTGCTTCTCTATCCATTTCTTTGGGCTTGGACTATAATTGGTACCATGTGGTACAGCAATGCCAAGAACTGTGTATGTTTTATTTAAATTCAATCTCAGTGCTACTCTTGTTAACAAGTTTACAATCCTAATGCATATAATTATCTGCAGTTGCCTGAACAGGGACAGAAATGGGGATTCCTCATCTGGTTACTTTTCAGTTATTGTGGACTTCTTTGTATTGCTTGCTTGTCTGTGGGGAAGGTTAGCGGCTCTTTAGTAACCATTTGATGTTTCTTTGACCTATTACAATCTCACATTATCTTTCTACTACATTTTCCGTGATGTTTTTGTCTCTGAACAACTTATAAACATGGAATATCTGCAAAACAATATTCCTCTTCAATATTTGATATCTAGATTGTTGCAGTTCTCATTTTGGCTTTTTAACCCCTTGCAGTGGTTGACTAGACGACAAGCACACTTAGTTCGTGCCCAACAGGGTATCCCTGTATCTGAATACGGGGTGAGCTTTGCCTTCATTGCAATGTATTTAGCAGTTTTAGTTACATATGTTGTGGAAACTGCTTAGGAACATGGTGGATTATTATGTTTTATACTATTTTTCCTGATTATATCACGATTTCTGTTTTCATTCACCATCTGTTTTATGTATGGTTTTTCTGTTAGTTCTTAATGTTCTAGGGCACAGTCCCTTGTATGTCATGTGTGGTTGTAAGTTTCTACCTGCCTTCCTATTATCTTTATTTTTCACATCTTGAAAAAATTATTTCCTCTGGTGTCATGAACAAGATTCCCAGAAAACTTAGAGAAAAGATTGTGTCCAAGCTCACACTGTTGGGTTCTTTCTGGCGGCAACACAATTAGCCTATTGTTTTCTCTTATATCAAAGATTGTACAGATGGTGTTGATGATAGAATTAATGAAGTATAATCTGTGATCATATTCTTAGTAATCTAAACATATGTTCATTTCTGTTTGATTATGCACACTACTACCATTAGATGGTAACAGTTGCTATTTTAATTTTGTTAGGTTTTGGTTGATATGATCCGCGTGCCTGATTGGGCATTTGAAGCTGCAGGTCAAGAAACAAGGGGCATGGGCCAAGATGCTGCTGCATATCAGCCCGGACTTTACCTAACACCAGCTCAGGTAGTTTTAGTTGATATTTGCAGACTTGTTGATTTCGATTTCATATCAGAATTCATGCAAAGCAGCAGATAATGCTGTTATTTGTCAAGCAGAGTGAACTGTATTGTCATGTTACATTAGTTAACGAAACATTTTTCCTGAATTCTGCTATTATTCATCTGGTTCTTGTGTGTTGTAAGACAATGTGTTGGCTATCATTATGCCATTTATTTATCTCTCTTGTTCAAATTCCTTTTGTATATTTATATTCAATTTCAGTGCTGATAGTAAGGTTTCTTGTCTGGGTTGAATGTAGAGAGAAGCTGTCGAAGCTTTAATTCAGGAACTACCGAAGTTCAGGTTAAAGGCTGTTCCTACTGATTGCAGCGAATGCCCCATCTGCTTAGAAGAGTTCCGTGTTGGGAATGAGGTATGCTTATTAAAGAGCAGGTCCTACCAAGTCCTGTTTGCTATCTAACACTGAAAAATATGCTCTCTGTCTAACCTCGAGAACTCTTTTAGTTGAGATGTATTGTGTATCTTAGAATGATTTAAAAATAGTCTTACTGTAATGCAGGTCCGTGGCTTGCCTTGTGCGCACAATTTTCATGTTGAATGCATTGACGAGTGGCTTAGGCTGAATGTGAAATGTCCTCGGTGCCGTTGCTCAGTGTTTCCAAATCTTGATCTTAGTGCCCTGTCCAATCTTCGTCCTGATTCTGAACGATCTTCTGCCAGTGTTGTGACAACAACTAGATATGTGAGAGGCCAACCTTCTAGTCAAAGTTATCTTTTAAGGTTACAGGGTCTTCTCCGTCCAGTGCGTTCTGGAATTGCAGGGCCAGTTGGAGACACAGATATTGCTTTGCAAAATGCTGAGAACGGTGTTGTACCTATTGTGACACAAAATGCACCAAACAGAGACCAGGTCTCTTCTGTGGTATGCATGCCTGTTAGTATTTCCTCTACACAGACTTAGATTACGTTGTTTCAGAACTTCCGATATATTTCTAACTCATTCTAGAGGTGAAAGAATGCATATCCACATCTGGGCTGTGTAAAAATGGTTCACATTCTAACATGAAAATTTACATTGATCCATGAAGAAATGGGTCAGTTTATTTGTTTGGGGAATCTTGGAGTGGCATAATAGCACTTGGAAAATCAAGGTATACCTTTTTTGCTTGACTAACATAGATTAGAACTGCACATGTGTAATTGTCTTTTATGTTTAATAGTGTAAAAAGAGTTCAAAATTCTAATCATATATGCTTTACTTTTTCTTTTTTTGCCTGTTTCATTTTACTCCGCTTAATATTATTTTCTTGGTGATATAGGCGGAGTTGGCTTTTACAATGGACATTATATTCAAAGAATCAGTTTTATGAACAAAATCTCACTAGATGGAGTTCCTTGCATTGTATCAAACATTTAGAAATGTCTTATATTAATAAATTGGGTTAAATAGACCTTATAAGATTTATTTAAAAAAAAAAATCATTTTTTAGTTCATACAAAGTTATTTTACAAGTTGTTTTAATTTTTGTTGGAAAAAAAATCCTTTCACTTTAAAGTTTTGAATAAATTTTTGCAAGTATGTTTAGAATATTATTTATTGTTCATTCATACAAATTTAGAATTTTTTTAATTTGTGAAGAATTAACAATGAATTTTTTAAATGTCATATATCTAAGATAAAAGTAATAAAAATATGGATTTAGAAAATAAATTTTAAATTCATTTTTTATGAATTTTTTTTTATATTGTTGTAAACATGTGTGTAAAAGAATGATGTTTCAATATAGACAAATAATATTTGTATTATAATTTTGTATGGATTAAAAAGTAAAATTTTAAAATTTTAGTGACTTAAAATTTATTTAACCTTGATAAATTTGTCTTAATTTTCTGACTTGATTCTTTTAACAATATTGTATAGCAGTTCTAATTCATTTGACAATATTAATATTATTAAATTAAATATTTTTTGTAATGACTCGACTCGACTTTGAATCCATTTTGATTGTTCTGCAGGCAAATAATTTGTAGGGAAATTTATTGTTATTTTTAAATTTCAAATAACTATTTTCAAACTGTATCAAAAACTAATTTAAGATTAGTTTTTGAAAAATAAATAACCTAGTCTAATAAGAAAAAAGTTTATGATCTTGCATTATTAGTATAAATAATTTTATATTAATAATTAATATGAACTATTGATTATTTAATTTATTGATTAATGAAAATTATAATTATATAACTAATGGTTTATATGATCGGCTAAAATCGATTTAGAGCAGTTTTTTTTTCTTACCGGAACAAGTTGGTCATTTGAAAATTAATCGCATATCAAAAATAATTTTGCTGACATGGAAATAACGAGTGCCGATGAGACTTTGTTGGGCTAAAACATAACTATCCGTGAATAAATTAATTAATTTGAATTTGAAATATTTGTGAAGATTAGTAGTTAAAGATAAAAAAAAGTTTAAAAAAGTAATTTTAAATATTTGTATTAAGGTTATGAGTGAGTGAAAACACATCTAATTACAAGTTTCTCACAATATTTAAAAAAATAAAAGATTGTACTACCTCTGTAATAACGAGTGATCCATGTTTTATAATTATTTATTAGAGAATATCATTAGAAAAAAGTAATTGATGATGCTTTGGAAGTCGAAATGATTGTTAACTTAAGGAGGAATAAACTTTTGGCAAATGAATATTTATTTGAAATAAAAGCAGAACAAAAAGTAAAAAAGGGGCGAGAAATAACCATTATTTTGGTCCTCAAAATTGTTAGGTCCAACAAATTGGTTTTTCAAATTTATGAAATATAAATTGATCTCTTAAATTAAAAAATACCAATCAATTTAATCATTTTATTAAAATTACTAATATATAATTTATGATTATATATATATATATATTTAGTCTTTAAATTTTTTTTATCTTTTTAATTTTAATTACTATAAAATAAAAATATAATTTTTAATTTATATAAAATTATTATATATTTAATTTTAGTTCCTATAAAATTATCATATATGGTATTATAATTTATATTCTTAAATTAACATATATTTTTGAATGAATTTTTGTAGATATGTTAATATATCATAACAAGGTTTTTCACAAAAAATGAGTTAAAATTTGTTTTTTAGGTCCATACTTTTATTACTTTTTTCTATAATTTTTTTTATATTTAAAAAAAATATATATTTAACTAATCTAAAATTAATTTTTTTTTAAATTTTTGAAGAAGAATTTCTTATAATATTTTAAATATATTTAAAAAAAATTAAATTTTTTCAATATTGAAACACTGTCAACTAGTTTTTTTTCAAAAAAAATTAAGTGTTTATTGAATAATTTTATATAGATTAAAAATTGTATTTTACTTTTATAAAAACTAAAATTTAAAAATTAAAACTTTATAGGAATATTTAACCCTATAATTTATATATGTTGCGGTGAGTAGTTTTTTCGTGTATCAAGATAATTCTTGAACATTTAAAATTGTGGTGTTAAGTTTAAAAGAATTACTAAATTGATGGACATATTTCAAGGACCTTTACGATTTCAAGTTATTTACTGGAAAACTGTTAAGGAAACAAAAAATTTTAATAAAGAATCTTAAACTAACATATCAATTTAAGTTTAGTTTTTCTTTTTAATTGTGTCCGCAAGAGATTATTTTATGATATCTAGTACTCACACCATTCGAAGTTACCTTGTATGATTAGTTTTGTTTTACGCAAAAAGAAAAAACTTGTGACAAGTAAAATAAAATTAACATTTTAACAAAGTTAAAATTTAAAACTCTTGAATTTTAAGAATTCTTGAGATGTAAAATTAATAAAGTTAAGATATAGTGTCTAAATCTCTTAAGAATTCTTAAAGAGAGATTTGTTGGAGTTCAATTATGAGTGGTTAGTCTTATATTGACTAAGAATTGAGGAAATATTAGATATATAAAGAGAATTACCCATGAACATAATATCTTGATGTTTAGCCTATTTTGTATGTCGCGTTCCGCTGGACTCTATAATATTGGAGGCTACTCCATTTTTTTTATGTCATCTTTCTATCCTTAATCACTTTTTTTTTGTTAAAGAAGAAAATGGGTGCATAGAGATCTTTGTAATGTACAAATATGGTTTGTTGTTATATATTTCTCTTTTATAATATTATCAAAGTGAAAAGTAGATAATTGTCATAATATTGTGTGTGATTGTAATTATATTTTGGAGATATATCAATTAAGTGGTTTATTGTTATTTATATCAACTAAAAATGTTGATTACATATTTTTTTTTAGTGAAATTCAAAAAACTTGGTTGTAAAATAATTATTTTTTATTTATATTTGGTGCAACTGATAGTAGATGTAGATGTAGTAAATTGTGTTTGAAATTTTGTTAAAAGAAGAGAGAAATCATACAAATGCATGAAGTGTGCAAACATTGTTCAAATTTATGCAAGTGTAGTGCTATAAAGTCTAGGCAAATACAAAACTGAAGATGTTGAATTAACAATAGTTTATGCTATTGTCTGAATGTGTGTTATACTATAAATCATTAAATTTTACAAGATTTTGAGACATATCCATATCCATCTAATATTTGTTCTATTGTCATTGTATTTTTAAAAAAGACTTTAGTTAAAATGGTATCATAAAAAAAATCATGATATATTATAGACTTAAATTGATATATATTATATAATAGTGTTTATTTGCATAATTTATCATAATATTAGAAATGATTGCAAGAGAGCAGCATTTACAATTATATATTAGACTATTAAGATAAGTAGACAAGAACTATATTATATTATAAAGAGTTTAAGTTATCTAGGTCTAAACGAATGAATCAATTACCTTGTACGTTTTTAGTCCCAGTTCTTTCTTATGTTCTTTTATACAACACTAATAACAAGTGCTGCCCTGGATATTTGGAGTAAAATTTTTAATGCTGATAAAGTGGAAACATCTTATTTGTCAAGCGATACAATCACACTTCTTCTAATCACAAAGGTATGATTTTATTTTCGAATCGGAATAAGAAATTGCTAAAAAAATTGCCAAAGAGAAAGACAAGAATAAAAAGTGAAATATTTGATTTGGCCACTAACTCTGATTTCAGCCAAACATATACTATAACCATCTCAAGTTTTATTAAATTAGTGTCTGTCTTTATAGCACAACTCTTTTGAATAATACTGTTTTCCATAAAATTTATAATGATTTTTAAATTTATTTTTGCATACTATTTTATCAATCTTAAAAGAAACATACCATATATAGCACTTAAAATTTTTAAATTGAAGAATATTCCCATTACACAATGGTTGCTAATACTATATGAGATTCTTTAAGTGGTGTATTATGTGTTTTTAACATTAATGAAAGATTAATTAAAGTTGGGGATTGAAAAATTAGACAATTGGAAAGATGACTTTGTGCGGCCAATACATCTTTATTGAAAGAATTTCTTCATAATTTTTACTTCTCATTAGTTGGATTACATGATACAAAATTGAATTTTGAAATATCTTATTTATTCCTTAACTAAGCAAGAAATTTGAAAAGATAAAGGAACAAATTATGATCCCAATTTGTTATTGGAAATCTCAATCTTTATACAACAATTATGATTTCAATAGTTTGACGTTATATAGATCAAATTTCAGCTCAAAAATTCCTCCTTTTCGAGGTCATTTTGTAAGGTGTTCTTTAAAATAATTTCAATACTGATAAAAGAAATATAGGATAAATATTGAATTCTACTTACAAATATCAATCTCAATGGTTAATGTTAAATATAAAAAATATTATAAAAACATTGCACATATATCAATCTCAATGGTTAATGTTAAATATAAAAAACATTATAAAAACATTGCACATATATCAATCTCAATGGTTAATGTTAAATATAAAAACATTATAAAAAAAATTGTCATTAATAAATATTAAAAAAAATCTTAAATAAATATTTATAATTGATACATAAAATAATATTATACAAATATTTATTAATAATAAATAAATAAAAATTATATAAATAAAAATTATATATTTATTATTGATAAATATAATAGAATTAGAATAATATTTATAACTGATAATATAACTGACCAGTTTCTTAATAATAAATAAATAAAAATTATATAAATAAAAATTATATAAATAAAAATTATATATTTATTATTGATAAATATAATAGAATTAGAATAATATTTATAACTGATAATATATCTGACCAGTTTCTTAAGAGGTACATGACCTTGTGAAGAGATTGTTATTTCTTTCTCAAAAGTCCATCACACTGTTATTATATTTTCTTTATAAATAATAACGATGAATTATTAAAATAAACTTATTTTATTTGAGACAGCTCTCCTCTTCAATTCTTTCCCCTCAAACTTCTCTCTTCTATTTTAATCTTCTTTCAGGTTTTTACTCTTTTTTCATTTACTTATGTAAATTGTTATTTAAGACTCTGAACTAATAGTGTTGTATAAATTATATTTGTGATTTTGTAAATAGTGAACGATTTTAATATGAGAATTGTGATTGTGTGATATTTGTGATTTTGTGAATAGTGAATAGTTTGAATGTGAAAATTGTGATTGTGTGAATAGTAAACAATTTTAATGTGAGGATTGTGATCGTGTGACTTTGTGAATTGTTTATTTATTTATTTTTATTTATGAATGTGAAATTGTAATTTTTTTTTGTTACTTTTGTAATCTTAAAAATTGTGAGTTGATTATCTGAATTAAAACTCTACTTTTTAAATTTGTGTGAATTAAAATTATACTTTTTAATATGTTGTAACAATTATGTGAATTAAAACTCTACTTTGCAAATTTGTAGACCATACAAACTGTATGAAATTCTAAAAATATTATATAACTTTTATAAATTTCAATTTTAATATTAGTGACTTCATCCAATATGTTGTTGAAGATCGGCCACTAAAAAAAAGGCATAACAATCTGGTGTTATTCATTTAATTTCTGCATCGCATCATTTTCACATTCATATAAGCCGTTAGACGATTATGGCGGCACATGGAATCTCTTTCTCTGCCCCAATACTAAGAGGTTTGAAGGCCCACTCAAGCTCAAGCCCAAGCCCAACGAACGTAGTACCATTTTCTCCTTTGGGAAGCAAAAGGAACCGCAAGCTTTGTTGTCGTTGCACGCGCTCTTCCTCCAAGTGGGATTGGAATCGATGGACACAGCACTTCATTCACATGCAAAAGGCCGAGAGAACTGCTTCTCTTTTCGAGGTGGGTCCCACCACTCAGTATTCATCTCTCACTATATATAATATATATTCCAATTTAATTTCATCGTTAGGTGGTTTTCGATTTGTCAGTTACAACTCGAACATGCAATTGATATAGAGGACTATGGAGAAGCTGCGAGGTTGAAGAGAGGCATTGATGAAGCAACTTCTGTTGATGCCGTGGCTCAAATTATGTCTCAATTGAAGGTCTCATCACATTCACATTATTATATATGTGTCTCTCTCCATTTTTTAAAAAAATTGGAGAAGTTGAAATTTTTATTAATTTAAATTCGCTACCTTAATGTTAAAATTTGTTTACCCTTGCAGAGTTGTATTGATGATGAGCGCTATGAGGATGCTTCCAAATTATGTACACTATCTGGATGTGGCCTCGTAACTTTCTTTTCCTTTTTTGCTTCCGTGGGAAGTTGCATGTTATTAGTATAATATTAATCTAGGTTTAGTGCTCTTTCAATAAATACTTCAATTAATTACTTATAGGTGATTGCTTATCATATACTCCACCTGAAATTACTAAAATAAGAAAATAGGCTATATATTTCCAACGAAATATAAATATTTATTCAAAACAAAACTTGAAACTTTACCTTATTTTTTGATAGTATCTCCAAAATAACCCTTTATGTAATATGGTTATAGAAAAAAATCATATTAAAAAGAAATAAAAAAACAATTTTTGTGTACAAAATTTCAATTTTTATAATTTTAAAGTTTAAATTATACAACTTTTAAAATTATTTTTTTACATTTAAATTTTTAGCAAGTACCTTTAGGATACTTGTTAGTATTTTTCATAAAAAAAATAAAATTATTTAAATATAACTTATAAGTGAGGAGAGAGAGTAAGTGTGTAAATATTTTTTATATAGTAAAAAAAAAATTAAATTATTTGCACTTAAATATAAATTATTTTTATAAATTATTATTAAGAGATAATTGAAATTAACTTAAAATTATTTATGGATATGTTATAAGTTGTTTTCGTAAATTCTCTTAGACACATTTTTAAGTGCTTATGTAAGTAAATAATAGTAAGATGTTTCATAAACCAATCCATCCAATCGCAGTTTAATCTTACAAAAATATTAAGAAAAAAAAAATCATTTTCACTTAGACGTATTTTATTGTTCAGAATCATATGAATTTTATTAAACTTATGTGAGATCCTACTCAATTTAGTAAAACATTTTCAAAATAGTAAGGCAAATTTAAATTTCAACTAATAAAGAAAAGTGTGTTAGAGTGATGCACATTGATCATAATCTTATTATAAATGTAAATAGTGGGATGGACATGTATTATACTGCTAAGTGGCTCACATACTTGACTTAATCATTATTATAAAAAGCTAATTAAAAATTTAAAATGTATCAAAAATTGTGTTGAAAAATTTAAAGAAAAAATTAATGCAAAACTTTCATTTTTATCCTTTAGCCACTTGTTAACAAGACACTTATAAAAATTATGTGTAGCAGATTAATGTTAAGTATATTTTCAATATATATTCGGCATTACTACTAACACTTAAATATTTTGAAGACACTTGTTGATGTTAACCTTTTTGATCATTGTGTAGTTGGGTTGGTGGGTTGGCATAGCAAAAGATTTTGATGATCCCATAGGCAGAATAATACAAATAACTCCTAGCGTTGGTAGATTTATTGCCACGAGTTACAGCCCAAGGTATTAATCTTTCTACTTTCTATTTTTCTTCTTCTTGTAATCAAGGACTACTGCTAATTTTTCTTTGCTGCAGACAATTGCTCACAAAATCTGGTGGTACTCCAATATTTGAAATTTATGTGGTAAAAAATGCTGATGATACATATCAAATGCAGGTACATTTCTTGTTTTTATTATTTAAATTGTGTTAATTTTATCTATTGATAAAGAGGTAATGAGATAAGAGATTTTATGAAGTGAATTATTGTTGATGTTTCTAAAAAAATGAAAATGTAAAATAAGTATTTTCATTATTTATGGAAATATATCTTCATTAGCCAAAATTTCATATTCTATCCATGACAATGTTTCACTTAAAAGTTCTTACATTAAGCTAAAATGAGCACATTTTAGAAAAATGAAAATACAATTTTTTTTCACAAAGTAAACGAAGCCTAATTTTCCCTAAAGATGCTTTTTTATTTGACTAAAAGGTACATAATGGAAAAAATAAGTCTCTTTAATTTCATGGGTTGGTTTGGTTGTTTCTTAAATCTGAAAGAAGATCTTGTAATTCATGACCAACTTATTTTTATGCAAAAATAAAATAAAATAGTTTCAAGTTTACCTATGCAAATTTTCAGCTAGTAAACGGAATATGGAATAATTAATGGAATATTATTTTTGAGGATAAATGTGGGCTTTGTTTCAGGCATATGCTTGTATGCTTACATGTTTTTACATATCTTCCTGCTAATGTGTAATTTATTTACTATTATTATTTGTGCTATGCTCACTACATCAAATATAACAGGTAGTGCATTTGGAACGACCCAAAAGAAATTTAAAGAGCAGCATTCTTCCATCTGAAGCAGATAAACCCAAACCTGAGGTAGGGAATGAATCTTCAGTTGAGATTCAGAAGCATGAAGAGAAGGTTGAAAAAGAAGTTGAGATTGATTTAGCAACTGAACAAAGTGTTAAAAGTTTTATATGTTTTCTGAAGGACAAAATTCCAGGATTGAAAATGAAAGTTATAAACATAAATGCTGAAGAGGAAGGGAAAAAAGATGATGATTCTGTCAAGCAACTGATGCATGAAGATAGTGATAAATCGAACTCCGGTGAGAATACTGAAGAGGATGTTAATAATCTGGATGGAGATAATGAGGACACTCTAGAAGCAGATAGTGATGCCTCGTCCGAAGAAAAGAATTCGGATGTGAAGCCTTTTCTTGGTAGATTTATCCCCAATGAGAATGACCCTCCTGTGTTTGATTCGTTTATTCGCCTTCCAGCTGAATTACAAGATACAGAAAGACAAAATTTTGTCTTGCATATTCCTGGGAGAATTGTAGAGAGGGATGCTAGAAAACGTAGAGCGGAAGAAATCTACAAGGCAGCTGTAGCAGCACAAGAACTCCTAAATATTATGCCTTATGAAGTTGTCAATACATTTCAGGGTCCTGACAAACTCTCCAAGGTGAAATTGAGATAAGGCTTTTATGATGATTTTATCAATGATCAATTCATGTTACCTTGAAATTTTTCTTCAAGCTATATTATGATTTTGTTGACCATAAACTCACCAATGCTTACCTTGACTAAAGGTTACAAGGTCTATGCATAAAATGGTTAAATGTGCTATAAGTAAAGCACAGAAAAGAGGTAGATTATCAGCATATACATCTTTTAACCGGATTAATGCTAGTTCAAGCGGGGATCCTTTAGAAGGTGAGGTTGCTTATCCTTGTATCAATCATGTTGTTTATAATTTGAGCAAAGTGCAAGTTGAGAATGAACTGTTCTGGTTGAAATATAGGACTCTATATTGGTGCATTCGGTGCTCATGGCCTTGAAGTTGTTCAATTGAAGAGAAAATTTGGACGCTGGGATGCTATGGACGATACTGAATTTGAATATGTCGAGGCAGTGAAGTTAACTGGGGATATTCTTGTTCCTGCTGGCGAGGTTTATCCATTATATGAATTTCTTGGTCCAAGTTATTATAACTTTATTATATGTTTTTGTGTACTACTAGGAAAACTTATGTTTTCTTTTTTGTATTCAGGTGGCATTCCGTGCTATAATTGACAGAGACCATAAGAATATTAACCGTTGCAGGTTAACCAATACAATGGGAGTGGTAATTGCACTATACATTTGGATGTTTAACTTTGTATGTGTGTGGGGTGGGGGTGGATATATTCATTTCCATGTGTGTTCTTATTCAGTTATTTGCAACAACCCACTATTATTAAATAGCTCCTATAAGACCACTATGGCCCGTAGTGAAATTTGAAAAAATTCTTATTGTTTCGAGTCGCTATTTAGTATTAAATATTGTCAAATAGTTACTTGTTATATTACTGTTGTGTAGCGGAATTTGAATATGCTGCTAGAGCCTCACTCATGCCGTTCCCTCGCGTCGGTCTGAACTTGATGGCTTTGAGAGTGTTTCTTATTTTGTCCACACTTTCTTTTTATTGTCTTTCTTTTTCCTTTCCCTTTGTGTTGTCTTAAATACTGCATTCTTCTATGAATTGAATAGGATGCAACTTATAAAGGCCAAGCGCAAATAGCTGATTTTGGTTTCAAAAATCCAAGATGGATTTCTGGAGACTTACTGCTGCTTAATGTTGGCAAGGTAAAATGGTCAATAAGATGTGTTGTAGGGCTTGTTTTCCATGTACAGATACATACATGGCATGAATGTTGGTCTCTACCAGTTGATATATATATATATATTTTTTTTGCATTCTCTATTGAAATGTTTCCCTTCTCTTGTTTGACATATTTAGGGACCTCGACAAATTTTGGAAGGTGCAGACATGGGTTTCCATTATTCTTCTGAGGATAAAAGTTTTATTGTGCTATTCTTCCGATTGAAACTACCAGAATGAGCCAAAGTTTCCAAATCTAGTTTAGTTTATTTCTCTTATAATGATAACATGGGATGCCAAATAATTTTTTCTTAAATTTTGTTATTAGATAGTTTTACCACATTTCCCCCTAGCTTTTCAATACTTAGGAATTCAATTTTCTTTTCTTTTGTTCTTTTTGCCCGTTATCTTTTCTATTATTTTGGTTATTGCGTATCTTCCGGTTGTACACAATTGTGTTATATTTCTATAAATCACGAATAATACTGACACAGACACTAGACACAACGATATTAATACGTCAACATCAATAATAATTTGAGAAAATGATTGTAATCCAACGACATGTGTCAGATACGAGTGTTAGGATAATAACACCGACACATGTCAAATACAAATTAATACAATATTTTCCTATGACTATGAAAGTTAGGGCTTATGAGATACAAAAGGGAAAAACAAAAGTGTTGGGAAAATTGACTATGTTTAAAAGATCCTTAATAGAATAAAATAGATGAATCGTTATTCTCTTTACCTCAATTATCTTATCCTATCGCTGAGACAACCTTCTATAAAAAGTATTGGTGATACCAAGTTAATTATTTCCTCTGCAAAAACAATAAATAACAGTAAAAGTTATATGCTTCTTATGCTCCAAGAGTAAAGAATATTAATATGATTGTTATTATTATTATGGTACTCAAAATAAGTTTGGGGGAAAGATGTTTTTTCATTGTAATTGTAGGTAGGTTCTTGAATAAGCCTATATCTGCTTTTGGTAGTGGGGTTGGGAGGGACATAAAAGGTGTATGTCGTGTGAGTGGTAGAGGAAGAGCTTCATCCTTTAGCAGGTTGCTTCCAATAGTTGTTTTGTGTTAATAAAACCTTTTCAATTGATGTTTGGTTGAAGTCTGATAGAATTTTTGCCTTTTTTAACACCAAAGATACCCACACATAAAACAAATCTCATGACTTTTCTCAATTGTAAAAGCTTGTATGGAATTTAACTGGATCACCAACAAATCCCGCAATTATTTTCCTTTTAACTTTTTTTTTCTCCTTTAAGTGTTACCTCTCTTGTCTATTAGAACAATTCTTAAAATGTGGTCCTTCTTTCTTCTAGAGATCAAAACTAGGATATTTTTAACTCATTTGACCTTAATTAAAAATTATTAAGATTAATGTCAACAATATAATTTCAAAGACATAATTTTTATTAATTAAAATTCACAAAGTTAATCAAATTATGTGAGTCTCATATGAAATTAATAGAATTTATATGAATTTTAACCAATCAAAATATATGTATTAGAAAATGTGTGTTAAATAGTATATTGTTAGTATCATATATTAATTACTCGAACAATTAGTTATCTTTTCCTAACTGTTAAAAAATCATGATCTTAATTAACATATCACTATAGTGAAAGAGGATAAATTGCATATTAACCAAAATATAAACTTCTTTTACAACTATGTATTGGCCCTGATTTTACTCTTCAACCGTTTGGGTTTTTTGATAGTTTTCTTTTGAGATTTCTCTTTGCTTTCCATCCTCTCTTGGACTCTTCCCCTAAGTCTTTCCAAGCTTATTTGCTATTTGTTTGGTTCTCTTGTTCTTATGGCCTATAAACTTTTTGCTTGCCATTTTACCACTTGTCATTGTAACTTCAACATCAACCACCACTACTATGGCTACCCCCACCTCCTCCAACAAAACTAGCATTAGTTCGGCTTCCACCGAAGCAACTAGATCTTTAAAAGTGTTGGACATTTAAGAATAAATTTGTCTTTAGAGTTAAAGGTGGTTGTCATCATTACTAGCATATTCTACATCCATCAAATGACTTTCAGACTTATGGTTGATTTGAATAAATCTAAAACCACGTTTAGTTGATTTTGATCTTGAAGAATTTGAATAAATGATATGCTGCTATATAAAGATAAAGATTATGGAGTTTCAATATATAACTATTGATTTGTTTATCTTTGATCATGGTTGATGAGAAGAGGGTTGCGTGGTTGTTGGCTGAACATAAATAAAAGGTATCAAACACAACTTTAATTATTTTGGGATAATATTTTTTTTTACAAGAAAATCATAGGTAAATAATTAGATTTAATATCTAAAATGTTCAACATTAACTTTCAATCATTACAGATGTATTTTCTGTTGTCTATGGTATCATACGATGAAAAGGCAAAGATAAATCTTTTAAATTATAAAATTCATTTAAATTTGATATATTTTAATATTTCTTTTATAGATATTGGTCCGCGATCAATCTTTTAACCACATACGAAAGAAACTCAATTATATATCAACCATGTAGATTTATATTGTTGAAATGAATGTATTTTATCAAACTAATAGAATTGTCTTGAGAATTTTGAAGACTACTAGTTAAACAATAAAATACTTAAGCATTTCATAACATGTATCGCTTAAAGTTTTGCACATATATTAAAAAGTAAAATAATTAAAAAAACGATAATAGTTATTTTATCAAATTATATTCTTATTTATTAGTGTGTTTTTCACTATAAGTAAAATTGATAATTTGAAAGTAGCGTACATAATATTAATTGAATTATACAATTAAAAAAAAAATTAAAGTTACATTGTAAATATTATTTATTTTGAAATAATTTGTTTTATTAAAATAAAATTATAAAAGAAAATTCATGAAATTAAAATAGTCCTACATTGTTTGAAGTTTTAAAGGAAGAAATAACTCATGACTATAAATTTGTACTAATTAAAAATACTTTAAATTTGTATATAATTCTTTTCTCTTGTATTAAAGTATTATAGTATTATGGAATGTAGTGTTTTGGAGAAAGTGTATTAAGAACTATGAGAAGTTTGAGATATTTTTTTTATGTTAGATTATATTTATTTAAAAAAAAAAATTTCCAACTAAAATTACATACCTTGTGATCTTTAACAAAAAATTTCATATTAAAAAAATAGAACGAATTTAACTTATGTCAAATATACTTACACTTTGATTATGTAACAAAAAGAAAAATACATGAGTCAAAAAAAACATACTTGCGCGGTTTCTCCTTGCAGTCCAAGCAAGGACGAAGAGCCATCAGAGAGGATCTTTTCTGTTGGTACACGTGGCAATATGCAATTGGTGATTCGTAGCTTAACCCTTTTTTCTAAAAAAAAACACAAGTTGAGAACCTTAAACAAAAGAATCGAAGCCACGTGTCAGGGTCCTACACTGAAAACCACGAAGCTTAAAAAGTAGTAAAAACCCTTATACTCCTCGTAGTTTCTTTTTCACTCTCTTTCCCACCACTCAAACACTCTTCTTCTTTATTCCTCTTTTTTCGACCCCTTTAAAATCCAACCCAGAATAACTTCTTTTGCAAACGCGCTTCTCTCTCAAACTTAAACAATGAAGAACCCATCCTCGAGGAACTCCGATTCCTCCATTAACTATGACTCGCCTCACTCTCCTCTCCGATTCCGATCCTCTCCACTATCCGACAGCGGCGACCCTTTCCACTCCACCGAAAACTCGCCGGAAACTGATCACCGAGATAACTCCAGAGCCATCGTTATCATAGAACCTTCAGTACAATACTCTCAAGTCGCAATCCCCTTACCGGATTCCGAGCACCGGAACCCGCCGGCGAATGACCAACCGACGGTGGTGGTTAATAGAGCCATGAGGAATGATCCTCCTCCTACCGCAACGAATCTCGGCCCCGCAGTCTCCGGAGAAGTCCGTGAAAGCGGCGGTGGCAGACGCAGACCGAGGACGACGACGCCGGCACCCCCGCCGGCGTGGTCGAAGGGTGAGGTGATGACAGGGAAGGTGGCGTTAGCGTTCCGATTGAGCGAGGTTGTTCTATGTCTGATTTCGTTTTCGGTTATGGCTGCGGATAAAACTCAAGGTTGGAGCGGTGACTCCTTTGATCGCTACAAGGAATATAGGTTTTCTTTTCTTTTAATTTTCTTAATTTTTGTTTAATTTCTCTATTTTGTTTCAATTGCAATTTGAAACAAATATATTTAGTTACTAAATTTGCTTTTTTAAAAGTAAAAATAAAATATAAATGTGTGTTCCTAATTTGGGTCAGCGCAAATGAACTGTTACGTAGTTTGATTAATTGACTTTATTGTGATTAAGAATATGGTGTTGTTGTGTACTAAAATGAATTAATTGCGTTTGTTTTTATGGGGTTGTAGGTATTGTTTGTCTATGACAGTTATAGCTTTTGTATATGCGGCGTTTCAAGCTTGTGAACTTGCCTATCAACTTGTTAAGGGAAAACATATAATCAATCACCACCTGCGTTTTCACTTTGATTTCTTCATGGATCAGGCAAGTCACTCACTTTTTTTAATTGATAATATTACCCAGTGTTAACTGAATCTTCTTCATTATTGTACTTAGCTGGTGTGTGAACTGTGATCTTTGTGTCTTTTTTATGAAGAAAATAAAACCTGTGATTTAATTTAGTGATAAATTGATGGGCAGGTTATAGCATATCTTCTGATATCATCAGCGTCATCAGCCGCAACGCGGGTTGATGACTGGCAATCAAATTGGGGAAAAGATGAATTTACAGAGATGGCTAGTGCTTCTGTTGCAATGGCATTTCTTGCTTTTATTGCCTTTGCTATTAGCTCACTTATCTCCGGCTACAACCTTTGTACTCACTACCCCTAGTAGCAAGTATTTTGACCTTACACCATTTAATAGTATCTGTTTATACTTGTTCTCTCTCTCTCTCTCTCTCTTTTCTTACTTTCTTACTGCTGTGAAAAAATGCATTCAAAATAACATTGAGCCCCCTGAATTTTTTACTGTATAGACACACTTTAGTACACAATACACTTGCAAGATGTTGCAAGGATATTGAAGATAGAGAATTTTGGTTTACTTTAGATTTATTATTTTATTGATTTGAACTTTCTTTGTACAAATATCGTCTTACACATCACATGGTATGCTCTAATTACTAATCACCTATGTCTCTTGTTCCATTCCAAAAGCAAATATGAAGTATAACCATTTCTAAGTGAAAAAGGTGCTAGGAAAAAAATGGTTTAAGAATTAGGTATATAACTGATTGGCATACTATTATTGATGGTCCTGCCTCCTGTGTATGCGCATCAAAATCAAGCTTTACCGGAGCAATAATTGATAGCATCATTCACCTTTATTCTAACTTTCAAAGTTTGCTCAAATAACACTAATGCCACAATACCCAACATAGCCATAAATCATACCTCCATTTCCATTTATGCAAACAGAACATGTATAATATACCGATTCAAATAAGAGCTTCTCTTTTCACCCGAAAGTCACTTATGAAGTACACATGTAAAAGACATCCATAAAATTTAAAGATAAAGGGGGAGAATAATGAACACGAGAATAAGGTGGCGATCAAGGAATTTTTAACATTTTAAATTTCTTATATATCCCGACTACTTAAATTCTCTCACGAAATGACTTAGATTTTTTAAATAAAATATCTTAAATAAATGAATCTGGTCATATGTTTGAATCTTATGCTTTACTTGAGAGGGAGAGGAGGTAGGGAGGGTTTCTGATGTTTATCAACGAGGGAAAGAATTTGAATATTTTATAAAAAAATATCCTCCGAAACTCCTCTCTATTGTTTTTTAAGTTCAATAAATTTGGGAGTTTATTATTACTTCCAATTAACGTAGCGGATTATCTTATCTAATGGAATGGACTCTGGTCCAAAAACACTATGACACAAGGACGAATAGGCCTTGGCCCAATACCTAACGGGTCAAGTGTCTCTGCCTCAACTATTCTATCTAGGCGCGGAAAGTTGGTATTTGTATCCCTCGATTAATCCTATACTTTTTCATTTAAAAATTATATTTTTAAATGTTCAAACTACCCTTAATAAAACTGCAAAATTTTTAAATTTTTTTTTTATTTTTTTACCGCAAATTTCAGAATGAATGAAAATTTCAGTAGTTATAAATGAATACTGAAAATTTCATTTTTGAAATTTCCGGTATTGATTTATAACTATAAGAGCAAAATTTTATTTCTCATTGAAATTTCCCCACGATGCCATATATTAGGCTTGCAAAAAAAATTCTTCTTATTTTTACAATTACAAAATTGTTTATTTAATAAAACAAAAATAATTATAATATTTTAAAATACCAAATATTATTTATAAATTAATTAATAAAATAAATTATATTAATAATAGTAAATGTAATAATAATAATAAAGTAAAGTAAATTATATTATTAAAACTTTATATATTTTTATTATTATTTTTTAATTACATTAATAATATTTTATTATTATTTTTGTTTTGTTTATTAGATCGGAATAAAAATAGGAGAAGTTGTTATTTTATAAAATATTAACAATCAAAATAGGAGTGAGTTGTTAAGAAAATATTTTAGTTATTTTATAGACAAAATATTAGGGACACGTTTTGTTTGTGGTACATTTAGTCAATCATTTGATGTATTTTTTTTCTTTAATTTATTTTTTTTTATTA
>JBBPBS010000007.1:6504613-6530772 GCA_037974835.1 Cicer judaicum | reverse complement strand
TTTATAGATAAAAATTAATAATAATAATAATAATAAAATTTAAATTTAATGTATTTTTTTTAATTTATAGTATTTTTGTAATTTAATGTTTTTTTTATAGTAAATTAAATTCAATAACATAAAAAAAATGTATATTTCTGGTTGAATAGAATAACTACGGGATATTTCAAAAATTTGAAATTTCCAAGTTAGGAAAACTATTGTAAATTTAATTAATCCTGAAATTTCTTAAACAATTTTTTTCATTTATAACTACGAAATTTCATTTATCATAAAATTTTCAATAAAAAAAATTCTTTTAAATTTTTACAATTTTATTAAAGGTAGTTTAAACTTTTTAAATATAAATTTTTAAATGAAGGGTATAAGATTAATTGAAGGGTACAAAAGCTAACTATCTAGACGCGATATTGACTTGTTAAGCTTGTCGCAGATATTGCAACGGCCTAAGAGTCTCAACGGTTATCTCTTCTAAGAAGCACCCTATATATAAGGACCACAATCATTCTTACTCTTAGCTCTCACCACTAGCGTAGCTTGGTAAAGACATGGGTGTCATCGACCATTCCAATGTCCCCAACAATTTTAGAACTAAAATAAAAATAACTTAAGAAAATAATTATAAAAAATACGCTACATTTTTCGACTTAAATTTCAATTCTTAAATTTCAATTATACGTGTTTTGAGTTTCTTTTAAAAATATAAAAATCAAATCAATGATATGATGAATCATAAAAAAAAATTAAAATTGACTAAATTGATTTTTTTTTATGTTCGAGTTCAATCTAAATAAATCAAGTAAATTTAATCTATGTTGTTTTGAGAATGATTTTATTTCATTTAAAATCAATTATCAATATCTCAATAAAATTCTTAGACTATATTAGCAGTGTTATCTTAAATATTTGTAACACTTAAATATTTGTATTTAAAGATTTTTTTAATCATTTATATATTATTTTTCTCATTATAATTTAAAAAGTGTAGTTTATAATCTCTTATTTTTATACATATGTTAAATTTTATTAATATCAACCTGATTGGATTGAATTGAATTAAATTAAATTACTATTAGTTTGTTTGAGTTTATGTTTGTGATAAAAATTATAAAAAGTCAATTGAACTATCTTTTTTATTTAAATTTTTGTTCCTCTAAACATATACGAACCAAAACAATGTTATATCCATAACTTCGTTTCTTTTAAATTTGTGCAACTTTTTCAATTCGTCATCTTTTTATAGATGTTTGCAAAATAAATAAAATTGTTATTACATCTCAAATTTGCAATTTAAAATTCTAATAGATAATAAAATATTATATTTAATTTTTCAATTAAAATATTAACAATTCAACATTACTAAAATATTTGTTCAAGCTATGCCACTTTGTCGTGCTGACTAGAGTCTCAAAGTGTTTGCATGTACACTTCAATGCATTCCTTCAACGCTAACTGTTTTCGGTCAACACTAGAATTCTGTTCTAGATCATCTTCCTTTCCCATCCATTTTCATCTATCCAAAATCTTCACTTCATCTTCTAACTTCCAAACATAGTTTAAGACTTTGTTTAGGAGGGGGTTTTGGAGAGGAGAGGGGTTGTCATAAGCTCTTCCCTTATTTGGGACTTTTTAGAAAAGAGACAAGGGTTTGGAAGTTCTTAAGAAAAATTCCAAAGCCTCACCTAGTGATTGTGTTTTATTCCTTTGACTCAAGAGTGAGTTACTCTCCCTTCTAAACAAAGTGGGGATTACTATAACCAAATAACCGTAACTGAATTACTTCTATTGATGGTAGTGGAAATATGGGATGAATATATTATTATATACTGAGGAAAAACTAAAATAATTATCCATCTAAGAGAAATGAAACTAACTGAGACTAACAATTTAATGGTTTACAAAATTACAATTATTCAATAATTACCATTCCTCCAAGTTGGACATTTGTAGACTGATCAGTGCTACTTTTCTCATTCCCAACATCAATTCAAATTTATACATCCAAAACAACCATTAAATTTATGTGGTTCAGATGCCAGTCTAAACATGCATTTTCGTTAATATGAGAAGATTTTAAGTAGTGAGGGGAAGCAGCACCCTAGTAGATTAAACAACACAAAGTTATGTCCTGTCTGAGCAACTTTAAGGCACCAATTAAACTATGTCATGTTTAATAATTTTTATAATTTATTTATGATAGGTTGTACCACAATATTCGTTAGTTCATGTGGCTTGTCGTCCAATATTAACAAATAGTACATAATTACTATATATTAAAATTCGCCAACCATATCATCTACGGAAAATTTCTTCAGATGACATAGCTAAAAAAATCCACTGTCGCCAATACCATGGAAAAATTGGAAAAGAAAGTTAGAGCATTCGTAGTAGTAACTAAGTGGTATTTATATACAAAAGTAAAATGTTTCATGTTCACATCTTAGCAGTGTGGGATTTGGTATATAAAACTTTTGAAATATTTTAAAATATTCAACATACTACACCTCTCTGACATATGAGCTGTGATCTACAATTTTATATCTGAAAAGCAATTTTCCTTATGAAATTGCAAATTATTATAGGGAAGAAACAAAATCAACGACATCAATTACTAGTTTGTCCATCACAATATTAATAAGAAGAATTCAAAATAGACTGTTAGATAAGGAATCATTGCCGACAACACGTTACTGTGAAATTGTGAGTATTGTCCTAATTATGAAGAGATTATTCTAGGTTACAAAACTTGTATATATCACCATGCATTAGCACTGTTAGCTTCCACTGATATAAATTTAAAAAAGAAATTAAAGAAGTAAATGGATAATTGCATAAAAAGTGAGTAAAAATAGTTGAAAAGGATAAAGGCCATTTAGAAAGCGAAGTTAACCGAGGAGATAGATATGAATTGAAGGAATTAATTAGACGTGTGAAGTGGTAAGGTTGGCGGGCTATGAAGGACGCGTCAACTATCAATTGCGGTACCCCTCAGCCATGCACACATGGGGTACCTATATCACGTGATGGTGATTCTATGTACTTAGGACACTTCCTCTCTATTTTGGATGTAGGTTAGATGCAATCCACATCCACTAATTCAAGATTTATACACGCTCTAAAGTAAAGTAAAGGAAGGAAGGAAATGTATACGGAAGAGGACCGTTAGTTGGTTTAGTAGTCCAACACAGCTAACATAATGGGCCACAATGAGTGTGACGAAACTACCCCTACCTGGTGGCAACTAATTATAATAGCGTCTTGTGTGGAAGTAAATAACAATAATTGGGTTGCCAGATTTTCAAGCATAAATCATTGGTCTTCAAGTTCCCTGTCAGGGGCACACCTGATGATGGTCAAAGTTAAGACACATCAGACAACGTTTCTGGTTCTGAGTTTTTCTCTCTTTACGATTGGGATACTTTGAGCCAACACACCCCCTAGACCCCCCCTCTCACTTACTACAAATATCCACTCGTCTAGTCTATTTAAATGATGACTTAAAATGTTAAAAAAATGGAAAAAAAAAAAGATTTATATAAAAACTATTTATTTTAAATAAGAAAAAAATAATACAGAGATATTATTCTAACCAAAAAATACTCTAAACTATTGTGTTTGATAAATAAATAAAAAAGAAAAGATGAATTAAGAAATTAAAGACAGCTATTGAGTGGAGATGTATTATCCATGTACATTAAGTAAGTGTATTAATAAAATAATTTATTGATATTTTAAAATAATAAATAATAATATTAAATAATAAAAAGTGATAAATAATATAAAATAAAACATTCTAAATATATCCTTTAATAATAAAATGGAGTGAGTATCATTATCACATTGTCAATAATATATTACTTATTTAAGTATACTGAAAAAATTAAATATATTTTTAATCTATTAATTTTCTTCACTAAAATTAAATATTTATAATAATTTATCTATATTACACTGTTTGTAAAAATTGAGTGCTTTTAGTCTATACCAAAAACAAAAACATATAGTGTTATAAATGATAAAGATGGAAACAATGTTTGTATGGAATTATCTTATTTACACTACATATTTTTTTATCTATTTAAATATAACACTAATTTTTATTTTATTTAAATTCTTTATCGTTTAAAATATTTATAAAATTATCTTTTATCTTTTGAAACGTTTACAAAATTATCATTTTTTTTCTCTCGTTTAGAGGGTTTATCTTTTAACAATTTTACAAAAGTATACTCTAAAAACATAGAGGATGAGTAAGAAATAATAATGTATTTTTCTAGATTTGAAAAACCCTAACAATTGAATTTGTGGGTTTTTTTTTCTTTATATTTTTCTTTTATTAATATTAATCCTATGTGGATTTGTCTTTAGCATTTGATGACAGTAGATGTTTTTAAAAAATAATTTTGTCAACATATTAAAAGATAAATGACAGAAAAAAAATAAAAGATAATAAAATAAAAATATTGAACCCATAGAAAGTAAATAAAATAAGAAAGAGTAAGATAAGGGTCATGATCAAGTAGACCCGGTTTGTCTCCTCAGAAGTATATCTTAGCACGTTGAGTACGTAGATAGTACTGTCAGTGTTGTTACAAAGAGGTGTCAAGAGCCAGCTCTTTGCAATTTTTCCCTTTCACTAACTTTTGAATAAGACCATTCATGCGATTTCATTCTTTATGTGCTTAATTTACTATCACACATTTACAAAATTAGAGAATGAAATGTTTTGCACTTTGATTGAGTCTAGTAGTTTCCATGCAAAATATGGTTCATTTTTCTTTTATTTAAATATTTAGCCTATAGTTTTGAAATAAGATTTAAAATTTTGAATGATGAAGAAAAACTTGTATTGGTTGAAAGAAATTTCAAACAATGTGAGGTCAGGTAGAAGGCTTTCACTAGGAGAATACAAACGAGCAGTGTCATGGTCTAAGTATTTAGTATCTTCTGGAGCTGCCATAAAGGGAAATGAAGAAGAAGATTGGAATGCTGATTTGTCTCAGTTATTTATTGGATCCAAATTTGCTTCTGGAAGACATAGCAGGATCTACAGAGGTATTTATAAGAATATGGATGTTGCTATTAAGCTTGTTAGTCAACCTGAGGAGGATGAGGAATTGGCTGTTTTGCTTGAGAAACAGTTTACTTCTGAGGTTGCTTTGTTGTTTCGTTTGCGCCATCCAAATATTATTGCTGTAAGCTCTGTTTCTTCAAAATCATTTTTCTATTTCTATACATATGGAATAAACTAACTTTTATTATCTTTTTATTATTATATTATATTATTCGTTTTATTCAACCTTTTTTAATGGTTCTATGGTACCAAGGTCCCTCGTTTATTTATTTTTACATGTAGTATTTAATTTAATACTATTAAGTGACAATATCAATTATATATATCTAATGCGCAAGTTGTTTGGTGTAAAGTGTGTGAGTGTAGTAAGTGTTGACTTAAAAAAAGTGTGTATCTAAGGCTTCAATCCCTATATCTTTTTTTTATATGTTCCTGTTAAGGTAACCTTGCAACTTTGCTACGCACAATGAAATTTCTTGGATGGAGTATTAAAAATACGAATTAATTGTCGGCAAAAAGATTTTGAAATTAATTTATCACATTTGCTTTGTTGCTACTCTTTTGTTGGAAAAGGAAGCAAGAAATGTGTTGTTATTATAATGTTAAAATTGTCACAAGTTCTTACTAAATTTCAATTTTCTTATGTTGCTATTCCAACTGTTTGTCCCTGAGCAAAATAATCAAAATTCATCTTTGATTAGGCTATCCATCTCATGCATAATCAACAATTGTGAATTTGTGTTTTTTGTTGTGGATGTTGTTCATGATTTTCTGGGGTGTTGTTGTAATCTGAACTATATAGTATTTAAATACAATTGTAGACTCTAAACTCTTATCTTGAATCATAATAGAATTGTACGAGACGTAGACACAATTGACTGAAATACTTGATCAAATATTATGTGTTCTTTCTTTTGCATTTGTGTATCTTTATTCGTTTGAGTTGTTCTGATAGAGAGGTATTTTAGTAGTTGAATTCATTATCTTCCAAAGTTGATGAAGTGCTATGCAGTTAATGTTGAAACTAGAGTTGTTCTTTTAAAGAGAATATAATGGAATGTTTTATTTGTCGAGTTTGCAACTGCTAAATAATAAAGCATTATTAGTTGTTAACATTGTATTAATGACTGTAGTTTGTTGGAGCTTGCAAGAAACCACCAGTGTTCTGTATAATCGTTGAATATTTAGCTGGAGGGTCATTGAGAAAATACCTACAACAACAAGGACCACATTCAGTTCCTCTCACACTGGTTTTGGAATTAGCCCTTGACATTGCAAGGGGAATGCAATATCTTCATTCTAAGGGAATACTTCATAGAGATCTCAAATCAGAAAATCTGTTGTTGGATGAAGATATGTGTGTAAAAGTGGCAGATTTTGGTATATCGTGCTTAGAATCGCAATGCGGCAGTGCAAAAGGATTCACCGGGACTTACCGTTGGATGGCGCCCGAAATGATCAAAGAAAAGCGTCATACAAAGAAAGTAGATGTCTATAGTTTTGCCATAGTTCTATGGGAGCTAATAACAGGACTCATACCATTTGAGAACATGACACCAGAACAAGCAGCATATGCAGTAACTCACAAGGTATTGTTATTGCATAGCTCCAAATTTACTTTTTATGACTAATATGCCTTTGATCTCGACTATTGATGAAGATCAGACAATTGAGATTTTGAGTTTTTGATTTGTCAAAGTCGCAATGTAAACCATATAGTCTACATCTATCAACTTTAATCAATTGGCCACTTTTTTATAGGCGTTAACTTGTAAGACATCTTATTAATTTAGTTTGAAATTATAGTAGTAGACTTCTATGATATAGTACAAAACATTTTTTGTGTGCATTTCTTCTGAAAATTTTGCAAAATTTGTGCAGAATGCAAGACCTCCATTACCATCTGATTGTCCATTGGCATTTAGTCATCTTATCAAGAGGTGTTGGTCAAGCAATCCAAAGAAAAGGCCACATTTTGATGAGATAGTCTCAATTTTGGAGAGATATACTGAATCACTTGAAAAGGATCCAGAATTTTTCTCTACTTACAAACCAAGTCCAAGTAATGTACTTGTGAAATGCTTACCAAAATGTAATGCTGGCAATAAGTCCACATCTTTCAAATCTTAGGATTCTCTTTTCAATAACCTGACCATAATTGTTATACTATAATCCCAAGAAGGATTAATATGGTGCTATTTGAATTAACTTCTAGCTTACTAAGCCTTTTTAATTATAAGAAAATTAGAGTTCTTCACATACCAAAAAGTCGTTATAAAGAGCACTTTTTAAAGTTCTTATATGTGTTTATGGAAAAATAAATGACATTTTTTTAAAAGAAATGAAATACAAAAGTTTATGTTAAATTTATGCAACAAGTTATTGCTTATAAAACTCATTTAGTTAAATATTAAATTCTTTTAATGTTTTTAATAAATGATATTTAAGAAATTTATTCAGATTCAGCTTATATCTTGTAATAAATTGAATCTTCCATAATGCTACTAGTTTCTTCCATTTCTGTTTCTTTAAAGAAAAACTTCTAAATAAAGCTTCACTTTCTATTAATAGAAATAAAAAAAAAAATGCAAAATCATGGGTACTAGAACTAAAATTAGTGTATACAGTTAAGATATCTAATTGAAGTTAAACTTTTTATTTAACCAAATGTGCTATTTAGAGTGGAGTAACTAATTTGTGCAATCAAAAGATTGATATACAACATCCAATTAGAAAGGACTTCAAATATTTTTTATAATATATTTTACCTTTAAAAGTTACATTGATTTTATAGTATACCTTACTAAAGTGATTCAGCAGCTTGCGGTTATCTCGCAACTTTATAATACTCCACGATCAAATATTAGAATCTTATATTTTAATATTATATTTTAATATTATATTTTAATATTATGATTTGATAATTTGAAATATACAATATTTAGATTTAAATAGAGGCCATAAAATTATTAAACTGCCACAATGCTACTTCTATGTCTTAGATCATTTATGTGAATTCAAGTTCACTTTTTTTGTCGCCTTTAATATCATCCCTTCAAGGCTAGCTCATAATGTGAAGATAATATTTTTCGTTGATATATTATATCAATTGGTATTCTTTGTTTCTTTCAAATTTTTAAACATCCTCTTTCCTAAAACAAACCTATTAACTTCAATTGTTTCACAAAACCTTTTTTGGAGAAAATAGCTGTTAGTTAGTACGATATATATTTTTAACGAATAAAAACAAAAACTAATGTGGGATATATTCATAAAACGTTGTCACGTAATTCTTTATATTTTCCGTTCGTACTAATTATCATTCCCCTTTCGATAAAAAAAAAATATTCTTACAAAGAGAGAAATTATAGATTATATTCAAAGAAAATAAATTTAGTTTATTTGGGGAAAATTTTCTTATTATTTAAACATACAATGATTTACTTATTAACCGACCATTTTTTTTTCTATTAAAAGAAATTTTTTATTAACCACTTTCAAAAATCAAATGTTACTCCTGACAACACATAAACATAATTATGAAAATATGGAAAATTATTAGTGATAATAATTCTCCTGGAAAAGAAAAACAGTGAGAATAATTTTCACGGGAAGGAATAAATAAAATGGTTAAATCATAAATGTACGTAGACCAAAAAGTTGATAAGTTTACTTTAGTGAAACATACTTATTTAAATATATATTTAAAGGCGGAAGAGTTAAACAACAAGACAGTTTGGCCGAGCGGTCTAAGGCGCCAGATTTAGGCTCTGGTCCGAAAGGGCGTGGGTTCAAATCCCACAGCTGTCATTATCCTTTTTTATTTGAAGAATTAATAAAAAATAAAGTAACAAAATCGCAATGAAACTTAATTATAATATATATTTTATTTGACAAACGATACAAAGTTGAAATTTTGAAATGCCATGTGGCATTGGGACGTTAGTTAGAGGAAGATGGAGAAATGAGAAAATGGAAGGAGCAGGGACCGTTGTATGTTGCGCGCAGTTGGTTTGGGAACAAGTTCCATTCCAACTCTGCAAAACCAAAACCTTTCATTTTTACATTTCTTCTTCTTCCTCTCTCCGTTTCATAACACATACATTTCATTCTCTTCCTCTGCTGTTCATAGGTATTATTTCTTCTCATTTATTTATCTTCTTCTATGCATTTCGATCTCAATACCTGCAAAGGACAAAATATAACATTCAAAATTATGTATTTCTAATTATTCATAAACACCTCGTTCACGTACTTTATTGTCTAAAATTATTGCAAAATGCAATTCTCACTTATTAATTAATAATCAATGATGTAAAACCTTGCATCCATTTATGTTATGACATGTGCTTTTTATTTGTGTAGGTTCTGAATTTCATATTCCTAATTACTTGTGTTGTGACTCTGGTTCCTTGGAAATCAAAGATGCCAGGTATTGTTACAATTGAAGGAAATGAAATGAATGAGTTTGAGAGCCCTTCCACCTCCTCTAAGGACATTTTAAATCAAATTATTTCACCAAGGAAATCCATGATTCCACAAATACTTGCACCAAATTCTGAACATGCACGTGATAAACGACCTTCTCGTCAATCGCCCTCATCTCGAAGCTTTGGATCTGAGAGTGATGGATCAATAATTCATTCAGAATTGAGGAAGGTGGAGACAATGAAAGATGAAATGGAGAAAGAGACAGAAGGGGATTCTGGCCGTGAAGCATCTTCTCACCTTGCAACTTCAAGATCTCTTTCTTCAAAATCAAGAACTATGGTAAAAAGTCCTTCTACAAAACCTCCTATTGAAAGGAAGAATGATAACAATCCGTTGAGAAAACAAAATGCAGGAGTTACTACTAGTAATGTCACAAAGTCTAAGAGTCCTTCGTCTATGGGAAAATCAAGGTCACAAAGTCGAGTTGAGAATTCAAATGAATCAACATTATGTAATCCTGAGCTTGGACCATTTTTACTAAAGCAAGCAAGGGATCTAATTTCATTAGGAGAAAATCCGTCGAAAGCTCTTGAATTATCCCTTCAAGCACTGAAATTGTTTGAGAAATCTGCTAACGGGAAACCGAGTTTGGACCTGGTTATGTGTTTACATGTTACTGCAGCAATATATTGCAGTTTAGGCCATTACAATGAGGCAATTCCAATTATAAAGCGCTCAATCGAGATTCCTATCATTGAAGAAGGCCAACAACATGCCATGGCGAAATTTGCCGGTCATATGCAACTTGGAGACACTTATGCTATGCTAGGCCAGCTTGAGAATTCAATTATGTGTTATAATAGAGGGTTGGATGTGCAAAGACAGGTTTTGGGAGCAACAGACTCAAGAGTTGGTGAAACTTGTAGGTATGTGGCAGAAGCTAATTTTCAAGCAATGCAATTTGATGAGGCAGAGAGGTTGTGTCAAATTGCTCTTGATATTCATAGGGCAAATGGTTCACCTTCTTCTCTTGAAGAAGCAGCTGATAGAAGGTTGATGGGGCTTATATGTGAAACTAATGGAAATCATGAAGCGGCATTGGAACACCTTGTTTTAGCAAGCATGTCAATGGTATCAAATGGTCAGGAAGTGGAAGTTGCGTCTGTTGACTGCAGTATTGGCGACACATTTTTATCATTGGCTCGATATGATGAGGCCATCTTGGCTTATAAAAAGGCATTAGCAGTTTTCAAGACTCACAAAGGAGAGAATCATCCTGTGGTTGGATCGGTCTATGTACGTCTTGCTGAATTGTATAGTAGGACATGGAAGATAAGGGAGTCAAAATCATATTGTGAGAGTGCACTTAAAATCTATGAAAATCCAATGACTGGTGTCCCTCCTGATGAGATTGCTAGTGGTTTTGTAAATGTTGCAGCTATTTACGAGTCAATGAATGAGCTTGAGCAGGCACTCAAGTTACTGCAAAAGGCACTAGAGATACATAATGATGCCCCTGGACAACAAAACACAATAGCAGGAATTGAAGCTCAAATGGGGGTTATATATTATGTGTTGGGAAACCAGAATGAATCTTACAATGCTTTCAAGAATGCTGTCTCAAAGCTTCGTGCCACGGGAGAGAAAAAATCAGCTTTCTTTGGTATTGTTCTTAATCAAATGGGACTTTGTTGTGTGCAACTTTGTGCCTTAAATGAGGCAGCAAATTTATTTGAAGAAGGCAAGGTTGTTCTTGAACAAGAGTATGGACCCTATCACCCTGAAACACTTGGTGTATATAGCAATCTGGCTGGCACATATGATGCACTTGGCAGGTATCTATTCTTAATTTGTGATTGTCTTTTTTTGTTGTTGTTATATACATTACTAGTTACCAGATCAAATAATCAAGTTGTGCCACGAATTTTGAAAAGGCGTATAATGTTTTTTATGTGATTCTGTGTATTGTATACCATTCCCTCATCTTTGGTGTGCCTTTTCATTGTCATGTCTGAGTCAAATATAGATAGCTAACTGTAAGGGGATAAATTTCACATTCCTTGGAACAATGATAGCCAAATTATATATAATAAACTATGTATAATGGTCTATGATATTCTATTTCAGGGTGGAGGATGCAATTGATATTATGGAGTACATTGTAGCTGTGAGGGAGGAAAAGCTTGGGACAGCAAACTTTGAAGTTGTTGATGAGAAGAGAAGGTTGGATGAGTTGTTGAAGGAAACGGGAAGAGTTAGGAAGAGAAAAACCACGTCACTTGAGATCCTTCTTGATGTTAATATTATAGACATTGAGGACTAATGATGAAAACTTCATGCTTGAATGTAGCTCTAGAAAAGCTAGGACAAAAAGCATAATTGATAAACAAAGAACTGGTCATGATGTCACGGTGGTAGTTTTATGGAGCTGAAATGAAAATGATTGAAGTATAATGATTTATTTGTACTAAATTATGCTATATTATTTGTACATACAATGTAACTAATCGCATTCTTCCTTTTCAGATTTTTTTAGGGTTTTTGCTTTTCAGATTAATTATAAAATTTTGATGTCTTAATTACAAATTTTATAATATGAATCACATTGTATTTCGATTTAATATTTAACAATGTCGATTTCCTAATTGATTTGATAATTTATTGTTTAACTAATCTTCAACTTTCAAAAACTCAATAGGAAATTGACACAGCACTTAATAATTATTTAACAACTATCATGCACAAATAATCATAAATGCATATAAAAAAAATATAAAATTTATGTAAGAACAATTTAAGAATTGTTTAATTGATCTTAAATTATTTTACTAATTAATAAATTATGTTAAGATATAAAAAAAATATTAACAAATACTGTAAGTGCTTGAAATTCACATTACCGCATTACATTATCTTTAATTCTCATAGAAGAAATTGAAGTATTTAATTAAGAAATCAAGGTAAAAATTCAATAATAAAATAATTATATTTAGACCCAAAAAAAAAAAGAAAACTAGTCATTTTATTTTATTTTTAATTTGACCTGACTTAAAAAGGATGAGAAAAACATGTGATTTAACTGGCAGTATTAATTGTTTGGCGTATTTCGAAGCCGAAGTAGAAGAAGAAGAAGATATGATACGATACGATATGCTTGGAGAAGAAGAAGAGGAGGAGCAAAGTTAAAGCCCAAACTCTTTTTGTTTTTTTTCTTCAGCTAATATCCACTCTCTCACACACTTCACATTAATCTCATCCCAATTGCTAAGGACTGAGAAATAGCATGGCAACACAATCACCACCTCCTACTCTTCCCTCTCCCACCGCCACCGACGAAAACCGAGGTTTTGATTTTTAATTTTCTATCTTCTTTTTATTATTCATTTCGATTTTCTAATTATCGATCGCCGTAGATTCCGTAATTTCCTCGCTAGTCAAATCGGAGATTCTTAACAATTCTACTTTTCACTTTCGATAACGCCTTTTTTTTGTGCCTTTTTTTTGTCTTTTCTGTAATATACCTCGATTAAGTGTTTTCTTCTTCATTTTTTAGGGCTTCGATTTTGTTGGATACTGACTACAAATTTTTTTATACGAAATTCTTCTACACGATTAATTTATCTCACTGCTGCACTTATTTTCTTGTTATTCTTATGCTTAATTCTCATTCACCGAAGTGCCTTATGAATACTGGTTGAATACTGTTTGCACCAAAATAACTGCAAGCAACAAATTCTTACTACGATACTATCTATAACAAGTTAACAACACCCCTGAAAGAAAATATTGTTTAGATGCTATGAAGCACAAATACGGACATCCAATAGGATATTGACATTTCGACACTGCTAATAATTTGAGAAAATGAATTAATTGTATGGAATCAGGGTGTCAGTGTCGTGTCAGACACTGGACACGACTTCGATAAGAGGTGTCGGTGTTATAGAGTTTAGGTGAAGCTACACCAATTTCTGGTGATTAACCATCAGCACCATGACAATCTCATACTGCTTTTCCAACTCCTGGAGTTTCCCTTAAACTGTTTTTGGGATCATTAAAATAATTGGAATATTGACTTTTTCAAACAAATATTTCATTTTTTTGAATATAATCGAGTTCCACAGCTTATGGTCCCAATTTCCGAACAGATAACTACTAGGGAAAACATCCTTCCCTTTGGAGTCTGTCCCTAACTTTGTTTTGGGAGGTTCACACAACTTGGTAATCTGATAACCTTTATATGTATTCCCTCCTCTGTTTTTAGGAACTGTAGAATATTGTGATATTTATGTGACTTAGAATCTGTTTTTCTTAATTTTTGCTCCAACTTGCATAATTTTCATGTTATTTTGATTTTTTTTACCTTAGCAACAACATCGATCTTTATTGAATACTATAGAACAGATTGCATAGTTTCTTTAATGATTTCTTTCCTTATTTTGTCTTCTGTTCAATTGGAAATGTACATTCTTCTCCCCTCTTCTTTATATTATTTTATTGACAACGGGTAACTATCATGTCTTCTCTCATTCATTTTGAGTTATTTAGAAAATAGTTCAATGGAATTTATCTGAAACAGGATCCAAAATGATAAACATAATTACTAGCCTAAATTTTCTGATTTTCAGTGTTGTCTGACACCAAAGATTCCTTATAGTTCTCAACAGATTCCTTAATTTTCTAATACCAAAGATTAAGTTCCTGTCATGATTTTACTGTACTGTTATTGAATGTTTCCTTGATTGGTGGACCGGATCTGCTAGCAGAATATTGTTTTAGGTGTGATAAAATTGATTCGCTGATTCTCTTTTTTGAGATTTAGGTGGTGAAATTATCCAACCGACAAACATGGATCAACAAAATGCCGGAGAGGAGCCTGTTAAACCCAGTTCAACTACATCAGTCTTTGTGAGCTCACAACCATTGCGGGAGGAACAAGTTCAGAATGCTGTGAAATTTCTATCGCACCCAAAAGTCAAAGGCTCACCCGTCATGTACAGGCGGTCATTTTTGGAGAAAAAAGGCCTTACAAAGGAGGAGATTGACGAAGCCTTTCGGCTTGTGCCTGTAAGTCAGGGCTTTTTTGTTGTAAAATAACAATTTTTCGGTCACATTCCAGTATGTTCATCTTTTTTAATCCTTACCTTGATTAAATGTCTCAGGATTCAGCTCCAACTGTGCAGACAGCTGGTGTAAATCAAGGTGAGACATTTATTATTGTATTTTTCCTTTGGGTTGAATCAACCTGCTTGTGAAATCTCCATTGGATTAGTTTCAATAAAACTGGATGGGTTCTTGCTTCAGTTACATTTTAAACATGGCTATTATAATGCTAACAGATGGGAAGTTGCAATCATCATCAAATATTCCGCAACAAGCCCAACAGCAAACTTTGCAGCCGGGTTTACCTGCTTCTACCGGGGTTAATAATTCATCAGGAATCTTATCGCGAACCAGATTTCACTGGTCCCATGCTCTTGTTGTAGTTGGGTTACTGACTGCTTCAGGGGCTGGAACAGTTTTAATAATTAAGGTATTGCCACCCACTGTTGTGCATGATGCCATCTAAACCAGTATCTTAATAGTTGAGAACATATTGCTATGTTATTTTCAGTTTGTTATTGATATTTTAATCCTTTCTTGTATCTAGCTGGATATTTTGGTACATTACAAGTTTTATCACATTTTTTTATCCTTCTGAACTTTAAGCATGCTCCATTTTTTAGAATTCCCTTCTTCCTCGGTTAAAATCTTGGATACGCAAGGTTGTCTTAGATGAAGATGATGAACAGTCAAAGAAAACTAGCAACAAACCAACTTTGGCTGAAGAAGCTACTCAAGCTGCAAAATCAGCTGCAGCTGCAGCTGCTGATGTGGCAAAAGCAAGCCAAGAAATGTTGGCTTCAAAGGGTGAAGGTGGGTTTAATGGAACTTTTTTCTTGTGTGATATAAAATGTCTTCGTTTTGTTCTGATACCCCTACTCGTGTTGGGCATCTTTTATTCTGATAAATTACTGTAATAATGGGCTTATTGCAACATCTGATTTTTACTTTGCAGAGAGGAAATACTTTGTGGAAGTTGTGAGTCTTTTAGATAAGCAAATACAAGAAATGAAGTTAATGACAAATGCAATAAGAAGATTGGAAGGTAATTGGGCATTGCCATTTAATATATTGGGCTGAGATGAGAAATTTCCAATGCTATGAATGTTTTATTCAGGTTTTCATTTATGACATGCCAATAGAACTTGTGTATTTGTTAGGAAAGCATGTGGTTCTGTAATTGGGGAACTAATGTTTTTATAACCCCTTAAAGAGTACAACAAGTTGGTTCATGGTGACCAAGAGCTTTTGACAAATTTGTGTTTATAATATTCTAAATGATTTTCTAGCTTCATGATTATGTCAGGAAACTCATTCATTCCCTTGAATTTGATTTCATACAACTGTTTTAGGCTTCCAGATAAATTTTGGTGGCATCATACCGGAAATTATTTGTGTATTTATGCTGGAAATGTGTACCAGTTACTTCGAGTTTTGAAGTTCTTGTTGAATATCTGTTTCTTCCAAATTATGTAACAAATGTTTTTATGAGAAAAAAATATTATGGAACAAAATGTGCCTTCTTATGGTGTCTCCTTCTCAGGGCAAGAAGATCTCCGAGTCAGTCAAACAAGTTCGAAGGTCAGATATAATTAGACTTCAATGGAGACATTCTCAGCATCTTTAGTGAAATTTTTTTTAACACCTTTTTGGATCCTGATTTAAGTGTCTTATGTTTTAATTTTTGACCGACATATTTTATTTTAATTATATGTAGAGATTGATTGCGAATGGCAAGGCGGACTATGACTTGCGTTCAGGTTGTAATATTGATTACTAGATCTTAACTAAAGTAGTCTTGTTTTCTGAATTGTATTACTTATTATTAAAATGTTGAATGCAGTGAGATCTTTATCCCCGCCTGCACCTGTTGAACCATCAGGTCCTCCTCATCCAAAGTCGTATATGGAGGTAGTATTTATATGCTTCTGTAGTTATTTATTTTTCAACCCATTGCCTTGTCTTTTACTAGTGTATCATCTGAATGCTTGTCATTTCAGCATTGTCTTCATGTCTTGAAAAATAAAGATCACATCACATCTACTATAATAAAAATATTTAATATCTAGGCATTAATATTAAATATTTATGGCTAGTGTATTTAATATTTAATTACTTTGGGATATGACTATGGATTATAGCTTTCTGTTATGGCTATTGTATTTCTGATTATTTATGTCTATTCTTTATATCAAACAACGCCATTATATCTATTCTTATATCAGATATATAAATGATTCGTGACATGGATCCAGCATTGATTCTTCTGGGAATGTAAAACCAGTTGCTGAATAATTGAACCCATTCTCCCCTGTTGTCTGAATTAGAGAAGGCATCTTTTGCTTTGCCCATTAGCAGCAAACTAATATGTTCCTGACCCAAGTTTAATCTAAGAGGGAGAAACCTGGGCTGCATTCAGTTCAAATGACGAATGACAAGACTGGTTACATGTATTTTATAGGAGGAATAAGGTTGGAGTTGAAGGTCCTAAAGGAACTGTCACTACCCTTAATGCAGATAAAAAACCGAAGTGAAGTTTTTAGCGGACAGGTAGCTGGTGTGATGAGTTTGAAGAGGGAATGATTTTGGTATCACCCTCAGAAGGTGGACTAAATGTGAAGAGGAATAGGTGGGTTGAGAGAGTTGGGCAATAATTGAATTTAAAGGGTTTTGACTGAGCGGGGGATTCTCTATACATCACAGATCCCCATTTTAATTTTTGTTTCTGCATTTTTTCTGAACATTTTGTATTTACATAGGTCTACCTGAGTTGAGGGACTACATATAATTAATAAATGAATTCTGTAGTTATTAATGAATGTGTGTTTTCTTCATATTTGATGGAATGGATAGTGTTATTCATCTTCCATAATGCTTATAATATTTTGTCTGACTTTTCCAATTATTTTTTGTAGATAATGGCCATGGTCCAAAGAGGGGAGAAGCCCTCTAATATCAGAGTAAGCTTTTCACTTGGATCAACTTAATTGCATGCTATAAGCATAAACCTCATTTGTGAACCACTTATACAGAATTATAAGAAATTTGATTGAAAAAATAAGTAATCAAAGTTTGATATGTGAGGAAAGGTATCACTGGAAGTACTCCATCCAGTCTTATATATATAAGCAAAAAATAAATAAATTTACTTTCACGCCTCTTAAGAAAATTAGTTAGTTTGAATTAATTTTCTCAAATTAATTGATAAGGTAATTGTATTTCCAGATTACCCCTCATGAAAACATGTTCGATGAAAATAAATTGGTTGTTAAAAAATAAATTTTAAATTAATGGAAAGGTAATTAGGGAATAATAGTATTAAATATAGTAGAAGTTGTCAACATTTGCTTATATTTGAGACCCTCAAACATAAGTTTTTTGTTGCTTACATTTGAGACCAGAGGAACTAGAAGATTATGGTTTGCAAATAAGATTGATCTTATCTATTGGGTTTACCAATTTTATGTGGCCTGCTATTTGTATATAACACTGGGTTTTCATGCAGGAAATCAATGATTTACCCCCCAACCCTAGCCAACAGCCGTCAGATCCTCGTATATTGCCCAAATCAAAGGTTTATTACAAAGTGCTTTGCATTTCTTAAGTAGTTTAGATTTATGAAGTTTTAATTTAACTAAGTTGAATTAAGTATTTCTTAAAACTTTATTTTGGTTCTTCTTTGAGGATTTTTTGTCAATATAACTTTTGCAGCATGATGGTTCCTGAAATATACAGTTCTGATTGCTGACCGTTTTTGTGAAGATGATATGTCCTGCAACTGGACCATCAAGGAAAAGACAATTGACTGATAAATTAATTCTAGATTATGTTTTGCTAGGATTATAATGTTAACTCACAGAACCATTAAATCCTATGGTAACTTTTTAAGTATCTTGAAAACATCAAATTACTGGAATAGATATAAATTGGTTCCAATTTTCTTTAGAAATTAACTTTAGTGAGTAGAAATATTTGATTTTTATACTGGACCGGCATATCTAATATCAAAATTTATTTAAGCTAAAGATGGGGAAAATGATTTGAAACTAGTAAAAAATGGATGATTTGTTTGTTACATTTGATCGCATATATATAGGCTAGAGGTTATAATGTTTTTTAAATCTGAAGACCATGTTAAAAATGATTTGAAACTAGTGAAAAATGAATGATTCGTTTATTATATTTGTTCAGAAAACTTGGCTGGAAGTTATAATTTTATAAATCTGAAAAATATAATTATGTGACTAGTTAAATTCTGGCTTCTAAGACACATCTGTTGAAATTCTAATTTATGCATAAATTTTCCTTTCTCGGTGCCTCAGTGATATATTTCACATGAATCTGATTGTGTTTCAACTTCTCCTGGGCAGCCTTGGGAGACTGGGCAGGTGCAGAACACATCTAGCCAATTGTTTCAGCCTCAAGCAAATGGCGAAGAATCAAATATTAAGGGCCAAGATATCACTCAATCCAATGGGGATGACCCAATGCCCTGGTGGCAGAAGAAAAATGTCAGAATCAGAGAGATTGAGGAAAATGAGTCTAGTGGAGCACCTTATGGTACTGCATCCAGTCAGCAGCCACTACAACGTGTGTGGGTTCCTCCTCAACCTCCACCGATAGCTATGGCAGAAGCTGCAGAAGCAATCAGGCGCCCAAAACAGGCTGTCCAAAAGGAACAGGTGTCAGATAATCAGTCAGTAGCTCAATCTTCTGACATCTCTGATGAGGTGAATGGAATCCCAAAACCAGCGGAATCTGAAGGTGTAGAGAGAAGCAATGGCAGCTCATTTATCAGCTCTAGTGAGAACCAAGTCTTACAAGAAGACCATGAAGCCAAATATGAAGAGCAGTGAAGGTGAATTATCATCTATCATGAAAAAACATGAAGTTGGAAATAGAGCTTGAAGTAGTCCCAAGTTCTGGATAAACTGAATACAGTTTTTGTTTTTATAAATTCGACATCAATACATGATGCAAATGCTGGTCTCTTTTTCATGAAAGAATATGGTACTAGAAGTATGCACTATTAACTTTTACAGTTATCACTATCAGTACTAGCTCCTGTGTGGAATGCAATTAGATTATCATATATTCTTATATTTAAAATTTAACATATGTAATTAAACATCTATAATGCACATCAAGATCGGGAACTAAACTCGGGACTTACTGGGTGACTGAAATGCCAACTTAGAATCCAGCTATGCAATTAATGTTGTATCAAGGATAATCTATTAAACTTAACTGAGATAGATAACTTTTGAACTTTGAACTATAAAATGAAAGATGGGATTTACTTTTGGATTTCCTATTTTATTTTATTAGATCCATGAACTTAAGTGATAACGAACGTTAAATTCAAAGTCCATGTTTGAAGTTTGAACTTATGTACCCCTTAATTTGACGTAGATGGCATCTAAGATCCGTTCATTTCTGAAAATATTATGTTTTTATTTTTAAAGATGTGTTTATTTTATGGTTATGAGATAATTTTGAAGTGAATCATTGTCATAAAAAATTAAATAGTTAAAGATGTATTTTTGAAAATAATGAAAACAGTTCTTTGACATTTTTATTATTTTTAAAACTGTGAACAATTGTTTTACAAAAAAAAATTATAAATGTAGAAAATTGTATACTTCAAAAGTTTCTTATCTCTTTGATAACAAGTATAATTAACATAAATTTTAACAAATGAAAAATTGAAAATATTTTGTAAAGTAAAGGAGCTCTAATGCTGTGATGGTATGGTGGCTCATTCTTCGGGCTGTGCAACTTGTGGCTGTATTTTTGCGTGATCATGCTGAAATTGTTATTTATATCCCATGCGCTCTATTATTCACATAGAACTTTGGGTCAATCACATTGGGGTGAAGTTGGAGCAAAGGTTTCAAGAGTATGTTGGTTCAAGTTGCAGTTGACTTGATTAAAAATGAATGCTCTCAGTCTCATCGTTGTGCTCAATTGGTGGCTGTTTTTAACTATTTTTCAGTCCTAGGTGCTGTCTAATGTGTTAAGGTAGGGTTATCAATTGCCAGATAGACTAGCAAAATTTGGTCTTTCATTGATGGAGCAAAGTAGATCTTTTAATGATGCTTCTGCCTTTATTTCAAATGTTGTTTTTGCTTATTTGTCTCCTACTTCTTTCTCTAGCGAGTTTTGCTCTCTAGACTCTAAGCACCCATAAATTATTAAATTAGGCAAACCATCGTTTTAATTTTTGAAAAAAATAAGATTTTGTTATTCTGATCAACCACTTAGTAAAATATTTAAATTAGATTATTTCGACATTAAATTATATTTTTGAGAGACTTTTATGATGGTAAATTATATCTTTTAAAAATTATTTTGATAATTCAATAATTAGTTTTGACTTTTCAATGAATCAGAAATCAAATTAACATCATCGTATTCTATTTAACATTAAAATTATAGTTTACCCACCTTAAATTGTACTTCTTAGATTATTTTTTCATTATCGCATTTGAAACAAAATTTTATTTCCATTTGACCATAGTTCTTAAAGTTTAATATGAAATTAATTATTAATTTATCAATGATACACTTAATTATTTATTGTAGAAACATAAATATATAAAATAAGAAAATAAATTATTACAAACATTATAAGAAAATATAAGTAATGACATCAAAAATAAAAATAAAATTATTAGTTATCTTTGTATGTATAGCAAAAATACAATTAACTAAAACAGCAGAGGAGGAAGCATCTATTTTCACTAGTACTACATTATTTGGTCATATTCAAAAACCTTCTTTTTTTTTTAAATAAAATATATATATAAAAATAATAATTGAAATATTAATGTATTTTATCAATATTTAATGTTAGATATATTTTTTTTAATTATTCGTTTTACTTATTTTATTCTATAATAATGTAACTTATAAAAAAAAGAAAAGCCATCTTTATTTTGGGATTTGCATTCGCCAAATGCCAAACCGGGAACATCAAGCATCTTATAGCATATATTTAATACTTTGTTTTTATAAGAAGATGCTCGAATCACGTTTGCTCTCATATTTGTAATAATTCATCGATTCTTAACTGCATACTGCTTTAGTACATTATGATTTGCATATTTCATATTTACGAGAAAAAATATAATTCTTGTATATATTTGTATAAGGAATTAGGGATAGAATAAATTGATGTCAAAATTTAATTTGACACTAAATAATTTTGATTCATTTGATTCTAATGGTCGCAATCTATTCACTAAATAATCCTGTGATAATTATATTTTTTATTTTTTCTTTATGTCGTCTTGGTTCGTTATATTTTGTTTTTTCATTCACAAATAATCTACTTACAACCTTTATTATGTTTTGTATCATCTTTGCCATATTAACTTTTAAAGAAAGACATTAATAAGTGTCTTTAAGATATTTATTAATAATTTAAATATATAAAAAATTATTAATAATTTAAATATGTAAAAAATTATTCCAATTTGTATAATTTAAATTGTAAAAAGAGGGATTTTCTATTTGATAGCATTATCTATTCCTACATTAATTAGTTTTATTATGATTTTATATTCAACTTTTATATTCCATCAGTTTTATAATAATAGTCGTATTTGTAAGAAAAAATTGTTTAAAAATGATTTTTGATTTTAATTTTTAAATCAATTTTAATTAGTTTTTATCAATTTTACAATTCAATTAATATTATATGAATCACTCACAATTTATATCACTTGATTTTTCATTTATCATATTTAAAATCAATTAATAATTTATAAAATAAACTAATAAAATTATTATTTTTTATTTCTTTTATCATATCTTTTTAATATCTATTAAATGATCAAATATAATAAATTATTTTGGGAGAGAAACGAAATACTACATTATGAGGATCGCCCCAATTATCAAATTAATCGGTTCTAGCAATTACCAATGTACTTAATTAATAATGAATCTCAATGAAATTTCAGTTTGATCATGCATCCTCATGGGTAACCCAATAAATAGTCAAAGCAAAGCCATTAATCAACCATAATAAGTAATTAGGATATGAAAGAAAATCATGCGACATTTGAATTAAATTCAATGAACCGATATTATTTGGTGTCAATTAAACTTTTACATTTATGATTATTATTAAATTATCTTTTATATAATTGCATTTAATGTGATTTTTTATTTTTTAAGACACACTGTAATTAATGACATATTTAAAAATAATAATAAACACATTTATTGTTTTTAAATGTTGGCATATATTACATATTTTTACTACTCTATTATTATTATTATTATTATTATTATTATTAACTATGGATTTATTTGGAAAATATGCAATAAATGTATCTAATAATTTCAAAATAATTTTTTTATATATTTAAGGATAAATTTGTTGTCAAATAATTATTTATATTTAATAATTGAGGAAGTAGTAAGTTATAACGAGACTTATATTTTGGGATATTTTTTTTTCTACTAAAAAGAGGTTATAGTTAAGGAATAATAGGAAGTGAATAAATACAAAGTCTAGTTTTTACATAATTTTTTATTTTGATATATCATACTATATTCATTTTATATATGTCACTTAAATAATATGTTAATAGATATGAAAAATATTTCATTAATAAATATTAAAATGTAGGCTCATAAGTACATATTAATTGGTGGCGACAAATATAATATATAGAAATTCATATTTAAATATGAGATTTTCCAAAAAAAATTATATTTAAAATGTACGACTTTATTATTAAATTCTTTAATTATGTGTATGTGTCACGTAAATATCCTATATTCTAATCTAAAAAATTTCATTTCTTTACGCTTAAATTACTTGAGTAAAAAATATACATATTTATGGAATATTTTACCTTCACTAACAAGGATTTGAATTCGTTAAATCACGATAAATTCATTTTGTTTTTTTTGCTTATTTTTGGAAGTAGAATTCGTGATCCAGGCTTCAAAGCAAAGTATCATAACCACTACACCACCACATCATTGTTAACGTAAATTCATTTTAATCTTTTTCAAATTTTTATTAGCTTTTTTATAAAATAATTCTATATAATTAATATTTTTTATCAATATTTAATAATAATATATCCATTTCTTACTAATAATTATTATTAATTATTAGTAAAAATATTAATATAATAAAACGATATTCTATATATTAAAGAATATAGACTTATACTTATTAAAGTAGATAATTAGTTCTTATTATTTTCACACTTTCTAAATAAAAGAAGGGAGGTTCTTAGACAAAAAAAGGGACCGAAAAAAAGGACCAGTACTTCAATTTAGTTTTACACAATTTATAAATCAGTTTGAGCTGAAATCAAAGTTAAACTTAACATTTAAATAGTCATTTAGGCGTGACCATAGTAAGGTGGGGATTTGTTTTGCCTCCCCCACTCTACACTGAATTAGTTGATAAAAATTATATCCGTTTTTATTTTTTTTCGAGTGTGAAATTTAAGTCACTATATCTATTTTTTTATCCAATAAAATTCAAAGTTTTTTGAATAAAATAATTATTATATAATAATAAAATATTAAAATTATATTTTATAGAAAAGAGATTATAATTTTTAATATTTAAAAAAACATTAAATATATTAAATATATGTATGTCTATAAAAATTTAAAATGACAATAATATTATTAACAGAACAAGTTCGAGGATGAATGCGAAGTGGATATCAACACCTTTAAATCTGTCTCTGCTTTCAAGTTTTAATTTCAGTAAAAACTCGCACCCACATCTAATAAAGTGGATTTTTTCCGTCTATATCACGACGGGTTCTAATGCATACATGCGGGTGTGGGTTGTATTGTTATCTTTAATTAGAAGATCATATCACATGCTCCACTCTCATGCAATAGTATCAAAATTGAATACTAGCATGTAAATTCATACAAATTTACATGAGTGAATTCGTGAATTTATTGTAAATTTGGGTGAATTCAACGAATACATTAATTTTACCTTGACTTTAAAGAGGTGTAATTTTTTAAGTCTAATTCAAAAACGTATATTTTTTCTACTATTCTGCAACACATTTCATGCTAACGAGAGTATCATATCATATACACCACTCTCATGCAAAGTTATCAAAATCGCATATTAACATGTAAATTCATATAAATTTACATATGCAACTGCAAAAAAGCATTAATTCGCTAGTATATTCAAAAGTTGATAACTTCATTTTGAAGACTAAATTAACACAAATAAATTCATGGTGAAGTAAAGTGAGTTCAACAAATATATTGATTTTACCCTGATTTTAAAAGAGGTGCAATTTTTTAAGTTCAGTTAACCAAAAAACCCATTTTTTCCACTATTCTCTATGATGTTTCATCCTAACTTTTTACTTTTATCAAACTCAAATGAATCATCATCTTCTTTTTATTTTAAACTCGCATACAACTTAATTTTCACTATCTCCGTGAAGCCCAATGAATAGTAAATGACCGATGAATCTCGAACAATGGTATAATTTACCTAATTTTATTTGATACTATTTTAAAATTTTATGACAATTTTATATATTTTTATTTTATAATTAAATTAAAAGTTTAAATTATCGAAGAATTTCAAATGTGATATATATATATATATATATATATATATATATATAACAATGGTTAAACCAAATTTACTTAAAAACTCTAATTTCACAACCTTGCTCTCGTGCATTTCCTTAAGTTACGTGTTATTTATCTTCCTAAACTAAACGACACATTCGGGAATGCAAAATACACTGGTTGAACAATATTTTGAGTTGTTGACGGAAAAAAAAAAAAGGAACAACATTGTGAGTCTATAAACTAATTAAAATTATTTTACTTTAGGCGGAAGGGTAAAAAACAGGACTATTTTAAAATTATTTTAATTAAAAATTGCCGAATCTCTTATTCTCAATCATGTTATTAGATTCACAAATAGTTAATGAGACGACAATTTGGTTCAGATAATTTGAATATGAGTTTTGATTAAAATTATTTATTGCCTCATTTTCTTAAAAATCAAAGAATTAAAAAAAAATAAAAAATCTTTCTATTTCTATATTTGTTATTGAATATTTTACTCGCTATCGGCTTATTTCAATTAAAATATCGAAAAGATAATGCATGGAAAAAGTAATAAATATTGCCTTTGTTCGATATTTTGGTTCTATTCATGTTCCATATTATTTCACATTTTTTGGTTCTTTATATTATTTGATAAGGTATTTTACAAATATTAGAATAAAATAAATAGTTTAATGAGTGTAGTAAAATTACTAAATATTATAATAAATTATTATTATGGACCATTGAAATAATAAGTATAATAGCTTCCGCGTAATGAAATGGTATCTATTTAGAGGCAAATATCATTATTCTGTAAGCAAAATAATTTTTGTAGTCTCTTAATTTAATGTCAAATAACAAGATTTTCATTTTTTATTTAATTTTAATAAATAATTTAATTTATATATCTTAAAATGTCAATAATATTTTTTTTATTTATAAAAATCAGAAAATTCATCATCATTTTCAA
>JBBPBS010000007.1:6464307-6502359 GCA_037974835.1 Cicer judaicum | reverse complement strand
CTTTCATTTTATCTTTATTATTTTAATTAAAATTATTTTTTATTCTCTATAATTTATTTATTATAATTTAAAATAAATAGACTAGTTAAATAAAGAAAAATATATCAGATTAATGATTAATTTATTTTAAATTAAAATAAATAAAATATAAAATTGATAAATTTTAAATTAATAACAAAAAATTAAAATTACCACTTTTAAAATATTTTAAGTATTAATTAACAAAAAATATTTTTAATTAAGATTATCATTTTATATTTTAAGTTAATTAAACCATTAATTTTACAAAACATTTTAATTAATTTAAGAACAAACACTTCAATTAAATATTAGTTATAAACTACCATACCAATTTTAAAAAATCCATAGAACCTAAATCATTGTTTGACAAATTTAAGATATGAAATTGATGAATAGTTAGAATTTCAAGAAGTAAAATAGTAGAAAAGCATTTAACTTAGTGAAGTTGACCGAACGAATATAGGAGAGGAGATGCAGCGACGATTCCACATGTTGAACATTCGTCCCTTCTCTATTTCGTCTTCATTCTATTTTTATAATACCCACTTTCCATTTTTATTTCATTTATTTTATACATACTATTATTAAAATAATAAAATTGATAATAATCCCCGATGCTGTCCAAAACCACATCCATTATATTGTTGGTTATATTAAACTAACCCACTCACAATGCTTTCCCCCAAACAATTCTTGTTATAAGATACTTCAATCTTTTTTTTGTTCCAACTCATTTTGTTGTTGCCATGCCTCTCAATTTATGTTCTCCAACTGAACTCAACTCCCTTTTTTTCACTGATCCCTTCAACTCTAACCGTCTCACGCCTAAACTCTCAGGTTGCTTTTATTTCTTCTTTATTTTTCCCCAATTTGTGCTCTTCAATATTCATGCTACTTTGTTGTATGATATAATATCATGTTTTGTTTTTTTATTGTGTTCTGTTTTGATTTTAAGGTGGTCTTGCTTTGAGAAGAAAAGAATGTGGTGGAACAGCTTCTAGAAGAAGAGTTTCTTGCTCAGTTCAGTCACAACCACCACCAGCATGGCCAGGACGTGCCGTTCCAGAATTAGGTAACAAGACATGGGATGGGCCAAAACCTATTTCCATTGTGGGATCTACTGGTTCAATTGGAACTCAGGTACTGCTTCTCTACTCTATTATCAAATTTGACAATTTTCTATAGTATTGGACTGCATGGCAAATCATCTAAACTATGTTTCTTTGTTAGAATTGCAAATATTTGTTAGGAATGGTTTGTGTTTTTATGGTTTCATCCATTTTTTATAAATTTTTCAAATGGATTTATGATTTTTTTTTTCTTCTTCTTTTTGGTGGTAATTGATTAGATGACTAGATTTAATTGATTGTTTAAATCTGGATTGATTAGATGACTTTCTGTTTTCGTTTATTCTTTAATGTAGTGAATCTTTTTTCCCTGTATGCTTTTGTAGACGCTAGATATAGTCGCGGAGAATCCAGATAAATTTAAAGTTGTCGCGCTTGCAGCTGGTTCAAACATTACTCTTCTTGTAGATCAGGTAAATACTTCACTTCAACCATGTAATGAAACTTTGGATTGATTTGTTTTTTTTATCTCTGACTAGAATAGAATAATTTCTTAAGTTTTACATGATGGATTCACTCCCATGGCTAATTTACTGCAGTAGTTATTGTTGCATTGAAAATCATCTTCCTGATTCTAAATTAATTAGCATGGTTTAAGGCTCAGTCTATGTATTTCGTATTTTCAATATATCAATATGGAAAAATGATTAATCTCTTGGTATTTATGTTGCACAGGTTAAAAGATTCAAGCCGCAACTTGTTGCTGTTAGAAACGAGTCTTTAATTGCGGAACTTGAAGAGGCATTAAAAGACGTTGAACAAAAACCTGAGATCATCCCTGGAGAGCAAGGAGTTATTGAGGTTAGCATCTGGTTTATGATGCAATTAGGTTTAGAATGCCAAATGTTGCTTTTCACAATTATATTCTCAGGTTGCACGTCACCCAGATGCAGTCACTGTAGTCACGGGAATAGTAGGCTGTGCAGGACTAAAGGTAACCTCTTTTCCCTTTTTTCCGGCTCTTATTTGTAACTGCTCAATTCACTATGCTACGAATTTGGTATTTTTTCCCCAGTAACACTCCATTGTTAGTTTGTCTCCCACGTCCTATTTGTAATTGAATGATGCGAATTAACCCAAAATCCCTGAATGTGCCTTTATCAGTCAAGTTAGTTCCCAAATTACAAACCCTTGGGTGTTGGGACTAGTTCAATGAGTGAAATACAACTTCAAGGACTAATTTGACCGCCAAATGCATGTTTGGGGGTCATGGATGTGATTTTCATGATTTCATCTTTTCATTTGTGTACTATGATTACTGATATGGTATCTTTGAAGGACTGGTTTGATCATTTTTTTATTCATTGGTGACCAAAACCATAGAAAAATTAATTAGTGAAAAAAACACAACTAAGATGGTATTACTGTTATGAAACAATATATATTAGATTGCTGAAATTCCTCTCATTAATGTATTAGCCAACAGTTGCTGCCATAGAAGCTGGGAAAGACATAGCTTTGGCCAATAAAGAGACACTGATTGCCGGAGGTCCTTTCGTCCTTCCTCTTGCTCAGAAACATAACGTAAAAATACTTCCTGCTGATTCTGAACATTCTGCCATTTTTCAGGTACTAAAGCACATACTGTATTAAAAAACATTGTGTGCACAACAAGAGCAATAGACTATAGATGTACTGATTTATTAATTTCACATATGATTCTCTGGCCTCTACATCTTTTTTATTAAACTCAAGCAATTATTTTATCTCTACCAAAAACTTAAAGCATTCTTCATTTCAGTGTATCCAGGGGTTGCCAAAGGGTGCACTTAGGCGAATTATTCTAACTGCATCTGGAGGCGCTTTTAGGTATGTAAAATAAACCTGAATAACAATGGCTTCACTTTTTCTGTTTTGCATGTTCACTTTACAACTTTTTATCGTTATGTTGGACACATTTATCTTTTCTGAAATGAAAGGGAACCAAAAGGGGATGTATGGCACTCTAAACTTTCTTATGTATGTCTGAATTTTTCTTGCTGCCAACTTGCCATATCACGATTCATGATGCAGACCTATTGATCCCGGAAAATCTGGAATTTCTCTTTCTTAGTTATGTTTCTGGACCCTAGGTGATCAACATGACTGTAAGTATCATTTGCTTCATGATTAATAGGGACTGGCCTGTTGAGAAACTGAAAGATGTTAAAGTTGCTGATGCATTAAAACATCCCAACTGGAGTATGGGGAAAAAGATAACTGTGGACTCTGCTACACTTTTCAACAAGGTTTGTTTCCTTTTTATGATATCTGTCTAATTAGCTGGTTTACATTTCTTGACTATATACATAAAGTAAATTTGTTGCACTTGTTCGCAGGGTCTAGAAGTGATTGAAGCACATTACTTATTTGGAGCTGATTATGATGATATTGATATTGTCATTCATCCACAATCAATCATACATTCAATGATTGAAACACAGGTTCAAACCTCATACTATGTTATGGTTGCTGCCATCTTTTGATATCCATATAATCAGATACACATATCTGGTGAATTATCACATGCAAATTTGTGGCCTTAGGCTAAATTAGCAGAGGGAAGGCTGAGCTCGTGTAACGTATCGATAAGGAGAAAGGAATAGAAGAAAGGAGATGTTGATCATTAAGTGTTGTTGAGTATTTGTCTAATACTAAATTATTTTTTCTTTTTAGGATTCATCTGTTCTTGCACAATTGGGGTGGCCTGATATGCGTTTGCCAATCCTTTATACGTTATCATGGCCTGACAGAGTTTATTGTTCTGAAGTCACCTGGCCTCGGCTTGATCTTTGCAAGTACTATAATTTTTTCCTTCAGCTTACTTAATTTTGTTTTGTTAGTTCACACTAAAAAAAATAGACAGATCCACTTGGCATAGAGTTTTTCCTGTTTGAAAATTTATTGTTTAATAGAGCCATATTTGAAAAATGTGATTATGCAGACTTGGTTCACTTACTTTTAAAGCTCCTGACAACGTTAAATATCCATCCATGAATCTTGCCTATGCTGCTGGCCGTGCTGGAGGCACCATGACAGGAGTTCTTAGTGCAGCCAATGAAAAAGCTGTTGAAATGTTCCTTGACGAAAAGTAAGAGTATTATTTTGTTATTTTACTCATTACCATTAGGAACTGTGTCATGTTCTAAAGCTGTCTGATGCATGCACAAGTCCTTTTTGGAAGTATCATTGCTCCATGCTTCATAGCTTTTAGGCTACAATAAGCGTCTTCTTGTCAGTGTAAATTGTTGTCTAATTGGTTATTTTGCTGTGTTCCAGGATTAGCTATTTGGATATTTTCAAGGTTGTGGAGCTAACATGTGAGAAGCATCAAAATGAATTGTTGACCGCACCTTCCCTTGAGGAAATTATTCACTATGACCTGTGGGCACGGAAATTTGCTGCTAGTTTGCAAAGCTCTTTGAGCTTCACCCCTATTCCTGCATGAGGTTGTGGCCACATTCCTACCAGCTGCTAGTGTTAGCATATATCTCAATAATTTGAACAATTGTATACAATGTAGCACGATGCATTCCTTAGATTTTGAAAGATAAAAGGGTTTTTATCAATGAAATGCTTATCTTACAGAACACTTTTATTGATCTTATAGTTTTGTCTGAATTTTCATTGAAAATAATTCGTCTGTCTTTTAACCGTCGATAGGAGCCTAGGAATTTTGGCAATTAGTGCTTAATGCCTTTCTTCGATCTTTCAATTTCTTTCATTAGTTTTGATAATATAAGCATGATAGTGTGACAAAAAATATTCTCTATGTGCCACAATTTTCATAATTGAAAGAAGAAAGGGAGGAAATTCATTTCTCACTCATTGTTAGGAGTGCATAACACATTTGAATCAGAGTTTTAAGAGGTCAAGAAACCGGTTGGGGTAAATCTTGTTAGGAGTGCATGTCATGGAAATGTAGCCACTGCCTCCAAAAGTGAAGTGGAGACAACAACTGAGTCACGATCAACAACCCTCTCTCTTTATTCTTACTATCATGTGTATGTATGTGTGGATATTGACTAGTGAAACCATAAACATTGAATAGGCTCATATTACATAATTCGTAAATCAATTTTAAACGATCTTGACAGTTGATTTAGATTATATAGTTGAGATTTGTAACTATGTAGCTACTGTAAGAATGTAATTCCTCTTTCAAAAGAACAAGTATTCATTTAGATGATTGATCTCTCTTTAACATATTCTCTTTCATACATACATCATAGGTCAAACTCATAATTACTTGCAAACTATATTACAATATTTTTTTTATTAGAGATATTATTTATATAACATCTCGGCTACTGAATTTGGAACCAAACCACGTTATATTGTTTTGTTGTCTTTCCTTATATTATATTTGTCTTGTTGCCTTTCCTTATATTTTTCCCATGGAAATAGAATTGGTTTGCCTTTTCTCAACTTTTTAGCGAGAAAGAAGATGGCACGAATTTGCCGCCCGAAGTTGATGGAATTGCTCTCTATTCACAATATTAATTATTTGTTAATTTTAACCTATGACTTCCTTACAACTCAAACTCATCAAATCACAAAACCGTTTTATGACTCTTTATTCACAATCACATGTTATAAAATAAAGTTGATCTAAAACAGTGAAACTTTAAATTTTTGACAAAAGAGTTCAAACTAAGTCCCAAAATAAACATGGTGCATTACTCAAAATTGAAGGAGATAAAAAAAAAAATATACTCATAAATGAAATGAAGGAATTGGTATGTGAAAGACAAGAATATGAACACGTATCATTTTTAAGAACTGAAAACATTTTTATATGTCTTTGACGGAAATCATGTGTGGGACAGGATAAAAATCAACGGAGTACCATTATTTTCGGCTTTTGTTATTTAAGTCATTTGTAATAATGAGTATTATTAAAAACAAAATAACATCACACTTTTAGTCAGAGTTTAAGGCAGGACATATTATGTGAACAATATACATATTTGGCGCGACTTTTTTTAGAGAATATTTGACACGATTTTTGTGAGTTCCTAATGCTATGGTTGGATTGATGGCACATGATGGAATGGAGTGGAGTGTTATATATTTAAATTTCATTGTTTGGATTTGCAAAAAATGAATAGAATGGTATGGAACATGATGGAATTCATTCCATCCCCTACCACCCTCTCCTCTTATTTTCTCTCTCTCTCTCCAATTTGAGATGTATTCAACAGAATGGAGCAACTTAATAAGTTAATTATTCTTTTACCCCTATTTTATTATTTTATGCGTAAATCATTTCTCCTTTTCTTTTTTTTTTTTACCGTTTCTTGTATGTGCGCCATGTTCTTCGCAACTTTGTATTTTTTTATTTTGCTAGAGCATCGAGTTTAAGCATGTAAACCTTACAATGTGACGTTAATTAAGGCCTACTGGACAATCATGCTTGTTTTGAATTGTAGCAATTGAGGTGGATTATCACTATGAGCGTGTATGCATAGATAGGGGATGAGAATTTTTTTTATTATTCAAGGTGGAAATGGAATAAAAGATAATTTCTAAATGAAAGTAAAAGTTGAATATAAAATTATAACTCAGTTCATTAAGTCCACGTTCTCAACAATGGAATAGGAAAATTATTATGTTATGTCAATATAAATTATCCAACCAATTAATGAAATCTCTTTTTTATTATGTTCCATTTCACCCTATTCTGTTCTATTTTATTCCGCTCAATTAGTTATAAAATATTTAAATAAAATTTAAAATTGAAAGATACATTTATTTGAAGTTGAGATGCTCTCTATTTCCAAAAACTCTGTTATTAATTATTAAGTGTATAAAAGTTTAATTAATACAATAAGTGTTACCATTTTCAAAATATATACATTTATACACCAAATACTTTAATATAAAAAGTTAATTGATATTTATTTTGATTAAAATATCTCTATTTTATTTTTAATGTACCATTAATTGCATTGCATTATTTTATGTTCTCAATCCAACCAAGATTGTAGTTGAAATTGAAAAAAACTGATTAAAGAAACATTAAAATATACACATTAAAGATTTAAAACATCAATAATTTAAAATAAAAAATAAAAACATGTTTTTAGGAATAAAAAAATAAAACATCAAGAAATATGGAAGTAGTTGAAAATAACTCCAACAGTTCTATTTATCAACAACCCCCTTCAATTTCTTCCAAGTGGAATCCTTATGCTATATATACTCCTAGTTTTTCATTCATACCTAGTAGGGCAGGCAACTTCTATTGATAATTCTTGAAGCAGATGTTCCTTTGCCGTTTTGCTCAAGTATATATATATACACATATATTATCAAAGTCAAGTATATATTGATTGATATAATGATGTGATTCTTTCCTTGATTTTGGCCTTGACGCTCCATATAATGAAAAAGCTAAAATACACTCTGTTTTTATGCAAAACCATTATCAACTCTTAACCATTCAAGTTAAAGTGAAGCCAAATAACATCCAACTTTGGTATTTATACTCAAACTTAATGGGTTTAAATATGTCATCAGTCTTTTAAAATAAAATAAATTTTAATTTTTATAAAAAAAAAAATTGTTTTAAGTTATGTAAAATTAGGGATGAGCCTACTCTAAGGCTAATGTAGGCAACAACCCCCACTTGAAGGAAAATTTAATATTATACTACTGTATTATATACTATAATTAAATTATAATTTGATGAATAAAAATTGATATATTTAACTTATATTATAAATTAAATATATTAATTTTATTAATTAAATTATAATTTAATTGTCTTTTATAAATAAAAAATAATATGGATTGTAATTTGACTTGATTAACTTGGTCTACATCAATTTCTTTTGAATATCACTTCTTCTTCTTTGAGTTCTGGTATACATTGCTCCATTATAAAATATAAGTAAAATTGGTTATTTGGTATATACCATTCCATTTTAAAATAAAAATAAAATTTTATTACAAAAAATTGAGATATTTATTCAAATTTTAGATTAAATATACCATATTTTAACTAAATTTTAATTATATCTTAAGATAGGAATATTTAATGATGTAAGTTTATATATATATTGCCTCCATTACTCAAACTTTATGAGTCCGTCTACGGGTAAAATACATTTTTTTTTAGTAATGCTTCATATTTTATTAACACAAATAATTAATTACTTAATAACTAAATATATAACAATTCCTACAAAATATAAAATTTTAATTTTAATTCCTTTAAAATAAAAAGCTTTAATTAAACACCAAAACAAATTCTTTTACATTTTACAGGAACTTAAATAATTTTTATTTTATTTTAAAATAATTAAAATTAAATTTCTTGTATTTTCATGAATTAATAAGTCTCCAACAACTCCTGTAGTTCACAAAAAGCTGCTCACTTTCCCCTACTTATATTAACCATGACTTTAAGTTTGTCATAAAATCACCAAAGTCTATGCCGTGTGAGACCCACCACCGTATTTTTCCACGAAAATACGAAACATTCCCTCCTGTCAAACTTACGGTGCGTCAGCGGCGTTACCACACCATGCAGGCGCAACAATACCCATGTCATACTCTTCTCACTTACTTCTTCCAATTTCAAAACTCAATTGTAACTTTATCAACAAACATACCACTAAAGATAAGCCACCCATATTTTATTACTCCACACTTAGCTCTAACCAAAAAAGATATCCCAAATCTGAACTAACCCCACGTCACATCAAATAATTTTATGATTTTAGTAAAACAATCGTTTTATCCTATAATATTACTTTTTAAATGTATTAAAATTATAAAAAATATATATTTCTTTTGTCAGATATTTTAACTCTCAAATCTAATTGTCATTAATTAATTAGTTTATTAATTAAATGTTTTTACATAATCAATAAATGACTAATAAAATAAATATTTAAAAATATATTTAACATTATATTAATTCATACATTATGGTAAACACAATCCAACAATTAAATAAAATGGTAAGGATTTCTTCTCAAAAATCTCATTGAAATCCTATATAATAGTAATATTACCAAGTTCACGCCAAAAAATTATAGTAAATAAATATCTCACACATTGATAAGAATTAAAATGAAAATAACTCTTTGCTTGTAATATATCAAAGATATATTTTAAACTAAAGCATAAATTTTAAGCAACTTTTAACTACACCATAAGTAAAGCCCCTGGAATTCGGTTACCAAGAGATAATACCAATAACTTGTATTATAATAATTCTAACAACATACTACTTAATACATAATTTTCAACGTCTTCCTTAGTTAAATGAGACAAATACAATTTAGTGAAAATGTAATTTGTAAGAGTGCATTAAAAAAATATGCGTTAAAAGTGTGTTATTAACACTTATCTACTTAATTTTTTGGTTTCAAACTAATTGCGATTTGTGAATCCAAAAAATGCCCATTACTGAACAACCCAACTAATTCCTAACTTCCTCTTCGATCGATACCCATCCTTGGCCACGCCGGCGCCACCATCAACGGCGGAGCTATGCTTGCCGGCAGAATTAAAAAAAAGCAGCGAGTCCTTCTTCCCATCACTGTGGCTCCGGAGTAGCAAGTCACGAAACTTCCACCGTTTCGACGCCGACCCCGTAGAACTACTCTTTTTGCAAGGTGGAGTCCAGACGCAATAGGAATCCGCAGCCACGCCATCGAGTTCTTCAACGTCGTCTTCCATAAGCTTCTTCAAGGGTAAACGACGACGGCGAGGCACCGTTTCGGAAAGGGAAACGACATCATTGAGCAAAGTTTGATCGAAGAGTGGGTAAGTTGGTGTGATCTGACCGTTGTGAAAAATGTCGTCGGCGGATACAGGGCAGGAGACGAGGTCTGTGGAAGCGAAAGCAAACTCGAAATCGATGTCATCGTAGACGGCGTCGTTTAGTTTAGGAGTGTCGTCGTTTAGGGAATTGGGGTCGGTGTGGAGTTGTTGGATAACTCTGGTTGCTATTTGAGCTAACGTCTGGGAAGAGTAACTGCTGAAACTCGGAGATGAAAATTGTTGCTGCTGATGGAGAGGTTCTGTTTGCATCGTAATCGGTTTTTTCGTCCGTTTTTTATTTTTATTTTTTAAAAGAAGAGAGTTTTGGGTGACATAAAAAGGTACTGTAGGAAGGTTCTAGGATGTGGGATTGAGATCCAATGTGGAATATTGGTTGTAAATTGTAATTAGAGTGTGAAATGAATAATCTCCCCTGCCTTAAATAAAGTGATAATAATATAAATGACAGTTTTGATAAGCATTGTCCCAAAACCCAAAAATATATTATGGGGTATCTATCTCCCCACTTAGGGGTGTCTCAAAGGAAACAGGGTAAGACGTCGCCGACAAGGGAGCGTACTACACTACTACTGCTTTGCTTTTCTATTCTCTTCTCTAAGTACTCTTAAATAAATACAAATAAGGAAGGAGTATAAAAAAAGAGTGCTTACCAAAAATATATAAAATTAAAATAAAACAAACAGCGCTAACATCAATTAAAAGCCGGCCGCCCAGCCCAAACATTGGTGGGTTCGAATCCATGGTACAACCATGCAGCACATTTTTTTCAATGTATTAAATTTAAGTCTCATCATAAATTTATAGGGGAAACATTCAAGAACGACACACCTATGAATGAATGTAAGTAATTATGTGTACATAAACAGAATATGAGATTGTATCTTTTGTGGTAAAAAAGAGAGACAACCGATAACCAATTTATAGGTAATATCATTTAATATGAGATGTTGATCAAATATCAGTATTAATACATGATATTGATTCTTCTTATATTTTGTAGTTAAGAGATGAAGTGTCAAAAAGTCTACATATATCAATATGTATAATTTTGAAATGGTTGCTTCTTGTGAAACTTTTTTTGTTATGTCTGAGATACTTTTCTTTAATGTAATCTACCCATAATCCAAAATCAATATGATCTAAATTTTGTAGAATCTTTTTTTTTACTAGCCTTTCTAGTATTTCCTTGGATATATGACCCAAATATTTGTGTCACAAGTATATGGAATGTTCATTAAGTATCTTACTTTTAATTCCAATACTTTGATGTTCGGTAAACAAAGACTCACAAAATTGATCATGAAGTTTCAATTTACATAGGCCCTCATGCCTTAAATTGGAGCTTTATTATGATTTTTCATGTAGAGAAACATCTTACTTTGACTTGTGGTTTGATCATAAGGAGTCTCTCCATTATATTAGATACACGAGTAGTAGCGCCAAAGTTAAGTCACAAAAAATTATAAGGAACATCAACTAAGGTTGATTCCAAAAGGAATACATATGTTTTACACAAACCTTTCTCCCTGAATCAAGCATTAAGTTTTGGACAATATTTTTTAGAAGTATCCTTCTTTAGCACAAAAATGACATTTATTTTAATGCTTAGTAGGTCTCTTTTTTCCTAAAGTTTTTGGCTTTTGGCTTCAATGTTTTTCCGCTCCATGAACTAGGTTAACATAATTACTTTTAAAATTTTTTAGTCGATTCTCCTTTTGAATGAATTTTCCAATCAACTCATTAACATATCACTTGTCTTTTACAGTGTTATAGTTAATTTGGAAAGATTCATACATTGAAGAAAATGAGTTAAAAATAAATTGAACCATACAAAATCATCTACTACACCAATCAAATAATTTAGTCTTACTGCAATGTTAGTCATCTTAATAGTGTGCTCTTACATACTTTGCGATCCATTAAACTTCATGATCGTAAGTTGAGTCATTAGTGTACTAGCGAGTGACCTATCAGCATAACAAAAACATTTTTCCACAAACTTGAGACATTCTTTAGCACTTTTATGTTTGTGGAATTTTAGTCTTCATGTTGTTTGTCATAGTCATTGGCATAAACATAAGACTCAATCTGTTGGACGCTCCCATAACTTAAGCTCGAACTTTCATCTTCAGTGTTGTTATCATCGAGAATAAGTTTTTCCTCCAAAAGTGACAAGTCACTGTCCAAAACACCTAAGTAGAATTTCACTTGTTCACTTCATTCATAAAAATTCAAATATCGAATGAAGATAAATTACTTAAAATAATTATAAAATATATACTCATATTAAATTTATCATTTATTTAAATAAAACATTAAAAAAAAGTTCACCTGTGGACAATAGCTACCAGGCAATATCATAAATAATATACTTTAAGTGTTTCGTTCCTTATAACTGACACTTTGGTGTACACAAGTTTTAAATAATATTATGAAAGCTAAGTGTTTTATCCTTCTCCAATCATCCATAGTTATAACAATGCACATATATCATTAATAGTAAGAAAAAAATAATTATAAAACATTGAATTCTTTCCAAGGTAATTTAGTAACCGAATTTGGCAAATAAAAAAAAAAAAAGGAGACTATGGATGAATTATGTTCGTAACAATATTTTAATTTAATTAATGTATATATTTAGGCTTAATTGCACTTTTGGTCCCCCTATTATAGGTGAAAATTGAAAGTAGTCCCCCTATTTTGTTTGTCCCCAGTTTTAGTCCCTCAAACAGAATTTAAGGCCAAATCATGATGAGTTGTCATTTTTTTTAATGACGTGTCAGTAAATAGGTGACGTGGCAGACGCTTACGTGGAATAAACTTATTATTATATTATTTCTGATTAAAAAATATAATTTTTATTTTCAAAAATCATTTTAATAATTGTAAAATATTTTTAAAAATAGAATTAAATTGTTAAAATAAAATTAAAAGAAAACTGAAAAACCCTAAAGCCCCAAATGTAAGAACATGTTCGTGGTCATTGTTCATCTTTCGTGCTAAAGCCGCAAATCGTGGAAACCTACATCTTCACTGTTCGTGGTCGAATTCTTCATCATCATCCTGTTCGTTAATCAACAACAACAACCCTTTTCAAAAAACCCAATGAATAATCCCAAATTACATCCTTGAAGGAGAAAGTTCAGCGCCCATTACTAATCTCAAAAGCATAAATCTCAAACTTGCTTTAGTTTTTGGATTTTGGTACTTTCAAAACATTGTTTTCAACATTTACAACAAGAAAGTTTTAAACTTTTTCCCTTTCCCATGGCTTCTTGCATCTTTTCAGCTATTTGTTGGTTCTATTTGGATGCTTGCTCTTTGGTCTTTAAAGCTTCAACCTTTTCCAAAAATCTCAAAATCTTTCATTCTTGCTCTACTTGGACCTGCTTTGTTTCACACAATAGGTCACATTTCAGCTTGTGTTTTATTCTCAAAAGTTGCTGTTTCATTCACACATGTTATCAAATCTGCAGAACCAGTTTTTTCTGTCATATTCTCTTCTTTCCTTGGTGATAAATATCCTATAAAGGTTTGGCTTTCAATTTTACCTATTGTTCATTGGGATTATTCATTGGATTTTTTGAAAAGGGTTGTTGTTGTTGATTAAGAGGAATGATGATGGGGTTTTGTGATTGAAGTGAAGGGGGAAAGGGAGGGATGAACTTGGGGAGGAGGGTTCTGCTTAGGGTTCTTCAATTTAATTTTAATTTAATTTAATTTTAACAATTTAATTCTATTTTTAAAAATATTTTATAATTATTAAAATGATTTTTGAAAATAAAAATTATATTTTTTAATTAGAAATAATATAATAATAAGTTTATTCCACGTAAGCATTTGTCACGTCACCTATTTATTGACACGTTATTAAAAAATGACAACTCATCATGATTTGGCCTCAAATTCTGTTTGGGGGACTAAAACTGGGGACAAACAAAATAGGGGGACTACTTTCAATTTTCACCTATAATAGAGGGACCAAAAGTACAATTAAGCTATATATTTATTATAGTAATAATAACAATGAAGAAATGTGATTTGCTTACAGCATTGCAACAAACATAGAAAAAATAATAATACATGTACACAAGAGCACTCGTAAATAGCTCACTATCACATTTGTAAGATTAAACATCATTGACGGAAAATAATTTTATAACAAAATTCTTACCACTTGCAAAATTTAAGCGTCACAATAAATTTTTAGTAGAATTATTCAACTAACATTAATATTTTAAATTTTATAATTAAAGTCATAATGCTTCGTAGCAAATTGATATAATAAAGTAGTTTCTCTTCCTTTACCTATTTTCTAAGAGACACATAAAGATGGATGAAAATTATTGTGTATGAAAACAGAAAATGAGTGTGTCTTTCGTAGATGGAGAAAACCAATTTATAGGTAGTGTCATTTACGCTAAGACGTCCTTTAGTATCAATATTTAGCTCTTATTATTTTGTGGTTACTATAACATTTGTCTTTCCTATTACTAACTTTTAAAGAATTATGATTACTATAATTTATTTTAAGCCCTTAAATTGAAAGACTAAGAACCCATAAAATTCTTACACAATGATCATCTATCCATCTTCATATGAGGAAGGCTAAATCTATTAATATTTTTAAATCTAAATAACTCCAACGAAGAGTTAATTCATATTTCGATCTCAAGTCATATTATTGAGATATTGACATTATATAGTAACGCCAATAAACTAGTTTATAATTTATTATACTAGCTTATAAATTTATTGGATTAAATGAGATGTGCTTGATAAACACATTTTTCTCACAAGTTTGTAGCTTAGTATGAGACGCTATTTCAAATAGCGTTTGAGCTTGTAGCTTATAACTTATTACGTTTTCCTTCATTTATTTTTATTATTATTTATGTATAAAATATAATTGTCCCACTAACTTATTATTCCTTGGTGATAAATAAACTAACTAGATTGACACCATTTTTTTTTTATTATAATTATATATATATATATATATATAAAAATTAAAATATATAATTAGTATTCTCATGCCATGACATTGTTAGGATCTCATATAGACCTTTATGACCCTATAAATGGACCTTTATCTAAAATATCTTGTATACCATGACCAATACCCCAGTTACTTCTATACATATGACCGGCAATGAGAAAAAGAATGCAACAACTAAATGATGATGTGCTATATCAGTCAGCCATAGACCACCAGTTAATGGATCTAATCCTCCACGAAAAGTAAGAAAGTTCGCTTATTTTGACCAATTCAAGGTAAAAAATGGGGTTACTCCCTCGACAAAATTTGGATAAAGTTGAGTCAAAAGATCTCAACTCAAGATAACTTCACGAGGAAGTGAGATCTCTTTGGGATCTACTCCAGCATTTAGAAATTGGTTAATTGATAAAGATACATGTACTTGATGCCCCGCCCAAGAAAGAGACCGAAGTCCTAGCAGCCCTGCCACACTATCTTTACTATTTTCTTCTCGATATTATTACTTATGTTTTTTTTAAGAGGAGTACTATTACTTCTACTTAACACATCTATTATTTCCATCCTTGCCAAAAAAAATCACAAGCAAAAAATTTAGCTTCATATATGCCAAATTTTTTTGTCGCATAACACAAAATTGACAAAGACATACAAAAATAGAGTTAGACTCAATTTCTTTAATTCCTTGCCAAAATAATTCAAAATGTTAAATTTACTTTTTATGTCAAATTGTAAACGTAAAATAAATTATTTTTTACGATTAAAGACATAGAGAAGAAAAAAACATAAGAAATAAAGTGTAACAACATGGAGAAGAAGAAAACATAAACAATAAAGTGAAATAGAAAAATGGATTGAGTACAAAAAAGAAAAATAATAGATCAACTAAAAAAAATGCAGAAGATTGGATAAATGTATAACATTTTTTGTTATTTTAAATTAAATAATTATGTCCTTTTATGTCAATATATTGTTAAAAATTAAATTCACCAAACACTTTAATTTCAATTAATTAGATTTTCAATTATAAGTCATCAGTTATTAACTATTAATTAGTTTTTCAGCTATCAATCAACTTAAACGCAACCGTTGTCATTTTGATTTTTGTGTGAAAGGTCTCACAAGTTTGTTATTCTAGTGGATTTAAGAGTGTAAATGTTATTTATAATCGTCATCACTCGTTGTTGCTCACCATCTTCTTTGTGAGATAGTTACAGGTTGTTGGGTATTTTCATTGTAAGTTTACTTCTCTCTATCATTGTTGTTGCTTCTTTGTATGATTGTTGTTTCCTTCAATTTAGCATTTTTAGTTATTGAATTAGGGTTTCTATTTTTGCTTTTTCGTTTAGGATTTTGGCTTTTAGGGTTTCTATTTTTGGCTTCTTCGTTTCAATTTAGGTAGATGTAGGTAAAACCAATTGAATTCCTTACGGGTTTGAATAAAATTATCACATTCAGGTTTTAGACTTCCTCCATGATAGAAGAATTTTGGTCATATTCATTTGTTTTATTGCTTTATATTTGAGACAGAGTCTAACACTTTAGACTTGTTCTAAATGAGAAATAAGAATGATTTTGAAATTGACTGGTCTTGATTTCTTTCCCAATGACCTATTTAAAATTACACCAACTCCACATGTATCACGTAAAATATTTAGTACACAAATTTGTAGTTAACTTTTATCCCTAATTCCTTCCATTCGTTGGATGTTGAAATCCAAGCCTTTCTAAACATTGTGGAATCCACACATCGTGAATTGTGATAAGATGACTAATGTTGATATTCCTTCCATTGTTTCTTTTAGTTGTTGTTCATTACTTTTTTTAGCATGTTCTCTCATTTATTGTCCAATTCAAGCTGCATAATAGAATTTCAGTATTTTTTATGTGACCTTTATGAGTTAGGAGCTGTTTATAGATAGCATTGCAGTTCAATACAATATTAATATGCTAATTACTTCACTAACAAGTTTGGAGATTTTTTAAGATTATAGTTTAGTTGATTCAAATTATCATTAGATTGAATTTGAAATCCCCTTTTTGGTGTAAGAGTATAAGTATATTATTACAATTATGATAATAAGTAGAATTTCCCAATTTATCATATTAAATGAAAAGTATTAGTGTACTTATGTTTGATAATGTCACTTATTTACTAATGTCACATAATAAGGAGAATTCAAGTATATTTTTGTCTACTATTTCAATTTAAACAAATTTAGTATCATAAATGAGCTATTTTATTTCAATATTAATATTTTGGTATTTATTTTTCTACAGTTTTGATGCTTTAAGACATGGCACCGACAAATTGACTATCATAAATGAGTTATTTTATTTCAATGCTAATATTTTAGTATTTTAATATTTTGGTATCCGATCATGAATTTGTATATGTTGTGTGGTGTTGTTGGTAGTAAGAAGAAGAAGATGAAGCACTTATTGCCTATTTGTTTCATTCTTTCTGTTTTTATGAGCAAATATTTATGGTTAAAAATTAGTGTGCATTAGATGCTGTTTTCATTCTTCAAATATGTATGGTTAAAAATTAGTGTTGATTATACGTTGTTAATCTCCAAATATCTATGGTTAAAAATTAGTGTGCATTAGTTGTTGATTTTTATGAACCAAAATTAGTGTGCATTATGAGCCAAATTTATATTTTGTCTGATTAGAATGACCAAATTTTATATTCAAATCCATTAACCAAGTTGCGGATAGAATTAACCATATTGTTTTAAGTCATTAACCAGATTTATATCTTGTTTGATTATAATGTCTAAGTTTTCAGTTTGAATCCATTAACCAAGTTGTTCACAACATTATCCATGTTTCTTAAAGTCATTAACCAAGTTTATGTTATTTGATAAGAATGATCAAACTTTATGTTCAAATCCATTAACACAGTTGTGCAAGAAATTACACATATATATTTTTTAAGTTATTAACCAAATTTATATATTTTTTATTAGAATGCCCAAATTTTCAATTCGAGTCCATTAACCATGTTGTTCACAATATTAATTATGTCTCTGAAAGCCATTAACTAAATTTATATTGTCTGATAAGAATAACCAAACCCTGTTCAAATCCATTAACACGGTTGTGCAAGGAATTAACCTTTATTTTTTAAGTTGTTAACCAGATTTATATCTTGTTTGATTAGAATGCTTAAGTTTTTAGTTCAAATTCATTAACCATGTGTCCTAAAGCCATTAACTAAATTTATATTGTCTGATAAAAATGACCTAACATTATGTTCAAATCCATTAACAAAATAGTTATACAAAAAAGTGACAAAGATACTAAACCACGTACATGATTATCATACAATCCATTTACTAATGTCATATAAAAAAGTAATAAAATTGATAAAACATTCACATTTTATCACATAGACATAGTTGTGTTGAATTGTTACAAAAGATTCAAGAATGATGTATTACTTTCAACCTGAACAACAAGATATAATAAGTAAATGTTATTTATAAATAACATTTAGTCTGAAATCTTGAACAACACTATTTTGATATACTAAAAAGATCCAAAGGAAGATGATGTTATTTGCTTCTTCTTAAGCTGTAAATAGTGATGTGGATTCTGATTTTCACAGGAATTATGGGAATAGTTCATATCAATTCAACACAAAATGTTTAAGTTGAGTGCCACTTATATGATTCAAAATATTCAGCTACAGTGAATGTGAATGGGTAGCAGAATAGATGTCATGGAAATCTACCACATCTATCCACTTATTCCCTCCGATCATTAATATAATAAACGAAGTATATGTATTTTGTCTAAATTTATGTTAAACACTCGTAATTTTTTATTTTTTAGTTATATTAAAGGTTAGAAAAAGAAATTTTTAAGACTTTAATACAAGTTGAGACTAGCACAAAGTCAATCATAGAAATTTACCCTCCTTTTGAGAATGGAAGTTACTCTTATTATGTGAAATCAACCAAATATATTATCTCTCATTTTACATTATAAATATAAAAGTACACATGTATGTGGCATAAATTTGGATTAAATATGTTTATATTTTATTTATATTTAGGATCGATCAGAGTATATACTAATGAATTTATCTTTGCTTATGAACAAAAATTGTTCATACGAAAAACCTAATTATAAAACATGAAGCGAGTTGTGCAGTACAAGACAACTTGTAATCAAATTTCCAACTTAATTTTGCCTCAAGGGTGAGGCAATTTGAGATACAAATGATAATTGATAGAAGCTTGATTGATAATAAGGAGAGACCTAATAATACTCTTAACATTTTGTTACGTGGCCAAATGCCAACTTAGGAAAGAAATGAACAGGTACGCAACAAATCGGAAGGAAATTTGGTTTTATTTTGTTGATAATTTGGAGGGATATTATAGAATCATAACAATCGTCCATTTTCAACTTGCATTAAGCCACCAAACCAAGTCAGCTTGCATCTTCGTTGTACCGTATGTATTGAGGCAAATCCATTCACTCAAAGGAAGCCTCTAAGCCACATTGATACCCTCCTTGATGGGCCTCTGATTGTGATACAAATAATAATTTTATTAACACATACTTTAATTGATTGTAATTCAAGTGGATTCCATTACATTTATGTGGGACTTATATAACTTAGTGTGACCTATTTGAATTTCAATCAATTCAAAATTGTGTTTATTGATAGCAATTATCATAAACTATTCACAATAAATATTGGAGGTTGCTGGGTGGAGAAGAACATTAGAGCGACAGTATGGTCTTGAAGCAAGTGGTATCTCAAAAATCCTTATGTCTTGGGCCCAATCTATTAGTAATATGTTATGGTTGATAGAAAAAAGGGGGGAAATTGGAAATGAGAAGGATGTATTTGTTCTCTTATATTGTTCTTAGTGTTTTTTTTAAGGTTTTAAGTTAGTTTGTTGTCTTTGTTTTGCAATAGCAATGTCTTGGTTTGTACAATTATCTGCTTTCTTGAAATTCTGTATATAATGTTAGTTAAGCTGGTGTTGTTTGGACTTAGTATAGCGTAGATGCCGTTTGTTTTATATTTTGCACTTTTTAATTTGAACAAACAAAAAACTTGAGGTGCATGAACTAACTAAGAAAGGAATATGCCTCAAATTGAGCATCCAGAAATTCATTACTTGCCACAAGTTATGGCTTTGGCATAAAGACATTACTGATACATTATGTGAGCATTTAGCTTGTGATTATACTCTAACTCTAGTGAATTTATTCATTTAGAACATCTGCATCTTTTGGCTTTTACATTTAAATAGACCATCAAATTAAGTGAAAATACATATAATTACTTTCTTATCTTCTTCAACTGATATATTTGGTTCATATAACTATGATACTAAGATTTGCTCGAAAGTGATAGCTAGTTAAATTAAACTCTTCCTTAATATGGTGTATTATATTTGTTAAACTTTTAATATGATATATATACCTTCAAAATTTAAACTATTGAAGATCAGATTATTCTAAAAGCAAGCAACTCTGCTTAGAGTTACTTCACTTGATAATTTATTATGAACATTAGGTTTCACCTGTTCAACCAAGCCGCAGAGTTTTTTGCAGCCAAAAAGAAAATAAAATAGAAATTACACTTAAACTTCTAAAGAATTCAACTTGGAGTTGTTCAATAATATGTTGTCTATGGTAGACGCCTATTCGCGAGTACATTATTCCAACTAGTAATTGTAACTGTAACTAACTAGAAAAAGAAAGCATTCCCTTCTACTATATAGCACAATTAACAACACTACAATAAAACACGTATACCACCCAAACCAAAAAATGAAAATGCCACCCTGTTTCTCATGCTTGTGTGTTCTCCTCAATGTAGTTTCTGGTTAGTACGAGTATTGTGTCAGCTCCAGTATTCTATTCACGTTCTTTATAGTATACTATCGTTTAGACAATCATTCCATCCACGTTGCTGGCTGTCCGGTTTGCTTAAAGCTTGCAGGCAATTTCTGAAAGACAGAAATTTACCAAGTTAGATTAGAAAGCACAATACATGCCCACGTGAAACAGAACAAGAAAAAAGGAGCGCATGAAAAATATAGCTGATTCTGTCAAGAGGTAGTCTAAGTTTTTGTCTATGGGCACACACAGTTTCCTACCAAAGATTGTAGATATAATATCTTACTCCAGAATCAAAAGACACAGGCTAGCTCACTCTTAAATATAAGAGACTTCACCCTAATTGTTCAAAGCACATAAAGGAGACACCAGAATCAAATGGACCAAACTTAAACCTGCTGTGGTTTCGAATCAACCTCGTCTTTCTTTTCTAGATGAAGGAGTTTAAGGAGTAAAACATGTTTGGTATAATGGCGAGTGATTTCCACCTAATAAAAATCAACCAGCATTGTCCTCAAACACATCTTGTAATGTGCAATCCAAACCCTATTCTTACTTCCACATCATTACAATGTTAAATGTATACTAACAAGACATTTGCTGCTCTGGAAAGCTAAATTAGTTCCCATTGTAATCAAGAAGTAGGAAGGACATGGAGAGCCACATCCACGTCCAGCTTCAATCAGGATCAGATTTCATATTTGCATGAATATAGATTTCCCATTTTCTAATTTTCCAACCACAATGGAGGATGACATCATCCACATAGCAGTGTTGTCAATTGTTTGAATTGCGAAAAAATAGCAGTTTGTTTAAACTTCACTATGCTATAGTGCTACTATAGCTACTAATTGACAACACTTTGTACTAAATAGTGTATATAGCAGACACTATATCCACTATTTGACATCACTGCCCCATAGTAGGAAAAAGGCTATGATGGTTGTTGTAGTTATTGTAATGCAAGGTAAAATTAACTGGCCCTCAATACAAGGGTTATAAACTTTGATCTATAAGTTGCACCAAAAGAATGAAAGACCAGTATGTCTGAAGTTTTTAAACTTCATTAGAAGTGTCACAAACAAATTTAAACCTAAAGAAGAACGAAATTCAGATTCACCAAAAAGATATTAGAAGTACCTTCGCTCTGAAAGATTTTATAACAGAAACCAGCAATTTGTCTCCTGCAATTAGTCTAACTTTTTGTATCAATTCATGTCGCAAAATCTTCTTTTCCTGTAAAACAGACGGGAACCCAAAACACAAAATTCAGCAAAAAAGATAAAACTAGTAACCATCTCAAACTCCAAAAGCAAGTCAGTACCAATTACCCTATACTCTTTGTGAAACTTGGCAATGAAAACAATATCAGACGGAGGCAAAATCTTGGAAAGCACGGAAATTAGAGCCGGGAATGGCATCCAAGGGGAAGATGGTCTCACAGGTTGCCCCTCAACTCCAACCTTCACATGTCCTACAAAATCAAACGCACAAATAGTCTCAGAACATAACCCAAAATCACCAAAACAAATAACTAAAAGAACACAATAACAGGCGTAAAAACCTTTTGAAGAAGCAAGTTTGAAACTCAAAACATATTCGGGCAACACATGTGTGTTGATCCTGTTACTCCAAATCATGTACTCTTTGGGAGATGAAAAACTATCAATCCCAGAATCATACTCTTCAGAACTCGGACGACATTGGTCAGAACCTTCAGGCACAACCTCCATTTTCCCCAGAATAACACGACACAACAACAAGTGCCTCAAACCGTCTTTACCAACAACAGAGCTTTTCACACTGTACAAACACAGAAGTCAAAACAACAAAACACATTAATTCAATCACAAATCAAAATCAGAAATTCAACATCAATTAAATTAAATATTAACACAATTAATTAAATGAAATTGGCGCGTGCCTTTGGAGAGGAGAATCGCTGGGAGAGAGACGTAAACCATGGCTATGAGCATGACCAAAACCGTGTTGAATGATATCAACTATCTCTTCCTTACTAGACGCACCATACCAAGCGTGTTTCACGTTTGGATTCCCACCACGCAACTTAGCAACCGCACGTGCGAAGATCTGAAACGATTGAACCCTTGCTTGTGCCATTATCGTTGAACAAGCATTCCTGCGAATCGATACTGCTTCGGCTTTCAACCCTTGCGTGCTCAAATTGCAAACGAATCTGCTACGGATGAGATTCGTATTCGTATCTACACCTTCCGCCTTCGGAACAAACCTTTCGGAAACGTGGCCGCCGGAAGCAACGCTCTCGCAATCTGAAACTGCCGATTCGTCCTCGCCGGCGGAATCATGGGGCGATCTCTCGTGTAAATCGTGAATTGGTCGCTCCATATATAAGAATCGAAATTAAAAGGAGAAAAAGAAGATTGTGTAATAGAAGAATGAAATAAGAATTTGTAAATATGAAAAAGAGAGTAACGATAAAAAAGAGAAAATTAGTATGAGTTCATTGTTGTTTACAGAAAATAGAAAAACTTAGCGTGAAAGAAAAAGAGGGAAAAAACGGACACACACTAGAATTATAAATTAGATACAGGAAAGTGTGTGTGAGGAAAAGAAAAAATAGAAATTGTAAAAGGTGAGAGAAGGTGGCGTTTTATTTGAAGAGAAACGGAAACCGCCATATGAGTACGACTTTGTAGAGGCGGTGAATTAGATGGTATTGTAATTACGGAATTTGAATAACGAGAACACGTCTTTTGTGATTTACAATTACAATTTTGTTCTCTGCTGCGTGCGTGCATACTTGGGCACTAAGGCAAAGGTCAAATTTTGCAACTCATTTAATTTAGGAGCTACTTACTTGTGCACCACTGGTGCTTGCTTTTTATATATATATATATTATTAATTTATATATATCTCAACGCAAGGTATCCTTTTTTAATATACATGCATGCCAAATTTAGATCAAGTTAAAACTTAGATTGTTCAAGCCTTATCATTTGAGAGTCGTCTAACGTAGACATCCGAAAAACAATGCAGTTATATCTTGATTGGACAGATCAGATTTTTTTCTTTTTCTATTAAAATAAAGAGAAAATATCATATAAATTAATTTTATATTAATTCAATAGAAATCATTAATTTCACTATCACACTAAATAATTATAACCATCACAATTAAAAAAATTATATAATTAATAGTTTGAGATCAATCTGAATATAAAATTCTTTACATTTTAAAAATATATGGTCATTAAACTCTAAAATAAAATTAAAATTGATGGAACATCATATTATAACAAAAATTGTACATATGATTATAGTACAATATTATTTTTTAATAGTTAATATTAATAATTATTCGTTAATTTTGTTAAGAAAAATAAATAAATTTGTGAATTATATAACTCTACGAAATCACCTGGGCTCAAAGTCACTTTTCTGATTGTTTGAGATGAGATTGTTTGTTGTTGATCTACTTATCTACTTTTTTCAGTGTGTTAATTCCCTCTCCAAAACCGTCGACTACCTCACTTGTGGTTCCCTCAAGACAACCTCCACACCATTAATCTCTAACGCAATGATCACATATTGTGGAGTTGGATGCGAAGTTGCGAACCAATTCTAACAACTATCGATCCCATTTGTTCCATTCATTTAAATGGATGGATTCAATTATTTAAACTTGATTGGGTTAATATGTAATTTTAATCGTACGATCTCAAATTATTTACCATGTTTAACTATTTGAAATATTAGTTAGTTATATAAATTAAGCGTAATAGTCGGTTAATAAATTAGTTAATTTTTTATTAATTATATAATTCTTATGTATTATTTGATGGAAAAAAAATCATTATTCGATATGGTTTTATTTTATTTTTGTTTGTTTTTCTTTCATCAATAACTTCTATTGAAAATAATAATACGGAATTACAGAAATAATTATTTTACTGTATTATTTTTTTTAGAAAATTTCCAGTGATTCATTTTTATTTTGAATTATACTAGTAACAATTTCTATTTGATTGGTTAAAATTCATATAGTTTCTACAAAATTTATATGAAACCTATATAATTTGATAAGATTGATGTAAATTTTAATCAACTTTGTCTCTTATAAATAGTGTATTGCGAGCATTATTCACATACTTTTTCATTTTCTATTAAATTATTGAATTTTCCTATCAATATTATAGTTGGTTTTAGTTCTTGATGTGAGGTTGTAATGATGAACAATGATTAAAAAAAATAAAATTATAAAAAACAACTTTAGTTTATTACAAAATTTCAAAACTTTATCATTGTTCATTGCTACAACCTCACGTCAAAAAGACAAAAAGACAATAAATTTGAATTTGTAAATTTTGTTTCTTCAAATTTTAACTCCAAATAAAGAAAATTCTACATAATTTTTTTTAGTGGAAAACAAGAAAACAAATGAAACGAAGATGAAGAAAATTAAAGTTCATATTATTGATAATGCAAAGAATAAGAAGATTGAGTTTGACTCCAATTTTACTTTTGACTTATAATTTTATGTATAATCAATTTCTAACAATTAACTCCACTAGTCTCATTGTATAAAAGTGAAATTTGTTTGCATGATTATTGTCTTTGTCTAAATGAGAATTTAACGTGTTATATAAGTTATTTACGATTTTTTGTTTGTTTGTGAAGTAATATATAAATATTCTCAGATATTTGTATATATCTACGTATATGATATTTAAAAATAATAATTTTAGTTAGAATCATGTAAAAAAAATTCAAATATTTTGACAATATAAAAAACAAAATTTTACTAATTTACTAACATGTGCGGATAACCACAGGCATCACATATGCTTTTATATCTATTAATTCATCCATTTAATTTACTAACGAGTACCATTAAGTTACTTGCTCTTTGTCAATGATATATCTTACATCTTGAACATATAATTTTTATCATCTCCAGTGTAATAATTTACAATTCACTATATATGTGCATATATTATTAACCATTAATTTATTTATTTACATTTAATATTACTTAGTTATAGAATGTTAACAACAATTGGTCTAATAAATTCATTCAATCAATTATCACAATTAAACTCCACAAGATGCTATCATGTAACATAAAAAACAATACAAAAACTTATTTATCAGAATATTTCAAATTGTTCTCATAAAGAAGTTAATTTGGTGAATTAATTGGAGATATCAAAAGTCATTTGTTGAAATTGCCATAGATCATCTTGAATGTTACAGATTTTGGAGATGTCACCCTGTGAAAATTAAAATTTCAAATTATTCTAAACAATTTGAACAATATTTATCCAAAAGATATTATCGAAATAGAATAATTATAACTTAACTAATGCTAAATATCTACATTTATTGTTTTGTTGTTACCGAATCACTTCTTAGTGATTATTGAAGTTACTAAAATGAAATAATAAACCACGTTATTTATTCTCGTTGGAGATAAATATCAATTATCAACAATAATAAACGAGAAAAACAATATAAGGAGTGGGCTTTGGCTAAGTCCGGCCGAAACATAGTCATAAATATCATAATTTAGTAAAATTATTTACATAACCTCCCTCAAAAATAATTTATTTAAGTAGCATCCCTAAAATTTAATTTCGAAAAAAATATTTGCCTAATTTCCCATTCCCAATTAATGCGCGCTGCTGCATACACTTCCGAGGAAACCTAATTCCTAATTGTACTGTTTAAACAACTCGCAAGTAGGCCATACGCCGTCGTCCTTTATTCGCCGTTCGGTCTGCTTGCAAGTTGCTCCGTCTGCTGTACTCTCCTCAGGAAATAAGGGCCTAACTAAATTGGACTGCGTTGCCGCAAAACCTGAATGGAGTCTCTTCGGTTGAAAACTAACTACAGTTGTGTTCCAGCTCTCCAACAGTTCTACACCGGTGGCCCCTTCGCCGTCTCATCTGACGGCTCCTTCATTGCATGTGCATGCGGTAGTTCAATTAAAATCGTCGATTCCGGCAATGCGTCCATTAAGTCCACTCTCGAAGGTAACTCTGAACAAGTCACCGCGTTGGTTCTTAGTCCCAACGATAACATTCTCTTCTCTTCCAGCCACAGCCGCCAAATTAGGGTTTGGGACTTAACCACTCTCAAATGCGTGCGCTCATGGAAGGTACAATCAGATTAGGGTTTAGATTCAATATAATGTTAGGTTATGTGCATTTTACATGTGTATGTGATTGATGTTTGCGTTGGTTTAGGGTCATGATGGTCCTGTTATGTGTATGGCGTGTGATCCTTCTGGCGGGTTGCTGGCTACTGGAGGAGCTGATAGGAAGGTCCTTGTTTGGGATGTTGATGGTGGCTATTGCACGCATTACTTTAAAGGTCACGGAGGAGTTGTTTCTTGTGTTATGTTTCATCCTGATCCCGAGAAGCAGCTTGTGAGTCCCTACTTTAATGTTTTGGTTTTATTTTATTGCACTGTGTTTGTGCCAGTATTGATTTCCTTGATAAGGATTAAATGGATGCTCTACTCTATACTACCTGAACCAATTGACACTGCAAAGGTGAATTGAATTATAATCACAGCTCACTGTTATGTCAGCTACACGTTAAAATATGACAATAATCGAATGATGAACAAACTTGCCCCTCTTTTCCAATGGGGAAGTCTAAAACAACTAGGCATTTTGTGACTGCCTGATTATTTGCATCATGTAGAGTGATTAGTGATGGTTGGTGACAGGGACATGAATAGTGTAAGTTTAATTGATGGCGGTATAGTGTGATTGTGTTCTTTTGCTTTCTATTTTGGTTTGCAATTTGTGGTTTTTGGAAGAAGACTGAAGTTATTTTTAAAACATGAGAAGGGTGGAGGAGTTTAATAACTCTAATGTAACATAACTGATTATGAAGTTTGTTCTAATCCTTTTAATGAAAATCTGAATTTTGTTTGTCCCTGCCCCATCATTACTTGTTTCCACTGATTCCTAAGTTATGAATCCACCTTTGTACATTTAACTTAACTTATTATGATGGAATTGGTGTCTGCAGCTTTTTTCTGGTAGTGATGATGGGGGTGATCATGCAACTGTAAGGGTTTGGGATATTTCCAAAACCAAGCGAAAGAACTGCATTGCCACACTGGATAATCATCGCTCTGCAGTGACTTCCATTGCCGTATCTGAAGACGGATGGACATTGCTCAGTGCTGGAAGAGATAAGGCATGATTTATAAAACTCCACTTTAATTTTTGTTTTAATTTACTTGTTAAACATCGGCTACATCATGAGCTTTTTCTTCTCTTCATTTTTTTTTCTCCTTCACTCATTTATTTTAGGGTTTGTAAGTTTTTGTCGGCATTTTTTTCCTTGGGACAAGAAGAATGAGAGTTTCCAATAAATAATTTTTTTAAAACTAGTGTATATGAAGTGTTTTAAGCATTTATATTTTTCTTTGGTTTTTTATTGAGATTTATATGTAATTTTACACTTTGCATTATTTGTTTGCAACTCTACATGATATTTTAAATGGTCGGCCAAAACTTTTATGGGATTAATCTGTTAATTTGACTATTTTATTTGTGGATTTTAATTGGCAGGTTGTAACATTGTGGGATCTTCATGATTATAGCAACAAGAAGACTGTCATCACAAATGAGGCAGTTGAAGCGGTTTGTGCAATTGGTGCTGGGAGTCTTTTTGCTTCATCTTTGGATTCATATCGGCAAAGTTCAAAAAAACATACTGGTTCTCAAGCATTGTATTTTGTTACAGTTGGCGAGCGAGGCATTGTGCGCTTATGGAGTTCTGAAGGGTAATATATGTTGATTTTTTCCATTAGTTAAAATAAATCTAGTTCCATAACAGTTTGCATGAGCTAAACTTAGTCTATGTGGACTAAAATGAAATATAGGAAGTATGCTGGGGCCTGAGTAAAAAAATTGGTAATATAATTTGCGGTTGTAACTGAGGATTTATTTAATTAACGGCCTATAAATTCAAAATTGTCTCGATCTAAGACGGAAGCTGTGCACTCAGTTTTTTGTTTTGTGTAATATCAACAGTTCAGTTTGCTTGTTCGAGCAAAAAGTTTCAGATGTTACAGACAGCACAGACGAGGATGGTTCACGAAGGGGTTTCACTTCTGCTGTTATGCTTGGCTCACATCAAGGATTGCTTTGTGTGACTGCAGATCAGCAGTTTCTGTTTTACTCTCTGAATTGGACTGAAGAGTTGCAATTAAATCTTTCCAAAAGACTAGTGGGATATAATGAAGAGGTTGTAGATATGAAGTTTATTGGGGATGACGAAAAATTATTGGCTCTTGCTACAAATCTTGAACAGGTATGAAAATGTGCATTTGTGTCTGTCTGGAAATAAGTAAACTGTTATGATGCAAGTAGAGTGTAATTGTTTTAGCAACTTGGTCAATTTGAACGTATTATTGCTGAAAAAAAGGGTAAGTTTCCATCAGGGGAAGGATTTTGTTTTTGTTTAGGGTTTAGGGTTTAGGATTATTGTAGTGTTTTTTTATTGTCAATGCACTCAAAATTTCACTTAGTGTGTTCTTGAAGTGAATGCGCCAAATGATGAACACGGTGCATTATCCATGATCCATTATTTGTTAGGAAAAAAATTCTCAAGACTGATAATATAATAATTTTTAGAATATTTTTTTAAAATAGAACATTTGAGAATGAGATTCTATTTTAGAATTTATTGTATCTGTAATTGATAGCCCAACTATTGGAATAATACCATTTTTAACTTCACAAAGAAAATGGGGTGTATTCATGCTTAATATAATTTTGCAATGTTATCATGGTCTTGTTTCTGCACGTGCTGAGCATGAAGGGTTAAAAATATTTGACTTGGTATTCTGAATGCCCATTTTGAATTTTGTGGTTGTCATTTAAACTTCTTAACAGTATGTCATAATCTTTGATGCAGATAACACAATCAACATGTTTTTTATATTTATCTAAATATTGTTTAATTGTAGTTTCTCATCTCATCAAATATACAAAAGTTATTTAGCAAATCATTTAAAAAGAGAATACAAGAACACAAACAAGAAAATAAATAAAATGTTAGTCAAAGCATCTTTCAAATACTGGTGTAATATCACAACAGAAGAAAACTATTTGTCCTTTGTTTTTTTTGAAACTGCACTATATGATTTATTTATTAAAACCATACAGTTATTTTCATAAATTTTTTAAAAGGGGACATTGACATTGTGTTTGTTGGGATTTGAATGATTGAAGAATGTAAGAAGTTTGGTATTTGATTATCATCCTTCCTTCCATTTGTTATGTACTGATACCCATTCTTTCGTCTTGCAAAAGTGATGTTTAAGGTTTTGGCCATTAATGAAGTACCCTATTGGAGCTTTTTGCAGGTTCGGGTTTATGACCTTGCATCTATGTCATGCTCTTATGTCTTATCTGGTCATACTGAAACCATTCTATGCCTTGACACCTGTGTATCAAGTTCTGGGAGAAACCTAATTGTAACTGGAAGTAAAGATAACACCGTAAGTTTTCCCTCTTTAGTCTCAATTAAGACTTTGAACGATCTTCTATGGAGCAACTCTAGTGTTATGTTAAAAACTGTGTCCTAATAAGTTAACTATAATAATATGCTTGTAGTTCACTGTATTGAAGTAATCGGTAATTACACAACACTGTCCATTTGCTGTATAGGTTAGGTTGTGGGAATCAGAAAGTACAAGCTGCATTGGAGTCGGTATAGGTCACATGGGAGCTGTTGGAGCCATTGCCTTTTCCAAAAGAAAGCGAGACTTCTTTGTTAGTGGCAGTAGGTGAGTTTGATGCTTTTATTTATACTTTTATTCATAATAGCAAGAGTTATTTACCTTTTGAATTTCGATAAGTACCTGCATTTTGGAATCATTTTATATGGTTTTTCTGATGTTCTAGCTCTTTTAATCCCAACGGTAATCACTGTAAAATGAAAAAGTTCATGAAAATTGTAATAAATTTGCATCATGCCTTGGTTTTTTTATCTATTCTCGATTGATAATGTAATAAACTTCAACTAGCTTTTTTTTTAACAAAACTTGAACTAGCTAGAAAGTCGTATTTTTAAAATCTTTCTGGTGTGAAGTTTGATTGGCTGTCTGTTGCCGTGTTCTGCTACAGCGACAATTTGATATTACACGTTAAAAAGAATTACAGTTGCCATCTATATTAAAGATGATGGAAATGCCAGCCACCTTCCTTTGATTGCCAATATAACTGAATTTATCACAATTTGTTTTACAGGATTGGAGTCAATATAAGAATATTGTTGAATTTAGTCTTTGTTCATTCCTTCTATGTTAACGTTAGCTATGCAAGACAGCCCCAAACATCAAAGTTGACATTCCTGTTTTTTATGCTGTATGAACTGACTGCTGTAATACGTCAACGATCTTTTTGTTGAATCCTGTGGTTTTAAATGTGCAAGCTTTTGGATACTACAATACTGTTGATAATTATTTCTTACGAATGTATCAATGTTTTTCAGTGATCATACTCTTAAAGTGTGGAGTATGGATGGTGTCTTGGACAATTTGACAGCTCCAATTAATTTAAAAGCAAAAGCTGTTGTTGCAGCTCACGATAAAGATATCAATTCCGTAGCTGTTGCTCCAAATGATAGTTTAGTATGCAGTGGTTCTCAGGTTGGTATTATGTTTGACTTGCAGATTTCTTTGGTCTTTTATGTTAACTAATGTGATTAAAAATGTCTGATCCCATAGTTGATTATAGTATTCTTGTTATCATTTTGTTCTGAATGAAGATTACTTACCGAGTTACACTGGCTTCCTTCCTTTACTCTTCTTGTTGTTTGAAAAATTAGTGTTTCCACTGTAGTTACAATCAATTATTTTTTGATTCCTCAATCAGGATCGCACTGCTTGTGTTTGGAGACTTCCAGATCTAGTATTGGTAGTTGTATTTAAAGGGCATAAAAGAGGAATTTGGTCTGTCGAATTTTCCCCTGTTGATCAATGTGTTGTAACAGCATCCGGTGACAAAACAATAAGGATATGGGCTATATCTGATGGCTCGTGTTTGAAGACATTTGAAGGGCACACTTCAAGTGTGTTAAGAGCACTGTTTGTTACTCGTGGAACACAAATTATTTCTTGTGGTATGAGAGGCCATCAGTAGTTGATTTTGTTCTTTTCTTACATTTTGGTTGCTTGTGTGATCACCTTAATTAATGTTTCAGGTGCTGATTGTTTAGTTAAACTATGGACTGTAAAGTCTAATGAATGTGTTGCTACTTATGACCATCATGAAGACAAGGTACTTTTGATCCTTTGTTATATTTCACATTTTTGCCTTTTTCTTTAGGGTATGTTTGGTTGGGAGGAATGAAGTGGAATTGAGGGGAGGGGGTGGGGATTATTGTAAATGGATGTTGTTTGGTTCAATTTTTTTGGAAGGAAGAGAAGTTATTATTTTAAACCTGTGTTTGGTTCAATTTTTTCAGAGGGATGCCAAGAAGAGTGAAGCAAAATCCCTCCGTCTATTTTGGCTTGCCTCCCATCTCCTTCCCTTTTGCTTCTTTCCATTAAATTCTTTCACCTCCTACCCTTTTTTTAACTAAACAGATCCTTAAAGTTTTAAGAACCTAGAGTATTTTTCTGTTGATACATGTACATCCTTGAAAAATGTGGTTCACGTGTGTTGCATACTTAAAGTTTAGGAGAGTTTTGAAATGTTCTATTATTTCTGAGAAGTTTAAAATTTGACCTATTGTGCTCAGCCATTAAATTATATAAATGCTACTGAATTCTATGCTCTATTGAACATTCAAATTATTCTTTTCTTCGATCATTTATTATGTCCAAACTTTTTTCCCGACCCATGGAACTTTTTGCCCTTATCATCTTTTGCTGAAAAAATTGGTCTGCAGGTTTGGGCATTGGCTGTAGGCAGGAAAACAGAAATGCTTGCAACTGGTGGCAGTGATGCCGTAGTCAATCTTTGGCAAGATTCTACTGCAGCTGATAAAGAAGAAGCTTTTCGTAAAGAGGTGAGTTAAACACTTAAAATGATTGTTCGTTTTTGGTTCTCACAAGCATTGAGGTTAAATCGAAGGTTATTAATTCTGATAGTTCAAGATATAATCATTTTGAAGATTCATTCTACAATTATTCCCCATTACACAATGCACAAATATTGATTGATGATATTATCCCGATTTATTGGAATAAGATTCCAGGTTTTTCAACAAAAAGTAATATGATTTCTAATGTTGATGCAGGAAGAGGGAGTTTTGAAAGGTCAAGAGCTAGAGAATGCTCTATCAGATGCTGACTATTCTAAGGCAATCCAAATTGCATTTGAATTGCGCAGACCCCATAGACTTTTGCAGTTATTTGCAGAACTTTGCAGGTCAGCCATTTTATCTATTTTGTTACCTGGATCTTATTTGTACATTGCTTACCTAAATCTTCCTGTGCAGGATGAGAGAGGCTGAAGATCATGTTGACAGAGCACTTAAGGCCTTCGGCAATGAAGAGCTTCGTTTATTATTTAACTATATTCGAGAGTGGAATACAAAACCAAAGCTCTGTTATGTCTCACAGTTTGTGCTTTTCAGAGTTTTCAACATCTTTCCTCCAACAGAAATTGTTCAGGTGTTTTTTTGCGCTTTATAAGGATTTATGAAATTCTGATGCTTAATGATTGAAATGCATTGGCTGATTAACTCAGGCAGCATACAATAAAAGCTGTAAATGTAACCGGTCCAAAATTATATTGTTATCAGATTGTATTATTTCTTTATTGCAAATTAGAAAATCTTTTAGAAATGGTATTTGGTTTCAAATCAAACTCGGCTGTTATACTAAATCTGGTTAAAATTGGACTATAGCATTAGCATAAAATATTTATATATATAATAAGAATTTACTTTATTTACACTGTCGGTGTAAAGTCACTCACATGATTAGTGATGATTTGCGAACTGCGTAAATTTTTTTACACTGTCCTTGCATGGATATTAAACTCATAATAAACTGATATATATATATATATATTAAATTTTAATAAATGCATTTTTTAATCCAATTATTGTTTTTGGAAATATTTTCATATTCACTGGTTTATGTCAAGTAATTGAGGCCTATGTATCTTCATTCAATTGTTTAAGATGTTTTTCCTATATCTTATACCATTTATTTGTCAAGTAATTGCGGAAATAAAAATTTATTTGACGGACATTTTTCAATGGACTTTCAGATTAAAGGGATCGGTGAACTTCTTGAAGGGCTTATACCATATAGTCAGAGGCACTTTAGCAGGATAGACAGACTTGTAAGAAGCACATTTTTGTTAGACTTCATTCTATCAGGAATGTCAGTTATTGAACCAGAAACTCAACAGTCAGAATCAAAGGAAGAGTTTCCATTGCAGTCTAAAAAAATTGATTCTCTAGACCAAGTTGGGATTGAGGAGAAAGATGATATTCTTGAAAATAATACTGCTTCAAAGAAAAGGAAATCAAACAAATCAAGACATGAAAATGATGTTGAGGAGAAGGATCGGCCTCTTGAAAACAATACTGCTTCAAAGAAAAGGAAATCAAAGCATGGTTCCCACAAGAAAGTCAAGGATGTTGCTTACAACAAAGTTGAATCTATACAATTAGAAGCGTAGGTCTAGCTTTCATCCTCTCATCAAGTATACGTATATTAATTGCCCAAGATGGGAGAGCTTTTTTGATTCCTTCAGTGTTTTAAATGTTGCTCTCATTTGAGAATATGTAAGCCAAAATTTTGCTGTTAACTGAGATGTAAGTTTAGCCACTGGTTTGTATCAGTATTTTATTATTTGATGTAGATTATTTTCCGTGCCTGCTCCAATGTGTGGCATAGCAATGTGTCTACAGCTTCCTAATGAGAGATAATTTGTGGCAGGAAGACTGCCGAAGTAAATTAAATCTTAGCATGAATACAACCGTTTATTCTTTACCCTACAAGTTTTGGCAGTGCGGCTTGTCCCACATGATTTTTATTATGTCAAGGCCTTTTTCCGTTAATGTCCTAAATTATCTAAAGGAATATGACGTCTGTTCACCTTCGGGCATTGGTGTTTGTCCTTTTTTTCATCATCGCTGCTGTGATATAGACTGATAGACATATTTGTCTTGTTTGATCTTACGGCAATCATTCTAAACTTGCTCCCCAAGGCAAGTTTTGCCGATAATTTGTGAATCTCTAAAATTCAAGGGGCTGCTAGATGTCAAGTTTTGTAGTAGGATTGAAAAAATTGCATTGAATTACTGTTATTTGACCAAAGCTACACTATCTTGCTTCTGCAACAATCAGAAACCTCCTCTTCCATCATATTCTGTCAAATCACCGTTAGAGTAGAAAGCGTGTTATTTGGCCTTACAATCCCTCTCAAATTACCGTAATTTCTGTGCCTTCGTCACTCATTTTCACCTTTGTTGTTGTCGCACTTATTGCATTCACCCTTTGTCACTCATTTGTTCTCGTCGACGATCCCATTTTTGTTCTTGCCACCGGTCTCTCTGTCATTGTTGTCGGTTTTTGCACTTGTTTGTCTCATCGTTCTTGTTCTTGTTGTTCTCGCTATCGGAATCGTTTGCTTGACTGCCTGATAAATGTAACAGTTTTCCGTCAAGAGTTGTTATGTGGTGCTGGCCAGTCTGCATAACAGTGGAGAATTCAACAGTAATTTTCTCGCTGCACAACTTTGAAAAACAGCGGTTCTGACAAAAATTTGCATTTTAGGGTGGAGATTGTTTGAAGATAAATTACCAAAATTAGAATGGAATTGTGGAGGAGAGGGGTGATACGAGACATTCATCAACAACCTTGGGTTTGGTGCTATAATGAAATTGAAACCATAAATCATTTGTTTGCTACATGCAGTAAAGTGTTTGAAGTGTTGCACCTTGTTGGCAAATGGTTGGAATGGCATGATACTGATTGCGTGTAGTTGCAGCAGCATGTTTGCAACAGCTTGCTTGTTGCTAACATGAGAGTGGAAGTGGTTATCAACTTCCTGGAGTTTAATTCGGCCTGCAAAGGAAAATTTAGCACAAAGGTGTCAATAAAGAAGAGGTGTTTGTTTTAAGGAAGTTTAGTGTATACTATAAAATTCGAGGGCATTAATGTCATTTTAAAATACCTATTTATTATTACTAGTTTTAGAGGATATATTTATTTCAAAAAGTTTCAATAAACAACTTTCAAGAATTGGATACATTTATTTTTCTTTGATTCACTAACTCTAATCCTCAAAAATCATAGGAGTATGAAAAATTATGCTTACAGGGATGTTAAATTTTTTTTTAAGAGTTGAGGGTGTAAGTGTTGTAGAGTGAGAAGAAGCAATTAGAAGAAAAGAAAAAAAATAAAAAAATGAAGGAAATGGGGGTTTTGTCGAGTGGAAAAGAAAAAAGAGGGATTGAGATAGAAAGAGAGTGAGTAAGGGTGATGTAGTATTTTATTAATTTATTTATTTATTATTAATATTGTTTAAAAAAAAAACAAAACTCTACATTTGGTTCTCTTTTAAAAAATTGAACCAAAAATAAAAACTTAAAAATATTACCTCTCCTTTTAGAATTTTGTACTTTTTCTTTTAGAATTTTTTATATTAATATCTCACTTTTTTAATTTTTATACCAAATCACTGTACATTAAAAATAAAATATTGGCTTATTTCTACTATATTTCTTCTCACTCTACGATACTTAATACTTATACCCTAAAAAGAATTTAACATCCCAGTACTTAATTATTCTATTTAACAATTTCTTCGCCAAGGCGCAAACCTAGGAGCGACTTGCTGAGTTAGTCAACAAGTATGGCAATTATTTTCAGAAAAGTTAAGTATAAAACAAAAACTAAAAAGTTGTTCTATTAAATAATAACTTTACCTTTTATTCAATATTATTTATTTTATCATTTTTATTTTTGCTATAAATAAACTAAAATAGTTAAAATTTATAAATATTATTTGACAAAAGATTGATTAAATATCTCTTAAAATATTAGATTTATACTTTTTTTCTCAACTTAATTTATGAATCTTTTAAAAAAGGCAACAAAAACAAAAAAGAAAATCAAATGGCATAGTCCAGCACAAAAGCCTAATATAAACCTAGTTAGAAAGTTAAAAACCTTTGAGAACAACAATCCATCTATTCTATCTCCTCTGATTCTCACCAACTCAAATTTTGTAAGAATGGAGAAATCTGTTGCAATTCAGTCTGAGAAAAACAAATGTGTTAAAAAGAAGAAACCGAGTTTGAGGAGCCTGAAACGGAAAGCGATCGAAAGTATTATTATTATTATTTCTTATTTCATTTGGTCTAAGAATGTTTCATCACGATTAATTTAGAATTCTTTGGCTAATGATTGATTGATGCAGAAGAAGAAGAAGACCTATATTCCCTTTCATCCTCAGAGTCGGAGTCGGAGTTGATGGAAAAATACAACGGGAGGCCACCTCACCTGATGTTTTTCAAACCTGGTGCCCCAAATACGCCTTATACTACACATTCTCAAGTTTTATCTAATCCAAAAAATTATTTGGATATCGTAAGATTTTTCTACAAAACATAAATTATGGCATTTCAATTACGATCCCAAACCTGGTAATTAGTACTCCTCGTATTTTTTAGTTGTTGTAGATTTTCACTGTTACTCTTTACTTATTATTTGATTTATTTATGAATTGATCAGGTTCAAATGATGATTCTGACTCTGATGATGAAACTGAAGGCATCTCAAAGGGAAATTGCTGAATATATTAAGAATAGTAGATGTATGTAGTTGATGTTTGTTGCCACTCGTGTTGGTGTTGTGTTGAGGCTATTGTTAGTATTACTATGTTTTAGGAGTTGAACCTTGTTATTTTTTTATTTTTTTTAGGATTTTTTACCATTATGTTTTTTTTTTTAACTAATATATCTTATTTTGAGTTTTATCTGGCAAATTGTCCTACTTTTTTGAGAAAGTTGTTATAATAATATACAAAAATTATTAAATTGTCCTATTTTTTTAGTGAAGTAGAGTTAAAATAGAAGAAAGTTATTAAGAAAATATATTATTATTTTATAGTAAAATATCATGTTTATAACAATTTCTTCCTTTCTCGTCACATTATTATAATAATTTGTTTTTATTTTTTTAGTTAATAAATAATATTAATCAAATATAATTTATTTTTTTATTATACTTTTTTTCTTTTCTTTTAATTTAATTTAATTTATGTTATTAATATAAT